>CM053770.1:219746556-219772817 GCA_028658325.1 Potorous gilbertii
AGGCCTGGCTGCTATTCAATGGGAGCTTAATTTCTGGTGCTCAGGTGGGGGCAGGGCCACCTCCCAGGCTCAGTTTCCTCAGGGGCTTTATGCAGAGATCTTCTGTAATGGAGCTCCTGCCAAGCTCTTGCTTGCTCTGGTTGCCTCTGGCCGCCTGCTGCCTCTACTGCTGCCTCCCGAGGGGGCCCGAGTTATGGAGACACTCCACTCCCCTCTCAGCCTGTCCAGATGTCTCTCTCACTGACCTGTGTGTCTGTGGGTAGAGGGAACCTTCACGGCTGCTGGAGATTCTGTCCCTGAAGCCTGCTCAGATCTGCTCGCTCCTCTCAGTCCTGCACGGCCAGGGCAGGGGAGGGCTCCACTCCTGTCCAGTGCGCGATGGACCTTTGGGATTGGTTTTTCAGAGCTCTCTGGAACAGAAATCTCCTTCACTGTGTTGCTGTGAGGCTTTCACTGTTCCAGAATTTGTTGGGAGTTCTTTTTAGAGAAAATCCATGGGTTGTGGGTTCGGAGCTAGCATATGTGAGTCTTTCTACTCTGCCATCTTGGCTCCGCCCCCACTTGCCCATCATCTAAGGTGGATTTATATTCCAGTATTAAGTCCAGAGCTCTATAGTCTATACCACCTAAGAACGTCTCCATGGTACCACTGGTCACAGTCACATCTGTCTAGATAATCCCCTAGGTTCCTTCCAGTTTTTTAATATCATGTAATTAAATGACTTGCCCACAAAGCTAGTAAGTATCTGAGGCAGGATTTGAACTCATATTTTCCTTACTGCAAATCCCTTTCTTTAGACCTTACACTACCCAACTGTTTCAAGAAACAAATACTATGGATGCTGAAGTCAATCGGGAAAAAAAATTATTTTTGTTTGTTATACTTTTCATGAAGACAGAAGAAAAATAAATATTTGACTTTGTTGTGATATAGATCTCCCTTGAACTGTCTAGGCAGGCGGTGATCTGGTTATACCCCACAGGCCAAGAACATGATCCCAGACAGTTCATTCAAGCTTGAGAAGAGATTGATGACTAAAGAGGAAATCAGGAAAGACAAGCTGGCTTATTAAGACACACAGGACCCTGGTCAGAGACATTATTTTGTGAAGCAAAACACAGAAAACCTGGGCCTCAGGGTCAGGAAGACCTGGGTTTAGGTCCTGCCTCAGACCCTTACTTAACTGTGGGACCCAGGCAAGTCAATTAACCAATTTCTGTTTTCTTAAGGAGTATTAACTGAGGATAGCAAGGCAAAGAGGGAGTTGGAGGGTCTGGATTCAAAACATACCTCTGCCTCCTACCATATGTGTAACTGTGGGTCAGCCAACTCCTCTTCCCTGGATCATTTCCTCATCTCTAAAATGAGAAGTTTAGAGTTGTTTTCTAAGGCTTATTTCTGTTTTAAGTCAATGAGTAATCTTATAAACTCTCTTTCTTTTTTCCTTTTTTTTTTTTTGAGGCAGAGCTGAGTGACTTGCCCAAGGTCACACAGCTAGTCAGTATCTAAGAATAGATTTGAACTCAGACTCTATTTCTAAAGCTCTTTTTTTTTTTTATTTGCAGCTGTATTAGTTTGCATTGGTTTGACTATACATGCATCCTGAAAGACAGGTGGGGTGGGGGCAGGGGGGATAATGTGCTTAAGGCAAAAATTGCTGGATAGTCAGAAAGTTTCCTATTCACTGGGGCTGTGTGCTTAGCACAGAAGAGAGCCAGTTAATGCAGCTCAAAACAGGGTTTTTAATAAAAACAAGTGGTAGATTATCCAGTGACACCTGTAACATCACCCACCCAGGGCTTTGTTTGTGTTTTACAAAGAAAACTTTTTAGACCCTCCAAGGAGAGGTCAACCTGAACAGGTTCAGACGATTTGTTAAGCAATTTCATTTTGGTTTTAGTTCTTGAACAAGAATCTTTTTTTTTCCTAAGAACTCATGGACATTTGTAACATATATGGATAACAAACTGAATAACCAGATGTTCTACAGATGCATGCAAAGTTGCATGCTGGGGTTCCAAAAAATCAGCTATTAAGCTGTATTAAGTCCTTGGGGAGATACTAAGTTTAGATAAGATATAGACCTTTGGAATCTACAATTTAAGAAAAGTGAGACATTGACATAGGTCATTCTAGCTCATAATATCACATGATGTCCCATTTGGTCTTTCTTGGCAGAGATACTGCAGTGATTTGCCATTTCCTTCTCCAGTTCATTTTGTAGATGAAGAAACTGAGGCAAACAGGGCTAAGTGATTTGCCCAGAGTCATTTGTTATTCAGTCATATCTGACTCCTCAGGACCCCATATGGGGTTTTCTTGGCAAAGATACTGGAGTAGTTTTCAATTTCCTTCTCTAGCTCATTTTACAGATGAGGAAACTGAGGCAAACAGAATTAAGTGATAGGCATAAAGTAGGTACTTAATTCACTTCCCTTCTCCTACATGATACTCACATTTTTCATTAGCTATTCAGTTGATACACTTTTCTTTGTTAGCCTATGGTTTCAGAAAGTTTAGTTTTCCAGTGAAATAGTCAAGACCTTTGCCTTTAAATCAGGATCTATTTTAGACAAATAATTCAATTTTAGAGCCCTGAAATCAAATGTTTGAGTCAAGTTCCTCACCAGCTAGTTATTTATTAACCAGTATGAATGGGTGTCTGGATTACATTTATCTATATAACTAAAGTTCATTGCAAAGAGAACATAAAACAATGTTTAAGACTTCAATAGCTTAGCAAACTAAAACAGAATGTCCAGCATATGTGTTAAAAAGCATATTTGAGATGGAGACTCAGAGTTGGGGGGAAGGGAGAAAAGAGCATGAATCACTGACTTCTAGGTCAGACGAGACCACAGAGGACAAAAAAGTCTCACCTATGTGTGAACAGAAACCTGTTCTACACCACTCCTGATTAGTTGTCTCCAGCCTTTGCTTGAAAACTTCTAATGAAGGAGAGCCAACTCTGGGAAGTGCATGATACAGTGGAAAAGAATGCAGGGTTTAGACTCTAAGAACCCAGATTCAAATCTAACCTCTCCCACTTTCTTCCTTTGTCACTTCACTCACTGAGGATTTCAGGCAGTCAGTCACTAAGCATTTATTAAGCACCTACTATATGCCAGGCACCACACTAAGCTCTTTTGTTATAAGTGGGTTGGACTAGATAACCTTGGAAATCCCTTCTGTCTCTAAGTCCATGGCATCTCAAAAGTAGTTTGTTCCACAATTGAAAAGTTAAGCTTCTGTATGGTGAAATAGAATCAGAGAAGAAAGGAAATAAGCATTTATTTAACACCTACTATATTCTAGGCAGTCTGCAAGTATTATCTCATCTGATCTCCACAACAACCTTGGTAGGTGAGTGTTACTATGGTCTCCATTTTTACAATTGAGGAAACTGAGGCTAAATGACTTGTTCAGGGTTAGATAGCTAGTAAGTACCTTACATCAGATTGAGTCTTCCTGACTCAAGGCCCTTGAGACATTACAGTTCAACACTCATATTTTACAAAAATGGAAAGGAAGCCCAATTAGAGAATTGGAGTGACATCCCAGGTTCACACAGATAGCAAATGGCAAACTGTACTTCCCACAAAAGTCTTTTAGCTTCTAGTTTGACATATTTTATAAACTGTACCACGCCGCACCATCTTAGAAACATCTTCATGAAGATGTGATGGACAGGACTGAACATAATCCTTCAGATGTGGTCCAACCATAGAGGAGTCCAACGGGGGCAATCACCTAGTGATCTATGATTGGCAGAGTAGAAAGATCCCCTGGATCTGGAGCCAGAAGACTTGAGTTCGAAATTTATCTCTGGTCCACTTTACCATCTGTGTGACCTTGGGCAAATCATTCCATTTCACCTGGCCCCAGTTTTCTCCTCTGTAAAATGAAGCCCCTCCCAATTCTGTCTATGATTGTCCAGCATCCTCAATACTCTGCCTCTCTAAGTTTAGCTAGAGATGGGTATAGAAAGACTGAGTTAAGAGTTTTTTCCCCTTTTAAATTTACATCACAGGTCAATGAGAGTACATTTTGTCCAACAATATGCTGGCAAATATTTAACAATCAATTAAAGAAAATAAAATGCACACAGACTACATTTTTGACTATAATGTTCATGGTTAAGATTTTCTCCCCCACTTTCTTAAGCCCAGACAATCAGCAAAACAATAAATCAAGCCCTAATTTGTGGTATTTGCTCATTTATGAGGCGTAAACGTTCATACTGCTAATTTAACAATAGACTCTCCCTCACCCATCAGAATTGGCTTCAGTACAACCTTAATTTTACCCCAAGCAAAATGGAATATGTTTATGTTATATACATATATATATGTGTATATATACATATATACACATAAATGTATATGTGCATTGTATATGTACACATGTATACACATACATGTTTATATACATGCATGTATGTACCTATATGTGTGCGTGCATACACACGTATGATAAGTGTCAAAAACAGACAACACAATCCCAATGCAATCCAAAAAATATACCCAGTGCTTTTTTTTTTTTTAACAGTTTTGTATTAAGATTTTACAAAATGACTCACGAAAACTAATGCTGAGGAAAACAGAAGCAGGTGGGTTAGAGCCTGAAAGGTATACATGAGGTACAATTCAATTCAGCAAACTCCTTTCACTCCCACAACTTTTCTAGGCCTTGCTCTTTCAAAAAATAATGTTCCTTCCTATTTTAGTATCACCTTTTGCATGACTATTGTTCATTGTGAATTTCCATTTTTAACTACTCCCTCTTACCCCCAGTGCCCTTGGTTACCTATTCTTTTTCAAATGACTTATTTCCAGCTCTTGGCCTTGCATTCTTCTGGTCTATCTTGGAAGGCATTCAGTTCAGAAACATAAAATAAGATTCTGGTCTTCATGTCTTCATGCCTAAGACTTGTCCCAACTCAGCCACTAAAGCTCATTTTAAAGGGGCTTGTAAGAACTTAATTATCAGTCTGTCTCTTTTTCCCTCTTCCTCTCTCTCCCTCTCCCTCTGTCTGTCTGTCTGTCTGTCTCTCTCTCTCTCATCCCCTTCCTCTCTGTCTGTCTCATTGTCTCTGTCTCTCACTTTCTGTCTTTTTTTCTCAAACACATTGCATATTTTTCCATGATTTCATTTATTTTTAATTTAATTTATTTTTTTAAATTAACAAAAATATATTTGCTCTCTTCCCCTTCCTCTCTTTCATAAAAATAAATCAAACACCCTTGTAACAGATATTCCTAGTCAAGCAAAACAAATCCAAACATAGGCCATGTCCAAAACATATGTCTCATTATCCAGCCATCTCCTTTCAGTTACTGAGGTAAGACCTTCCCAACTAATAACCTCTCAAATTGGCATGTTTTAAAGTGGAAATTGGGAATGACTTTGATTCGTACATGCAAACTAATATATATATATATATATATACATATGTGTATATATATATATATATACATATATATATATGTGTATATATATATATGTATATATATATATATATATGCATACATACATACATATTCACAGGACAGATCAATGAGAGCACATTTACCCAACAGTATGCTGGTAAATATTTAGCAACTAGCTCAAGAAAAAAATGTACATGGGACAAACTTTCAAGTTTACTATATAGTATTAACATTTTCTCCATCACTTTCTTAAACTTAGACAATCAACAAAATAATAAATCATACTCTGTATATTTACTGATTTCCAAGGTGCAATGGAAGGAAGGAAGGAAGGAAGGAAGGAAGGGAGGGAGGAAGGGAAAGAGAAATGGAGGGAAGGAGGATAGAAGAAAGGAAAGATGGATGGATGGATAGGTAGAGAGGTAGATGATAAATACTCTGAGAAAGGGGGCTGAAATGTAATAGCCTTTATAAAAATGGAGAGTTGCCACTCCATAGAAATCTCAGCCCACATTAGTGGCAAGTCTCAACAATACCTAACATCAGGCAAGTTAGAAGCTTGTTAGGAAACCCAATGAAACCAGCCTGGTAGCTGCTTCAAAAGATAACCCATCCTCCCCATGAACTAAGCCCCATTGGTCTCCCCAGCTCTGTGCTTTGGTATTTGGATGCCTTGATCCTTTTATCTTGACTTCTGGCTAAGTCAGGAACATGCTGGGATTTTCCTGCCTAGGTATGGAAGGAAGACTGACTTCCCCTCACACTTTACATGTTGAATATACAGGACCTGTTCATGCAATACCCTTCTGTCTCATACCTCCTTCAGTTGCATTTGCAAAAGGATTGAAAATTTAAATTTGATTTTTCTTTTGTTCACCATATCCTCACACATATCCATATCCGCACAGTGATTGCTTCATTGACTGATTGATTTAATGATGAATGATACAGTACAATTTCATGGAAAACGATGAATCTTGACTCCAACTTCAAATCTAAGTTTGGCACTTCATAGCTTGTGAGACTTTGGATAAGTCACCTGACTCCTTTTGGACTCAGTTTGCTCCTCTGTAAATTGAGAGGTTGAACTCCATGACCTCTAAGGACCCTTCCAACTCTTTACCTCATTGATATAAGGTCTCTGGTTCCTTACCAGGAAGAATAGGATTACTTAACTTGAGGGTTTCTGAACTTTTTAAAAAATTTTTTTGATTATCACATTTCAATATAATTGGTTTCCTTTGTCATTGTGTCTTTATTATTCATTTTAAAACATTATTGACACGAAATCCACAGTCCTCAACAGACATCAAGAAGAGTCCATGATACAAATAAGATTTAAAAAAATACCTGCTACAGAGAAACAATGCCATGTCTAATTATATTGAGAAGTTAGAAAAAATGATCATTAGCACTTTTGGGAATCCATCCCATTTCCTGTTTTCTCTACCAAAGGACCTTCAAAATGGGAAAGACAGAACAAAATGGTTAACCAGGAACTAAAAGCAAGATGAACAAAATTGCACCTAACTTCTCCCATTGACTTCAAGTCACCTAGCACAAATGACCTACATTCTAAGATATGGAAGGAACAGTCTTTGTTACTGCTAAGTCATCATTGGTGATCTTTGAGAAATCACAGAGAATGAAAGACGTGTGGTAGAGAGCAAGGTGGATGAAAGTCCTGACTTTCATGAGGAGGAATGTGTCTCCTTCAAATTGTCATGTTGTGAGATTGCCTTCAATGCTTAATAAAAGTATAGAATGCATTAATACAGGGAACATTTGTGAGAATTTACCAGGAGGAAAAATGATCTTTATGAGACAGTAGAGGTTCACTAATCAACAGATAAGTCAGGTGAACCTCATTTCCTTTTCTGTCTGGTCAATTAGGGGATTCGATGTGTGCAGTTTATCTAGGTTTCAGCCAGGTACTGGGAAAAAAACAAACAAAGAAAACAATGATGACATCTTTGTGCACAAGATGGTGAGCTGTATGATTCCACAGTATGACAGTTTTGGAGCTAATTGACTGATTGGATCCAGAATATATTGATCAATGTGTTTACATCTCTCTGAAACGAGGTTTCTCCTGGGAGGAGGGGGTAGTACTGTACTACTGTCCTATTTTGTCCAACATTTTATCCATGACTTTGACAAAGGCATAGGTGAAGAGTACAATGCTGGGAAAGATGACCAATAGACAAAGATTTGGAAAAACACCTAGACAACATAGGTGGGAGGGCAAGGTAGAAGAGGAAAGAAAGTATATGAGGGAAATAATTTCATTATTTTAATAAGCTCAGTACATATGAGCAGTACAATGACAACCATGATGATGAGGTGATTCAAAATCATCTCAAAATCTAAAAAAAAAAGCATGGTTGAAAAAAAAAAAGCATTGTCTATGCTAGGGGAAATATTGGTAAGAGGAGAGAGGATATGATATTTGCTTTTCAATGTCTGAAGTGCTGTTGTGTAGAAGAGAGACCATCCTTTTTCTATGAAACTTCAAAAGACAAAGGAGGACCAGGGAGCTTGATTTTGGCTCAAGATAAAGAACAATTCTAAGGCTCTAATTCAAAGGTTCTAACAACTAGAACCTTTGAAAAATTGGAATGGATGGGTTTCCTTATGAGTGCATTATAGGGCTTCCGGGAGGTGAGGAGTATCTCCAAGGAGAATCTAGATGACTACTAGTCATGGAAATTGTAGAAAGAAATAGAATTGACTTAGAGGACCTACAAAGTCTCTGTTTACTTGAGATTCAATGACTATAATGAGATAGTATCCGAATTGTTCGCGGTGATAGTTGGATGATTTCAAAAGCAGAGTCGTTGTTTGTTGCTCATTCTTCATTTTCAAAGAGAACCAGTAACATCTCAGGGTGATATCTTGACTTGAGTGTGAATTGGATTTAACTAAAGCAGAGTAATTATCAGTTTATGCAGAGGGCTACCTATATTGACCCATAAGTAATAAACTAAGGCAACTAGGTGACACAGTGCCTGGGCTGAAGTCAGGAAGACCCATTTTCTTAAATTTAAATCTTTGGGAGATAGAACACATACATGGAAAACCATAATAAAAAACAAAATATGTATAAGGGTCTGGTCAAGGAATCTTGCAAAAGATGAATTGTAAAGCTAAAGAAGCAAAGGACCTAGCCAGGGAGAGAAGAAAAGAAAATGACAATTGTGTTCAAAGCTCTAATATCTTTGGCAGTGCTTCTTCTGGGAAAACCTTCAGTCATCTGCTGATTCCAGAGCAAAAAAGATTAACATTTCCTAAAGGTGCACTGAGTTTCCCTAATAGTTTTCTAAAGTATTCCCTTCCAATGTGTTGAGGGAACACAGAGGTTAATTGGGAATTGAGATGAGTACTCCACTACGATGTGTGTTCATCCTTCGTAGCCATCAAAGAAGAAATATAATGACACGACTTGCACTTGACTTTGTTTTGAGTGAGGAAGGACTGTGCAGGTCACCAGCCTCTCTTCTCCTCCAGAGTCATCTGAATACAGTGACCAGATATTCATCAGGATGACTGGAGATGACCTAGGATGAGACAACTGGGGGTTAAGTGACTTGCCCAAAATCACACAGCTAGTGAGTGTCAAATGTCTGATGTGAAGTTTGAACTCAGGTCCTCCTGACTCCTACACTGATGCTCTATCCACTGCACCACCTAGCTGCCTCAGCTTCCCTAGGATATAGGAAGGAAGAAGCCATCATTTAGGTGTTGAGAGGGTTTAATGCCTTGTATGGCTCCTCATTTTTTGACTAATTATTCTGGTTTTGTAAATTTTCTTGCTTTGGTTTCATGGTCATCTGCTCTGATCTGGTAAAAGATACATAGATAGGGGCTCATGGGCTAAGGTTTTGAAGAAACTATTATCCTAAGAGTATCAGCCCTGGGTGGAGTCGATAAGAAAACCACTCAGAAGGGTCTTCAGTATTTCAAATTATCATTTTATAGGAGTGGAGAAGAGGGAAAGAAAGTACTAAATAAGGAAAATTAAAAGACCTAATGTCAACAAGGATCTAATTAGGAAGACAAGTCCTTTAAAAAAAGGAGTAAAAAGAAAACAACATCATGAGCCATTCAGTGGTTATCTATCTGAGAATGTGGCATCTGTGCCGAATAAGTCTCATTATTGTTGACGGAAGGAGAAGGCTTATATCAACCACATCCCAGCCAGATAGGACAGGATGTTATCAGTACAGTATGAACCTTTGGTCTGCAGTTGTTAAGTTACAAAGTGCTTTCGGTAAGCATGTTTACATTATTGGCTTGTGTCCTCAAGAGAGAACTGTTCTGCTTAACACACACCAGGTGTTCTCTTTCTGACAGGTGGAGCCAGGAAGCCTCTTAATTTTCACAATGATCATAAAAGAAGAACACACTGTGGTTTTATAAGAACAACTAGCAACGATATCTTTCTACTTCTGAAAATGTATGAGGAGAGACAATGTATAAGAGGAAGTAATCAGCTGATCTTTATATCAGGGTGGATTCAAGTTCAAGTGCCATCTGATATGTAGTGGCTATGTAACTCCAGGCAAATCACCAGACCCATTGGTACTCTCCTTGGTGCATCCACTCTTAGTTCTTTGGGGTAAAGAAAACTTTCAAAAACTGTAAGCTGCTATTTACATTAGTAGTAATGAAATTATTGGATAGTTTAAGAAGACAAAAATATATTTAATTACCAAATCTACTTTTCTTTACAACTGAAAGCAATATCAAAGGTACAGTGGTCCAGGATTTGCATTAAGCAAATTCTACATTTTCCTTGTACCTTGAAGAACTTAACTGATAAAAATTAAATATGGTCTAACTAGGTTTGAGCCAGCTGGGTACAACAGTAGATAGAGCGCTGGGCTGGCAAACCTGAGTTTAAATAGAACTGCAGACACTATACCCCAGCAAGTCATTGAAACTCAACTATAAAAATGGGGATAAAGATAGCACTTACCTTGTAGGGTTTTTATGAGGACCAAATAAGATAATATAAAGTCCTTAACACAGTGTCTAGCACACAGTAGGCACTTAACAAATGTTTATTCCCTTCCTTGATTAGAATTCTTCAAGAAAATACTCTTTCATACCCAGGAAGCAAGGCACAATTAGCCACATCATTGAAATTCAGTACAATTTGGCAAGTATGCATTAAACATCTATTATGTGTTAGGCTCCCTGGGAGTGCAAAACCAAAAATTAACTGGTCCCTCCTCTGAGAGCATTACATTCTACTGAGTGGAAATGATGCATTTACAAATAAGTAAATACAAAATGAAGATCTGTGAGTTGATTGGTATCTGGAACTCCCAGAGAAGGAAATTCCTTCTCCATTTCAGGTCTATACCTTCTCTGCAAATTATAGTTAGAGAGTTTTCTGGAGCACTGAGAAGCTATTTAAAGTACAAAACATACAGGGGAAAAGAGACAGAGAAAGAGATGGATAGATAGATACAGAGACAGAAAGATAACATCAATAGATATATGTACAGACAGAAGTAGTAGATAGTAAATACAAAGTAACTTTGGAAAAAGACAAAAAATATTACTAGTTTGAAAAGCAAAGTTTATCCAGTGAAATGGTATATAAATGGCAGCATTCATTGAGTTTTCTTTTTTTCTTTTTCAGAATTACCCTTGGAGAACTTGAATTACAAATATAATTCCCAGAGCAGACAGTACCAAACTCCTAGGGCATATAGATGTAAACAATTACATCCAAAGCTCCCTTCCTGTGATTGTTTTTTTTCCATGACATCCACATTGGATAGATTCCACCTGAAAATCCAAGAAACAAGGACCAGATGACTCAGCCATGAAAGGGAAATGGAAGTGGTCAGCAGGGCCATGTCACAAACCATTAAACCACCTAACTGCCCCAAAGCAAATATCATAGGAAATCTGTTTGTCCTCTTCTGTGTTTAACTTCTAGGTTCAATACCTCCCAGCTTTTCCATCTAAACCTGTGTCACCTACCAATTTGTCCAGTCTTTGTGAATATGTTAATACCCTCTGGCTCTGTCATCTCTTTGAAGGTAGGTAACAAATGTTACCAATATAATTGCTACTTTCTGCATGAATTTATCAATTTATCAATATTTGGAGGACCAGTGATTTTCTTAGTATGAGAACTTCCTCCACTGATATGAACTGTCTGGGAAGCAGTCAGAACCAACAAAAGCTGGGTTTGAATTCCAACTCATACATTTCCTAACTTTATGATTCTAGGCAAATCACTTCATTTCTCTGAGTATGGTGTCTTAACTTCAAGAAAAAACAACTTACTAACATATTAAAATGATCCAAATGGGTTGGTATAGAGCAGGGGTGGTGGGGAACCTGTGGCCTCTGTGGCCCTCTAGGTCCTCAAGTGTGGCTCTTGACTGAATCCAGACTTCACAGAATGAATCCCCTCAATGAAAGGATTTGGTTGGTAAAACTTGGACTCTGTCTGGAGGCCACACCCAAGGATCTAGAAGATCATATGTGCCTCAAGACTACAGGTTCCTCACTCCCGGTATAAAGGATTGTTAGATTCCATGTCAATGGATAGTTTCCAGGACAGACAGTCTATCCACTTGTCAGAGATGTTATAGAGAAGAGTCTAATAGCTGTACTAGATGATCTCTGGTGTCCATTCCAATTTTAAGATACTATGCTTCCAAAAATCTCTTCAATTCCCCTATAGCTCATCAGCTAATGGTAGTTTTAAGAGCAATGGATAGAGTGCTGGGTCTGAAGTCAGGAAGAATCTGGCATAGGATTCTTACTAGCTTATGACCCTGGGTAAGTCCCTTAAAGCTGTTGGCTTCAGTTTCCTTATGTGTAAAATGAGCTGGAGAAAGAAATAGCCAACCACTCCAGTATCTTTGCCAAGAAACCCCAAATAGAGTCAGAAACAGTCAGAAAAAGCTGAACAGGAACAATGGTACTCTCCCTATTCTTGGTCCCTTTCTCAGATTATTACAACTTAAACTGGATGTTATATAGTTTATGCCATAGGAAAGTGTTTGTAAAACATTGACTACATGTTGAGCATCACAGTCCAGCAAACACACACACACACACACACACACACACACACACACACACGGGAATTTCCTGTTCTCATTTCAGTTCTGTGTCAACATGATGAGTACTCCTTAAGCCTAGGGCAACCGTGAAGTCCTTCTGTTTACATTTTTGCAATGACACTTGGACATGACCAGACTTCACAAACAACAACACAACAATCAGACAGTGGTGTCTGGTGATTCACTTTGGGGAAATAAAAAAAATTCTGAAAGTTGGGACTGTGCCAATGGGAAATTCACAACCTTAATGCAACATGTCTTATTGAATCCCAAAGGGAGTAGGAAAAGAAGGAAGACAAATGAATGAGAACATGCTGGGAAACAGCAGGAGTCATAGGGAATTTGATCCACAAAAGTGAACCGGCAAAAGGCAGGCAAATAGTTTAAAATATTCTTTTTTTGACTAAATTATTTTATTTGTTTTCAGTATTCTACAATCAGTTCCGTATATCTTAGATTTTTTTTTCCCTCCCTCTCCGTCCTTCCCCCTCCCTCCTCACTCTCTCCCTGATATGGCATACAATCTTATATAGGTTCTACCTACATTCCTATTAAATATATTTTCACCTTTGTCATGTTGTATAGAAGAATTGAAATGAATGGGAGAAATCATAAAACAAAACAAAACATAATACAAAAGAAAATGGTTTGCTTCATTCTGTGATCAAATTCCATAGTTCTTTCTCTGGATGTGGAAGGCATTTTGCCTCGAGTCCATTGGGAATTCTTTAAGTTCTTGCATTGCAATGAAGTACTAAGTCTACCAGAAAAATTCCTCACACACTGTGGTTGTTGCTGTGTACAAAATTCTCCTGGTTCTGTTCCTTTTGCTCAGCATCAGGTCATGTAAGTCTTTCCAGACCTCTCTGAAGTCTTCCTGTTCATCATTTTTTTCTAGCACAATAGCATTCCATTACATTCATATACCACAATTTATTCAGCCATTCCCCAATTAACGAATATACCTTTGATTTTCAGTTCTTGGCCACCACAAAGAGAGTTGCTATAAATATGTTTGTACATGTAGGACCCTTTCCCATTTTTATGACCTCTTGGGGATACAGTCCTAGAAGTGGTATTGCTAGCTCAAAAGGGTATGTACATTTTTGTAGCCCTTTGGACATAGTTCCAAATTGTTCTCCAGAATGGTTGAATCAGCTCACAGCTCATCAGCAATGAATTAGTGTTCCAACTCTCCCACATCTTCTCCAACATTTATCATCTTCCTGTTTTGTCATGTTAGCCAATCTGATAGGTGTGATGAGGTACATCAGAGTTGTTTTGATTTGCATCTCTCTAATCAATAGTGATGTAGAGCATTTTCTAGTTTAAAATATTCTCAAGGCAAAATGCCCCATGAGAATCAGACCATTCTCCCCTCCCCCCAACTATTATATTAAACAGGCAGCTAGATAGAATTATCCTTTCTCTACAACTAAAAATCTCTATAAATAAAGTCACCCAGTGGTGACTATGCTGTGTGTAAATGGCACATCTATACTAGGATATCTGGGGAAGGGCATTTTATAAACACAAGGCAACAAATCAGTGAGTGTTTCTCTACACATTTCAAATTGCTAGCAACAATCCTAAATTTAACAATATTAATACATGAAAATGGCCACTGTGGCAGAGATAATTCTGAAGGCTGCCAGGAAATAAAACAACTTTTGCAAATTCCAAGGTATTGCTAGTGAGACGAACTCAAAGTGTTTTGTTTTGTTTTTACTTACAGGTAAATTTGGGTTCTAAAAGAAATGGAATCTGCTTTGTCACTGTTGGTTCCTGACTCACTAAGTGTCACCAACTGAGCACCACCAACTTCTAAAGATTGTTGGACTTTCCCATCTGCATTCCTGCTAAATACGTTATCTCCCCCAGTTAGGAGAATATGGGCTTCTTGAAAGGAAGGATTGTCGATATTTTTAATTTGTATCTCCAGTATTAGCAAAGTGTTTGGTACATATTAAGCATTTAAATCATTTTTGTCCCATTTGAACTAGTTTTATCAATGGAGAAACAGAGGCAGGAATGAGTTCCTTGTTAGGGGAATCAAGAGTCCCAGAAATTAAAGTTATGGCCTTCTAACTTCCAAGCCAAGTCTTAAACACAAAATACGTTATAAACTGGATTAACTCAATAAAAAAAAAAATCATGCTTTCTTCAACAGAGTGAAAGATGTTTATAGATTTTCAAAAACATTTATAGATTCTCCCAAGTGATGCACCTTGTATTCTTCCTAATAAAACTCTTTTTAGAAGCACCAGGAACAAGTGTTATCTTGTTTTTGCAGATGGGGAAAGTGAAACAGAGAAAGATTAAATGACCTTCCTGATACAGTACAGCAAAATCATAAGCTGAACCTTTGACTAACAGTATGCTGACCCTTGCTACAACAACCAGATCTCATCTGTGTTTCTATAGAGAGAAAGGGGGTGAAAAAAATAGTTGACAGACTCCCAAAATGAGAAGATGTTTGGCAGATAGCAAATTTGATCAGACCCTCATTAACTGGATCCAAATCAGGCTCGACAGAGTATTCATTAAAATCTAAAACCTTCCTTGCGCCTGCGGTGAGACCCTTGATTTGTTCATGTTGTAGTAAATTGGTCATTCTACAGAGAGCTAATGTTTTCAACAGAATGTCTCTTAATGATTGTCATTCAGTGTGAAATGTGAAGATGAGGTCTGCTAAGAGAAAAATAAAAGACAAGGATGACCAGGAAGTGCAGGGTCAGAAAAGCACCATTTGTGATGGACAGTCAAAGCTGAACTGAGAAAATTCAGCTATGAAAAAAAAAACCATGATTTGTGATAGCACTGATATGATCTCTTCACTAAGAATAAATATCAGCTCACCTTTGGAAGAGACATTTTACATCATTAAAATATTACCACTTTTAAATGGCAGTTTAGTTCTGAGGGGCATAGTGTGTGATTCAGCAAAAGTCAGGGGATATGACACAGCGGATATGGTGCTGGACTTAGAGTCAGGTAGATAAGGGTTCAAATTCGACCCTTGCTGTGTGAACCTAGGTGAAATGCTTAACCTCTCTGCACAGGTAATTCTCTAAGACTTACCTTTCACAACATTTCTTTTTCTCTGACATGTTTACTTCCATATGTCTAATACCCTCTTTCTCTACTAGATACCACTTTAGTTCAAACTATCATCCCCACTCACCTCCTAATTGATTTCCCTACCCCAAACATCTCCACACTCTTCCACGCAGATGCCACTGTGTTTGTTTTTTCTCAAGCACAGATATTAACGTCATTCTTCTGCTCCATTAACTCCAATGGTTCCCTGTTGCCTTTAAGATCCAATCTAAACTCCACCGTCTAGCTTTTAAAGATCTTTCATAACCTGTCCTAATCATACATTACCTTCCCTCCCTCATTGTACAATCCAGTTAAACTAGCCTTCTCTCCATACCCCATGAGTGGCACTCCATCTCTAACCGTCAGCTCTTTCTACTGGAGATCCTTCCTTCCTGAAATTCACTCCCTACTTATTTGTGCTTCATAGAATTCCTCTCTTCCTTCAAGACTTCAAGACCCATCTTTTCCCATGGACTGGCTGGTTTTGCTTATTCTTTTTCTTCTTCATTTTTCTTAAAAATGGCTCTCTGGAAAGGGAGAGGGGAAGGGATACAAAGAGAAATGTAGGTAATGTAAAAACAAAAAAATATAAATCATTTTTAAAGAAGGAAAAAAAAAGACTTTAAGACCCAACTCAAATATTTATTTCTCCAGGAAGACTTTCTAGATCCCTTCCCTTGCCTTTGCTGATCCCCTCTCTTCCCAAAATAAGGGAATAATTAATATTATAATTGATTTCTTTAATTATCATGTCTTGTCTATATTTGCTCTGGATACACTTCTATGTGTATTCTTTGGTTCCCCAGTAGGGACTGTTCCATTCTCTATATTTATCTTCCCCAGCTCCTAGAACAGTTCCTGCTTATAGGAGGTACTTAATAAATGCCTTTTGGTTGACTGCGCAATTGATTATATTCTAAGTCAGAGATGGTTGCAAATGTGTTGGCAGAGGAAGTACCCACATGGGGAGTTTCCAATGCTGATAAAATCATAGATCCTTATCATTTCTGACTATATTCTTCTTTGTAAATTCTCCTTGCTAGGTCACAAAATGGTACCCCATTGACTTAAGTTCATGTATCCTCTTAATCAAACCACTTCCACTTTCTGCCCACACTAGGTCAAGTTCCATTTTGGGTCAATGATGATGTCAGCAAGACCAATCCTATATGGACAGAAAGTAGGTCACCCTCCCATAAAAGAATATGAAAAAGGCTTGAAGACCCATATACCTTAGCATCTTTTTCATTGTGGTTAGCGACAGTGACTGAAGTTTTTGCCATTAGACTCATTCCTTTGGGTTAAGGAATTATGGTTCTAAAATGTTCTTGTTGGAAATGTGAATTTGTTACCTAGAGGGAATTATGAGTTTTTAGGTAAAATCTTATCCCTGAGAAAATATGTTTCTTTGAAACATGTTAACCATTTACAAATTACTAGGATTTAGAACTAGAGCACACTCTATAGATTATCTAGCCCACTCCCTTGTTTTCCAAATAGGGAAACCCATTCTTCTCTATACTGGTAGAGTGATATGACCAAGATTAAACTGGTATGAAGTAGAACTACCACATTTGAACCCAGGTCTTCAGAATCCAAATTGAAAATTCTTTCCATTACACTTGCTGTCTCTCTTGTTTACTTCTCTTCCATATGGGGATCATTAACTGAGCATTCCTGGTTTCTACAGTTCCATTCCCCTATCTGAATTTTTCCCACTATATCCACTAATATAGCATTATGACTTAGTTTATCAAATTGACAACAATCAGTTGCTCAGCACCAAGTGAGTACTTAAGGAAGTATGACTAGTGAGTGGAAGTTACAGGGAACTGGAGTTTGATAAAGGGGGAAAATTTTCTAAAACTTGCAGCTTTCCAAAAATTTAACATGGATTCACAACTTGTGGTCCACGGACTCCATTGGGAATGTATAAACTTAGAGGAAAAATGTATCATTATTTAAAAATAATTGGTCACTTTTGCAATTTTATATATTTCATTTAATTCCTTTAAAGATATTATTCTGAGATGTTCATAGATTTTGCCAGACTGCCAAAGAGGTTCATCACATAAAAAAGGTATAAGAATCCCTAGGCTAAGATAATATATTTCCCATGACTCAAGGTCTTCCAGTAAAGGCTGGATGATCACCTGTCCAGAAGGTTGTAGAGATTTAGGCTTTATATGGTGTTTGACCTAGATGACCCCTGACATCCCTTCTATCTCTGTTATACTTCAAAAAGGAACATGAAGAAGGTAAATTTGGGTTGGTTTGAGATGGAGAAAGGGGAAAGTGGAAGAGACCTGAGCACAGAGAATCACCCAGAAAAAAATGGGTCCCAAAGGGCCTTTGTAACAAGAGCCTGAAAAAGCCAAAGAGCATTTAGCAATATGAAGTGTCATTCTGGAGATTGTCACTTGAACTGTTCAACAGTTTTGCTGAGGTTGGTCCTGGGTTCCTAACCCATCACATCTGAACCAAGTTCTATTTTTTTAAATTGATTAATAATAACTGATATGTATATATGGTTCAAAAGCTTGCAAAGCACTCCACATACATTTGTCTATTTGGTCCAGACAACAACATTTCTACATGGAGACTACAGATATTACTCTGCCTGCTTTGCAGATGAGGCAACTGAGGCTTAGAGAAGGTAAGCAAATTGTTTATGATCACTCTAGTAAGTGTCAGAGGGTGGATTTGTACCCAGACCAATCCAATATTCCTTCCCCTAAATCGTTTTGCCTTACCAGCATTTCATTATTTTGCAGATAACTTAATGACCCTCTTCAAGATAGATAGATGATAGATGGATGATAGACAGACAGATATAGATCGATCGATAGATAGACAGGTAAAGTAGAAAGTAGATAAAGAAGTGAATGGATAAAGAAAAAAGAAATGGATAAAGAGATGAATGAATAAATAGATAAATTAATAAATTAGATTTTTTATGACTAGATGTATAGATATGTATTCATTAGTTTCCATGTTTTGCTTCTATTTCTCGTTTCATGGTGATAAGTATAATTCACAACAGATAGTAGTCGATTTCCAATGAGAAATCTGGAGACACATGGAATTTTGCCATGCTCATTTATTAGCACAAGATTGAGTACAGCTGGGACTCCCTCTGCTACAGTTCTCAGAATGGTTACATCTCCACTGTAGGACCACTTAACTAGCATAAACAATAAATACATGACCAATTCAGTACTCTATCATGAGACCCTGGTGATCAAAGTCACCAAATTTTTTTTAATCTACAAAGTTCAGTCTAAACATAGATGCCTAGAAATGATAACTCAGCAATGACCTCTTCCCCATCTTGCCCTGAGATCTAACTTCTTAAGGCATAAGCCTAAAACCACTTCATCTCAGGCAATGACTCTCCATGTGCACATAAGCAAGTGATTAATCACCCATGCCCCTTCTCATTTTCCTCATCCAGAACAGGGAAATGATGATTCTTATTTGGTCAGGCAGTCAGTCAGCACACAGTCATTAAGTCCCTAATATGTGCCAGGCACTTTGCTTAGTAGTGGGGATATAACGAAAGACAAAGAACTGTACCTGGTGTACCTCAGGAAAATCAATGAGGAATAATCACCCAGCAAAATAAGCCTGTGTTAAGTGTTTTCTTTATGCTAGTCTTGAGGATCCAAAGACAAAAATATAAACTAGTACCTGGCCTTGAGAAGCTTAAATTCTCTCAGGGAAAATAACATGTACATAAGTATGCACAAACAAGTATTATCCAAATACAAACATTTATATACAAAACCCCCACAAAGTAAACTTTAGTGTATGTTGGGGAGGCTGCTAACTGCTAGGGGGATCAGGAAAGGCTTTCATGTAGAAGATGCTATGAGAGCAAAATTATTTTAGCCCCATAAGCCGAATGAGTCCAAGCAGGGAAAGGGTTAGTGAGTTTGCTTGTCTATTTTTTTAGCAAACTTTCAGGTATATATCACCAGCAGCATACAGATGAAAAATTACTCTTATATTTGAGTTGAATTCCCAAAAATTGTTCTACTGTGAAGTCCCTTCTCCCCAATTATTGATTATAGCCTGAATTCCTAGAAATCTACGTGTACATTTCTTTAAAAGGAAATGAAGCTTGGTGGGAGAGGGAAAGGGAGAGAAAGAATATTTCTCACCCTTCCTACTTCTGAAAATATAGTCAACGTAAGATATGGTTAAAAAAAAAACAACCTTGCAACGGCGGCTGCTTACGTACACAAGCCCAGTTTGCTGCTGAACCTCTCTATCTAGGTCCTTTTGGAAAATTTCACTGTCCAGTAATGGCTCTGGGGTTTCTGGGTGCTGTCATGCAAGTAATCATAGCAGGCTTTCTACCAAGATTCAGAGTTTCTGTGACTTGTTTGACCATCGGCAGGTAATTTAAGTGAAATAAGTCTATTTGGTCCATTATGGAAGATCATTGTCCTCACCTAATGAGTGGCTCATTCATGGTTATTTACATTTCAGCCAACGACCAACAATAAATTAAGATCCATGATCCCCTTGGAATCTAGTTCTAACAGCTTTTTTCAAAGAATAAGGACTCTTCAGGTTCATAGGTTGACATGAGCATTTAAAGCTGGCAGTGCCATAGAAGGAGTAAAGGAAGGGAGTGCACTGACAGGCATAAAGATAGAATTTGCTCACAGTATAATTGATCCTCTTCTAGAATGACAGGTAAACAAACATTCTGATCCATTTCACTGATCTATTTCACACTCATCTATTATGTGCTTATAAAGAACTGTCTTGGGAACCATGGATCAGGGTATCATAGATTTAGGGTTGGAAGAGATTGGAGGTCATTGGATCCCCCTCATTTTAAGGATGAAGTAAGTGAGGCTAGGAGAGGTGAAATGATTTGCTCAGTGTTACACAGATGATAAGTGGCAGAAACAATGAAGGTGTGGTCTTTATCTTAGGGTGTTCAGAGAAAAGTCTCCCATTGAATAGTTGAAGTGACTAAAAGTAATTACACTTTGCAGATTTGTAAACTGAGGCTCAAAGTTTATACAGTGAATCAGTATTAGATACTATAAATCAGTCAGCGAAACATTTCTGACACCAGAGACATACTTAGCAGTTTTTTCCCCCCTAGTCAGTTAGGTTTGGTGGAGGAAGGGCTTGGAGAGAGACCTCAGACCTGGGGACATCCAGTCTTACAGTGGGAGAGATCCCAAACTCCAGCCAGTGGGCAGTCCAGCAGACTCTAAGCCACTCTGATCCCACTGGGGGCACTGCCTGGGACAAGATCAGGAAAGAGTTGTCTAGTCTGAAGAAGAATTGTGCTGCTAAATATTCTTGCAAAATAAGTGTTCAAGTGAGTTGCCTCTATCCTTTGAAGTGAGTAAAAGAGCCTTCAGCGCTGACCTTCTAAATTTTGGCTCCCTGTAGAATATCTTGTTTAGTTTCGCCCTGGTTATGTTACTGCCTGTTACTCAGTCTAACTTTGATCCATAAGAGTATTTTGTTCTATTGAACCAAATGTGCAACTCAAAATTTAGATGGATAAGAGACTAATTAATGTCACTTCCAAGTTGTATATTAGAATGCTTGATTTGCAGTCAGGAAGTTGCAGTTTGAATCTACCTTAAATACTTAACAACTGTGTGAATTGACAAGGGCTTTTATCTCTCCAGACCTTACTTTTCTCATCTGTAAAATGGGGAGAGAGGGTTGGACTCAATCATCTCAAGATTTCTATAATCCTATGATAAAGTAATCTAGATTATAATGAAGACAAATCTTCAAAAGGATGGTCTGAAAAAAAAGGAGGAAACAGAAACTACTAAAAGCCTATGTTTTTCCACTCCCCTTCACAATCTAAGAAAACAAACCACTTAACTGACACATAATTACTACATTCACCAAACATAAGTTCTTAGGATAAATAGGATCATAGACTGAGGTGGAAAGGATCTTACCTGTCCTGTCTTCTCCCACTTCCTCACATTTGAACATGGTGTCCACAGGGCTAATATCAATACCCTCTACCTTTCCAGTTGATGAACTCTTCTCCCTTGAAAGAATTTAGCTTCTACCTCTTCCATGGAGCCTTCAGACCTCCCCCAGTGATTCTGCCTCCTCAGTCTCTCACAGAAACAGCACAGAATTAGAGATAAAAGGTACCTTAGAGATCATTTAGTCCATGATTTCCTATCTTGGATGAACTTTCTTTTTTAATTTTGATAACTATATTTCAATATAATTGATGTCTTTTCTTTTATTTTATCATCTAATGATATAATTCTGAGAAAGGATTTCTAGGATTCAGCAGACTATCCAAGGGGCCATGACACACAAAAATTTAAGAACCTCTGTTTGAAATAAATTGTCCTTACTTTATGGATTTGGGAACTTGAAGCTCAGAGAGCCTGGGATTTGCCCCCAGTCACCCAAATTGTAAATATCAGAGTCAGTATTTGAAATTAAGTCCACTTGGTGCCAAATCCAATTCAATTCTCCTTTTTCTGAATCTCTGTCTCTCTGTCCTCTCCTCCTTTCTCCTCTCCTCCTCTCCTCTCCCTCTCTGTTGCCATCTCTCTCTCTCTCTCTCTCTCTCTCTTCCTATACACATAACTAGTTTAACTAATTTATCATTGCTTCTGTACACATCTCATTCCCTTGATAAACTCTTCTTAAAGGGAGACATTTCTTTTTTTATTTTTGAATCTCCAGCTACCAACATACTTTCTTACCCATCCATAAATGCTTAGTAAGCATGAACCAAATTGTACTGAATTGAACTGAGAAGGATACTCATTGAATCAAAGAGGCCAGGATGAGTCTGTGGAGGAGATTGCCGGGGAGTAGGAAATGAAATGAAATATGGCTACTGGGCCAAGTGTCATGAGTCAGGACAGCCTCCCACCCCCAGGGAAAGAAATTCTGGAGACAAATGGGTTAAAACCTCCAGGCCTGGTCTCTGGCCCTGAAGAAGATGATCAATGAGCAGGGAATGAAGGAAGGATAAGAAACCAGGGAGAAGTCAAAAGGGAGGCACCAAAGTGATGTGGGGAGGGAAAGGCAGTGGGTTTTTACTTCTTCCTATCTTGTTTAATGTGGACTGCGGACAATCCAGCTGTGAAACTGGGGATAGATGACCCCTCTGAAAGTAAAGTTCTCTTTCTGAGCTGGGCACTCCAGCTTCCTAGTTACCAAGTAAGACCGCTTTGAAACTCAAGCCTCCACTTGGCAAGGAAAGAGGGCGATCCTCAGACTGGCAGCCACCTTCTACGTGAAGCCTTTCTTTGTCCCCCTATTTATTATGGGGTTCCCCTGTGCCCCTCCCCTTCCACCAATTTTCTAGCATTAATTTGGTAAAATATCTGCATATTTGTACATTGTATCTGCTCAGCAGAAATGTTAGTTCCCTGAGGTCAGGGTATGTTTTGTTTTTGTCTAGGCATGACCAGTGCCTAATGCAGTGCCTATCATATAATTGGTGCTTTATGGGTGCTTGCTGAGTGATCAATTTTTATATTTCATCACCTGATCAAAGAGGCAGCATGATGGAGCTCAGTCACCCTCAAAGAGTGGTCCAGGGATGAATAAAACACTTTAAGGTGTCCATAAGGTCAAAAATATTTTCATTATGATACTGATGTTTTAATTTCTAATACTGCAAATATGAATAGTTATTCACATAAAGCAAAGCTTTTTGAGCATTATGAATAGTGGAAGGGGTCCTGAGACTAAAAAGTTTGAGAACCACTGGTATAATGGATAGAGAGCTTGGCTCAAAGTCAAGAAGACCTAGGTTCAAATCCTACCTCTGATGTGTGCTGACAGTGTAACCCTAGTCAATCTCCCAGTGCTCTTAGCAACTAAGAATACAAATCACAGATAAAGGAAGGAAATAGACATTTATTAAGTGGTTGCCATATATGCCTGGCACTTTGATAAGCAATCTACAAATGTTAGCTCATTTGGTCCAAATAACAAGCCTGGGAGATAGGGGCTATTTTTATCCCACTTTACAGTTATAAGGAAACTGAAGAAGGCAGAGGTTGACTAATCTCACTAATAAGTGTCTGAAACTGGATTTGAACTCAAGTGCTCCTGGCTCTAGGCTCATGAGTCTGCTCCATCTAGGTGCCAGGCTTCATTGGCAGAGGGAATTTCCTCACCCTGGACTTTCCTCTACTAATGAAATCACAGTATCTGATACTTTGTCCCTATCTTGCCCCAACACTGGTGACACTTCATTGTATAAAATAGAACCAGTGAAGGATTTCTGGATAATCACTTAGGCAACTGCACCAAATACAAGACTGGTGAACTTAAGAAGTTATTCACATGACAGACTTAACAACAGTAGGATCTGCATCGAGCCTGTGCTTGCATCTGTCAGGTCAGTGAGTTACTGTTTAGGAAATCCACTGGAGTCTGAAGGACAGGCAATGACTTCTGCAGATGGTAACCAGAAAGGAAGGAGCACAGAACCAGGCATTACTTGATCCATGTTATGTCTGGAATACTCCCCCACCAATAGGCTGTGGGAAGGAAGTTGGGGCCATGGCTGAGGTCAACTTCTCCATGATAATGAAATCAGAAAGAAAAAGGGAGGACTCTGAGGGCAGGGGACATGAGGAATGAGAATTAAAAACAGGGTACGATCATAGATTTAGTGCTGGAAGGGACTTTAGAAGCCATGTAATCCAACCTCTCTCTCCTGTACCATTCTATTTAATCATTTTTAATTAAAATTTTTTTTCAGTTAGCAAAAATTTACCTTCTCTCCCTCCCACTTCCACCAAACCCCAACAGTGAAAGAGAAAGAAAAAAAACTCTTGTAACCAGTATACATAGTCAAGCAAAACAAATTACAACATTTGCCATGTTTTTAAAAAGTTTCAATTTTCACTGAATCCATTGCCCCTCTATTGAGAGGTAGGTAACCATATTTTATCATTTGTCTACTAGAATTATGTTGGTGATTGGGTTACTCAGAGTTCTGAAGCCTTTAAAAGTTGTGGGTCCTCCTACCACTGTTATTATATAATTGTTCACCTGGTTCTGCTCAGACCACTTCGAATCAGTTCTTATAAATTTTTGGAGGTTTCTCTGAAACCATTTCTTACATCATTTCTTATGGTATAATAGTATTCATTTAATTCACATACTGTAATTTGTTCAGCCATTCCTCAACTGATGCCAATTCTTTCTTACCACAAAAAGAGCAACTAAAATATTTTAGTACGTAAGAGTCCTTTTCTTCTTTCTTTGATTTTTTTTGGGGGGAGTTATAGACCTTGTAATGATTTGGCTTGGTCAAAAAGCATGCATGCCCTCACTCATTTTACAGATGAGGGAACAGGGCAATGAAGTGATTTTGCCACAGTCAGACTGCTAGTAAATGTCCAAGGTGGGATTTGAAACTACAGGTTACACTAATCCTCCTTTCTGAAAATAAGGGAAGAGGAAAAGGAAAAATAAAACTCTTAGGTGGCAGGGGAGGAAAGTGAGGAGAGGAAAGTGATGCATGGGAAAGGGAGAAGATCTCAAGGAAAAATAAATATGAACTAAATGTCACAAGGCAGCAGTCATCTATGTGCATCTGCCCTCGCCACACCCTTGACTTCTCTTGACCCAGTTAGACCTATCCAAATCAACCAGTCATAAGCTCCATTCCCTGAATAATAGTCAGAATTTATAAAAGCCTCCTAGTCTGCAGTGTATTTTAAATGCACTTTCTCATATAATCTTCATGATTGCCCTGTGAGGTAATCAGTTAGGTTAATTACTATTTCCATTGCACTGATAAAGAAAATGGGGCTCACAGGAGGGAATCAGATGGCAGATAGTTACAAAGCCAGAAAAAAAGACAGAGCTAAGAGCCTATAAAAGCAAATGCCCTGACACATCCAGGATGGCCTACTATCAGAGGTTCTTAGATCCATTTTTCTAAAAGGAAAGTAACTTTTGAGGGATCAACAATCACTTTAATCAATCACATATATATCATTCATTTATTTTGGGGGGAAAAGTCAGCACCCTGGACTTCAGAGAAAATATAGAGAAACAAAGATCAACCAACAGACAGGGCTTTCAATTGTCTGACCATAAGCAATATATACATATATATATTGTGATATATATACATATATATATATGTATATATATCACAGATCAAGAATCAGATAACTGTCTGACTATACATACATGGTTATCAGAGAGAGAAGCACCAGTATCTGAGTTTTCAAAGTCGAGGGGCTCCTTAGCAGTTGCCCAGAATCTCTTCTAGCCAATCAAACACTTACCATGAGTAAGCCTCAAAGTAAAACCTCCCTTCAGAGTATTTATACATTTTTCAGAGCCAGAGGGCATCACAATCCTAGAGAACCAGTACCTCATTAGAAAATTAACAAAAGGTGTGGGCCTCCCCTAATCAAGCTTCCCTTAATAGGCAGGCCTATCAATGGGAGGGGAAGATCTTTAACTCATTAGCATTACACACCCAAACTAGGTCTTCTTATCTCTAAAGCCAGTGGCCCTCCTGCCGGATCAGGCCACCTTCAAGGAAGGCTTTGAAATTTTATATGTGTAATATATGTATATATATATATATATATATATGCACACACACACACATACCTATATACATAC
>CM053770.1:219772917-219818798 GCA_028658325.1 Potorous gilbertii
ACACCTATTACATATACATGCAAATGTTCTATTCAAGCTAACTAGGTCACAAAATCACAGATCTACAGGTGGAAGAGCCCTCAGAGACAGATGGGAAAACTAAGGCTCACAAGGAAATAATTATCAGGGATAAGGTTTGAACCCAAGTCCTCTCACTCCCAGACTAGGGCTATTTTCACTACCCCAAGCTGCCTCTAAAGGACTTCAAAGTGACTGAATAGCTTTAAAAAAAAAATAAAAAAAAAAATATATATATATATATATATGTATATACACACACATACACACACACACACATGTGCGTGTGTGTGTGTGAGTGTATATGTATATACATGCAGTCTCCCATACCTGCAACTCACTCCCTTCTGCACTTTCAGTTCCCTGGTTTTCTTCAAACTGAGCTAAAGCACCATCTCCTACTCCAATGATTCCCTGACCTCCTGTTGCAGCTGCTGGTGTCCTCTATCCCATGAAATAATCTTGCCTCTAATTTACGGATACTTAAATATGCTGTCTCTCCTGATGGAATTTAAGTTCCTTGAGGAATTTTGAGGACTGTTTCTTTTATGTTTTTATATACCCGGAACCTAGTAATGTCCAGCACGTAGTTGGGGCTTAATAACAATGGTTGATTGACTGATTAAGAATGGGAAGGGAGATGCTGTAGATGGAGAAAAGACAGGACTGAGGACTTGATTAGATATGAGTGACTCAAAGGTTTAGAATACAAGCGGATGAAAGAATGGAGGTAGGAAGAGGAAAAATCAGAAAGAGGGAATACTTTCAGGGAAAAGATATAATGAACTTCAAAGAGAAAGAAACAAGTAAGATAATCTGGAAGCAACTGTGTTAAATTTATTATATAATTTTAAAATAAAGTTGAATATAAGAGAAATTTGCAATTTCATACACAGTCCTCCCTGGTTTGATGTGGAAATGATCATATTTGTTCAGGTTAACCAAGTTTAAAATAATTTTTATAAGTACTTTTTTGAAAAGTTATAGAACATTTTGGATAGGTTTAATTCAATGAATATTTAATGAACCCTTACGATGTGCAAGATTCCAGGAAAGCAATGATAAAATGATGTTCAGATTCTGCCTTTAAGGAGATTACATTCTGATTCAGGCATATGATATGTATACTTATAAGAGTTATATAGAGCTTAAAGATTTGCAAAACTCTACTTGGATTTTCACAGCACCTCTATGAGTCAGGTGCTATTCCTCTCCCCATTTTGCATATAGGAAAATGAGACTCAGAGATATTGGCCACACAGCTAATATTTCTGGCAGGATTTGAATTCACACCTTGCTGACTCCAAGTCCATTTCTCTACCCATTGAACCACCTAGTTAGAAACAACTAAAAACTTATACAGTTTGGGTTATTAGTAGAAATTTACTAGGACAGTTCCTTAGGCTCCCTCATCTTTAACATGATGGGGTTGATGAGAAGATCTGGTATTCTTTCCAGTTCTCAATCTGTGATCCTGTGAATGGGAAGATATAGAAGTTAGGGTTGGAGATAATAGATTTAATAAATGGTTTGGTCAACTAATGAAAATTTAAAAACTAAACTAAAACCCCAGAATTTCCTAATAATAGTCTGTCCCTGCTCATATTTTAGAATTCCCGCCATGTTTCCTGTGGTCAGCTGTTCTCTATAAGGATTCTAAAATTCTGAACTGACCAAATTAAATGATTCCACTAGCTTTGGTAACAATTCCGACAGGTTGCTAGTCTCACAGACCTAACCCTATGTCACATGGCCATAGCTTCCCCTCTTTTGCTTTCTTTCTTTAGGTTGTTTTGTCTTTACCCAGAAAGCAGTCCTTGTATTTTTCAAGGTTCAGTAAGGTCACTTCCCACTCATGGAAAAACAGAGAAAGTTTTCCAACACTGTTTGGGTTGTCCAACCACTGGTTATAAGTCATTTCCCAGGGCTAGACGTGGCATGCATTGTAAGGGACAGATGTAAGCAAGGATTTCCTGCCTTATAAATAGACATTATCAATTGAAGGAGTGGGTGTTGGACCTGAAAGTTTGGCAGGTAATTACCAAAATAATTTTAGAAAAGCAAGTTTCTGTGAACAATGGATACAATGTGCTGTTATAATTGGTGTTCTCTCCTCCAATATTCTTTATCTATGGTACATCTGTCAAGATGAAACTATTATTTGTTCTCCATTAAGGTGTCATTGGAAAAAAAAAATCAGAAGTTTTACTGACAGAGACAAAAATGGTGGTTGCCAGTTAGAGGAAATCTAAGATGTATATGTAGGAACAACACTCACACAAAACAAGTCCCACCAAAAAAATTTAATTAAAAATAACAATGATGATATTGATGAATCACACACACACACACACACACACACACACACACATATATATATATATATATATATATATATATATATATATATATATATAGTATTTTAAGATTTACCAAATACATTAATGTTCACAGGGTGTTCAAAATGTTTTCCTCATAAAAATCCTGTGAAGCAACTTCCCCCATAGACATAATCACTCCCATCTGAGAAACAGAGAAACTGTGTCAGAGAGATAGAACTATACCTGTGGCAGAACAAATAGAACTTCGTACCAGGCTTCCTAAATTTAGAGGCCACACATAGCAATAGTGTTCCTTCAGCAGGCAGAAAGAGATGAGCTATGCAGCTAATTAAGAAGAATTATTAGTTGAAATTTTGTATTCTTCCATGATTTCCCTTTTTTGTGCCCCCAACCTCCTTTCCTCCTTTAGTACTATCCATGACAGAAGGACTTTCTAGCTATTTAAATGGAAGATCCTTTAGAATATCATTAGGATCTTGTCACGGAGGGGTGGTATGTGGTAAGACAGTTTCCTAGCGCAAAGACAGTTCAAATCCTGTCTGTTGCCTACTACCTGTATGACCTCAGACAAGTTTCTTAACCTCTCTGGGCTTTGTTTTCTTCAAGTGCAAAATAAAGGGTTTAATATGGATTGAAAGATTTTATCCGGCTTTAGATTAATGATTAGGGAGACTAATGGATATAGTACAAAGAATACTGACTCAAGAGTGTAAGGATCTAGTTAAAATCCTAGCATGGATATACACTTCCAGTGACCTTTGGCAAGTCACTGAAACTCCTAAAATGAGAGGACTGAATGAAATGATATCTCACACTCCTTCCAGATCTAAGATACTGAGACACTATTTTAGTGATATAATATGATGGGGAGAACCCTGAATCTAGACCCAGGACTGGAATCCCAGCTCTGTCCCAGGAATTGTGTAGTCTCAAACAAACCTCCAGCTCTTCTGAGTTTCTTAATTCTTACAGTACCACTTTCCCAAATTTTTAAGCTACAAATCTCAATATAAAGGTAAGGTATTAGCAGCATTCTTTTAGCCAAGCTAAAACAAGCAAGTATCAGAGCCGTCAACCTGAAACAATAAGTAACTGAGCTGGCACAGGATCCTCATACCAAAATTCTCATGTCTGTTCTTCTGTGGACCTTCTGAATCTCTAGGCAGATTTGAAACAATCAGCTTCTCCCCCACTTGCCAGCTTCAAGGTCCAAGAATGAGACAACCCAAGAAGCACTATTTAATCCCAGGCTGCCTGTTTTATTTTTGGATGACAAGCAATTGGTTCCAACTGTGTAGCATCCTTGCTGTCCTATAAGAGTTCCTGAGTGCCATACGTGGACAGGAGAGGGTGGAACATTGCTATTAAGCTGTATATTTCATGTATGTGCATTGTTGTTTATACATTGTTGTTTGTCTAATCGTTGTACTTATACTGTAAGTGTCAGCATAAGGGTTCTCTTAATTCAGGTTCAATGTTGGGACAAAATGGGGTGTTCTGAAAGTCACTAAACATTGAACAAAGAAAGATGCTTACTAAAACAGCAAGAATACACAAGATTACAATAGCACTTAGTTTCTCGGGATGCAGCACCCCCAGTCTCCTAGAAACTTGTCTAATCAGTTAGTGAACAGAGTCCTGTTTGAGAACAAAGGAATAATGGGAAAAAAGGGTGTGGCAACTCATGTGTTCTTGGGCTAACACTAATTCGGAGAGGCTGGGAGGCAGTAGACCAAGTTGAGACTTAACCCTTCCTTTATATTTTTAAATTTAATTTAATTTAGTTTTTATTTTCATTTCCAAATTCTCTCCCTCATCTACTGTGAAGGCAAGAAATTTGAAACTTGTTATACATATGAAATTATGCAAAACATATTTTCACATTAGCCATATTGTTGGGGGGGCAAGAAATATTAAGAAAGTGGGGAAACATGTTTCAGTATGCTCTCAGAGTTCATCAGTTCTCTCTCTGAAGATGGGTAGGATTTTTTCAGCATGAGACCTTTGGATTGTCATGGATTATTGTATTATGGGCTTTTTTATATGCTCTAGACCAGAAAGCTATAACAGAGAATCTGGAGCCAGTCAGGTTTCCTCGGGAAGGAAGCTTCACCTACAAAGTCATTGGGGAAGCTAGAACTAAGGAACTTGTGTTGTGTGGGAGGTATATGTAAGGAAGGAGTAGTATCAGAGTAAGAGAAGTCTCTGCTGTCCTACCACACACCACCCCTCAGTGGCAAGATCCTAATGAAATTCTAGCATTAAAATAGCTAGAAAGTCTTCCTATCATGGATAGTACTGAAGGAGGAAAGGGGGTTGGGGGAACAGAAGTTAAAAATATGGAAGAATACAGAAGTCAGAATTTGTCCATGAAGTGGGTGATATCACATTTTTGAAATATACAGTGGGTCTCCTGATGCATGTAGAAGCCACAGCACAGATGGTATACTCCAGAAGAGTCACAGATATCTTCACTTTGTATGAGATGGTGATGATGAACAGGAGCAGCTTTACCAACATCAAATGCTTGGCATGTATATTTCTGACAAAGTAAATCTTCATTCTGCATCAGGGTCATCTGTAGAAAAGTGCCTGAGAGGTCATAAGTCTTTCTTGGGATCTAAATTGATACTGAGGGTCTCCCTGTACCACCACCAGCTTGGTATTCCCTAACCCACCTTCCAAAAACTGAGAGATTCATTAGTTGAATGATATAATGTTATCTCTTCCAGGAGACTGTGAGCTCCTTGAAAGAAGAAACAGGTTTTTGCTTTTCTTTGGATCCCCAGAATTTTGCTTAATAAGTGACTGTCCATTGACTTATGGATTGATAAAACACAACACAGAAAAGCAAAACCTGATGTCCTAAAGCATCTTGAAAGAGAATGCAGAATCCATGCTTGCCCTGAAGGAAAAACAAACCTTGAGAGAAAAGCTCACTTTTTTAATGCTTTCAGGCCATATTGACTTTCAAACAGAACAACTTTCTACTCCTTGAATTTCAAAGGTGTAGATGTGCTGAATAAAGAATTTTACAAGCAGCCAAAATATAGCCACCCTGGAAATCTGAGAATGCTTTCTTGACTTGGTCTATAAATTCTATAAGGCTTGTAAACCTGGGCACAACCAAGGAAAATCAGTCTAGGAAAAGTGGGAAAAGATTAAAAGGGGTGTATTTGAGGAGAGATGGGAGGTATAGCTTTAATTTTTTTTTTAAGATTATTTCTCAAGACAAACGGCAAGACAAAATTTTCAGTGGTTCTAAAATCAAATCTGTGGAAGCTAGTACCCTTTCAGTCTATTCCATGGTCAGAGATCATGTGGCCAGTCTTATGCTTCAAATAACAGCTATCTGCCTCCAGCTTCCTACTAATCTATGATCACCTTTTGTTTGAGATACAGAATCCTAAACCTGAATGTTTCAGCACCTCTAGATTTTCTACCTATTCTCACCTCCATTGGTGGACTCTCTTCCCAGCCCCTGCCCCTCTCTTCTCTTCCTTTCCCAACCTGCCTCAATGTATACTCCTCTCTCTGGGAGAGGTGGAGGTTTGTGTTCCTTTTGAGTTCCTTAAATTGCAAAGAATAGAGATTTCCAGGAAGAGGTTTTATTCAAAGTGGTTTTGACAGTAACAAAAGTTTAGCCTGGGAAAGACTGGCCATAATTACCTTGTACAACTCTTTCAACAGCCACTTTCATCTTTCTACCTCAGTTTCTATGAACCTCTCATAATTCTTGACTTCTTTGCTGTACTCCCACCTCCACTCTGACCATTCTCTGTCTCTCTCTGTCTCTCTCTCTCTGTTTCTTTCTCTCTGCATTTCTCTCTTCCTCTCTCTCTAGCCCTTTCTCTCTCTTTTCTCTGTGTCACTCTCTCCTCTCTTTCTGTCTCTCTGTCTCTTCCCTCTCCTCTCTTTCTTTCCCTTTCTTTTTCCTCTATCCTTTTCTCTCTCCCTCTCTCTTTCCCTTTCTCCTTTCTCTGTCTCTCTCTATATCTGTCTTTGTCTCCCTCTCTGTCTCTCCCTTTCTCTCTTTCCCTTTTTTCTCCCCTTCCTCTGTCTGTCTCTCTTTGTATCTCTGTATCTCTGTGTGTGTCTCTCTCCCTTTCTTTTCCTGCCTCTCTCTTTTAGGTCTGTCTGTCTCTCTTTCTTTCTGTCTCTGTCTCACTCTCTCCTCTTTCTCTCTCTTTGTCCTCTCTTCTTTTTCCTTTTTCTCTCCCTTTCTCTCTGTGTGTGTTCCCCTTTCTCAACTCCAACCTTCCTAAAAGTGTTTGCTCATTAGCCTAAATGAATTTTCAGTTGGTGAGGTTGAGGTAGTCTTAGGCAAGTGCCTTTTCTTAAACTGTAGCACTTAATTCCCTCCTCTCTAATGGATCAGTTGTTGGAGTAAGGAGAGTTACAAAGAGTTAATGAACTCTGACTCTCCTCCTGCCGGGAAGATTAGTTGGTCATCCCAGTCACTTCCTGATTTCTCATCAACCTCCTGGCTAAAGGCTGAGGGCCAGGGTGCCTATTCAATCTTTGATCTTTAATGAAGGCAGCCACCTACCATACAGGAGGTGCTTTACCCTAAACCAAGAAATATCAACGTACCTAAGACAAGGTCAATGGTTGAGTAAGAGTCTTCTCTGTGGAGGATTCACAGAAGAATATGAAAAGGCATAACACAGTTGAGAAGTCATGAGACAGTTTTGATTGGGAACACCCACATCCATCCCTTGCCTACCTTCTCATTTTGTGTTATTCTTATATTTGTGCTATTTTGTGTTACTTTGTGTTATTCCATATCCCAATTCATATTTCTGTGAATCCTCTGCAGAGGATTAATAAATGATTATTGGCTAACTGAATGATATTCTCCAAGGCTGGCAGCTTCTCCCATATTCCTGCCATGGAGAACCATGAAGAAGAACAGGTACGCATAGATAAAGAGATAGGTAAATGCCTTACTCCCCACTGCTATTTTCAGATCCTCAGAAGGACTATTCCTTCTTCTTTAAAGTTCACTCCATCCCATCCTCACCTTTGTTACTGGATTCTATGGACTTCTTGATCACTTTTCTTCCTGCTCAATAAGTTTAGTACCTTGCTTATAGTCATTTTCTCCACCTTCATCCTCTCTCCTTTAAAACCTTCCAGTTCCTCAGTTTCCCCAAATACTTTGACCTCTGTCTCTAGTCTATAACAACCGCTCCCAAGAACATCATAACATCATAACTTGGGACCTTACTCTCCGCCTCTCTCCTTCTCTGTTTGTCTCTCCCCCCAACCCTGTCTCTGTCTCTCTTTCTCTGTGCCTCTGTCTCTCTGTGTCTCTCTCTGTCCCTCTGTCTCTCTATTCCTCTCCATTATTCTAAGTAACAGAATTCCCAGTTATAGTTTACTATAATACTGAACCAAGAATACTGTCAGAGGTGAGGCCCATATAGAATGCTCTGGTTTTAAAAAAGAACGGTTGAGTCCTTGCAGGCAGGGGCCAGCCCTAGAAACAGGCCTGGAGTTAAAATCAGGAGAGATTTAAACTCAGATCTTGCTTTCACCACTTAATCATTGTATGATCATAAGTTAGATGGTCAGTTCTCTCAGAGGTTCAGTTTCTTCATCTGTAAAATGGGAACAATGACTCCTACACTCCCTTCCTCATAGGGTTTATTGTGCTTTTCAAATGTTACAGGATGCTGGATCCCTGAGGAGGCAGCTCTAAAAGAGGAAAAGGGTCAGGGAAATTGGGAAACCTGGCTCCTAGCTCTCTGCGCACAGAGTAAGTGCAAAAGAGATAAAGTAATGGAAAATAAACTTTCCTCACTTCATGATCCTCTGAAAGGACAACCCTACTTGATGACAGCAGGTGTGTTAGCTCAGCATGATGATAAACAAAGAGAAACAATAATTCCTCATCCACTCTCTCCTTAGCCCTGCACAATTTAATGTCTATACTGACCACTCCACTGAAATTGGGGTCTCCAAGGTTGCCAGGGGCCTCACCCAGACTATGGGAAAAGTCTTTCCTTAACCTTTCCTCTACACCCACCATACTGTTGCTGTCCAGTCATTTTAGTTGTATTTTGGCAGAGATATTGGAGTGATTTGTCATTTCCTTCTCCAGCTCATTTTACAGATGAGGAACCAAAGCAAACAGGGTTAAATGACTTGTCCAGGGTCACACAACTAGTAAATGTCTGAAGCCACATTTGAACTCAGGTATTCCTGATTCCAGACCCAGTACTCTATCCACTGTACCATCTAGCTGCCCCACAAGGTATGATAACTAACACAGGACCTCCTTAAAATCCTCTTCTCCCTTGATTAGTTTTCCATTGCAACCTAATCTTCACAAATCCTCTCCATGCCATCCAGAATGGCTTTTCACATGCCCCTTTAATATTCATTCCTTGTATGTTTTAACCTCTACACCTTTCCTCCTATTTTCTACACCTAGCACCTCCCCTGTCTTCTGCTCTACGCTCCATGATAAATCAAAAACAGTACTGGGGCTGACATGAAGAGAGACCAACGTCCAAATCTTGACTCTGCCACTTAATAGATGCATAACCACAAGTCAATCACTTAAGCCCTCAGATACTGTTACTTCATCTGTCAAATGAGAATACTGCCACTTGTGGTTATTTCCTCAATGTGTTACTGTATTCTTCAAATTTCAAATGTAAGTTATTAATATCTCTCAAAATCTCACTCCTTTTTCAGGACCTCATTCAAACTTCACTTCTCTGACCATCCCAGCTACAAATAATCTTCCTGTCCTCTGAACTCCCCTTATCACATACTACTTTGTATCGGTAGTTATCTGTTTATACAGATAACTGTATATATATACAAACACATATAGAATATACAGGATAGCCTGAAAATTCTAAAGTCTTAAAGCCTTAATACTACACTAAGAATTTTGGGATACTATATATAAACTATAAGTATAAAATATAAGAATATAAAATACTTTTTTTACTTTGTTTTATTGTTTCTTGAGACTCATGAAATCATTAGCTTTTTATTGATTCAATTCTATTTTTTAAAAATTATTTTTTCCAATGAACTTTCATATCTCTCATTCCATTTGGCCTATTCTGCTTTTATAGGTGTTCTTTTATTCAGTGAATTTTTGTGCCTCCTTTATCATTAAGTGACTCTGTTTGTTAAGGTATTTTTTCTTCAGTATTTTTGTGCCTCTTTTACCAAATCATTAATGTTTTTTCATAATTTTTTTGAATCACTCTCACTTCCTACCTCCGCCATTCTTATCTCTTCTTTAACTTTTCCAGGAATTCTTCCCAATATTGGGTCCAATTAGTAGTTTTTCTCTGCAGCTGTGCTTATTGCTGTTTTACATTGTTAGCTTGTTCTAAGTTTACGTCTTGGTCTTTTTTGCCACTGTTTAGTAGGTAATGGGGAAGGAGAAAGGATGTTTTTATTCATCTATTTCAGTCATGTCTGGGTCTTCATGACCCCATTTAGGGTATTCTTGCAAAGATTCTGGAGTGGTCTGCCATTTCCTTCTCTAGCTCATCTTACAGATAAGAAACTGAGATGAACAGGGTTAAATGACTTGCCCAGGGTCATGCAGCTAGTAATTAGTGTCTTGGAGGCTGGATTTGAATTCAAGAAGATGAGTCTTCCTGACTCAAGGCCAAGCATTCCATCCATTGTATCATCATCTAGCTTCCCCTAGTAATAAATATTATCTCGATAATGACGATGATAATTTGTATTTATTAAATACCTATCAGGTGCTATTTATTAAAGTACCTACTATGTAAATAGAGATGTATAATGTTCTTTTTTCCACCTGACTATATCTTGAAATCCAAAGGATAATAACCTTTCCTAACATTAGTCTCTTCAAAATACTTTCATTCATTATATCTCTCTTGAACTCTGAAACAATCCAATGAGACAGATGGATCAGACATTAATTAGCACAGTGCCTCGAACAGAGGAGGTATTTAATATATACTTGTCTGTTGATTGATTTCCAATTTACAGATGGGAAAACTGAGTTTCTAGTGGGTTCAGTGATGTGTGCAAGGTTCTATAGCTAGTTGTTAACAGAGCCAGTCAGGATACCTCATTCAAGACTGTCTTCCTCATTACTTCCAAGGTCAGCATAACATTTTGTTTTTGGAAGGGATCTTCTTTGGTGATTAAAAAATGTTTCAAGATTCTTTTCAAGATGTAGTAGTATGGGAGGGTGGGCTGCACAAACCCAGATCAATGGTTAGGGGATCCAGCTCTGCTACTTTCTAACTGTGAGACCCTGGGCAAATGGCTTAAACTCTCTCAACCACAATTTCCTGACCTCTAAAGTGAGAGTGTTGGATTGGAAAAACTCTATGAATACATCTAACACAACACATTACAATCCCATCTGTAGCCAGTCGTGCAATTATCTTAAACAATAGATAATTCAATGTGAAGTATCAAATATGGTGCTGGGCTTGAGAGTCAAGAAGGACTTGGTTCATATCCCATATCTCTCATAATTGTGAATTGGCAAGTCACTTTCTTCCTCTGAGCTGGAACTAGGTTGAGATGATCAGGGCATATCAGATTTAAAGAATGTTGGCAATACCTATAGTGATTATCCAGAATTCAAACCAAAACAGACCTTGGTACCTTAAACAGGGAGAATAATTAGTTAAATTAAGAATTTACAAGATGGTAGGCAAGGGTGAGTACCACTACCTGCTCACTCTGCTCTGATCTCCCCCCCTCCCCCCCCCCGCCACCACACAGTTATGCCACTGTTTCCCAATCATCCCTTTAAATTGAGGCCATCCTTCCTGTTTTTTGTCTTGGATGCAACAATTATGGGTTATCGCTCTGACTTCACCTTCCCCAACCTCAGTTTCCTCTTCTGCAAAATGCAGATAATATTGTCTCTAGAACTTAACTCACAGCATTGTTAGAATAATATATATAAAGTACTTTGCACACTTTAAAACACTCCATAGATGATGGCTATTATTTCTGATCAGTGTGCTACAATGGAAAATATATTTCGTTGGTAGTCAGAAGACCCAGAAAATGTAACATCCCTGACAGCAAACACACTTTCATTCTGATCTTTGTAGTACCTAACACTGCACCTGGCATGTAGTAAACAATTAATGCTTGTTGATTAAATGATTTACCTGAATTCAAATCAACTCTGCCATTTACTACCAGTGTGATATCAGGCAGGTCACTCAACCCTCTGACTGCTTCAGTTGCTTGATTGAGGAAACTAGACCAAATAGCCTCTCGGGTAGTTTATGAACAGTAGTATGCTGGGAAATGTTCAACAATGAGCTCTCCAGAAATAAAATGTATTATGTAAATGTATGTGTGTGTAACACACTTTTAAGTTTAATCTGCAATATTAACATTCTCTCATCATTTTGTCAATAATCGAGAGGGTAATAAATCAAGCCCTGATTTGCAGTTTTTTTGCTGATTTCCAGAATTAGCTCCAGCACATCCCTACTTACAAATCTATCCATGATGCTACAATCCATCCAAATGAAGAATCAAAAACTATACCTATTTAACACTTTGATGAATAGAATGACCTTTGCGAATGTAAAAGCACTCTCTGAATATCAGTTATTGTTGTTACTCAACATAAGGAAGTAAGGGGTCTGGGATTCATAATCAGAAGACTAGAAGACTTTAAGTTCCTTGAGGGTAGGAACTCTTTCATATTGGTCTTTGTATACCCAGCCCCCATCACAGAGCTTGGCACAAAGTAAGTTCTTAATTTATCATTTCTTTTTTTTTTTTTTACCCTTTTCAAAGAAAGCAATTTTATTTCTGAGAATCAACTTTCACTTTGGGGCAAGAAAAAATGGGTGGAAAGCTCTGTTTGACTGTGAATGAGCAGCAAGGTGGCATTCTTGAATACTTAATGAGTAACTACCAGCAGAAGCCCTCTCCACCACAAAACTGAAAAGCAAACATAAGCCTGTTGGGAACTACCAGCTGTTCTTATTAGGAAAAATGCACACATGCACCAACCGTTCCTCATGGGGAAAGTCCCCCAGCCACAATCTCCACCATCACCAGCCGGCAACCAGCCAACAGGCACACTCATACACATGTTCATCCCAGCTGAGCCGCACCCAGAAAGCCCTCCCACCAGGGCAGTCACCTGGGGTCCTAAGAAAGAGAGAATTCCTCGTGTGAAGCCCATTTCAGGCATTCAAATGTTCCCTGCTCCCTTTAAATCAGCCAGCAGCTGAACATATAAAGTCCAGGGAAGTGGGGTAAATAGAAGGTGGTTTTGTGTGAAACTGTCTGCCCATAGGCGTCTGCTCCTCATAAATCCTTGGACAGGAGTCAAAATTTGATCTGTAGAAACCACACTTCCTCCAGATTTATTTCTGAGTTATGAGTAGGAGGGGAGGAGGGGGAAATCATTTTTCAGTTAGACTCTTTGTAAAAGGTCAGCAAGGGGAAAACCCAGAGTGATGACGCTGTGCCCTTGAAGTACAACCAATAAAAGGGAATTTGGGACGTGAGTTCCTGGGACTTGGTTTCCCAGAATGAAGGAGTTCCTCAGTGTGTTTCACTCTAAAGTCAATAAGAAAAATGATCATTTGTCCCAGGTGTTGTTCTACTTTTCAGAAAAGTAGAAATGGGGCAAATCTGGAGAGGGATGGGTTAAAAGGAAATCAATCAACAAATAGTTCAACGATAAGATAAAACAGTCCTCTAAAGACCTTCAAACACTTAAAAGTCTTGTGAAAGATTGTTCTAGGTCACTAACAATAAGAAAAATGCAAATTAGGTTTCACTTCAAACTCAGTCAATGGGCAAAGGTGACAAAAGAGAGGGGAATGGTCAGTGGTGGAGGGATTGTAGAAAGACAGACATACTGATACTCTATTGGTAGAACTGTTCATTGACCAATAATTCTGGAAATAAATTATACTGTAAAAAAAAAACACTAAAATGTCCATATTCTTTGACTCAGAGGTCTATCTGCCTATATATACACTAAGGAGGTCAAAAGTAGAAGGGTTTCCATGTACCAATTATTCATTACAACACTTTCTATAATCACAAATAACTGGCAACTATGTAAATGCTCATTAGAGTGTAGAAGATGAATGAAATACAATAGTACCATATTATAAAGTGATAAAAATGAAGAATTTAGAGAAGTCTGGGAATATTTATATGAACTGATGCAGAGTAAAGTAATGAACCAATCAACAAACTTTCTTTTTTCATCTATCATAAGTCAAAAGTGTTCCAAAAACAAAAGATGATGAGGTCACTGTCCACAAGGAGTAGAACCAGAAAAATAAAAAGTACACAATGATCATTAGCAGTGTAAGAAAAGAACCAAATAAAAATAAAAAGCTCAAAATACTGTGAAATGATAACTATCAAGGTTCACTCCCTTAAAAAAGACGTAAAAATTTACCTCCTTCCTTCTCTTTTCAGAGATGTGGAACAAAAGAACATTGTATATTCGGTAAGGTTGGTAGTTTCACTTGGTAAGTTACCTTTCTCTTTCTTTTTCTATTTTACAAGGGATAGTTCTCTGGCTAGAGGAGGGTATGGGTTTTACTAGGAAGTAAAAGTACATGTAAAGATAACAATAACTTATTTTTTTTTTAATTTAGAAAATTGAATTGTGCTTTTCTGATATGTGGGGATTCAAGACCACTACCTTTTTGGCTATTACAAATCCTCAATACTGTTTGGGATTTTAAGGATATAAACTATTTGCACCTTTTGACCATTGGTCAATTGTCTTCATGGATGTCATGGTCATCTATATTCAAGCAGGGGAGAGGGGTTATTAGGATGGGGAGGGAAAGCATTAGAAAGGGAGTTTTGAAATCACTCACTTCTGGTAAAATACCCTGGTACTCATGATTCCTCTAGGTCTTTTTAAAAATGCTTTATAGATTTTTAAAAGCCATTTAGAGTCATTTTCCAGTAATGGTGACCCAAACAAACTCTGTTATAACAAGCAAAGCTAAGTGACATATTGATCCGGTCTGACAATATAAACATTATTCCATACCTTATAATCTATATTTTCCATAACTATGAGATTAAAGATACTTAAAGATTGTTGTGGTCATGATCAATAAATCTTATTATGATTAGTTTAACACCAACAAGGTAAGTTTTATCATTTAGAATCAAGTCATGCTGGAGTCAAGATCTTATCCCAGAAATTCCCTAAGTACCTCTGACCTGGTTTACCAATGAAAGTTAGTGTGCTATAATAGAAAGAGGGATGGCTGAGAATCAGAAGATCTAGGCTTAATTCCTGTCTCAGCCAGGTACTGGATCTATTAGGCATTGGTCAAATCCAGAACTCTTGTTAGTTCAGATATGATGTTGGGATGAAATGGAACACTTAGAAATCTTTGAACAGTTAACAAAAGGAGGTTGATTTTCTCCTAATGTAGCAAAGATGTACAACAGAGATATCCCAGCACTGAGCTTCTCCAGTTGTCTTCATATGGAAATGGATCTGGTCAATATGGCAGGATACGATGACTCAAATGGTCTTCAGGTATCCTGCTATCTGTGGATCTGTTTCCTCAGAGGTGCAATGATGGAGAATGGGAAGAGAGCCAAAGTTGGGCTAGATGCTCTACAAGGTCTCTTCCATTTTTAAAATCTGTGATCTTCCTGTGAATTAAGGCCGTTTATCCCCAGAGAAAGGGAAAATTTAGGAGAGAAATGTTTTGATGTCAATTTTTGAACATGATGAAAAAGGTTCTATGTGGTTCCAAAGGAGAGAAGTCACATGGAGTCAAATTTTAGTCAAATCTAAGGAAGAAATATGGTGTATAAAGTTACCTAAAAATGGAATAGGTAGATGAGCAAGCTCCCTGTCAGTGGAAGTGATCAAGCAGAAATAGGAGCACTAGAAATTTTTAAACCTTTCTTTGTGCCAATAATACTCTGTGCTTGAAACTATGCTGGCTGTAGTAAAAAAGAATTCCTCCCTCTGGCAAGGTGCCTCAATATGACTACAAGAAATATGAGAATGGATGATTCAAGGATGATGCATCAGAAGTCACCAAAACCCTTCTTTTTTCCCGCATGGTCTCTACTTAGCAGCAGCTTATACTCCACTTTCTGCCACTCTCTGGAAATAACAATACTCTGTCTAGCATTTGTTGAAGCTTGGTGCTGGAGATACAGATGAAAATAAAACAGGTCCTGCTCACAAGGAACTTACATTCTCCAAGAGGAGGAGGGAATACAACATGCACACATGACTAGGTTGAGTTCATAAACTGGGGTCTACCTGTCCCTCTAGTACCAGTAAGGAATATACTCAATCAGAACCTTTCTTTTGCTTGATTATTCTAGTTCTTTATACATGGGAAGCAAAGGACATGTTCAATATAACAAGGATTTGGCACCATACACTAGGCACTGCGGTTAGTGCTGGGGAACACAAAGGCAAAAAGGAAAGAAGCCCGGGCCTCAGAGAGCTTACAAAGACATAAGATGTAGATGGACTAGGGAGAATCCCATCATACTTATAACCTGTGGCAGTCACCAGCTAAAGAAAATACCCAACAGGTTTAGTCTAGTTTTAATGGAAACAAGATAAAGGCAGACTGAAGAGGAATGTGTCCATGACTGCTAGGACTGGGCAGGGCACCCCCAAAAATGTGAGAAGTATAGATCCAAAAGAATAGGGGGACAGGACAGCACCAGGCTGCTAGTTTCCTGTATGGGTAGTTCTTGCTTTTCCAGGAGAAGGTTGACTCTCTGAGGGCAAAGACTGTTTTGTTTTGGTTTTTGTCTCTGTATCCCTAGTATCTAAGAGAATATTTAATAAATGCTAGTGGGATTGACTTGCACTGTGGTTAGGGCACTGGACTTGGAATTATAAAGACCTGGGTTCAAATCATGTCTCACACCTTTGTTAGCTAAGTGAACCTGGGAAAGTCGCTTAACCTCTTCGGGCCTCAGTTTACTTGTATGTAAATTAGGGGGTTGGATGATATGGCTTTTGTGGTCCTTTCCAGCTCTAGACCTATGATTCTTAGTACAAAACATCTTTTTGAGCAGTTAAGAATGGTAGGTGATGCATTATGTGTGTCCCCTAAAACTCAAAAAACTGCTTATTAAAAATGAAGAATTAAAACCAGAAAAAAATATCTGACTACAATTTGAAAATTAAATAACAGTGTGGTTTTTGTCCTATGAATGGCTAGGTAATGAAGTGGATAGAGTGCCAGGCCTGGAGTCAGGAAGACTCCTCTTCATGAGTTCAAATCTGGCCTCAGTCACTTACTAGCTGTGTGACCCTGGGTAAATCACTTAACCCTATCTCCTTCAGTTTCCTCATCCATAAAATGAGCTGGAGAAGGAAATGGCAAACCACTTTAGCATCTTAGCCAAGAAAACCCCAAATGGAATCACAAAAAGTTGGATATGACTAAAATATGACTGAATAACATATGTATGTGTGTGTGTGTATAAAGTTATATATGTGGGTGGGTGTGTGTGTGTATATATATATGTATGTATGTATATATACATATAAAACTTTCCTATAGTGTAATCTACTATGGTACAGAAAACTACAATTATTCAGTGGTTTTAGGATAGTGCTTTCCCTTAAAACACAGCAGTGTTTTAATGAACAATGAGGTTTGAGAGAAAGAATTTCAAGTAGGTAGATATTTAATAAACATAGCAATGGTCTGGGAAACTTGTAAATGAAGAGAATTGACCTTCTATATCCTTTGAAGCCTATGCCCCTCAAATTCCATTTTCTAAGTCCTCAAGATTTTCTGTAATGTCATGTTTTAGAACCAGAATTCAAAACAATGTGAGGATGGGCCTGATTCAGCATGACCAAGACCCAAAGGTTAGATGAATTAGCTGGACAGGAAAGGACTTAACACAATCATGAGGAAGTATAGATGAACAGGTGGTTAGTCTCAAAGAACAGGTGGCTCTGTATCAGCAGATGGTGCATGGTTAGCTTACAGATGGTATTATAAAAGAGGCAAGAAATCAGGCATCAATTTAAAATTGATATGTGGAGAAATTTCCTAAAATTTGAACTATTTAAAAGTGAAATGGTCTGCTTCTAGTGGTGTTTCTTTTCTTTGGAAGACTTCAAGCAGAGACTGTATGACCACTTGTCAGGTGTATTATAATGGGAATTCCTTTTGCACGTAAGTAGGACTTAATTGGTGGTGAGATATCTTTTCAGCTCTCAAATTCTGTAAAATTTTATGAGTGACTGATTTTATTGGGAACTAAAGTAGGTCCCCAATATGGAAGAGCAATCTTGGGACCACTTATTAAAAATGAAGATTCAATCACTGGACATGAAACAAGAATTTGACTCCTAGAATTGAAATACCAATTCAAAATGGTACCCGAAGTAAAAAGACTTGATATTAAATCCCTAAGCCTTGAATCCATGAACTCTTCTTGTTTTCTCAACATTTAGAGATGAGGGATTAGTCTTCACATGATGGTGAAGTGTCCCTCTCCATGGAAATTAGAGATATTAGGGAGCAGAAAGCCATGAGATATAGAGATGATACTAGCACAGACTTCTAAGCCCTCAGCCCCTCTAAGAAGAATCAAAAATAGCTGTATCTTTTGAGTAGAGATAAAATACATTAGGAATCACATACAAAACTCTTTTAATGTATATGTTAAGGGAGAAATCAACTAGAAGAAACTATGATATATTAGAACTCCTTCAGGTGATAAAAATTAAATGATGCCACTGAGACATATACTATGTTTCATCTTGATTTGCCACTTCAGTAATCAGCTTCTCCATACTGTAAATCCCTAATCTGAAACTGTTGCCTAATCAATAAACTTCAGTTGCTCCCTATTCCATCAAGGTCTACTATCTTTCATCTCCATGCTTTCATATTGGCCATATCAAATGCCTGGAATTCACTCTTTCCTGATTATCTATGTTGTAGAATCCCTACTGAAATTGTAGTTCAAGCACCACCATCTACATTAAGGCTTTCCCAATCTCCCCAATTATAAGTGCTCTCCTTCTTTTCTTAAATACTTTAACTATTTTGTTTTATTCACTTTATAATTATTCTGTACACAGAATAAATATATTTAAATTTATTAGCATTATTTATTTGATTATATTTAATGTTCCATTAAAACTTATCTATACATATGTATTTTATATATATATATATATTTATATATGTGTGTGTATAGATAAATATAGATCTTTTTGTCTTCTCTGTTTGAACAAGCTGTTTGAAAGTAGTAAACATGTAATCATTTCATGTTTTGTGTTTATATCCCTAGTGCATAGTACATTATCTGTCATATATTAGGTACTTAATAAATGCTCATTCACTGCTTATGCAGTAATTTTTTATTGAATAAAATGAAAACAAAACTAAATAAGGCAATATAGAAATGGTGGCAACCACATTGTTAACCCAGCATAAGGTAAGACACCCAAGTTCAACTGAACACCAGACCAACCCAGCTGTCTTCCTAGAAACCTTATCCCAATGATTTGAGATGTTCCAGCAGAACCATTCCAGTTATTCCACAGAGGTGTTCTTGTCCCACATCTTAATCTCCCATCATTCCGACCTTAATGAATGAAGTTACATGGGTGTCATTCTCTAGTCAGCCAATGTCTTGGGTGTCAACATGAGGACTGAACTCAGAATTTTTCAGGGAAGGATTTTTGCAGGCAATCATAGATTCCACATTGATACATCAGCTAAACACAAAAGAAAAATTCCTTTTGACTAGAACTAGTGAAGAAATTCTCAAGAACAACAAAAGCAGAATTTCTATCGCTAGGTTTGGGGGACAATTCCTTGTCATACAGTCTCAGCATGATCGCCTTACTGACCAAAGTTTGAGAAAGCACTTAGTGTTCTCTACTGTTTTTCTCCCTTCTTTATTAATATCCTATGAAGACTCTTGGCACAGTGGTGGATAGGGTGCTAGAGTGAGGAAAGATTGAGTTTGAATGACGCTTCTAACATTGATTGCCTATACGACCTTGAAAAGTTATTTAAACTTTGTGCCTCAGGCAACTCTTTAGGGATGATCTGCTAAGTGATGGATTGGTTTTCAATATTCTTGGTGGAGAGAATTCCCACAATGAGAGTTCCCCACGTTGATGGAATCATGGTTCCTTCAGAAATTTATGTTAGTTTTCTATCAAGTCCAAACACAGTTATTTGTTCAGAGAGATGCAATCTTAGATCTGTATCCTGTTTGAAAGAAAGCCAAGAAAGAAAAAAAGTACAAATAACCACCAAGTACAAATGTTGTTTGTTCACACTCCAACAATTCTCTGCTCCACTCTTTACTGTGCAATCTACCTGGTTCCAAGCCTTTCACTGATTCTGACTCCAGAGTTCAGTCACAATCAAAATAAAGGTACAGGAAGTCTCCCAAGGTGTGAAATCCCTCTGCCATAGCTTAACTATAGATCCAAAACAGTGGGGCTGGCCAGTTGGGAGTTAAATTTATACCATAAAATGAGGGATGATCACTACTACAAACTGACAAATGTATAGAACATTCCCATGGAATCCATTTCCCACAATGCTTTGGGCAAAAAAAAGCCTTGTTTATTGCAGGAAATTCATTGAACCATAGTTCTCACTATGGTTTTTCATGAATCTTTCCTAGGTAACATCATCAGGCATCATCAAATTGGATAAACAAGATATACAGTATAGAAGATTTTAAAAGGAGATGTCAAGAGCAAGGAGTAAGAGATGGGGAGGTAGATATAAGAAAATGATTGAGACACGAAAACTGAAAGAAATAAATGCATTTAAAATACACAATTAAGAGGCAGAGCTAAGGGAGAGGCATTGATGAGCCATTGGAAGTGACATGGATTAGAGTAGCAAGGGCAAGGTTGTGGTAGATGGGAGACGAATGTATGGATGGCAAGTATAGCATCCTGAACTTGATGTCTATACCTTGAAGAGGAATGCAGAGCTGATGCAAGATTTTTTTTAAGTACATTACAGTGCACACTAACTACCCTATACTCACAGTGTGAATGCAAAATGACTGTGTCCTCCTGATATGGGGGGAAGCCAGAAGGATTGAAGGGGAATTGGGATGTAATTACCCTGAAGAGACAGGGAATTTCCACCCCTTTCTCTATGGGTTCCAAGAATTTCTTTCAATTGTTTCATTTCCTTGTAATTGACATTGCTTCATATTTTATTTAATTTCTTCACCATTTGGATTTCCAGCATTTTGGCATGACTAGGTATAGAGTAACACAATGGATAAGGGCTCAAAAATAAGGATCTCTCCAAAACATCAAGCTGAGCCTGGTAGAGCTATGAAGCCTACAGTTTTCCCTATCCCAGGGTCAAATCAACAGACAAACTGATCTCATTTTATGGGTATTTGTTTCCCTGTCCTGCTTTTACCTTCCTTGCATTTTATATAACTTTACAGCGAAAATTCAAGTTTCTATAGATCTATGAGGTTTGCAGAATACTTCCCTAATAAAAATCCCATAACATCATAGCATGAGTATTATGGTCTCCATTTTACAGATTAGTAAATTGAGGCTAGACTAGACTAAAGTACCTTGCTCATGCCCACACTCCAGGTATCTGAGACAGGACTCAAATTCATGTCTCTTGTCTCCAAGTTCTTTTGTTATGTTATGTTCGTCTCTTATTGACTTCAAGGACACGTAGAGAAAAACAAAGTCAAGGTTCAAGGACTTGACTTAGTGATTCATTGGCACCTCTAGTAAAAGCTTAGTAGAGTAAGATGGAGAGTAAAAGGAAATTATTCAAAAGAAGTTTTGGATTAATTCATGGATTTTATTTACTTAGGTTATCCTGGCATTCTAGTAGCAGAGACAGCCAAATATGTATTCATTCATTCAATAAACATTTATAAACACCTACTATGTGCCAAGCACAAAGGGTTGGGTATACAAAAAAGAGGCAAAAGATAGTTCTTGTCCTCAAGGACAGGAACTTAATACAACCTAATAGGACAACATAATAAATAAAGTAAATAAATATGTATAAAGTAAACCATATGCAAGATAAATACAAAATAATTTTAAAAGGAAAGTACTGGAATTAAGAGAGGTTGGAGAAGTCTTCCTATTAGAGGTGAAAGAAGTGGGAATATTTAGTTCAGAAAGGAAATTTTGATGGGGAAAAGTGAGACTAGGGTGAAAAGGTGTGATAGAAACATAGGAGATTATTGATGTGTTTGTCCTTCATTCTCGAAGAGGACCATCTCTTGATGATATGACTTGACTTGAATTTGATTTGAATGAGGGAAGGCTGTGCAAGGTCACCAACCTCACTTTCCCCTTCAGAGCCATCTAGGTCTAGTGGCCTGATATTCATCAGGATGACTGGAGATGGCCCAGGATGCAATGGGAGACCCTTGTCATTTTAGGCTAGGTTTTTCACATTCTCATTTTAAGTGAGATATATCTATTCAATAAATAGGCTTCTTTAAGTAGTTACTCAAGGGATTAACTCTTTAAAAGAAAATCAAACTGGGAGGGGAAGATCCTCAGGGTTCCTGGCCTTGGAGAACAGAATAAGAAGCAATGAAGGAAGTAAAAAAAAAAAAAGACAAAGTTAGTTTTAATTTAGGGAAAAACTTTCTACCAATTAGAATTGTTCAAAAGTAAAATGAGCTACTCTGGGAGGTAGTTGGCTCTTCTTTCCCCACCGGACTTTAAGCAAAGTGAGAATTTTCTGAGTACTCCATCAAGCAATAAACATTTATTACTCCCCTACTATATGCCAGGTACTGTCCTAAGTACTAGGAATACAAAAAGAGGCAAAAAAAAAAAAAAAATCCAGTCCTTGTCCTCAAGGAGCCAACAATCCAATAAATTATCATCTAATAAGACCAAAGACCAATTGGAAATACCCATTGGATTGGAAGCCCTCTGAAGTTCCTCCTGACTCAGAGACTGTGAAATAAATGAATTTGCCCCTCACAGTTCTATGTGGTCATTACATAGTGGGCCACTTTCTCTCCCTAAAAAATATTGTTTCAAAGCCAAAGTTGCACTCTGTCCTAAGATGCAGAAATGGACATCCACTCATCAGTTGGCAAGTCAACGACTTCCTCTCCAGCCTGTTGCTTCACCCTTGTTTATATTGTTCTGCCCTGCTCGTTTAGCTGACATCTAAAAAGCAGAAGTATGTTGCCCATCTCCTTTCGTTGGTGGTGAACTTTGTGCCCCAAACCGTGTTGCAAACTCACAGTTTGCTCAACTGCACCTGGGAGCGCAGCCCTTTCAGATTAAGTGTGTTCTTTCTGGAGAAAACCAGTAGCAGTTTATTATTCTTGAGCATTCAGCTGCCAACGTTCAGCCGGGCTGAGCCTCTCAAGGTTGTGTAATTCTGCCCATGAAAACAACAGACACACCGGCAATGGGGAGAGGAAGGAGGGAGAAGGAAGAAGGGAAGGGGGAAAAGTGAGGGGGGAGGAGAGCAAACTCACCTCTTCATAATAGCCAGATGTTCCAAAAATCTACTTGTCTATTGCTTCTTCCATTGTAAAGATGAGAAAATCAAGGCTCAAAGAAATGAAATGACAAACTCTAGGCACCCCACCCAGTGTTGGTTGTCATGATTGAAACCTGATTCTCTGACTCCAGACCATTTCTTTTAGAAATCTAAAGACAAAGCATTGGCTTTAGAGGTGGGGTAGGAAAGCTAGAATTCCCAGAATTCCTAGAATTTCCTTACATATAAACTGGGCTGACTTTGAAGTCAAAGGAACTGAGTTCAAATCCTGCTTATCATTTATTTTCTGAGTGGCTTGGGACAAATCACTTAATGGTGGCAAGTATTGGACAAGTCATCTGGGAAAGAGAGCTTAAACTGGTTTTGTCTGGCCTCAGAGGACAGAGTAAGAAGCAATGGGTGGTAACTGGCATTATCTGTAAAATGGAACAAAAAGAACTAGTTTTTCTCTAAGGTCTTCTCCAGTTCCAAGTCTATAACCCTATGATCTTCTCTGGGGATCAGTTCCCCTCATCTATAAAATAAAAGGTTTGGACCAGATATCCTCTAAAGTTCCTTTCTACTCAGAATGCTATGATCCCAAGACAAAATGATTTCCAGTGCTATCATTCTTTGAGTCTTGTATGATCATTCCCTATGAAAGAACTGAGGGCCAAAAGAGAAGAAACATCACATAGGCAAATCATGCTAAGGAATGTGGAAGAAAGTGAAATGGGAGTTTGAATTTGGACTTAAGCATCACTTTACTAAGAAAGAGAAAATTCACTATCCCATTTGGACATGTCTACAGGGAGCTGGTGACAAGACTTCCCCAGCCCCCAATTTTGACATGAATCATTCAACAAGCATTTATGAAGCAGCTGTTATGTACCCAGGCACTATGCTAGGCACTAGGGATGTGAATACAAAGAAAGAATTTACAGGGAGACAAATTTAGCCTCTATCATCTTGGGTTTTCACAGGGTCACCATCATTTGCCAAAACTAGGTTTACCTTTCAGTCTACCCCTGGAGCACTGAAAAAGCAAAGAGGATTATGGCTTATAACTTCTTGGCTTCAGAACTGGGAAGGGAAGGGACAGCAAGGGAAGGCAAGGCAAGGCAAGGAAAATAGGAGAAAAGGAAGTAGAGGGAAAGAGGGAGGAGAAAATGGCAGAACAAAGACATTATTTTCCCCCTCATTTCTCCACTCCCACTTGCATTTTCTGACTGTTATGCCATTATTTAGCACAGTGCCTGAAACACAGTAGATCTTTAATAAATGTCCATTGATTGATAGTTGAGGGCTATCCATAGGTGACTTCCAAAAGGCTAAGGGAAAATGCTTACCCTGATCTAGGTCTATATTGAAAATACATTTTTTAAATGTGAACTTTTGACCCAGGGTAGAGGAGCAGATCCTACAACTAATTTAGCTAGCGATATTCAATACTTAAAGAAGTTAGAAGAGGGGGAAAGGGGAAGCTTTGCCTCCAAAGATACTTTCCATTAGAACTTGGCATTAGCCTCTCTAGCCATTTCAAATATGCAGATTAATTTTCACAACCCAGAATTGTTTTCAAACAGCTGTGTTGGGAAGCAAATCTAGAAAGGCCCTTGGGGTGAAGAGGATAAGGGGTGTCTTGTTTTTCCTGGAAAAAGGCTGGAGTGGGTTGGAAGCAGGGTGGGGTCCTTCATCTATGGCAGAGCAAGAGAGACTGGCATTTGTAAGAACAAGCCCATCCAGGGGCTGGTTCAAGGAACAGAGTAGGCTCCATAGAGCAGCTGGGAAGAGGACAGGTGGAGGTTCTAGGAAAGATCAGCCCCCTTGGAGAGGGGAGACCTTAGAGTGGAATGTTGTTGTTGTAGGACCACAAGAGACAGCTGGGCCTGGATTCAGTTACTCAGTTTAGAATTCTAAAAGGTCTCAGTTGGGGTGATCAGATTTGGGCCTCCTGATAACTTGTACTCGGCTCACCAGGTCATTTTCCTCAAAACACTTTCCTAAGTGGAATATCTCTTAAGTCTAGAAAACTGATCCTCTCTTAGGTATGAGTATCAAAAATAGGTAGAATACCTTTCACCTAAACTTTGGGGACAGGGCAGGAATCTAAGAAAGTTTGTCCTTAAAAACAAATTGCAAGAGCAACCCAACAAACTCTACGGAATAAATGTCAAAGAGGCCATGTGTGCTAAGGACGAAAGGATAAAACAGAATTTGAAAGTTAAGGCCATTGATTGCCATTTGGCCATCCAAGTCTCTACCAGAATTCCTCACCAGAGCTATCCATAAGGTGATAAAACTAGAGTTGAATAATTCCTTTGACGATATCTTAACCAACCTCCTCATTTGACAGATGAGGAAACCAAGTCCCAGAGGAATAAAGTGACTTGCCCAGGTAATAAATGGCAGAGATAGAGTCTGAACTCAGAAATTTAAAGCTTGGTATTTCAATTCCAATTTCAGCCATGTTTCCAATGTCTTACATTCCTCATCACTGACCTAGAGGAAAAGATGTCCATTACATGACATGTAATTTTTTAAAGGGAAGTCTTTGTTACCAAGCTCCCCCTCTAGAACAAAGGATGATGTTTACTTTATTTTATTTTTAATTTTGTCTGGATCTGTGATTTCATAGACATGAAGAATTCATGGTGAGGAAGCTCCCTCCACCAATATCCATCAGCTGTTCTTCTGCAACTGATAGTTTTTAGAGTTGCCTAGAACAAACCAATCAATCAGCAATCATTTATTAATGGTTATTATGTTCCAGTCATTGAATTTGGTGCTGAGGATATAAGAACAAAAATTATTCTTCTCTTGTCCTCAAAGAGCATATATTCTAATGTAGGATAAATATCATCATGGGCTATAAGGGATCTCAGGGATCATATAAATCATCTCTGACAGAGACAGAGGAGAAAGGAAATGCCCAGAGCACAAGGATAAGTCCCCATGGGACTCTATGAATAGTCTCTATGTGAGAAGTCTAGGCAGCGAGTGAGTAGCAAACTTGTCTGTCCAAGCTGTCATCTTGAAGACTAACTTTTCCTACTTAATAATTTTGCAGAGAGAGAAACATACAGAAGAGGATAGATGAAAGGGGGAAGAAGAAGAAGGGGAAGAAGGAGGAGGAGGAGAAAAAGAATAGGGGAGAGACTAGAAAATGAGAAGGAAGATACTAGTGAAAGGAGAGGAGGCAAAGAAAGGTAGGTGGAGGAAAGATAGTAAAACACAGGAGATAAAGAGAAAGAACAGATAGATAGATAGATAGATAGATAGAAGAGAAAAAGAGAGCATTTATTAAGTGCTCATTATTTTCCAAGCACCTTGAGGAGTTCTGGGGATACAAATATCAGTAAGTAAGACGATTCCTGCGCTCAAGAAACTTAGGTTCAAATGAGAAAAGTTGGAAAGTAGGAAGGGGAACCAAATCCAGTCCTAGCAGACATGACATAGAAATAGCCAAGATGTTCTGTAGAAGCTTGGATCCAGACAAAATAAAATCAAAGGTGGTCTATCAAAACCCAGGGTAGTTCTAGGGGCAGAATCTGTTTTTCTGATTGAGAGGGGGTGGGGATAATGGCCCAAGTGGAGATGAGTAGAGATAGCAATGTGTGGAAATGGATTTGACAGGACTGATTCTGGGTTCTCTACCCAACCCATCCAAATAAAATCCAACCCAGAAAATATTTATTAAATTATTGATTATATATTATTATATGATTAATAATTATATTATTATTTATTATGTTTATCCATATTAACTATTTATAGAGCCCGCTAAGATTTGTAAAGTATTTAACATACATTATGACATTTGACTCTCACAACAGAAAGGTAGAATGGTATAGCAGATGACCCATACACTTGGGGTATGTGGGTGTTCAAGAAGGACCAGCATCTCTGGTGTGAGCATCTCTTTTTAGGGATGCTCATCCACTTTTGCTTTCCACCTGCACCCAACCCTCACCTGTTGCTCCAAGAAGCTGTAGCCTATGTAGTGGCTACACCCAGGTAAAATATCTTGGCAGATGGGCTAACTCAGGTTGAAGGTAACCTACAGGTCTCAAAGTCATCAGTGGGTTATGGGGGTGTCTACCCCAAGCATGAAAAGACTTCCCCAGAGGAATGGGTAGATAGAACAATTTGTTCCAATGGCCATAAAGATGGTTAAACTAAACACTGCAAAGTGCTTAGAACTTGGTCAGACATGGAAGACACCAAAGTCATCCACTGTGTCTCAGACCATCACCAGTCATCCTCACTTTTGTTCTATTACTGGAGTCCAATGTCACTAGAAGAGAGTAAGGTCGATGACTTTGTGCAACTCTGCCCATTTAAATCCAACTCACACTCAAGTGAAACCAATATCCCATGATATCGCTGATTTTCTTTGAGAATGAAGGACAAACAAGTTATTTGATCATGGACAAGACTATGGACTTAAATTCTCACATTCACTTTCTTGATCTCTAAAATGAAAGGACTGCTCCTACCTTCTATCTCTATATCAATATTCCTATCAACAACCATGTTACATATAGATTAATCAATAAGCATTAGTAAGTGCTTACTACATCTCAGGCACTGTGCTAAGTGATAAGGATTTGGTCAGTCAATTAACAATTATTAAATACATACAATGCACCAGGTATGCATTTATAGAGGGCCTACTATGTGCCAGGTATTAAACTAATCACTAGGGTGTCAGTCACTCCTTCAACTAGCATTTATTAAGTGTTTATTCCAGGCACAGTCCCCACCCTCAAGGAAGTTGTATCATATAAATAATACAGGTAATATTATTATCCCCATTTAATAGACGAGGAAATCAAGTAATGACTTGCCCCAGGCCACACAGTCAATAAAAGTCTGAAGTGTAATTCAAACACAGATGTCCTGACTGCAACACTCTACTTTACCTAATATGCATATGCCATTAAGAATACAGGGAGGGATGCCCCTAGGTGCTGAGGATAGAGTACTGAAGTCAGGGTGACTCATCCTTCTAGTTCAAATCCAATCTCAGACACTTCCTAGATGTGTGACCCTGGGCAAGTCACTTCACCTTATTTCCTTATCTGTCAAATAAGCTAGAGAAGGAAAAGGCAAATCACTCCAGCATCTCTGTCAAGAAAACCCCTTTGTGAGATCACAAAGAGTCAGATAATGACTGAAATGCCTAAACAAGGGGAATACAAGTGTGGTACCGCTGCTGAAAAAAGTGCAGTAGAGACATGCCTATAGGATCACAGGACACAACTCTGGAGGAAACGCTTTAGTCCTAACCCCTCATTTTACAGATTAGGAAACTGAGACACAAAGGCCCAGAGTAACATTTCCAAGTTTCAGTTTTTAAGTAGCAGAGATCCTATAACCCCAAATCCTCCCGCATTTTTTCCCCTCTACTACTTAGGGGTCTCACTTCCTAATCAATCTATAGGCCTTTTTTCAGAAAATGCCTTCAAAGACCTCCCCCAGATACCAAGCATGGCTAAAATTCAGTTTGAAATAGTCTTCAAGGGCTCCACTGTGGGGGTGGATGGGAAAATAGAACAGGGGCTTTCTGAGTAACCAAGCTGTCACTAACCAAAGACAAATGTGTCTGTATATCTGCTATAGACCAAGGTCATGGCCAGATGCTTGTGTGCACAAACAACAAATTTTCTTCAATCTCTCCATCCCTCAGTCTCGTGACTGGAGTCTGGGAATACCAAGGCTGGCAATCTCCACCCCTCTCTGCTTCTCCTATGTCTCAGCTCCACCCCAGCAGCCAGCAGCTGCTCTAGCAGTGATGAGCAGAAAGCTAGCCTCCACTTCCACTACTCCCTTCTCCTCCCAGGCAGAGCATCTGAGCTGGAAGGGGCTGGATGTGAGACAGATGGGTCCCCTCCTCACAGTTACCACCTGTGCACCAGGAAAGCACACAGATCTTTGACTCACTAGGACCTTAGAGTTGCAATAAAAACGATCTTCCTATTGTTATCTTGGTAAAAGATTTGACACTCCTGGAGTCAGAAGAGATATGGGTTCAAAGCCTACATTTGGACACTTGCTGTGTGATTATGGACATGTCATTTTTCCTCTCTTATCCTAACTATTCTTACTTGTTAAATAGAAATAATATCTAGAAAGCCCCACCTCTTAGGGTGGATGTGAAAATGCTGGTCTCCAACCCTCCTCCTCAGTACATACACACATGTAAACCCTCCCTCTTGTTCATTCCTTCTGTCTTAGATGATCTGCCATTTCTTTATTCATGTATATTATTTTCCATATATATGCATATACACACAAATATTTATCTTATCTTCAATAAATATTCATATATATTGCATTCATACATATACACAGATGCATGTTGTCATGTGCATAAACACATACATGAACACATATGTATCTTTAACATATGCACATAAGTGTGCATGAACACATGTGTATACAGTTGTATAGATAGATATAGATATCTTGTATGTGGGGCATCTAGGTGGGTCACTGGATATAGTGATAGGCCAGGAGTCAGAAAGACTTATATCTGGCCCCAGGCACTTCCCAGCTGGGGGATCCTGGGCAAGTCACTTGACACTATTGCCTCAGTTTTCTCATCTGTAAAATGAGCTGGAGAAGGAAATGGCAGCATCCCTGCCAAGAAACCTCCAAATGGGGCCACAAAGAGTTGGACATGACTAAAACAACTGAACAAAAATGTCTTGTATGTACATGTTGTTTATTTACCCCACTGGAATACAAGTTGTTTGAGGGCTGAGACTATGTTTTTGCCCATTCTCTATATCCCCAATTCTTAACACATTGTATGGCATTCAGTAAGTGCTTAATAAATGCTTGTTGACTGATCTACTGACTGACTGAGGTAACACAAAGCACTTTGCAAACCTTAAAATGCTACATAAATGTAATTACAGTTATTATTAAAGTCTTCTCATAAACCATCAGTACTTTTCTCCCCCATCCTCAGAACCAGGACAACACCACAAAAAAGTAAGAGACTCTTGGGTTCTAGAGTCAGGACCGTAGCAATCTGATCCCTTAATCTGAAGTTACAGAATTTCAGAGCGGAAGAGGCTTCCTAAGCCTTATCCAACCCATACCCCCAAAACAATCACCATTCGAAATCAGACCAGTGGTCTTTGTTTAATGATTTTCAACAAGGAGGAAATCTACTACCCCTTGAAGCTGCCCTTTCCACATTGGGATAACTCTTATCTCTTCATCCTCTGGATGAATAAACTGAAGTCCAGAGAAGAAAGAATGAAAATGAATGAAAGAAAGAATGAATGAATAAATAGAATGAAAGAATGAAGCATTCATTAAGCACTTGCTATTTTATCTGTCAGACATTGTGCTAAGGGCTAGGGATACAATTTTTTTTTTTCAAGAAATAGTCACTGTCCTCAAGGAATTTGTAATCTAACACAGAAAAACAATACAGAGAGAGGAGTAATGGAAGGTAAGGGAGTTTTGTTCTGAGAAGGTGGAAATGAAGGAGGACAGAGAGGAAGGGTAAGAACTGAAAGTAAAATAATTAGCTTGATGTCCAGATGAGATATGCAACCAATGCATGGCACAAGGTTAGTCAGTAAGTAGATAGAATGGATTAAGTTTTTACACACTTAGTTAACCAATCAATTCAGGTAGATGTTAGGATGGAAGCTCCAAAGACAGATTAACTTCCCTTATTCTTCACCCCACCCCAGGGGAGTGGGAGAGGGGGAATATGGATTCTTGAGGTGTGGAGGTCTAGATCTCAGGCCAGTGTTGGTAGGGGGCACTGGTGCAAGTGGGGAGGAGCAGGGCAACAGACAGATAGCAAGATGACCAAATGCGACATACAGCAATTTACCCAAGGCTGTCCAGGTAGTCAGCAGGAGTGCCAAGATTCTAACCCAAGTCACCTGACCCTAAATCCAGTGGCCTTTCCACTCTAAAAAAAAAACAAAAACATTTTTTTTTTTATGTGGGGAAAGAGGGCAAGTAATTCACCAGATGTCTTAGGTTTGAAACTCACCCAAATAAGAACCCCAACATCTACCCCCAACTTCTGTCTACAATGGCTTCTCCACTGGGGTGTTGGAAGTGACTCTTTTCTACTAAAAGGTTTCTGAATTTTTGCCTCAACTGTCAGAAAACCTGAGAGAATCAGAAGAAAAGGAAGAAAAAACCATCTTCTAACATAAATCTGGAAAATAGATTGGTACTTAGTACAGTTCGTCATGCATTACAGTCTCTTAATAAATACTAGTTGACTGAATGAATGAATATTTACATTCTTCTCTTGGTGGTATAAGCAACTCTTCTAAAACCAAGAATGAGCACTCCTTGGAGTTTTTGAATCAATCAGCCAAGAAGTATTTATTAAGCACCAACAATGTACTGAGCCCAGTGGAGGTTATGGAGATACAATTACAAAGAATTAAACAATCCCTCCATGTGAGGAATATACCTTCTAACAGAGGAGACAATGCGATATACAATATAAATGCAAAATGAATAAATGCAAATTATATACAATGGTATTCAAGGTAGTTTAGAAGGGAGGTCAGTAGGAACCGGGGCAATCACAAACAATTTCATGTAGAAGGTGATGCTTAAGCTATGACTTGAAGGAAGAAAAGGATTCTATGAAATGGACATGAGGACAAGTACAATCCAGGCATTCAGAAGGGCCAGAGCAAAGACACAAAGATGGAACTTGGAGTGGACCATGGATGATGAAGTAGGCATCTAAAGGGGATGATACTCTTCAGATCTGTCTTTACTAGATACCAGGAGAAATTGTGTTCATAGAACCCTATTGGGACAGTAGATCAATAGCTAGAAGCTCATCTAGTCCAAAGCCTTTATCTTACAGATGTAGAAACTGTGGCTAAATAAATTGGCTTAAGTCATACAAGTACTGACTGAATCAAGTATTAAACATAGGTCCTCTGACTACGTCTTCCTTGCTTTCCATACCACCAGCTCAGAAACTATAACTGACATCTGAGGAAGAGATTTGAAATTTGTAATTCTCTCAGCCCAGGGACTAGAAGACCCCTCCCTGAAGGAGTTAGAGAGTCTTATTTTACATGTGCCATTCTAGACCAGGACAAGCACCCCACTCATCCTGCCTGACAATATTCCTTTGTCGTATTTCTCTCCAAGCCTTCTCCAAGGGAGGCAGCACTCTGGTTTAAAAATGGGCCAAAGACAACAGTAAGTGAGAAAAATCATAAAAAGACCACAATGATATATTATAAACCTAAATACAGGCCAATTCAAAATATATGCCAACACGTGGAAACAGTTATATTTCCAATTGCATGTTGGACAGTTCCCACCCGGGTATCCCAAATGCCATCCCCTCAGACTCAATATGTCCTAAATTCTTCATCTTTCCACAAAAAAGGAAAAAAAAACTGTTCTTCCCAACTTTTCTATTTTTGTTGATGATATCACCACTCTGACAGTCAGTCAATCAGTCAAATACTATTAAGCACCAATGGATGTCTCAGGGGTTGAGATGAAATCTGGTGGTACAAAGACAAAACTACAAATCTCTTCCCTCAGAAGGCTAATATTGTAATGGTGTAGACAACACTATAAATTGCTAGGTACAAGCAGAGTGGATCAAAGGAAATCAGAGAGGAAAGCACCACCCTTAAATCCTCAGTCATCTTTGACTCCTCTCCCATGACACTCTCCACCCAAATAGTTGTGAAGTCTTTAGCAGATACCACCAGCCTTACTTCCCTCTAATCTACAGTGCTCCAGACATTATTTTTATTGGACCATGCCATGCTTTGTAATTTATCCTAGGCTACCAGTTCTTGCTTCAAATTCCTATATGCATTACTATATTCCTATATATTCATCCCCAGGTTGCATTTCTGACTTTATCTACCATGCACCAGAAGCATCTTTTTTCTGGAAACTCCTTCCAATCCTAGAATTCACACATCATAAGTATTCTCCACTCCTAATACCTCTCTCCCAATTGGGAAGCTCCTCCAGCAGTTTGTACTTAAGAAAGATTCCAGGTCAGCCATGATTTCATTTCTTTCCAAGTTATACTTCTGACTTTCCCTGTTTTGCCTCTGTACTAGGTACCTTCATTTCTCTCTCACCCCCTCACTGACATATACACTTCTCAGTTTTCTTTAATGTGTTGTCTATCCCTAATTAACTAATTTTTTTGGAGAAATAGTGGGAATAACTATGATGATTGGAAAAAAGACATCAATAAAAATACGTTAGTTATTTTTTAAAAAAATTATATTGCTCAACTGGGAAATAGCTAAACAAATTATAATACACATACATTATAGAATATTATTGTGTCATAAGAAAAGATTAGTATGAAGAATTCTGAGAAGCCTGAGATTACGATCTGATGCAGAATGTAGAAAGCAGAACCAAGGAAACAATATGCATAATGCTTACAAAAATAGAAAGGGAAAGAATACTGCAAACAGAAATTGACGCTATGTGATTATCAAGACAAAACATATTCTGGAGGAAGAGATGGGAAAATGCAACATTCTCCCTTCTCTTTGAGAGTGGGAGATGCAGGTATGGAACATTGCTTGTGTCATCAGATAAGTTGATTTTGTTTGGTTAGTTTTGCTAAACTGCCCCCATCCCCCATTTTTGTTTATTTGCATATTGTCTTGGGTACTTTGCTAGAATGTGAGGAGAGACTGTTTTTGCTTGTCTTTGCATCTTAGCAGAGTGATGTATTGTGTATGTGTATATATATATATATATATACACACACATACACAATCACTCACATATATACACATAGACATACATGTTTATGTATATGCATATACATTTGCATTTATTTATATGATTAATATATTTATGTTTTATATATATACATATATATCTATATATATGTATATATATAGATATATATGTATATCTGTGAATAAGCATTTATTTAGGGCTCACTATGTGCCAGGAACTCAGAGAGAGAGAGAAAGACACACAGATATAGAGATAGAGAGAGACAGAGACACACACACAGAGATACACACAGAGATATATACAGGTATATACATACATACACTATTTATGTGGGATCCTCTATAAGAAAACCCATGGGTAGACACAATCTAGGTGCACTGTGCCAGGATGGTGGCAGTGGAGAGAAGAGGGCATAATCAAGAGATTTTCTACCAAGATAAAAACAATAGGGCTTATTCTTATACATGCCTTATTTCCCACTATTAATCTGTAAACTCCTCTAGGTCAGGGATTAGAATTTTTCATCTTTGTCCTAGAGCAGGGATTGTGCCTTTTACTTACTTTATAAATGACCATTGAATTGAAGTCAATGTTGTCCCTTTACCTCTCTCTCTGTGCCTCATCTCTAAAGGGAGAGGATTGGACTCAGTGGTCTCAAATGTCTTTTCCAGCTCTAAATTTGTGATCTTATGATAGTATGTCAAAATTAATTCCATTGTAAACCTTGTGGCCCTCCTTATTTCATACATGCATACTTAAAAATTGTTCTTCCAGTTGAATAAAGAGGAAAATATCAAATTGTCTTTGTTATTTCTTTAAGGATGAAAAATAGATCTCTTGTTTATCATATTCAAACTAGAGATGAAGAAAATGAAACTGGTTAAAGCAAGAGATGAAGTCATGCATTTATTTCACTGTAGCTAGAAGAATCCAGGAATCTTTTGTGAGTTTATTTATTGTTCTTCCTCAAAGTCATTCTCAAAAATGAGTGACAGGACAAGGAAGGTGAATATAATGTCCTCCATTGTTAGAGGACCCCACACAAGCAGGGCTTTTAGTCCAGAGGCAGGTTTCATCAGCTGCCAGCTCCCCAAGCAATCTGGCCATTTCAACCCATAGCCTGAATCATTCTTACCTGTACAGACTAGCTTATCCCTAGGCAACAAAATAAGTGGAATGGGAAGAAAAGAGGAGGTAGTACCTCTTTCAAAATGAAGATCAAAACCTGGAATCCTCAAAAAGAGGACCTGGAATTTTGCCACACCTGTAAGAGAAGCCCTCAGCATTAAGGAACACAGCGACCCTGGAATTAGAGACACTGAGACACTCCAAATATCTGGAAACCTTCTCAGAGAAGTTCAGCTAACAGAACTAGTTGTATTATCTTAGCGCTTCCACCCACTAGATTTGTAACCTTGAGTAAGTCATTTAACTTCCTAGGACTTCGTTTTTCCAACTGTAAAATGAAGGGAAATAGTATTTGTACTACCTGCCTCATAGAGTTGCCGGGAAAGAGCTTTGGGAAATTAACATAATGGAATTAGCTGTGTGCATGCATAGACACAGTCTGGGGACAAAGGATGATGGTCTCACAGTATTTGATACTTCTGTCTTTCACAGTTCTGTAGAAGGTATCCTAGGACTGCGGGGGGGTGGGGGGGGAAGGGACGGGAGGGGAGGAACCTGCAGCCTTGCAAGTATATGTGGCCTTCTAGGTTCTCAAGTGCAGCCCTTTGACTGAATCCAAACCAAGTTTGGCCACCCATCACCTCCATTTGGAATAGCTGGTCTTTATCCACTGACCAAAGATTCTGCTGAGATCTCATCACTTTTCACTCCAGGAGGGTGTATTGGAGTGTGGGGGTGGGGGAAGTAAAAATAACTAGATAAGGACATACCAGCTTCATGACATACCTTCAATAACCAAAAATCTTTCAATGCTTTCTCTTTATCCATAGAAGAACATCTAAAGCATGGGTTTATAAACTTTTTTTTTTTTTAGTATTGTGGGCCCATTGACATTTTGGTGAAGTCTATGGACAGATTTGGACAGTAAGATGACACAGTGGATAGAGAGCCCATCTTGGAGTCAGAAAGATTCATCTTCATGAGTTCAAATCCAATCTCAGACACTTACTAGCTGTGTGACCCTTGGCAAGTCATCACTTAACCCTATCTGCCTCAGTTTCACAGTCAGTTACCTAACCTTGTTTGCCTCAGTTTCCTCATTTTTAAAATGAGCTGGAGAAGGACATGGAAAAATCATTCCAGTATCTTTGCCAAGAAAACCCAAATGGGGTAACAAAGTCAGATATGACTTAAATGAATGAACAGCAAAGGCCTCAGTGTCCTCATCTGTAAGATGGGGGAGTTGGATTTCATGCCCTGTTTAGCACTTTCTTTAGAAAATGCTTCCATTCCTAAATCTTCTCTGCTCAGACTAGCTGAGATGGAATTCTGTCTAGAGGACCAAATGACCTCTTAAGATCTCCTGCACTCCTATAATCCAGCACCTATCTCCTGATTTTCTTGAATGTAATTCTATTTTGTAAAGAGTAGAAGTCAAAATTGTTATCTCCCTTGGAATCATACTTTTTAAAAAAAATTTAGTCTATGTGCATTATTACAAGAGATAATACAGAGTTCAAGGAAGTACCAAGTAAAATTGAATATATAATTATTAGATAAAAGAAACACACTCCATATACTTCAATCTGTTATTTTCACTATAACCAATTCCACATTGCATAAAGCAATACGTAATGTATATTGACTTCTAGCAAAGTATTGCTTATTATTTCATAATAAGTCTCTGGGAAACTACCTAGAAATGGTTCACAATCTGTTGTTCGCTCTTACCTGAGCGCTGACAGATAATGAGTTTAAACAGCCCTAAGGAAAGGTGACTTCAGACAAAAGAGGAAAACAAAAACCCTTGTTTAAGTAAATTAGCATACCAAACTGGGAGATGGGAAGAAAAGGAACTAGTCTCTGGGTCCCTAATGGCCTTCAGGAGGAAGACGATGAAGGGGATTTTTGTTTGGCAAGCTCCTGCGTAAGGATATACTTTGTCCCAAGGTGGCTGAGGTTCCAAAGCATAAGATCTCCGAAGGTCAACATATGGCAAATGTAAACATCCTACTAAAGGCAAGAGGAAATGTAATTGGAGTCCTAAGGCCAAGAGATACAGCCCCACTTGTTCTGATCAAAGGTGGCACCTAAAAATGTGTTGCCGTCATTGCTGAGTCATTTCAGATACATTCAACTCATTGTGACCTCATCTGGGTTCTGCTTTGTTTGGTTGGTTTTTTGGCAAAGAGAGTGGAGTGGATCCATTTCCTTCTCCAGTTCATTTTACGGATGAGGAAACCCAGGAAAATAGGGTAAAGTGAGCTGCCCAGGATCACACAGCTATAAAGTGTCTGAGTCCAATTGTAAGAGTCTTCCTGACTCCAAGTTCAGTGCTCTAGCCACTGTGCAATGTAGTTGCCCTAATTTATAAACTACATGAAAAAAAATGTTCCAAATTACCAATAATAAGAGAAATGCAAATTAAAACAGCTGTGTAACCTCACAGCTATCAAATTGAGAATGATAAAATGGAAACAGTCAATATCAGAGGGACGTTAGAGAGATAGACTCACTAATATTATTGGTGGAGTTTGAACTGACCTAATCATTTCTGAAGAAGAATTTGGAATTATGGGAGAAAAACTACAAGACTTTTCATTCTGACTCAATAATTCCACTAATGACACATGTCCTAGGAAAATCAAAGGCAGAAAAATCTTCTATATTCCTCAATACTCATAGCAGAAATCCATCCAAAAATTGGAAACAAAGTAGGTACTTATCAACTGGGAAATCATGGGGGGAAAGTGCCATATGTGAATCCAATGGAATATCATTGAGCTATATGGAGTTCCCTGAGAAAAATCAATTGTAGATAATGATGCAAAATAAAGTTATGTTTGTCCTTCATTCTCCAAGAGGACCATGACATCAAGATGATGACATGACTTGAAGTTGATTTTGATTTGAGTGAGTGAGGGTTGCGCAAGGTTATCTGCCTCACCCCCAGAGTCATCTGGTTCCAGGGGCTTGATATTCATCAGGGTGACTGGAGAAGGCCCAGGACCAGAAAAACATATATCTAGTATGTATATGCATGTTTACTATGACCATCATGTTGTACGAATGAATGAATGGTAGAACAAGAATTTATTAAGTACCTTGGTTGGTAAGTACCTCCTTCATTCTGAAAGAGGACCCAAAATGACATTACTATGCCAGGGTCAATGTACAATGTGTCTGACTGTGGCAGATCAAACCAACTCAGTATGGTAGAGCTCAGAAGGCTCTACCATAAGTCAGGCACAAATAGTCCATAAGAACCTTTGGAGTAGCCTTGCATCTAAATTTGAGGATCTCATGTTTCTTTTTAACTGCTGCAGTTCTGCTTTGTACATAGAGCACAATGCCAGACACTCTGCTAAGTGTTTTATAAATATTATCTCATTTAATATTTAATATCATCTCATTTAAATGAAAAAATTATCAAGTGATTGCTCCAGGCACTGTGCTAAGCATTGAGAATTCTTTAAAAAAAAAAGAGAGAGACCGTGCTTATCCTCAAGAAGTTTAAATTCTAATAGGTGAAGACAAAATATTTAGGACAGTGGTGACCTGGGAGCCATTATTTTCTTTTCAGCAGGTGCAAAGGGAAGGATAGCTTGATGTCATATGAAGTTAAAGCATGGTCTGGTACAGAGGGCTAGTAAATGGAATGGTTTCCGTGTATTCAGTCATCAGTCAACTAGATTGGGCCCTAGGACAAGAGCTTCCAAAATGAGGAAATTCAATTCGTTAGGGCCTGGGGTCTGGATTCTGGAAGACCCAGGTATGGAGTCTATGTCTCAGGTTTATTGTGAATAAGGAGTAAGTCAGTGTTCTAGGCGTACAGTGAAAGGGCCTGGGTACGTGGTCAGATGGTTAAAAACAACCTTACACAACCACCAATTAAGTCAGCTTAATTATAATGACACATCTCAGTCATAAGAAACAGATAATGAAATATACTAACTTCCTTTCATTGCAGAGGCAGGGCTCTTTCATTCCCAAGGTGGCTGAGGTTCCAAAGCATATGATCTCCGATGCAGATGCAGAATATTGCATAAATTCTCAGATAACACTGGGTTAGCCGCATTTGCTCAAATTTGAGGTGAGGATTCAGCAGGGAAGGTGAGTTGTAAATAACTCTGGAAATAACTGTGACATAAAAACAAAATTTGATTTTCTTTTTTGGACTGGGTTTCTAAAATTGATTTCCAGGAGTCTAGTGATCTCGTATTTTTTCTCACTTGAATGGAAGTTACTTCATGTTTTCATGAGATAGAATGGTACTCCCAGTTGAAATCTTTCTCCTTCAAGACCCATCTCTGATGCTGTATCCTCCATGTGACCCTTTTCCTGATCCTCACAGCTGCTTCCCAGCTAGAGGAATTCCCTCCATCCCTAACCCTCTCATGCCTCAGTTTACCAATGTGTCTTTTGTATTTTTCTCTTTCTAACTTGGACCATCTCTCTCTCTCTCTCTGTCTCTCTCTCTCTCTCTGTCTCTCTCTCTCTCTCTCTCTCTCTCCCATCTCATCCCGTAATAAAAATTTAATTTTTTGAAGGTAGCAGTCATTTTGTATTTCATCTTTGTTTCCTCCAAGCCCTAATATTTTGCCTTAAGGTTAGCTAGATGGGATATTACTCAACTTGGAGTCAGGAAGACCTGAGTTCAAATCCTGCCTCAGATACTTACTAGTCCTGTGATTCTATACAAATCACTTAACCTTTTCTCAACCTCAATTTTTTCATCTGTAAAATGTTGACAATTATAGCACTTACCTCCCAGGGGTGCTGTGAAGATAGAATGGAAAAAAAATATATAGAAAGCTCTTTGTAAAATTTTAAGTATTAAATAGATGCTAGGTACCATTGTAATGATAATTGCTATCAAAATAATAAGTGCTTAATACAGGTGTGTTCAGTAGGACTGAAGATTTAGAGCTGGGAGAGGAAATGAGCATTGATAAAATGCCTACTATGTGCCAGGCACCATGTAAGTGCTTTACAAATATTATCTCTGTCTACTCCAGCACCCAGTTGCCCAGAGGTCACTTCTTTTTACAGATAAGGAAACTGAGACCAAAGAAGTTAAATGATCTGTTTATGGTTAGAAGGGAGGTAAGTGACAGAGCTGGACTTTGGATGCTATCTATCTTTTGCCTCTTTTGACTCTTTCCACTGAAATACCATGGAATTGAATAAAACTTCATAGCGGTCATTCAGAGAATAGAACTAGTCAAAAACTTTGCCAAAAGAAAGACAGAATTCTAAACCTACACTCTTTAGAGAAGTATGGACTAGGTCACCAGTGGTCATCACTGACAGACAGGATGAAAATTAAATAAAAATACAGTCCACAGACTATGGGCAAAATGTTTTCAAACTAATCAAGGCAAGAAGGCTTTGGCGAGAAGATTCAGATAAGTCCCATTCCTTTTTAACTCAGATAAGCAGTCCCCTTTGGGGAACAGCTTTCTGGAACCTTTAAAATATGCAAACCTGCCCAGGAAAATGGGGGGAAAAATCAGAGGAAGGACACTTCTGGTGAGATTTCCTCCACCCACTTCTACTATGTCTGGAACTGAAAGAACAATAGATTCCTTTGGGGTATTTCAAAGTTCCTTGTTTACAGTTGGGTCAAGCCCTAAAGCTGGTAGTGAGGAGACTGAAGGATACAGCAAGGAAAAGTGGGACCAAAATTCAAGATGATTGAGCCTGGGTTCCCCTTGAAGCTGGAAAGTAGTTGTTTAGCACTGTCATGTTAACCCAAGCCAGTAGCATTGACTCAATTACAAGAATTATATACTGGTTTATAAATCCATTATACATATCTATATTGATGTATTTGTATATAAGACCAAAGTTTTAAAGCTGCAAGGACTTCTCTAGGGTATCTAGGTCAACGCCCCCTTTCTTGACAAAGTAGTCATTGCAATTCTCACTTGAAGACCTTCATAGGGGAACTTCCTTCTTCTGCAAGATTTGCAAAGATTTGCACAATAACTGTGTGACGTGGTTGATGATGATGAATACTGGACTTCAAGTTGGGAAGAACTGAGTTTTACATCTTGCATCAGTTGCTAGCCATGTTATCCTAAGCAAGTAAATCATTTGACATCCTCAGTTTCCTTATCTATAAAATGGGGGTGCAAATAATACCTACCTCAAAGGGTTGTTGTGATCTGTAGAACATTTAGCGAACCTTAGAGCACTACATAGTTGTTAGCTATTACTAGTCAATAAATATTAATTAAGCACCTACTATGCACCAGTAACTGTGCTAAGAACCAAAATGATCTCACGGTACAGTGTGTCCAACTGTGGCTGATCAGACCAATGCAAGCCTAGTGCTATTAGTTTAGTCAACACAACTGGCACCTTACTATTATAATGACTGAGTTTTCCATGTGTATGTAGCTTTATCAAAAACTTCACATAAATTATTTTCATTTTAACCTCAAAACAATCTTGCGATATGAGTAGTTGCAAAACAACTACTTTGCAGCTTCTAGAGGGACTCAAACTCAATCATCTTGAAATTTTTGTCCCATATCTTCTTGCTGTATCTTTCTCCTCACTGAAAGCTTGAGGGCTTTGACTAGCTGGAAACCAAACTGAATTTGGAAACAGCAGAACCTGGTTGTGAATTGTGGTCCTGCTGTTTCCCTCCTGTTAGCCTCTCTGGGTCTTAGTTTTCTCATCTGTAAAATGGAGTTGGTAATGGATACCTTGGGGCAGCTAGGTGGTGGAGAGGATAGAGATCTGAATCAGGAGGAACTGAGTTCAAATCCAGACTCAGACATATCCTAGCTTCACTTCACTTCACCTTGTGCCTCAGTTTCCTCATCTGTAAAATGAACTAGAGAAGGAAATGTCAAACCACTCCAGTATCTCTGCCAAGAAAACTCCAAATGATGTCGAAAAGAGTCAATGTCTGCTATACTCAGAGTCAGGAGGACCAAGGTTCAGAATCCATCTCAGTACATTTGTTAACTATTACTTCACATTTACACCATATGTACCTTGTGTTCAAGAAATTTTTGCCTGCTACTTGTTACATTTTTTTCTTTTTGCATTTCATATCTATCTACATGTTATTTATCTGATTAAAATGTGAGTTCTTTGAGGGTAGGAATTGTTTTCTTCTCTTCCTTTGTATCCCCACTATGTGCTTAATAATTGTTGACTATCCCTAGGCAATTTGCTTATCTTCTCTGTGCCTCAGCTGCCCCATCAGCAAAATGAGGAAGTTAAACCTCACAGCTCCCCTCCAATTCTAAACCTAAACTGCAAAACTCTGTAAAAAAAAAAAAAAAAGTCATCTCTCATTGGTAGCTAACAATAGGAACACTTTCCAAGCCACTTCAGATAACATCAGCTTTGGTGGTATGGCCCTTCAAATCCTTGATTAACCTGTTTGGAGAAGGTTAGTTCCAGTTCTGAGTTTACAAGGGAGAGATGATGTATGACTTGACAAACCTTTCTCTCCTTCTGTCTCAGGGCCCATACCAATCCCCATTCGAGAAAGGAAAACAAGAGCCCACTTAGAGTTGAGTCAAAAGTCCAGAGCCAGTCCAGGCTACCTGGGAATCCCCCCACCCCTACTCAGGCTCATACTACCACCTTGCTGTGCAATAACCTTCAAGAAGAGTTCAGGAGAGGGTTTGTACTTTCCCAGTCATTAGCCAAAGGCCAGTGCATTGCATTATCTTGACTGTTTGGGTTTTTTTTGGTTTTTTTTTGTTTTTTTTTTTAATACTTCAAAGAGAGTCCCAAACAGTGTGATCAAGTGACAGTAACCCAGCCTGGTCAACATTGTAATCAGCGGCAGGTTTCACTCCCACCCTCCAGCCCTGCTCCTTTACTCTTCTTTTTTTCATGGCTATGATGCCATCTGGCACGATAAAAGCAAAGGCCAGCGGTGATGGAGGGGGAAAAATGGGGGAAAAAAGCCTCCTCCCTTATTTTGTTTATTGGTATAACAGTTAATTCCTGCCACCAGGCTTGTGGGCCTGGCTATTGGGTAGATCAATTGTCTGACATAGACTGGGCTGCTTGGGGGGAGACCAAGGGGATAGAGTGGAGGGGAGCTGGAGCAAACAAATGTGCCTCCCAGGATCTCCAGTGAAAACAAAGCCCTAAAGACCATGAAAAGGACATTCGGTTTGATTTTTTTTTTTGTTTGCTTTATGTCTTAGCAATTACAGAGACCCAGGGCAAGAGAGAGGGAAAGGGAGGCCTTGAATGCTGCCCCCAAACCCCCCCATCCCACTCCACTACCCCACCCACCACCTCCAAACTTACTGGGGATGCAGGAATAACCTGGTTTGTGTTCTTTTGTTCCAACCTAATCTTTTCCCCCATTTATATGTAGTTTGGGATATGTTTTTTTTTCTTTCTTTAATCCCACTTGGAATTAACTAGCCGGTCTCTAAATGGCAACCAGGCCCAAGCCTTTCCCCCCTTAGCAACCCATTTTCAGCTGAGGCCTTCTTTCATAATCTTCTTCTTGGAGAGGGGGAAAGGAAAAGAGGGAGCTGAAAGGCCGCTTAATAACGACTTTCCAAAAGGTCTGTCTGCTGTCCTGTACCCAGAACTGAGCTTTCTGAGCAGTGAGCTTGCAATTGACAAATGGGGGTGGGGTGGGGAGTGAGGGGAGAGAGTGAAAGATACTCTGTGCATCTGATAGCTTTTGATTTTCCCTTCCAACTTTGGAGCACAAAAGGACAAAAGAACTGAATTAACAATCTCCTCACCCTTCTGCACCCCCACCCCTCAATCCCTGAAATGAAGGACTTGGATTTCCAACAGTCTCATTGTATTCCCTCCCTTTTTTTTTTATTCCTTTAAGAGGACTTTCCATCTCAATTTTGGTTGCCTCCAAGCAGAGAAACCGTTATAAAGCCCACTCAATTGAACATTTTCTCACACATTATTACATCGTCTCCTCCCCCATCCCCCATTTCCTTCAGCAGAGGGAGTAGATTCCTAAAAACAGACTTCCTTTAATCCAGGGGTTCTCAACTTTGTTTGTATTCTGGCAGTCTGGTGAGGTACACAGAACTCTTTCTCAGAATCATAATTTTCAAATCAAATAACATATATCAAATGACCAAGGAAACCACTTATATTGAAATGCATTTATCAAAAAGTATATATATATATATATATATATATATATATATATATATTAAGTTTATGTATACTATATCAGATATACATATGGATGTGTGTGTATATGTGTGTGTGCGTATGTGTGTGTGTGTGTGTATTCTTGACCTGAGGGTCTGTGAACTCTGTGCGTGTGTATATACACATACATATATATATGAATACATATATATAGGCACATATGTATGCATATAAATAATGTTTTTGTTGAAAACATGACATTGACCATCAGTGAGATGTGAGCGGGACTTGTGATTACACTGGTATAAAGACCTTCCCAAGAGGAAATCCCGCCTATCAATGCTAGGCCTACACCTGCTCTGCAAGGTAGCACTCATTACATAATTGTCTTAAGTGACTACCTCATCTTATAAGAGATACTATATGTCAAGTAGGACTTCAACCCAGGTCCTATTCACAAAGTCACTGCTTCTTTATGTCACTTTTTTTTCTTGATCAGCCCCTGGGATTTCATGGGTATAAGAAACTCCCTCTGACTAAGCTGCTTCCATCCAATTCAGACCAGTACTGGCTCTGTCCATTACCATTTTATAGAGCTTCCAGGAACACTAACAGATTAAGTGATTTACCCAGGGCTGTTGTTGAAGAGCTCAATCAGGATGTCATGACTTGGACATGAACTGGTCTTAAGAGTGGCAGAGCTGAGCAAACTCCCTGGCCTCACATGTCCTCCAGAGTCTGGGGAGTCCAGTGGCAAATTAAAGACAAGACAACTTGCAATGGTCCTCCAGGGCCATGCATATGTATGTATGCACATATATAAGAAACAGGATTCAAACCCAAGATCTGAATCTGAGCTGACTCTCTGCTGCCTGCTTCTCAGAATAAAAGAAAGCTGCTATTTATATAACTAAGGTTTGCATAGCATGCTGACTCTTAATGCCCATCAATACCAACCAAACTTGCTCAGTAACTATTTACATTTCAATCCATTAAATAATTTGCACACATCAGAGGCTAGAGAAAAATGCTAACAGTGGAAAGGGCAGTAACCCTGGAGTCTAAAGACCTGACCTCAAGTATTACCTCTGGTGTTTCCTCCCAGGGTGACCTTGAACAAATCAATTTACTCCCAAGATCTTTAGGATGAGGGTATGGGTCTGGGTGACCTCAGAGGTCCCCTTCAGCTCTAGAAAGATGATCCTTAAGTATCCTAATAGTTTTTTTCAGTCACTTTCTCTAAGTTCCCATTACAAGTGTTAAAACTAGCTGTGTGGGGCAGAGCCAAGATGGCGGAGTAGAAAGACTCACATATTCTAGCTCCGAACCCACAGCCCATAATTATCTATAAAAAGAACTCCCAACAAATTCTGGAACAGTGGAGCTGCACAATAACGGGGTGAAGGAGATTTCTGTTCCAGAGAGCCCTGAAAAACCGATCCCAAAGGTCCGTGGCACACCTGACAGGAGCAGAGCCCAGCCCTGCCCTGCCCCGGCCATGCAGCACAGGGTTGGAGCGAGCAGATCCAAGCAGGCTTCAGGGACAGAATCTCCGGTGGCCTCAAAGGTTCCCTCCACCCACAGACGCACAGGTCAGTGAAAGAGACGTCTGGTCGGGCTGAGAGGGGAGCAGGGTGTCTCCGGGACTCAGGCCCCCTTGGGAGGCAGCAGCAGAGGCAGCGGCAGAGGCTGCAGGTGGCCAGAGGCTCCCGGAGCAGGCAGGAGCTCAGCAGCAGCTCCATTACAAAAGGTCTCTGCATAAAACCCCTGAGGGAACTGAGCCTGGGAGGCGGCCCTGCCCCCACCTGAGCACCAGAAATTAAGTTCCCATTGAATAGCAGCCAGGCCTGCCACCAAAAGCCCTGAGGCTGGGGAGCAGCATTTGAATATCAGGAGGAAAAACTGGGAAGAGAAATGAGAGAGATGAAAGAAAAGCATGAAAAATGGGTCAATACCTTGATAAAGCAGACCCAAAAAAATGCTGAAGAAAATAACACCTTGAAAAATAGGCTAACTCAATTGGCAAAAAAGG
>CM053770.1:219819298-219838500 GCA_028658325.1 Potorous gilbertii
GAAGGGAGGGAAGATAGAAGAGAGGGCAGACTGGTGATAGGGGAAATAAGAATGCTCAGCGTACTGGGGTGGGGAGAGGGGATAAATGGGGAGAAAATTTTGGAACCCAAAATTTTGTGAAAATGAAAGTAAAAAGTTAAATAAATAAATTTATATAAAAAAAACAAACAAACAAACAAAAAAAAAACCTAGCTGTGTGACTTTGGGCAAGTCACTTAACCCCAATTGCCTTAACTTCCTTCCTACCCCCACAAAACAAACAAACGAAAATCCCAAGTTTTAACAAAGTCATATTTCCAAAAAACCTGAAAAATGTTAAGGACAATCAGGCATTACTTTCACTAAAACTAAACTTTAGATTTAGTTTCCTAACTTCCAGATGATATAAATAGTAACAGCCCCCAAATAATCAACTTAATAGTTTGCATTCACTTTGACCATTGGTGGAGATGATGACTCAATAAGTATTGAGTCAATGCTAGGCACTAGGAATTCAAGGGGTGAAAAAAACAAAATAAAACAGTCCCTACCCTCAAAAAGTTTACATTCTGGAATATGGAGGTGGAAGTCAGAGTTCTACTTATGTCATGAACTTTTTCTGTGACTTCTGTCTCCTTGTAGTTTCTTCCTCCACAAACTGAAGGAATAGACTAGATTATCTATAAATTACCTTCCAATTCTAAGTTTCTTTTATCCTATTATTCTAATGAGAAACAATGCATGGTGATGTTCTTAAACTATAAGAAAGAGATCTATAGGTAACCAAGTTTTCATCCAGTAATCATTTATCTAAACCATTTTTTGGAACATAGAATTATTTCTTAGTTATTTTATCTAATCCACCAATTTTACAGATGAATAAACTGAAGCCCACGGTTTTGCCCAAAGTCACATAGGTAGGAATGGTAGAGTTGAGAATTGAACTCATGTCCGGTAACTTCAAATGTATCATGCTTTCCACAGAACCATGCAATCTCCATCCATCCATCCATTCAACCATCCATCCATTCATCCATCCATCCATGCATCCATTCATGCATCCCATCCCATTCATCCATCCATGCATCCCATCCCACCCATCCATGCATTACATCTCATCCCATTCATCCATTCATTCCTTCATTCTCAATCATTCATATCAAATCTAATATTCAAGTAACTGCCATTTCCATGGTATGGATACTCCCTCCACCAAGGCACACAGTAACTCCTTTGTGGATTAAAAAAAGAAAAGAAACAAAGGAGAGAAAAAATTCCTTCAGCAGCCAATCCTTTGGCAATCAGGGTTCCCATTTTATTTCATATTTATTCCCTTTCCCAAACTCTCTGTTCTAGTCAAATTAATCTGCTAGCTATTCTCCATACAAAAATTCAACCCCTATCTCCATGGATTTCCATGGGCTATTTCCCATGCCTGCTATTCACTCTCTCCTCACTTCCACTTCTTAGAAATTCTAGCTTCCTTCAAAATTCCATTCAGGTGTCACTTTCTCCCAGAGGCCCATCTGGATCCTCACTCATCTCACCCCCAACCCCAGTCGTTAATGATCTCTTCCTTTTAATATTTCCTAGGTTTTGTTTTTGTATTGTGTCTGGACCACAGATTTCATCAGTATAAAAAACGTCCCTCTGCCAGTGAAAACTAGTGTCTATTCCACAATTCAAAAGCTTAAAATCACCAAATGTCTCATTTAAGAAGCCAAATTTATCTTTCATTTTAAAATTTTTGTTGGAAGAACATGAGTTATTTGTGATATCTTCTTAAATTCCATTTAGAAAAAGTTACTACTAGTTAGATTGTCTTAAATTTGTTTGTGCCCAATTTTAAGAGAGGAATGTACTGTTATTTTCCCCTTTAGCAAGCTCAATGATTCTGTGTTTCAGAATTTGGCATATATACTCACCTGTAGAAAAGTCTTGGAAAAGAATGGTCAAAGGAGAAAATTGCATTTAATTTCTTCCTATTACTTTCTAAAAGTTCTGTATTCGCATCAGCCAGGCATTAAAAAGATCCATTGCTTGCCACTGGCCTATTCCCAACAAGGGTTATTTACTCTGAAATGTTCAGTTCTAAAACTATGGTAAGTGTGTGTGTGTGTGTGTGTGTGTGTGTGTGTGTGTGTGTGTGTGTGTGTGTATTATCCAAAAAATAAAGGTATGAGAGGCAGTGGGAGATAGTAGATCAAGAGCTAGCTCTTATGTCAGGAAGACCATGGTCAAGTATGGCTTCTGGCCCATCCAGTAATCCTGCCATATTGGCCTACCTGTAGTTCCTTGTATAAGACATTCCATCTCTCTGAAAGCTTTGGTAGGTGATTTCTCACCTTATCTTTCCTGGAGCTAGAGCTATTTATCATTCCCCATTCATTTCCAAATTACACTGCCTGCCCTCTGACCATCCTCCTTCTCATCTTCCCACTGGAATTTTGGACGTTCTTCCAGAAGCTGTGACTCTGCTAAGTGAGCTTTCCTCTTATCTCACCCCAAACCAGGCAGGGCAACTAGGTGATGCAGTATATAGAGCACCAGTGCAGGAGTCAAGAGGATCTGACTTCAAATCTCACCTCAGACACTTGACACTCACTAGTTGTGTGACCTTGGGCAAATCACTTAACCCCAATTGCCTCATCCTGGGCCATCTCCAGTCATCTTGATGAATATCTGGTCACTGAATTCAGATGGCTTTGGAGGAGAAGTGAGGCTGGTGATATGCACAGCCCTTCCTCACCCAAAACAAAGTCAAGTGCAAGTCATGTCATCATTTCTCTGATGTCATGGTCTTCTCCGGCAATGAAGGACAAATACACACACACCCCAAACCAGGCCTCCACATCACTTCTCAGACATTTCCAAACCATGCCACAATGCTCAGACCTCTTCCCACCTTTTCCCAGCTCCCTTTTATGCTTGGTCTCCATTAAATGGTCAGCTCTTTGAAGGCAGGCGTAGTCTTTCTTTCTTGTATGTATTTGCACCAAGCCCTTACTAAATGATTAATCATCATCACTGCCATTCTCTCCTTACTCTGAGTCTTTGCAATGGCTCTCCTGCTTTCCTAGAATGTTCTCCTTCCTCACTTCTGCCTCTTGGAATCCCAGATTTCTTTCAAGACTCAGCTCAAAGGACATCTTCTATAGGAGGCCTTTCCACGTCTCCCTAACCATTTCAGGCTTCCCCTTCCAGGATTACATTCTACCAAAAGCCTTTCCTAATCTCCCTTAATGCTAGTGTATTCCCCCTATCAGTTATAATCTAATCTGTCCTGTATGTATATTTTTTATACAGTTTGTTTACATGTTGTTTCCCCCATTAGACTATGAATTTCAAGACAGCAAGAAACATTTTTTGCCTTTCTTTGTATCTTTTTTTATTTTATTATTATTAATAAATTATTTTATTTGATTTTTAAATCACTTTTTTTCTTTGTATCTTTTAGCCTTTAACATCAGACTTAGTATATAGCAAACATTTATAAATGCTTGTTGATTGGTTGGTTAAGTAAATCAATGACCCTATGAAATACCTAACTATGGTGGGAGAAGGGAAGAGACACAACAAAGCCATTTTCAATTACCTATGTCAAGTTTTAGTATGGGTACAGGCTTCATTGATGTAGATTGGACCTTGTCTGTGCCTCAGGAGACCCACTCCGTGAGTCCATGAGGTCAACAGAAATCATCCCCCAAGAGACCAAAAACACTTGATAACCGAACCCTTTCTAACTGGGATAGCATGATCCTCAGATGACATACATACAACTTTCTGTTCAGAATTTCTCAACTACTGTCATTCTTCTCTAACAATCTTTCATTTAAGGAGAAAAAAGAGGGACTGAATCTCATGATTTTAGTTATAAGGATCTCCCAGATCAGATAACTCCCTCTAGAAACGCAGTTATGTGCCTTCTCTGAAACTTAAAGCATTAAAGCATGGGAAAGTTATATGACTTGTCCAAGGTCACCCAACCAGCCTTTGTTAGAAGCATCCAAGTCTCCCTGACTCCAAGACCTGCTCTCTACTCCCTTCACCATAGATGCCACTGTTATTTTTATTTGTAATGAATCCCCTTTATATTTATTCCGTATATGTACTTGTTTCTCCCATTAGAATTTAAGCTCTCTTCATCCTTTGTCTTTTTTTCCACAAAAGTGCTCATAGTAAACACTTATTAAATGCTTCTCTGTTGACTGACAGTGCCCAATAAATACATTTGGAATTGAATCAAATTAAGTTGAATTGCATTTCCTCCGATGACCCCTTTGTCCTCTACTCCAGACATTTTTTTAGAGTAATAGACACAAGGTTGTAATGGACCAGTTCATGGTCAGAATCATCTTCATCCGGAGTCTCCTTCCCAAATCTTTTCAAACTCTCCTTTGCTGAGATATTCCTGCAGCAGGTGAGTCATGCATAACCATCCCATTAGGAAAACATGAAGGATCTCCTTCCAAGGAGCGGGTCCCAAAGTTCTGTGAGATGTAGTCAAGAGATAACATGTGTCTGTAACTACCCATAGGGATGCAAGCTCCCCTGAGAGCCAGGAAATGGTTGCTTTTGCCTTTGTATCTCCAGTAACAAGCCTGGTACCTGTGACATTGGAAGTGTATTACAAAGTATGTTGACTTATAATGGATACTAGACTGCTCACCCTTTCAGGGAGTGGGGAGAAGAGGGAGGAACTCAAAACTTAATGAAAAGTTAAGAATTGTTTTAGAGGTAATTTGGGGAAAATATTTTTTAAAAAAGGTACATTGAATGATTACCCAAATGTGTTCCATTGTTTATGAGCAGCCTACCTCTTCAAACTGAAAAGCAAGTAAGTCAAAATCTAGAACTGAGGGAGTACAGAAAAAAGGCCTAAGTGGTACTAACTGGTCACTTCCTGAATAACCTTGGATAAGTCTTTTCTTTTCTCTATGCGTCTTAGTATCTTAGCCTAATGTAGAGGGAAAACCCCTGGAATTAGAGTCAAGGTACTAGGTTTGAATCTGAAATCTGTAATTTACTGCTTACACAACTTTGAGTGAATATCTGAACCTCTCTGGGTGGGGTCTTAGTTTCTTTCCTTCAAATGAACCTTTGATCTTATATCAATCTAGAAAAAAAAACAAAAACAGATGCAATACTGGGGAAAGCCTTGACTGTGAAGCCAGACAATCTGAATTTATATCCTGCTTCTGATATTGACCACCCATGTCAGTCTGTGGGCCTCAGTTTCTCTGTCTATTCAAATGAGGTGCCGAGGTTAGACTAGAATGCCTATGAGGTCCACTCCAGCTACAGCTCTGGAGTCATCATTCTAGTATCTCAATGACAGAGACTGCCCACTCTCTCTCCATCCTCTATGACTTTTGTCCATGCCCTCCAGTCAGTTTACCAAGAGGGCTACCTGACAAGGTGGAGGCTTTCCTTGCTTTCTTGTGACATCAGCATGGGTACCAGTGATACTCTTGGCTGTCCATCAGTCACCCATCACCCTTGACACCCTTGTCCACCAGCCCATTTTTCTCTTATAGGATCATAGACTTGCATCTAGAAGGGAGCAAAGAAGAGATCAAATCCAACATCCCTCACTTGAGACTCAGAGAGGGTGAGTAGTTTGTCCAACGTCACACAGCTAGCTAATGATTCTGAGGTCAGATTTACCCAGGACTTCAGATACTCTACCTGTCAATCACAGGATCCATGGGCCATTGAGGCCAGTACACTCCCAAGTGTAACAAATGTGTGTTGACTTACAATGGATATTAAATGGCTCATCCTCTGAGGGAGGGGGGAAAGTATGCCCCAACCAAGTTAAAACATAATTGGGCAACTATTTTAAAAATCTGTTTATTTAAATTTAATAAAATAAAATTTAAATTTAAAAATAAAATTTAAATTGAATAAAAATATTTAAAATTTTATTTTAAAAATAAATAAAAATACAATAAAACATAGATAATGTTCAAATATGTTTTGGGGTCAATATGCTGCCTGTAGGGCTCCTTACATATGATTTAATGACCTCCATTTCTATTTTCATTCTTTATCCCTAAGCTATATCATATTCAGCATACAGTTCTTTGATGACATCATTTACTCTTATTGTTTTCTTATACCTTGGTCAATTTTATATCTGTAAAATGAGAGAACTGGACTAGAAAGTCTTTTAACATTCCCATTGGAATACAGTGTAATAAAACCATAACCACAATGGAGTGAAAGAGCCAATCCTGAAATCCTAGGAAATATCTGGTATAGTCCTGCACTGAGAATGGGTCTGCAAGCATGTTTGATTGGGATTAAGGCTTTTTTTAAGTGAGGCAATTATTACCGAGCTTGAAATATTTATCAATGGTTATTTGTTTGTGGCAAAAAAAAAAAATTATTACAGTAAATGCTGTATGTGATTCAAAGAAAAAAGGGAGACATTCATGCTAAACTTTCAATAAACTAAAGTTTAATGAGTTGATATACATATATACACACACATACATATATGTGTATGTATACAAACAGATACATACATGTATTATGTATATATACATATAAATCCTGCTTTTCAAACAACTGACTAGGATGGTCCTTAAATCTATACATAGATATGATATATATATATATATATATATATATATATATATATATATATATATACACAATGCATACACGTATGTATATACACATAATACATACATACGTGTATATAGTATATGTATCAAGCAGCCTGGTGGCAAAACGGATAGAGTGACAGGTCTGGAGTCAGGGAGACCTGAGTTCAAATTTAGCTTCTGATACTTACTAGCTGCGTAACCCTGGGCAAAGCACTTCACCTGGTTTGCCTCAGTTTCCTCATCTGTCAAATCTGGAGAAATAGCAAACAATTCCAGAATCTTGCAAAAAAACCACCAAATGGAGTCATGAAGAATCAGACATGACTGAAACAAATGAACATCAATGTATGTTTGTATGTGTATGAATGTATATACACACATGTGTATATATGCAAAATCTCCAAAAAGTTCTGGCACAGTTTAAGATATTAAAGCTTAAAATTATACTAGACTTTTGAAGGATGAAGTACACACATATATGTGTGTACATATATGTATATATATACATGTATACATGTGTGTATATAGATACATACATATTGTTATTCTGTCATCTTTTCAGTCACGTCCAATTCTTGTGTCCAACTTTTCACTTGAGGTTTTCTTGGCAAAGACACTGAAGTGGTTTGCCTTTTTCTTCTGCAGTTCATTTGACAGATGAGGAACCTGAGGCAAACAAGGTTAAGTGATTTGCCCAGGGTCCTACAGTTAGTGTCTGATGCCAAATTTGAACTCAGGAAGATGAGTCTTCTTGACTCCAGGCCCAGCACTCTATCCACTGCACCAGCCTCTCTAAATCTATGATCCCATGAATATTAGCCCATAAAAGAAAGGTAGGAATGCTATCCCTGAACTCCAGTTTCCCATCATGGAGTAAGACCAACTGTAGTTTAGGCACTGGATGCTACTGTAGAGAGTGGAGCACAAGGGTTCACTTATCAGGAGGAAGTCAAGTAGTACAGTTTACACCTTAAAAGAGTAAGCCATGCACGCCTCCAATTCAAGTTTTTTCGGGGAAAGAGGATACGTTGTCTCTCAGACCTGTCATACCAAGAGCAGATAAAAAACAGGGAAGAAAGGACTGCTCAAATAATTCTCATTTCCAAAGCAACCATGGTCTGTTAGGGCTGTTGAAGCTGACGTGTTTTAAATCTTGACTTCTCCTAACATTAGACAGAGTCTCAGATGAGCTAATCTAACCTCTTCATTTTACAGAGCAGGAAACTCAAGTCTGGAAAGGTCACCGACCCCCCTATCTAATCAGTTGCTGATTCCGGTGATTCTACTTCCATAACATCTCACAACTGTCCCTTTTTCTCCCCTCCTATCACAATCAGATTGCCCAGATAATTGGAAATAGCCTCCTAATTTGACCCTGTTTCCAAGTCTCTCCCTTTCCCATACATCTTCCGATGAGTTTCCTAATAATTTTCCTAAAGTTTAACTCTGACCAGAGTACTCCCCTTCTCAAGAAACTTCAGTGGTTTTCTTCTGGAGGCCTCCATTTGGGGGAATCAGCCCAAACTGACCATGCTTTTCTCTTCTTTAGGATGGGCTTCTGACTCTCCAAGTTGTCCCCAACACTCCCCCCCACCCTAAAGTGCCTTCTCTCTCTATATCTCCCACTTCAGCTCCTTTTTAAGTGTTGTCTACTCCCATTAGAACATAAGGTCCTTGAGGGCAGGGTCTGAGTTTTTGCTTTTATCTGTATCCCCAATGCTTAGTATAGTGCCTGGTAAACAGTAAGCACTTAATAAATGCTTGTTGCTTTCCTGCCTCCTCACCTTTCTATCTCTGTACCTTTATTGATAACGTTTTCAACCTTCTCAGTTACTTCCTCCTCTTTTCCCTTCAGTATGAAAATAGTGTACTGACGAGGGAGAAATGTTGTTTTTAGAGGGTAGTATTGGGTTGAGAGTCAGAAAGACGTGAGTTCAAATCCTGCTTTAGACACTTATTAGCTAGTTGTGTGATCCTGGGCAAGTCATATAATCTTTTCCTGTCTCTGTATCCTCAGCTGTAAAATAGAGATAGTGATAGAAACTATATCCCAGAGTAGTTGTTAAGATCAGATAAGATTTGTGAAGTGTTTTGTGGATCTTAAGGCAATATACAAATGCCAGCTGCTATAATTATTCATGATCATCTGGCATTGGTTTTCCACAACTACAGTCAGGGACATTTATCAGTCAAGGAATCCAGTATCATTCAGGTCATGCCACTGGACTTATAGCTAACAAAGGGGGAGGCCCAGCTTCCTAGCCCTTCCTAAATTTAGGATTCAGCAAATTCAAAAGGTTCTCAAAACAGTTTCCAGATTGTAAGTTCCTTGAGGACAGGAACTGTCTCTTGCTTTCCTCCATGCTTAACATAGTGCCAGGCACATAGTAGGTGCTTAATAAATACTTACTGACTGGATGCCCAGTTCCCCTGGGTTTTTTTGTTTTTTTCTTTTTACTATTCCTCCAGAAATCCACTTAGTTTGCCCAATAAAAATTATACAGTAATAGATATTTAATGCAATTCACTAACCACACATGTCTAGTGACCTGGGAGCACAAGGTCCTTAGAATTATAGATCCTGAGACAGAAGGCATCTGAGAGGACTCATTTTACACATGGTGAAACTGAGATCTAGAATGGAAAATGACTCATTCAGGGTGTGATAACACCTCTATTTACCCCAAGCCTACTCTCCTTCCCACTTCATGGGTGGTTTCTTTTTCTTTCCCTGAAAGATGACAAAGTTGACCCATAGATGCGATTGGCCCAGAGGGTTATCTTCCTCTGGAGATCTTCAGATTCTGACCTGTTGGCCAGACTCTCCTTTCCATGTGGAGATGAGGGGGAAGGGAGGACCCTGGAGTACCCTTGCAGAATGATTAGAAGCAGGTGGGCCTGGAGTCAGGAAGACCTTAGTTCAAATATGGCCTCAAACACTTACTATCTGTGTGAGTCACTTCACCTCCATCTGCCTCAGTTTCTTCAGCTGTAAAATGTTGCTAATAAAAATAATAGCACCTATCCCCCAAGATTGTTGTGAGAATCAAATGAGGCAATATTTGTAGAGCACTTGGCACAGTGACTGACGTACAGGAGGCACTTAGTGTTTGTTCCCTTATCTTTTTTGTTGAACAGCGTCTGGCGTATGTTGTTGAAATCACAGGTCTTATAGTTATACATTTCCAAATGTATGTAAATATATAAGGTTGCTAAGGTATTTTTTAGTCCTGTCCAATTCTCTGTGACCCCATTTGGAGTTTTCTTGGGAAAGATATGGGATTGTTTTGCCATTTCCTTCTCCAGCTCATTTTACAGATGAGGAAATTGAGGCAAACAGGGTTTGGTGACTTGCCCACAGCTAGTGTCTGAGGCCAGATTTGAACTCATGCAAATGAGTCTTTCTGACTTCAGACCTGGCATTCTATCCACCGAGCTACCTAGCTATTCTTACCTGGCATACATTAAGTGCTTAATAATGCTCCTTCTTCTTGTTGAATAGTCTTTATATGCCACAGCCAACTAAACCTTCTTTTGCTTACTGTAGAATGACCTAAGAATGCTTTATTTCATTCCAACACTGAATCTAATGAGGATACTCTGGGCTGCCCCTAACTCCTGGGTCACAGGATCTTCAATCTAGAGTTGAAGAAACTTAGAGACCATCTAGTCTCATTTTAAAGATGAGTAAACTCTGGGCTGCCCCTAACTCCTGGGTCACAGGATCTTCAATCTAGAGCTGAAGAAACTTAGCGACCATCTAGTCTCATTTTAAAGATGAGTAAACTGAGGCATAGAGAGGTATACTGACTTATTCACAGTTACACAAATAAATAATTCAAACTAAATTCAAACTGATTCAAACTAAAGTCCCCAACTCTAGGATTCATGGTTAGACAAAAGTTTGTTTGGAAAAGATGTGGAGATAGGAGTGAACATGACAATATTTAGCAGCCCAAATATGGAAACGTTACCTCGGGCTCCATTAAGGGAGTCCTAGCTTCTAGGAATCTATTTTCTAACTTTATCACTCCCCTAGTATAGCTATTCTAAAGGAACTCAAGTATTCCAGAACCTTCCAGAGCCAAGAGGGATAGTACAGAAACTCCCAAACTAATTGTATTTGGAGGCAAAGGATGGAATCCACATGTCAAGGTAACTCAAATGAAGAAAGATCACACAAAACTCTTCAGAGAAGGAGATGATTGATTTGTTCTCAAGTGCATTCTTGAGGCTTGGAGTACTCTCAGAGGAGGGCAAGGAAAATGTTCCCCATATTTTTTCAGTTACAAGATAAAGAGATCTTTTGTGATTTCCTCTCCCCACCTTTCCCTCCCTTCCCCCACAACGTGGCATTTCCAATCTTTCTATTTTCTATTGATTGACTACATTATCTCCAGACCTTGGTTAGGATAAGAATGCTGGTCTTACAGTATCCAGAAAGACAACACAATTAAATTGGGAGAATGGTGGGTTTAATAAAGAAATTCATAGCAATTGTGAACTGAACACATTTATTTCATTGGTCTACAAAAGAATTCTCAACAAGAAAGAAGTCAGGGCTGAGGTTACAAAGTAAACAAAAAAGGTTATTTATACTCCTGCCCTGACTTTTATTCTGGATTTTACTTGGTTAATTTTTTTTAGTTCTTGTCATTGCTTGGCAGAGAGCAATGCCAAAATGGGACCTGGTTTCTGAGAACACCTAAGCTCTGATCTTGAATAATTAATAATACTGCTGTACTTTGCAAAAAATATACTTTACATCAATCCTTCTGGGCATCAGTTTTTTTATTTTCCTAATAAGAAGGTGGGACCAAATGACCTCTACTACTTTTCAGCTATAAAGCTATGATCCTAAGTCATTTTATTTCTCAATTTTTGTTTAAAAAAAAAACTTGGGGTTGAAAGACCTCGATGATACCTTCCAACTCAGAGCCAAACCAAGAATCAGGAAGACTTGTGTTTAATTCTGGTCTCAAACACTTACTGGATATGTGACTTTAGACAAGTCATCTGACCTCTGTTTAACTCAGTTTCTTCATCTGTTAAATGGAATTTACTTCATAAAAGAATCCCCTCAGACACTTACAAATCATTTAACCTCTCAGGGCCTCATTTCTTCATCTGTAAAATGAGGGATTTGGACTAGAGGCATCTAAAGGCCCTTCTAACTTGAAATTAATGACCAATGCATCTTTGAGTGATTCCTTATCATTTTCAAGTTACTCTTTTAAGTTTGGAATATTTTTTGCCCCATTCACAGCCATAGTGGATAAAATCTCATGGATATGAAAGACAGACTAGATTAAGACTGTAAACTCCATGAAGCAAGAGTAATGTTTTATTTACAGTGTACCTCTGTCTCTATGTAATAGAGTATGCCAAAAATCTCAGTGAAGTTTTAAGTTATTAAAGCTTAAAAAAACCTAAGATTTTTCAAATACCCTGTAAACAAGTTGGCAAAGCAGAGAGAACGCTGGCCCTGGACTCAGGAAGACTTGAGTTCAAATCTGGCCTGGGACACTTATTAACTATGTGACTGTGGGCATGACACTTAACCTCTGTTAGACTCAGTTTCCTCATCTGTAAAATAAAATGGAGATAATAGAACCTTTGTCTCATAGTTGCGAGGATAAGATGAGAAAACATTTATAAAGTACTTTGTGTCAACTTTAAAGCTTAGTATTATTATACAATTTATATTATATGATCTAGAATTTATTCTCTCTTGATCACACACACACACACACACACACACACACACACACACACGCATAACAAGCAGGGATTATTACCATGGAAAGAGCAGCTCTAGCTTCAGAAAATGCATTGCTAATGCTCCTTTTGTACTATTCCTAGATTAAGTCACTTTAATTCCCTGGATCTCAGTTTCCTCATCTGTAAAAATAAGAGGCTAGATGGAATAAATCCAGAGGTCACTTACAATTGTAAGTCTATAAGTAAGTTCTTATGAGGAAAACACTGCCCCATTCTATGAGAATTTTAAAGAGTGAGCACATAGGTATTCAATCATCCTACCAGGTTCACTTCAAGTTTTCCAAAGACTCCTAACCCAAGCCCATGTGAAACCAGTGGTTTGTCTTCCCCTCCCTCCCCTCCCAGCCTTGGCTGCCAGTTCTCTCCAAGAAGAATCGGACGTCTTGCCTCACCCACAAAGTTACTTAACTCCAAGATTTTATTAGCGCTGTCCAAATTGTTGGTACATTTTCTTTACATGTACTTTAGTCTGATATGTTTTTAAGTTTCAGCATAATAAGCACACCGACAAGGATGAAAAGCAGCTATTGTTCCTCTCTTATTAGGGAGGAATGAGAACACCTGAGAACCATTCAATGAAATAAAATTGTATGGCAATCTGTAGCAAGGGGGAAAACTGGCCACTGTAGAATGTAAAAACCTAATAAACATTGGTGCATTTCTTGAGCTGCACCTCCCAGGAGAGGGACTGTTTTCTCTCCACCTCCACCCTTACCCATGCCTATTGATATTCAAATTTGTGCCGAGGCAGATCTTCAAATATTTGTTTCAGATTCAAATATTTGTTTAGTTGTTTTCAATTATTTCTGACACTTAGTGATCCCACTTGGGATTTTCATGGCAGAGATCCTGGAGTGGTTTGCCATTTGCTTCTCTGGCTCATTTTACAGATGAGGAAACTGAGGCAAATAGGGTTGAGTGATTTGCCCAGGGTAGCATAGCTAGTAAGGGTCTGAGGTCAGATTTGAACTCATGAAGATGAGTCTTCTTGATTCCATGTCTGATGCTTTATCACCTGCTCTACCTCGCTGTCCTCTTCAAATATACACAAAGTCCTATCGAGTTTAATCATCCTACTACCATTCATTCTCCATTTTTTTGTTTTTTTTTTTAGTGGTCCTCTGGCCCTAAACAACCAAAAGAAGCTGAGTTTTGCTTTCCAACAACATTGACCTGAGCAGTGAGATGGTGTAGGGGATAGAACACTGGATTTGGAATTAAAATTATTAGCTGGATAACCCTGGGCAAGTCACTTAACCCTGTTTGCCTCAGTTTCCTCATCTGTAAAATGAGCTAGAGAAGGAAATGACAAATCACTCTAATATATCTGCCAAGAAAACCCCAAATAGAATCACGAAGAGTTAGACACAACTGAAATGACTGAACAACAGTCACAAAGGTGGCACAGTGGATAGAGTACCAGGCCTGGAGGCAGAAAGACTCATCTTTCTGAGTTCAAATATGGCCTCGGATGCTTCCTAGCTATGTGGCCCTGGGCAAATCATTTAATCTCAGTTGCCTCGGTTTCTTCATCTGTAAAATGAGCTGGAGAAGGAAATGGCAAACCACTACAGGATCTCTGCCAAGAAAACCTCACACAGTTCATGAAGAGTTGAACATGATTTAGCAATAACAACACTGACCTACAGATGAACAAAATACAAGGTTATGGTACCATGGTGGCATTGAGGATGGGAAAGAACCATTGAGTTCATCTTCTTCAACTCAGACCTAGCCTTTTCTCCTTCCTCATCTTTACCTCCTGGCTTCCTTCAAGTATCTTCTCAAATGCTACCTTATGTTAGAGTCTTTCCCTCTAAGATTGCTTTCAATTGACGATATATACATACATACACACACATGTAATATGTGTGTGTATATATACATGCATGTATGTGTGTACATGGTTATTTGTATGTTTTCTTCTCTCATTAGAATGTGAACTCTTAAGGAAAGGAACTATTTCTGCCTTCTTTTGTGTTTCCACTTTTGCCTTTTTTTATATCTTTGAGGCTATACTGTCTGGCACATAAGAGGTGCTTCATAAATGCTTACTGACTTGAGACCAAGGCACCTATTTTACAGGTAAACACACCGAAACCTAGAGAGCTTCAGAACTGCTCCCCTGAGGTCTTTACTATCAGTGATGTGAGTGACAGCAAGCAAGATCTACACAGTCCAATTCAGAAGGTAGTACGGTATAGAACATTTCTTAACCTGGGGATCCATGAACTTTAAAAAATAATACTTGCCTGGAGTAGAAGAAAGTAGTATTTCTTTTGGAATCAAATCCTTTTTCTGAGGATCATAGGTTATGAGTTCAAATTCCATCTCTGACACATATTTTTGTAACTTTGGTACTTCAGGTAACCTCCCTGGCTTCAGTTTCCACATCTATATAATGAGGAAGTTGGGCTAGGAAGGGTCTGAGGTCCTTTCCTTTTCTAGATTCAGTGACTCTTAGGTGCTATGTGACCTCTTGCAAGCCCTGTAACCTTTTCCTCACTTTCCTTATCTGTGTGTGTAATCTAGTTCTAGATCTGTGATTTCTTATGATCCTAAGGTCTACAGTGGGCTTCCTTGTTAGGTTAATTCAAGAAACTTAATCACCTTATTTGGGATGTGCATCACTAATCAGAATTCAATTAAAGATCAAAGATGAAACACACTTCCCTCTCCACCTGGAGATGTAGAAGATGGATTACAGACCCCCACAAATGGTCAGATGAAGTCACCCGTATTTGGCCTGGTTTTGCTCCCAAGAGAAAGCTCTCTAGTGGGGATAGGGACAAGGGACCTCCAGACACAGAGATTCAAGGAAGTTAAGGCAGAGTAAAAAACTGGAGGCAAAGAAAAATTCCTTATGCGTCACGTGCTGGCCTTGGTGTAGGGGACATGAGTGCAAAAAATAAAAAGCAGTGCCTGTCCCTCAGACAGCTTACATTTTCATTAGGGTGAGCTGGAGCAGTAGATGAGAGTGAGAAGTGATAATAGCATTGGGACCAGACCTGGAATTTTCAATTCAACAAATATTTATTAAGCACCTGTACTAAGCTGGGGATACAAAAGAGAAGCAAAAGACAGTCCCTGCCCTCAAGGAGCTTATAATCTAATGGAGGAGACAACAGGCAAAGAAATATATACAAAGCAAGCTATATACAGGATAAATAGGAAATAATTAGCAATGGGAAGGCATTAGATAGGGCAGCAGCTCCTTAAACTTAGCTCTCAGCATCCCTTTACATTCTTAAAAACCGATGCCCCTTTCAACCCGCAAAGAGCTTTTAAATGAGTTGTATCTATCAATACTTACTATGTTAAAAATTAATTACGGAATTATTATGTAGGTTAGTTTTATTATGTAAATAGTTTTGACTTCACAGAACCCCTGAAAGGGATCCCCAAGGGTCCCTGGATTGCACTTTGAGAACCACTGATCCTAGGGACTCCCCAGTTAGGAAGTTCCTCCCATCGATACAGGTGCTTGTTTCTATCTCTTCCCTCCTCTTGCCAGGGCAACAAGCTGTACTCTTCATATAACATCCACATAGGAAAATAAATCCAAAGCAATTTGATAAGAAAGAAAATATCAACAAAAGAGGAGAACGAATTAGAGAAAGCTTTGGGAGAATATCTTCCTGTTCGATAAGGATTTTTGAGAGGCAGAGTTGAGTAGGATCTTTGACTGAGAGCTAGAAGGGAACTCTGGAATCATTTCCTTGCAACCTTCTCATTTATCAGCTGAGGAAAAGTGGGACCCATGAAGATTGAAGGTTGTTGGTCAACAGCCTACGGCCATGAAAGGAGTGAGTGGCTGGATGTGAACTCAGGGCCTCTAACAGTGAATCCAATCCCTCTTTGTGTGACAGAGGGACACTATTCTATTGTTATTTAATAAGTGAGCAATGATCAAATAAGCATAAATCTGTTAATCATGGTTTATAAAAGCTTAATAACTGTCTTCAACTCCAGCAGTCGGGGCATAAAATCAAGTCCTTTCAAACAAAGCCCAAAACATATTACTTTTGGAGTTACATGTTTAAATCATTAAAACAACTTCAGATATCAGTTAATTTCTAAATTAGAGACCACTTTGGCAGGGAGAAGGGATTGTGGATGGAAGGAACATGACGCATGGATAGAATCAGAATTCTAGAAGGAACCAATCTTGAGAGCAACCTACACCTTAACACTCGAAAGAGCTCCAAGGTTTAGTCCCTTTTTTCTGAGTCTTTGGACTATTGAATAAGAAATTTGCCCGGAGAACAGGCATCAAATCCTACTCTTTCCTCATGTCATGACACAGTGAAAAATAGACTGGATCTGTGTTCAAATCATGCATCTAAATGACACTAAAGTACTTTTGTAACCCAGAGAAGTGACTCATAGATTAGATATGATGTATAAAAATGCCCTCCTGCTAGTTCCTTTCCAGTATCTAAACAAACTTACACCACTTACACTACCCTCTTTCTTATGATGACAGTGAATTTATTTAGAACCCACAGCTTTAGGAATTATAAATGGGAGGTAGGTATAGTAGTGAGCACCCTGACATACACAGGAAGGCCTGCTGTACTAGGTTCTTAGATCTGCTTTTGTAAAAGGAAAGCAACTTTTCAGGGGTCAACAATCTACTTTAATCCAGCACATATATATCATGCAGTTAGTTCAGGGGAAAAAGTCAGCACCCTGAACTTCAGAGAAAATACACAGAAATAAAGATCAACAGAGAGGACTTCCAGAGGCCTGATTATAAGCAATACATACATCACAAATCAACAGACATATCCAACTGTCAGACCACACATGCATAGTTACCAGAAAGAGAAACACCAACATCTGGGTTTTCAAAGCTTGGGTTGAGGGTTCTCCTTCACAGCTGCCCAGAGTCTGATCTGACAGAGTATATATATATATGTGTGTGTGTGTAGAGAGAGAGATGTATACATATATGTATATATACCCTTTTCAGAACCAGAGGGCATCACAACCCTTAAGAACCAGGGCCTCATTAGAAAATTATGAAAACATACTTCAGGTCTATTAATGGGAGGGGAAGATCTAATTATTAGAGTAGGTGATGCAATAGATAAGAGTGTTAAGCCTGGAGTCAGGAAGACCTGAGTTCAAATCCAGATTTGAACACTTCAGAGAGCTGTGTGACCCTGGGCAAGTTACTTCACCCTGTTTGCCTGTTTCCTCATCTGTAAAATGAGCTGAAGAAGAAAATGGTAAACCACTCCAATATTTCTGCCAAGAAGACTACAAATGGTCATGAAGAGTCAGACATGACAAATGGCTGAACAATAATGAGATTAGAAAAGATCTTAAATTATGACCCCAAACTTCTGAGGGCACCTTGGGTAAATATTTGCCTCTCTTTGGCCAAAAAATTTTGGATCCAACTAAAATCTTTGGCAATGAAACCAGCTTTGTCTTATCTGGGCATCACCTTCTTAAAGTTCATTTCCTTATCAATCTTTTATCCAAACTCATCTACCAAGGTAGTAAAATTTAGTATTGAGAGTTATCTACTCATCTTCATGGGTCATTCATGGGTCCCACTTTTCCTCAGCTTGTTCAACGAGAAGGTTGCAAGGAAATGATTCCTGAGTTCCCTTAAAGCACTCAGTCAAAGATCCTGCTCAACTCTGCCTCTCATAAATCCTTATCTAGTTATCTAGTTTGCGTTGAGTGAGCTTAGGTGGTTAATAAACTTGTATCATCTCCTGATTCTAACATATAATTGCCACTTTACTCAAGTCTTGATTTTAAAAAAAAGTGCGATGGGGAGCCAAGATGGCAGAATAGAAAGACTCACATATGCTAGCTCTGAACCCACAGCCCATGGATTTCCTCTAAAAAGAACGCCGAACAAAGTCTGGAACAGTGGAAGCTGCGCAGCAACACAGTGAAGGAGATTTCCATTCCAGAGAGCCCTGAAAAACCGATCCCAAAGACCCCTTGCACACCAGACTGGAGTGGAGCCCTGCCCTGCCCTGGTCGCAGCACGGAGAGGAGCGAGCAGATCTGAGCAGGCTTCAGGGATGGAATCTCCAGTGGCCGCAAAGGTCCCTCCACCCACAGACGCACAGGTCAGTGAGAGAGACGTCTGGATGGGATGAGAGGGGAGCGGGGTGCCTCCATAACTCAGGCCCCCTTGGGAGGCAGCAACAGAGGCAGCGGGAGGCTAGAGGCTCCTGGAGCAGGCAGGAGCTCAGCAGCAGCTCCATTACAGAAGGTCTCTGCATAAACTCCCTGAGGGAACTGAGCCTGGGAGGCAGCCCTGCCCCCACCTGAGAACCTGATTTAATCTTACCCTGAATAGCAGCTGGCCCTGAGGCTGGGGAGCAGCATTTGAATCTCAGACCCCAAGCACTACCTGGACGGACCTGGGCAGGGGTGGAGAGGAGACTCAGAAGTCAAGTAACTGGCTGGGAAAATGCCCAGAAAAGGGAAAAAAATAAGACCATAGAAGGTTATTTTCTTGGGGAACAAATGATTCCAACCTTCCTCTCTGACAAGGAAGAAAACTGCTTACCATCAGGTAAAGACATAAGAGTCAAGGCCTCTGTATCTCAAACATCTGAAATAGATATCCAATGGGCTCAGGCCATGGAAGAGTTCAAAAAGGATTTTGAAAATCAAGTTAGACAGGTGGAGGAAAAACTGGGAAGAGAAATGAGAGAGACGCAAGAAAAGCATGAAAAATGGGTCAATACCTTGCTAAAGGAGACCCAAAAAAATGCTGAAGAAAATAACACCTTGAAAAATAGGCTAACTCAATTGGCAAAAGAGGTTCAAAAAGCCAATGAGGAGAAGAAT
>CM053770.1:219839000-219850468 GCA_028658325.1 Potorous gilbertii
GGGCAGATTGGTGATAGGGGAAATTAGAATGCTCAGTGTACTGGGGTTGGGGAGGGGACCAATGGGGAGAAAATTTTGGAACCCAAAATCTTGTGAAAATGAATGTAAAAAGTTAAATAATTAAATTTATATTTAAAAAAAAGTGTCAGGTGAAAATTTATGTTGGATATGGATGAATTTTCTATGAATTGTACTTTGTTCCTAGTGCTTTTTCTCCTTAGGATTCAAATCATGGTCATGAACCTAAGACAGATCCTTGAAAGGAACTAGGAAAAAGTGTATCTATCCTTAGGGGAAGTAGGTTCTTTGCTGTCTCCAGAAGGAAAATATTCAAGGTTCCTTGTTAATGCATAGTTGGGTCTAGGATGAAAATTATTTTTAAATACAATCACTTATTATATGAAAACTACCAGTCCATGGTATAGTCGAAAGAACACAACTTGTTATCAGAGAAGTCTGTTTCATACCACTTTAACCACATGCTATATGTGAGACCATGGGCAAAAATCACTTCTGCTCTCCAAAACTGTTTCCTCAATTCAAGTCTACTAACACTTATTAAGATTTATAATGTGTCAGGCAGGAGCTAAATGTGACGCAAAGAAAGTCATGAGACAGTGCATGCACTGAAGGAGATCACAATCCAATTGGGAAGACAACATGAAAACAGGTATGTACTAACACTAGACACAGGAGAGATGGCAGATGCTCAACAGAGAGAAGGCATGAGCATTAACTGTTGAGGGCCATTTAATAGTGAATTATTCATATTTTTATAGTCATCAATCAATAAAGCATTTTAAATTACAAAAATGCTCACTACAGCATAAATAAATAACATATAAATATATATAAAATATATAAATAAATATGCAATTTGAAAGAAAAACACAAACCAACTTAGAAGCAACAAAAATGTTCAACCACAAGGGAATGGTTAAATAAAATAAGATACCTTAATATAACAGAACATTTTAATGGCATTGAGATGAACAAGTATAAGAATTCAAAGTAAAGGCTGGACTGACTTTTCCTGAAACAATGCAAAGCAGTAAAAAGCAAACCAAAAGAATGAATATTGGGTAAAAGTTAGGGAATGAATAAACAACGTATTCAGATGGAGACAAAGCTTGTTGAATGAAAGTAGTAACACCTTATGGTTTGGGATTTTTTTAGAATAATGATAATTATAGCTATAATAATATATTCTATTGAGACTTCAACAGGTTGAAAGTTTTAACTAGCTAAAACTATTTTTTAATGCAAAAAGGAAACTGTTGTAGACCTCAGAAAAAGTCTGAGACTGGCTTGAATGTCTCATATACTTATTAAAAGTAAAAATATGCAAACGGACCCCATTGGCTCCAGCCACTCATCTACATCAAACCCAAGAGTAAACTGTGCTGGGTACCTGGGGTTGTCATCATAAACAAAGATGGAGGCCCGTGATGAAGGATGCCACCTATGGACGGGGGAGGATTGTTAAACCAGAGAGTCTAGATTTCTTCTGTCTCCAACCTGGAGATAAAAATTTCTGAGACAAAATACTGGGGAATCAAAGAGAAGATGCTTTTGCTAATCTGTCCTTGATAAAAGAGCATTCCAGCACTTTAAAAACCCAGCAAAGTCAGCAGGTGAAGATGTTGAAAATTTGAGCTACCCATCAAAGGGAATCCAGCAGCCAAAAAAATCTACCCAGCTAAACAGCCAATCAGCTTACCTAGTCCATGCTTGCAGCACTACCTCAGTGACCAAGTGACCTGCCTGAGTCTCAAAATAGCTGAGCCTCGTGAGGAGACAGCTCTGTATTCTGTAGCTCCCCAAGTGAACTGACCCATCCATCTGAAATGTCATGCCCCATGAGCACCAAAGTGAGTCATCCATCACAAATCCTGTATCCCCCCAGGGAACATCATAAGGACTCTTCATGCTTCTCTTGATTCTTGTGTTTGAAAGTTAAATTTTCTATTCAGCTCTGGTGTTTTCATCAAGAATGTTTGAAAGTCCTCTATTTCATTGAATGACAATTTTTTCCCCTGATGTATTATACTCAGTTTTGTTGGGTAGGTGATTCTTGGTTTTAATCCTAGTTCCTTTGACCTCTGGAATATCATATTCCCTTTGATCCCTTAATGTAGAAGTTGCTAGATCTTGTGTTATCCTGATTGTATTTCCACAGTACTTGAATTGTTTCTTTCTAGCTGCTTGCAATACTTTGTCCTTGACCTGGGAACTCTGGAATTTGGCTACAATATTCCTAGTTGTTCTTTTGGGATATGTTAGGAGGTGATTGGTGGATTCTTTCAATATTTATTTTATGCTCTGTATGCTCTGGTTCTAGAATATCAGGACAGTTTTCCTCAATAATTTCATGAAAAATAATGCCTAGGCTTTTTTTTTTTTTTATCATGGCTTTCAGGTAGCCCCATAATTTTTAAATTGTCTCTCCTGGATCTATTTTCCAGCTCAGTTGTTTTTCCAATGAGATATTTCACATTATCTGCTATTCTTTCATTCCTTTTGTTTTGTTTTATTATTTCTTGATTTTTCATAGTTATTAACTTCCATCTGATCCATTCTAATCTTTAAGGAATTATTGTTTTCAATGAGCTTTTGGATCTCTTTTTCCATTTGGCCAATTCTGCTTTTAGAGCATTCTTCTCCTCATTGGCTTTTTGGATCTCTTTTGTCATTTGGATTAGTCTATTTTTGAGAGTGTTATTTTCTTCAGCATTTTTTTGGGGGGACTCTTTTAGCAAGCAATTGATTCGTTTTTCATGATTTTCTTGCATCTCTCTCATTTCTCTTCCCAATTTTTTCTCTACTTCTCTTACTTGATTTTCAAAATCCTTTTTGAGCTGTTCCATGGCCTGAGACCAATACATATTTTTCTTGGAGGCTTTGGATGGAGGAGCTTTGACTTTATTTTCTTCTTTTTGTGTGCTTTGTTCTTCCTTGTGGCCAAAGTAAGAATCTATAATCTGATTCTTTTTCCAGTTTTTGCTCATTTCCCCAGCCATTTACTTGACTTTTGAACTCTATGTTTCCAGTGCAGATGGGTATACTGTCAGCCACTCAATCCTCCCACCTCTAGAGCTCCAGAAACAGTGGCTGCCTGGAGTTCCTCCACCCCCTCCCCTCTCTGCTACCCTGGGACTGGGACCAGATCATTCTACTCTCCTGCACTAATCCCACAGGCTTTTTCCACTGACCTTCCAATTTATCTTCAATGATTTTAGGGTCATGAAGTCTGGAAACCACCACAGGTGTGAAAGATTCAGTCTCCCCAAGACCTGTTCAGGTCTTGTCTATACTGTACTGTACTGCACCCTGCCCCCTTCATGGCACAATAGACACTTTCTGGTAACCTTCCAGGCTGTCTTGGGCTGGAGATTTGCTTCACTCCATAATTTTGTGGGTTCTGCAGCTCCACAATTTGTTTATAGCCATTTTTTACAGGTATTTGGCTGGACTTGGAGGGAGTGCTCTTGAAAGTCTGTGTTATTACTCTACCATCTTGGCTCTGCCCCCATCCTATGTTTTTTTTTTTTAAAGAAAATTTAAATGTAAATAATTACTAAGCAAGTTTAGTTGTTTGGATTTCAAAAATTAACTCATATGCATTTACTAAATAACTACAAGCTGGGCATTGTTTTAGGTTCAAGAAATACATAAAGAAAATGAAAAATCATCCCTGCTCTCAAGGATTTTACACTCTATCAAAGGATTTGTGAGCCAAGCATTGACAATTTTTAATCCTACATTTATTTATTAATTTTGAAAAGTAGGCTTAGCAGCTAGTTAATAGTTTAATTGTCATTCAGAGAAGCAATGAAAACAACAATTGGAAAAGTAATCCCACTGAATAACATAAGTTTTTGTAAAGTAAACCCTTGAATAATCAGTGTGAAGGGAGGGGGACTTTGGATATTTTCTTCCCTCCCTCATTTCTTTCTTCTGTTTTACTTCTTTGTTCTTTTGTCAAAGACAAATACTGTTTTGTTTGAAAATAAACTATTCTCTCAACTACCCTACTTCATTGGACAAATTTAACAATCAAATCAAAACAAATCCTTCAATACTCATCAACACAATCCAGAAAAACAGATTCCTAACATTAGCAGTCTCCAATATATGTGTCTCTAGCATCATTTTAGGTATCTTACCTTTCTCTTCCAGGAGGTGAATAGTGTTTTCTCTCCACTCTTTTGGACTCCTGGCTTATCACTGCTTTCATCAAAGTTCTAAAGTCATTCAAAATTGTTTTTCCTAACGTTACCACTGAATAAATTGTTCTCTTAGCTCTGCTCATTTCTTTCCATTTCAGCTCACAAAACTCTTTCCAGTTTCAATCAAAATTGTCCATTTCATGACATCATATGATACTCCATTACATTAACATACCACAATTTGTTTAGTCATTTCCCAATATCCCATTATTTTCTAATTTTTGGCTATAACACAAAGAATGGCTAACACAAGGAATGGCTAACACAAAGAATGATTAACACAAAGAATATTTTCATACAGATGAATGTCTTCTCTCTCTCTCTCTCTCTCTCTCTCTCTCTCTCTTTCTCGCTCTCTCTCTCTCTCTCTCTCTCTCTCCCTCCCTCCCTCCCTTTCTCTCTCTCTCAATCCCCTTTTCTCCATTTTGTTGAAGATAGTCCTTGGAGGGGTAAAGCTATGTCAAAAGCAATGCAGCATTAGGGAATTTTTTGAGCATAATTCCAAATTACTTTCCAGAATTTCTAGGTCAGTTCACAGCTCTGCCAACAGTGCAGTAATGTACCTATTTTCCCAAAGACTATCCAACATCTGTTATTTTCCACTTTTATCATCTTTGCCAATCTGATATGTGTGCACTAGAAACTCAGTCACTTTCTCTAATTTTAATTTTTGCTTTGATTTTAATTTTTTTTGTATTTCTCAAATTATTAGTGATTCAGAGCATCTCATATAATTATCAATCAAGAAACACTAATAATAAGCAATTAAGTATTGACAGCTTGGATCACTTCCTTTCAAACTGCCTGTTCATAACCTTTGAAGAAAAGGTCTTAGTTTTACAAATTTGAATCAGCTCTTTACATATTTGGGAAATGAAACCTTTATCAGAGAAATTTGCTTCAAAGATTTTTTCCCGTTACTTTTTTGCCTTCTAATTTTTACTATGTTAGATGTTTGTGCAAATAATTATATTGAATCAAATTTGCTCATATTATTTTACCTGTGAACACTTCCCATATACATAGATCCAAAAAGCCTCTCTTCTACATTCCTCTAATTCATTTATGATGTGACTTTTTATATCTACATATATTCATTTTGAGTTTAACTTGGCATATGGTGTAAACTGTTGGTCTGAATCTAATTTCTGTCAATCCAATGTCCAGTTTTCCCAGCAGTTTATATATAAAATGGTGAGTTCTTCCCCCAGTAACTGTGGTCTTTGGGTTTATCAAACATTATATTACTGTGTTTCTTTCTCCATGTTGTATATCTAATCTTTTCCATAGACAGACCACAATATTTTTTTAACCAATACAAAGTCAGGTTAATGATCTGCATATACAGCAAATATATTATAAGTATAGTTTCAGATTTGGTATTGATAGACCCCTTCCTTCCTCCAACTTTTTTCATTATTATTGAGATTTTTGTTGTTTGTTACAAGTCTCCACAGTGTGAAGTGGAACCTTCAGTCCTTCAACAGATAAAAATGGCAAATGTGGGAGGAATTCTATGTAGGACTATAAAACTAAGGCACTCTTCATGAAACTGTGAATTGCTACCACCTTTCTGGAAAACAGGCTGAAATTATACTCGTGTCATTAAACTGTATATACCTTTGACTTATCTATTTCATCCCAGCTCATACTCCAAAGAGATCGAAGTTAGAGGGGAAAGACACTTCCATGTTTATAAAAGCAGCAGTTTTGGTGCTTTTATAATTGGGGTGACAATCAATTGAAGAATGACTGAATAAGTTGTAGTCTATTATACAGTAAGAAATTATAGATTATTAATAGAGAAATTGATCAAGAAAGGGTTCAGAGAAACTTAGGAGATTTGTATCAACTGATTGATTCAGCATGAAAAGAGCAAAACCAGGAGAAAATAATGTATAATCCCACTAACATAAACCCACACTCTGAAAAACTTTGAAACTTACCAATACAATAACCAATCAAGATTTTGGAAGACAGATGACGAAACATGCCTTTTACCTCTAGGCAAAAAGGGTGAACTAGAGGTGCCACAGGAGACACAGATTTTCAGATATGACCAATGTGACGATTTCTTTTGCTTGCTAGGAAAATCTCCTATTTAGCATTGTTTCATACTGTCAGTTCTTATCATTTGCAGTAGTTATGTTCACTAAAGTCATCTTGTGAACACTACATTAGCAAATAGGTAAAAAGAGGGTTAGGTTCCTTCTAGCCTCTAATAACAACATTTACTTTAGTTGAGAAGCATCACATACAGATTGGCAAATTTCGTCTTCCCTTTTCTGGATATACCATATCGTTGATCCATTAACACTGAACTCATGCCTAAATGAAGCTTATCTAAACATGTATTTTCTCCACAAGGCACATCAAAGTTTTCTTGTGATTAGGACAAGAACAGACAAAGGACTAGACAGAACTTCAGCGCTACACTTGGGGGCCATTTTAAACAGCAAAATAACCAACAAAAAGTATAAAAATGAGTAAAACAAATGTGGTGTTAAATACTGGGGAAAAAAAACACTTGTTTCCAGAATGAGAGCTGAAACAAGGAGGCAGGGGGTCACCTTTTTCAACCTCAGCTGAGAATTTGATTTTTTTGTCACTCTCAGTATGTCCTAGAATGACATGGGTTGATTTAAAGGTTACAAATAAATTTTACTAGAAGGTACATTTTGTTGGCTGAAAGCTACCTCATTCACTTGGGGTTTACTGGCTACATTTCTTTCTCAAAGACCAAGACTTAAACCCGATTCACTCTGGAACTCATAGATTGGACAATAGGTCCCTGACTTCCTAGCAGAGAGTGAATGTAAATAGTAAACAGTGACTATTTCTCTTGCTCAGCAATCCTGAGGGTCTTCTCCTCCCAGTTTGAATTTTTTTTTTTTTTTTATTAAAGGGGTCATCCCTTGACTAGCTTCTTAAATAGGACTACTCAATGAATGGGCATTACTCCACTCAAAGTGAGAACCTGAAAAGACCTTAACCTAAAAAAGGCTAGGGTCTCCCACTGCACCCTGGACTATCTCCAGTCATCCTGGTAAATATCACACCACTGGACTCAAGATGACTCTGGAGGAGAAAGTGAGGTTAGTGACCTTACACAGCCCTCCCTCACTCAAATCCAAGTCAACTGCAAATCATGTCATCATTCCCTGATGTCATGTTCCTCTTTGAGAATGAAGAACACAACTACTGTTTGTACCCAACAAATAAATTTGTACACAACAAACAAATTTTAGTGAGTAGGTAAATTCTGAAATACAGAATTTAAACAATAAGGATTGACTGTACTTTGGTGAAATAGGTATTCATCTGGCCTCCCTTGTGCTAATTTATCCCTGGACTTTCCAGCAAAGAGACTTCTGATATATTTACATCAGAACCTTGAAAGGAAAGAAAATCCAGCTTTCCCTATTCCTTGCAAACCATCTTTTGTCTAATATGTCACATGCACTTTAGTGGCAATTTTCCCCTTTGAGCATTAAGAAATTGGTAAAGAATGAGGCAAATGTGGACTCCAGCTACTAATCAGTTTGGTTACAAACTGGGGCATAAATCCAGGTGGGTCACACCATCAAAGGGAAATGAGAATCTCCAAAGACAAGTCACTTTGCCATTTCTCCCCTCCTCCTTCCCTGCATTTAATAGTTTAAGTGATCAAGTGAAAAGTGGAGGGAAGGGGAAGGTTGAGGATGACAAGCCAATATATTAATTACCACAGCTCTCTCACTCAACGAAAGTCCAAAGTTTAAGCCTTGAAAACATAAACCTGGCAATTCTTAAGTAAGTCAATGAAATTTAGGATGTGAGTCAGACTTTACTATTCATTTGAGGATAAAAATCATGGGGAAACTGGGCAGGGACGCACATTACTAACCACTAAATTGTTACTAGCTGAAAAGTAATGGTTTCATCTTGTAACAATTTGTTTCTTATTTAAACTAACTATGGCCACATGCTTTGAAGGCAAAAATAGGTGATAAAACAGTGGGGGGTTATGTGTGTATGTTGGGGAGGGGATACTGGAAAAAGGAAATTCATTTTAATCTGGGACTTGACTCTCATTGGATATTGATTAGTCAATTTGTAAGAGCCCAAATTCCTTTAAGGAGGCTAGGAATACATAATTAAACAAAATCATGAAACCAGCATAAAATCTATTCTAGTTTTTCAAACATGCGAAGAGGAAACATGACAAAAGAGCAGCATATATACAGGTTTAAAAGTGCACCTGCCTACTCTTGAGAGTTAACTAGGCTTACTCTTTTTGAACAGTTTTCAAGGAAGGTTAAGGATTTTTTTTTTAATCAACCATATGGCCATCACTTACCCAACTCAAATACCCTGAGAGACATGATTCTCACGTTCTATGTAGCTTTCAGTTGGTCTTAAATAATTAGGGAGGGTCCAACCCAAGTGAATTTTTATAGCAAACGTTCTATGGACACACTACCTTTAAATAACAATAACTGACATTTCCAGAACATTGTCACGTTTGCAAAGGTCTTACATATATTATCTCATTGGAGTCTCACAACCATCAGGGGAAATGGGTATTAAGGAAATTGAGAAAAGAAATAATCTATATGGCAAGGTTCACACACAGAACTCAAACCCAGGTCACTCCAAGTCAAGCAGAGTTCTCAGACTTCATGGTCTCATCATCTCTCACACTCTGAATAATTATTGAAGACCCTTCCCCCCAAAAAAGCCTTTCTTTATGTGATATATATATATATACACACACATATATATGTATATACATACACAGCCTTTATGAGACACACACACATACACACACTATATTAGAACATGTTAATATTATGAAAATAGTTTTAACTTCAGAAAGCTTCTGAAAGAGTGTCAGGAGCCCCACATTGTATCTTGAAAACCAGTGCTCCAAGTTCAGTATTATCTACTACATATTAAGCTACTTTTGTTTTCCAGAAAACTATTGGATCTTTTTAGTGGTCTAATTTTAATCCAACAAAAATGACATGATCTTTTCTTTAGGGGGAGAGGGATGCAACACTGAAATTTTGTTAGTATAGGGTACCCCTGAGGAGAGACTCTACCATCCCAGATCAGCTCCAGATCGGTAACTTGGAAGTCTTAGAAACTCATCTAAGAATACAGAGGTTAAGTGACTTGCCCAGGGTCACATAGTTTTGCATCAGAGGCAGATTTTCCTGACTTTTAGGCCAGCTCTCTATTCAACCATAAAACAGGTTATCTCTGATAAGCCTTCAAAGGAGGAAAGGACACTTGAAGAGGAAATCTAAATCTTTAACCTAGTTAAACACTACAAAACTGGACCACTCCCCTTTCTGGTACCCCATAGAAAATGCTGTGAGTGTTATTGCTTTAAGGGGCACCCTAAGTAGTGGATGTGCAGCCACGGCTTCCATTATCTAAAGACTATCTTAATTGATCTCCCAAGCTCTTATTCTTAGATCACTGAAACAATCATCCTAGTAGCATATTCACTGATTAATTTATGGGACTATATCCAACTACATAGTCAGAGACCAAACCACACAAGTTGAACAATGATTAAAAAGCAAGTAAGATTTCCACTGAAGATCTCTCAGGGGGTCAAAAGAAAATTTGTGCCTCCCTTAAGTCTTCTTAAGATCTTTTCAAATAGACCCTTTGTTTTCTATACTGCAAAATAAATTAGCATGAGGGAGGCCAGATGAAAACCTACTTCACTGAAGTATGCGGTAATGCAATACAGCTAAATAGAAGCTATTCTGGGAGACTACCTTTAGATTTTAAAGAAAGGATCTGAGTCAAAATTGGAAGAAAAAAACTCAAAAAACAAAAAACCCATGGTCACTGACTCACTTATGACTCGGGAAAACCAGGTTTCATTATATTACCGATGCAAGTAAATGTTGCATCAGGTTGCATCACAAGATGAAACTAAAGCCAGACTGATAATGTACAGCGAAGGAAAGAGCTCTTTCTCAGCCACAAAGAAAAGTAGCTAGATCATTCCATACTTTGAGATCACAAAACTAACGACTCATTTCTGCTGCACTGTTTGAAAACCTCTTAAGAGTTACTGTGTGCTAAAAATTCTACCCACCAAACATGAGCTTGATGGAAGCTAGAGGACCCTGGATGAAGTCATCAGTTTATGTTGGAACAAAAGTTGAGTGTACAACACCTTCTCAATTTAAGGGTTTCTTCATTCTAGGCACTGACTTGGATGGTATCTACTCATTGAGACAAAGAGCTCTGGAAGCAAGTCTTCTGTGAAAGACCTTGGTTTAAGGGAAAAGTCAGCTCAGCTCTAAAAGGTCAGGAAAAAACAACTCTGAACTTCTAATAGAAAGTGACCAAGGGTCGATTATTCTGGTCATACCATCTCTAAATGGGTACTCAAGCATTTACACATTTATATTTGTTCTGAATCTGCAGATTTCATTAGTGTCTGGGAGCTCCTGGTAAGAGTTTGGCAGGCAAGTTAGTGACTTGCTCATGACACACACAGCTAGTTATGTGTTAAGACAGTGGACTTGAATCCAGTTCAGACTTCATTTTACTCAGTCACACTCCCTCTCACACACGGACTCACTGTAGTAAAGACATTTAAGGCATTTAAAACTGTTTTTATGTTCATTTCTAACAGAGAAGTGTTTTCAGGCTCACTAAACTGTTAGCACAGGCCCTTCGAATTCATTATCCAAGGATTTGCTAAGGGACTGCTTTTTTTACTTTAAATAATGGAGAACCACTGATTTGTAATCACCTGCTAAGAATGAGGAGCCCAAGTCCTCCAGTATCTGACTGTTTTTAGAAAGCACTTCAAGGCCAAACAATTGGGCTCTATATGCAAGATATGGTGGAAAGAGGGTTGGATTTGGAATCCAATACCTAGCTTCCAACCCTGTCTTATTTTTAGCTGTGTATCACTTCTATTGACCTCAGTTTCTTATTCTGTAAAATGAGGATGTTGGATTACATGACCTCTAATATAGAGAGATCAACAGCATATATAATGTGAAAAATAATTTTCAAAGTATATATAAACTGTGAGCTTGCCACCATGATTGTCTTTGGTATGAGAGATGACCAAATGACCATCCTTTTAGTAAAAACCTGCTGGCCTTATTAATGATTAAATTACCCAGAATCTATGTCTCTCAAACCATTTTAATCTTCACAATAATACATAGCTTTGAGTATGTGTGTGGGGGTGGGGGGGAGGGAGGGAAATGAAAA
>CM053770.1:219850568-219861326 GCA_028658325.1 Potorous gilbertii
GTAATTTACATAGCCTTCATACACACCTGAAGTATAAACCGCATTACAATTTAAACCTCCTTCTCAAGAGGGCTTTATAGCTAAGAAACCAAAGCATCTAGGTGATACCTTGTGATCAAATTATATTTAATCATTAAAATCTTTTGATTGGTGAACTGTGCATATGCTGATTCAAGCTTATCTATATCCATTTATAGAAATATTTATTTTAAAAATACTTAAAAATTACTTTAAAAACTAATATTTAATACTTTAATGCTAATAAACCAGTGGACAATATCAAGTAAGACCCTTGAAATTTGGAGGCAGGTGGGCATGCTCCCCAGTATACATATACACTCATTGAAAAGAGCACTAGTTCTGGAGTCCAAGTACCTGGGTTCAAATTCTGATGCTATCTAGTGCCACTCCTTGGGTCTCAGCTTCCTCAACTATACAATGAAGGGTCTCTCTAAGGTCCCTCAGCTTTATACCTATGACCCTATTCAAATGCATTTCCTCCTGTGTGGAACATATACTTAGTTACATTAAAACCCAAACAGATGGCATATCTAGATGTTACAAAAACTAATTCTGAATTCTATACCGGTGGATTAAAGTTAAATGGAGGTAGCAAAATGAACAAAAGCAGTCCCTCTTAGTTTACATGGCACTTATGATTTAAAACTTTTTTTGCACTCTCATCTGGTCTGAGAAAATACAGAAGGCTTTACCAAAAAGATACAGAAAGAACTACAGCCCTATACACTCATTACCTGACTTAGTCAACACTATTGATTTTTTTTTTTAATTCTAGGAAGAACTCATCTGCAAACAGGTTAAGATCAGTCACAAGAAATCAATTTGGATTTTTCAGTAGCTTCTGATTTTTGATACTTGTCATTGGAAGAGGGAGAATATTGTCTTGGAAAACTACTAGAATAACAAACTGCTCTCATCTAATACCTGACCAGTTACTGCTTAAAATTTATGAAAAACGAATGCTTTATAAACATGAAATGTACATGCATATATACCTGTACTTCATTTTGCTCTGAAAAGTTGTACAAAGTTAGAAATGCAACAGATCTATGATAGCTATGAAATATTAGATAATTACTGGTAATCAAAGCATTCCTTAAAGAACCCTTCCATTTGCTCTAACAGTCACCTACAAGGAGATGTTTTGACTCACTAAATCAGGTAGAACTCCTTCTTTCCAGCTTAATAGTGGCTCCTATTGTGATGTTAGGTAATTGTCAGACACAGCTAATTATGTTTCTTTCTACACTACTTAAAATAGTAAAGACCAAATGGACTTTACAGCTCCAAGGTGTAAGTTTGTCAATTAAGTTTATAACCAGGAAATGCTATTTACCACATTCCACATCCCATCCTTTAATATCTTTATTTTAGGTGCATGTCTTCTGTCCCTATCTCCCAGACCAATTCTAAAGTTTTAAACCTATGCAATATAATCGGTACTGGGGATATACTGAAACAAATCCAAGGTTTTCACCCTAGATTCATGAAATTAATGCGAATATAGAAAAGGCTCCATCCTATAAGTGGTTCCCAAACTTCCTGCTAAAGAATTTTTGCTGACAGAATCTCATTTCAATGTTCTCTACCCATCTTCTCTCTTGCCCTCTCTGCCCTACCCTTTGCCATCCCCCTCTTCATCTTCTATGATACCTGCAATCTCAGCTCTTTCTTACTTTTCTCCCATTGAGATATTTTCCCGTTCTTTTCCTTTCTATTTCCTCCTCAGTCACCAATCACTCTCTTGGCAGCTTCTTCTGGCAGAGCATCCTTTTGTGCCCAGAAAAACAAGCTCTGCTTATTCAAAAGCTCCAGTCTCTCTCCCCATTACAACGGTAGCATTTCACAGAAAGCTTACAACTAAAAAAGCAAAGGCTGGTCAAGAAATTGGGGCATTGAAGTGAGTCCTTTTTGGAGTATTAAACTCCAAAATATTTGAGGTGGAATATTGCTTAGAAAATACTATAGATGAAAGCATCCCATCCTTTGCTATCCCCATATTAAGTAACTCTCTATCCCAGAGTTAAGAAAGTAGTCCCCCAAACTTAGAAAGTCAAATTAAAATATATTTTCAAAGTAACTGATGTTAATTATATACCTCCAACAGAGTCTAAGAAAAATGAAATCAATCCCATTTACAAAGCATTTACTAAGACTTGTAGCAATCAAAAATTAGGTATCTGAAAGCTACTATAATGTTCATTTTCTGCCATCATTCAAGGTAGAAGTGAAAAGGTGGGTGACCAAATTCCTATACTCATTTCTCTTCAGTCTTTTATCTGCAGTCTGCTGGTTCAATTTCAGAAAGGTGTTCTAAAGCCCAAAAGGAAAAAAATGGAGCCTGGAGAAGTTGTCTTAAATATACACAAAAGGTTTTGAGCAGGGTTACCTTCCCATCATGATCAGTTATTTTCAACATGGAAAAAAAATAAGCACCTATGGCATGGTAGAGGGCTACTACTACCATTTAAGTGACCTTCCTGTCTCTGGTAGGTCCTTTTTGTTTTAAATCTGTGCTCTTGTATATTGAACTTCAGGATCTGATGGGTTATGGAAGAGATGACATTTGCAGGCTGGTTATTTTAGGATCTGTGAGAAATCTGCCTGTTTCTCTAAAACGTAAGAGGATGCCTTTCACAAAGCTATAGATTCCACCTACCAATCACTGTCCCTCTTAGTGCTCCTGAGGCCAGTTGACCTGAGTAGAGGTGGAGAGTCAGTAAGGCAGAGAGGAAACTAGTCAGTTTCAATGGATGCTATCATAGCCATCAGCTACATTATGTCCTTGTCCTGAATTAAGAAAACCAGTGGGGAGAATCAAAGGGCAGGAGCATTTGTAAACACTCCTGTAAAAGACAGGCTTTATAAAAAAAACCTTCAGTCAAGTTCAAATTGAATATGATCCCTCCAAGGCATCAGGAAACGTTTCCTTTGTGAAGATCCATTCCAGAAAATAAAATATTTATTCCCACTCACAATCTTCAGTTGCTTACAATTTTCTGAGATTGTAGTATCTGAGGAAACTATTTGCACAACTAAACAGAAGGTATGTATTCTGTCCAGCCTAGTACTGCAAAAGTTTCAAGTCATTGCCAAATTGTATTTTCTGTACAAATACAGCAAAGGAAGAAATCTAGTGGTTTATTAATTTACCACAGAATTTTTTTTTCACTGTAATTTACTCTATAGAAGAAAAATAAAAGCCTTATTATCAGCATTTGGAGGCAAAAGGAAAGTCTTTCAAGCAGCTAAAGATTTACATACTATGATTGGGGAGAAAAGCACCTCTCTTGAGAAAATCTGTGCCAGTAACAACTTGTTTGCAAGCTCTAACGAATACTTTATAGGTTAAACCATTAGTAGGCTAAGCTAGCAATCTTATGTTAAACTTTGGTTGTTTAAGCTTTATCTATGATTTGGTCTTTAACTAGTTAGTTTTAAGAGGGGCTATATAAGCCTAACACCTCTTGTACACAAATGCTTTATCCATTGTTCAGGAATAACATTAAACACAAAAAAACAAGATGTGGCAGACAATAGTTACCTATCTATTGATGCTGGCCTGCCATTTAAAGAATGGACAGCCATCACCGCAAACTGCTACAGGACATTCAATCAAAGAGGGTGAAAGTTGTTCAAAGTAAACTATTCTGGTTGTGCTTATGTCCTTAATTGTTTAAAAAATAATGGCTAAGTCATGACAAGCTTTAAGATTATAAAGATTAATTTTTTTAGATCTTCAAATGATACCCAATTAAGAGAAACTTAAAATCTTAAAACCTTGTTCTGGGGTTAACTCTGATGTAAACAACTCTGTGCCACTGAAAAGTCAGGCCTCTAGATTTTTAAGTTTGGAGAGCATTTTACATCAGTTAGGTTATGCTCTCATCTAAACTTGGTAATAAATGTCAAAGTTATCTACCTTCAAAGGGGTTAATTCAATTAACACATAAACAGGCAGAACGGACCAGTACAAAAACCATTTTAGTCAAATTTAGCCATAGCCCATGTCTGAAGAAAGCTGCTAGTGAGGAATGAACTGATAATTGAAATGCACCCTATTGATCAGAAGTCCAAGGTTCACCAGATGCACATTCAAACTTGACTTTGTAGAGTTAAAGCAATTCAAACTAAAGCTTGGGCCTTGAGACAGGAGAGGATTATTTGGATTCTGAACACATGCACGACTGAATAACCTTGCATATTATATGCAACTACCTAATTCACCACACCACCACGTCTTCCATGTCTGAACTGGGTAGCAAGCAATGCCTCCATGTGACTTACTTTTAAGTGAACAAAAATTCTAAGGTGACAATATTTAAAATGTGTTCATTTTTATGGACATTTGTAAAGACTTCTATTGGAAATGGTTGTCCAAGTATATGTAATGATCTAAAATTAATCCTGAGTATTTTACCGTGAAACTTATCAGAGTCCTTTCCCCTTAAAAAGTGCTTTTGTTCTACTGAAGTCACAGAATTACTTTATTATGTGGGTTAGTGAAACAAACTCCACCATCTGCAGTCTCAATGGTCAAATTCCACAGAAAAATGATCTGAAATAAAAAGTCTGAAAACGGAGTCATCATTTTGGGAAAAATAAAAAAATTTAGAAACATACCTTTTGTTGAATTCCAGTTTAAGTGTTTTTGTGTATTTTTTAAAAACTGTCTTGAGGCTGATGAAGTGAAAAGCAACCAATCTTTCTGTAGAGTGATTAGTCTGCTCATTAAGACTATGGGACACAGGTCCCAGGATTGTCTAATTGAGCAAGGCAATCCATCAGGGACAAAACTGTGAGCTTTTCAAAGGTGGGCCAGAATAGACATTTACAGTTATGTCTTCACTTCGACAGGAAATCATTGAAATTTAATCCTCTGGATATATTATGAGTCATCTTTGGTAGCACATTTACTCCTTTCCCTCATCCTCATCTTGTGGAATTACTAGCCCTTGAGTTGTTTCCATGCTATGACTGATTTTAAGAGTTTAATAAGTAAAACATGTAACACCACCGTGTTTTCCCTAGACTTCCCAAATATTTCTACCCAATGGTCTTCATCAATCCATGTCTTTATCAAACATTTCCCAGCATGACCTGTGTGCCACATTCACATCTCCTTCTAATAGTCTAACATAAATGTGAGAAAGTTTAGCTGTTCCTATGTAATCATGACAAGAGATTAATTAAAATGCCAAGATAGGAAACAATTTATTATAGAGAGAAGAAAAATTTCTCATCCAAAATATAGAAATCTGTACAACTTTGCCACAATCAATATACATGAACTGTACAAATTTACACCAGTTCATAATTTACCAAATAAAAGATGACTAACAAAGTTCACAAAATAGATGGTGGTTTGTGGAAAAGACTTTTACCCAATTAAGTACAAGGAAAATTACAAACCAGACCTCCACTTTCTAAAAATAAGAAGTTTACTCAGTCTTAGAAAACTACAAGCTAGCAAATGTACAGAGAGCTGGCTGGTGCTAACACCACAGTTCAGACAGTGTCTTTATAAGGTCTTTTTAAAGCCTGTTGCCACGGCAGATTCTGGTCACTTGCTACTTCCAAGGCCAAAAACACAATACAAGGTCTGACCATTTTCCCAGGTCATGCTTACTCTAGTTTATTGTCTTATGTACATTTATACATACTGTGAAATTAAGTGCTAGGTAAAAGTCTGTCATACAATTTCCAGTACTACCATGTTTAAAACATTCAGCTTTGCTACTGAGCTGCCAAAAGGGTTAACTAGAACAATTTATAAATGTAATAGTGCAAATTCACTCTGCAAGATCTACTGCAGAGAAAGATTCTTTATAAATACAGATTCGGGTTGAAGGGACTGATGTAGAAATTAAGTAAAAATGTCTGGGAGAAACCAAAACCACCTTAAGACCTCACTCCCTAGCAAAGAAAGTGATCATTGACTTGGACTCACAGGCTATTAAATCACTGAAAGGTACTGTCCAAACTATGGCACTGTCACTTAAAAAAATTTACCACTCTATCTTGTGCCAGATCTTCACAGCTGTGACATGGTTTAAATTCCATAATCCATCCCCAAGAGGAGCCCACCCAAAGCAAAAATCAAATTTATCCATCCATTATAAGATGATCCATCCATAGACTATATCTTAACCTGATACAGTCATCATATTGTAGTTTTTGGAAGGGCTTGTTCTGCCCAAGAGAAGTTCCTCCTTACAGCTGATTCTGCTGTCTACCATTTGCACGTTGCTGCTAGTCTGAGTGCTACCTCCTGCTGGCGAGGCTTCGTACAACACACAGATCGAGCCATCCTCTCCGATACGGTAAGACACTTCGTAAGGGTCCACCCAGAGTGTGAGTTCACTTGGAAGAAGCCGGAACAGCTCCTGGCTGCTCAGTCCGATCCGCTGTGCGGCCTGTCCGATCAGAGGATCCATTTTATGGTTGATGCGAATACAACGGTAACCTGAGCCCTTGCAAGGTTTTTCTGGGAACCAGTGATGTTTGTAATGCTCTGTAAAACAAACAAAGAAGAGGAAGAGACAGCGCTTAGACGTGACAGTTAACCAGGGGTGGGTCCCTACTTCTGCACTGGGCTCCTCTCTTCCGATCCCGCTCCAGGGATGTGCCTGTTTCATCAAAGACACTGCAAAGAAGAAGACTGACAATTACCAGGCTTCGGACCACTTCAACCCAATGAATGGCGCTCCGGGGGGTGGGGGAGGGGACCCCAAAGCGCGCCCAGCCACAACTCCAGCCCGAGCCAGGCTTACTTCCTTCTACCCCACCCCGGCCGTGTTGACTTTCCCTACCCCGCCCCGAATTACACACACAATAGGGTTTACGGCCCTAGAAGGAGGCGCACCCCACGGGATGAACCCAGAGGTGGGGAAGGCAAAAACACCTACAAAAACGCCCATTCGGACCAATCCCTCCACTGACCACCAACGGGGCCATCCGAAGCAAGGAGCACCCCAGAAAGGGAAGCCCGCCAGCCAGGCAGGGGCCAACAAGGGTTTGGGGGGCGCGTACTAAGTGGTGGAGACCCCAAAGACAAGCACCTCCTTTGTGTACCTCCTTCTGCACGACGGACCCCTTATTCTTACTTTCACCCCCTTTATCTCAGTCCAAACAACAACATCGGGGGAACCAGCTTTAATGAAGGAGGGGAGCAGGGGGGTGGGGTCACCGCTCGGGTCGGACGGGGGAGGGGCACAGACGATCCCGCCCTCGGGGGTCCAGAGGGGCTCCCCTTCCTCGCCCAGCCCTCCTCTCGTCCCGGGGGCGGCTCCTCCCCCCGTCTTCCGTTACCAACGGCCCCGCGCGCCCCCCGCCCCCGCCCCCAACGGCCGCTCACCTGCCAGCAGCTCCTGCAGGCTCTGGCTGAAGGTCTGCAGCTGCCGCTCGCTCGTGAGCCCCTTGGTGCGGAGGAACTTGGAGATGAAGGCCACGGCGGCGGCGATCTCGCGGATCATGGTGGCGGCCCGGCTGTAGAAGGGATGCATGGGGGCGGCGGGCGGGGGCCGGCCAGCCAGCGCCGGGGCGAGGCGGGGGAGCGGCGGCGGCCGGGGCTCCGCGGTCCCGGCCCGGGCGCCGACTTTTTTTTCCTTTTTTTGTTAAAAAAAAAGTTATTTTTTGTTTTTGAGGGGGCGGCGGGAGAGGAGGAAGAGGAGGAGGAGGGAGGAGGAGAGCGGCGAAGGCCTGTTCACATCGCTCGAGCCTCCTCGGCCGCCTCCGCCTCCGGCTCCGCAGCGACCGCGGATGCCAACACCTGCATTTCCAGCTCCGACGGGCGAAGAGAGGCCGCCGCCGGGCGCCCCTTCTTATAGGGCCACGGAACGGAAGTGGCGTCGCCGGGAGGGAGGGGGCCGCCCGCCAATCCGGCGATCGCACCATTGTGACGTAGGCAGGTTCGGAGAGGGCGGGGAGAAAGGGGCGGGGACGGGAGGCGGGGAAATAGAGGGGGAGGGGGAGGGGGAGGAGCTGACGTCACTCGCGTGTAAACAAATAAAGCCCGAGTGGGTGGCTGGTCTGAGAGCCGGCGGCGCTGGAGGAGGAGGAGGGCGGGGGGAGACTGCGCGTGCTGAGGCTCCGCCTCCTCGCGCCTAGGCTCCGCCCCCTGCTCCCGCGACCCTCGCGGTGCTCCCGGGTTTCGGGCCGCGGCTGGGTTGCCCCGGGGCTCGGTAGTCCGGGCTCCGCAGTCCAGGCTCCTGCTGGCCTGGGAGCTCCCATCCCTCCCTCCTCCTTCGGCCGGTGGAGGATTGCCCGGGAGCTAAGAGTGCGGGACCAGAAATGGGGGGAGGGGGTCGTGGTCCATGGCCCCTCCTACCACGCGGGCTGGCGCAGTAAATAAAGTCCCGGTGTGTGTGTTGTGGGGGGGAGGGGGTTGTATCTACGTGTTTATGTCCCAGCGCTGTGACCCACGGAGAATAAAGTCCTGGTGTGCGTGCGTGCATGCGGGAGTCTGAGGGAGTGTGTGTGCCAGTTCTGCAGCCCACCGTGAAAAAGACAGTCTGGGGGTGGGGGTTGAGTGTGTCTTTGTGTGCTCGTGCATGCAGGACTGCGGGTCTGTGTGTGCGTGTGGGTGTGTGTGCCTTGTGAGTGCGCGTGCATGCGGGTGTGTGTGTGTGTGTGTGTGTGTGTGTGTGTGTGTGTGTGCTAGCGCTGTGACATGCTGTGAATAAAGTTCGGGGGTGTGCGTATATCTGTGCGTGTGCATAGTGAGCGCGTGCATGCGGGTGTGTGTGTGTGTGTGTGAGCGCTGTGACATGCTGTGAATAAAGTACGGGTGTGTGTCTTTGTGTATGTGCATGGTGCATGCGAGTGTGTGTGTATGTGTGTGTGTGAGCGAGCGCTCTGACATGCCGTGAATAAAGTACGGGTGTGTGTCTTTGTGTATGTGCATGGTGCATGCGAGTGTGTGTGTATGTGTGTGTGTGAGCGCTCTGACATGCCGTGAATAAAGTACGGGTGTGTGTCTTTGTGTATGTGCATGGTGCATGCGAGTGTGTGTGTATGTGTGTGCGTGTGAGCGCTGTGACATGCTGTCAATAAAGTCTGGCTGCGTGTGCGCATGCATGCGAGTGTGGGTGAGTGTAGGTCTATGTGTGTTAAGTTGAAATGGCTAGAGTTGGCCGAATGCCGCCCTGTCCGAGGAGAAACGGCCAATACCTGAATAAGGAGCATTCCTCTGGCCAGCTTAGCCTTTAGTCCTTTAGAAAAAGCACTTCGGAGAGGGTGAAAATAAAAGGCAACTGTGCGATGAAGGAAAACAGTGGCAGTGAGTGTGGATGCAGCTCAGGAAAGGAAGAGTTGTACCTTCCACTGTTAGAAAGGTGTCTGGTCCTACTGTCTCAACCCACAACGAAGACCACCACCACCACCACCACCCCCCCCCCCAGGGGCAGGGGGCGGACCCTGAATGTTTGGAAGTCGCTTTTGGAAGCGGTAGAAATTGACATCTTGATTCAGTTGGTGAAACTGGCTCCGGAGAGCTGGAGAGCAACCAAGCCACGTAACTATTGTTCTCTGCTAACTGGGGAAATGGCTTCCAGAGACTGGTTCGGCCTTCCAGGGCAGAGTTAACCTGAGCTCCAGAAAGGGGCGGGGGCCGGGGCTAGAGGTTACAGTAGCAAGCTGAGGGAGAGAGCCTGGAATCTTAAATTGGAGTCTTTAACGGACCGGAAAAATAACAGGCGATTTCTCTCTCCTGAGCATAGGTGATCAGCAGTATGGCAAACAAAACGCTGGGTTTTTTTTTTCTTTTTTAAGGCTAAACAAACAAAAACTGTACCATAACCAAGGGAGAGAAAAGATGTGGCGCACACACACACACACACACACACACACACACACACACTATCTCCAGCTTTTAGTAAACGTACCAAGATTCATTCTATTTATCACAAGATATATAACACATGCATAGTATAAATTTAATTTCTACTACAATATCACTTATTAGGAAAGGATCTGAATAAATAAGGACTTGGTTTCAACAAAGAGGCACACGTTTCCTTAGGACAAAAGAGGAAGATGACATGGTTAATCAAGTGCAATTTGTCCTTTATTTAAGTTCATACAATAGTTTATTCTTGGCATTTTAAGATATTTGGGGGTTTAAATACCACCTTTAAGACTATCTGTGTGACCTTGAGCAGGGGAAGTCTTCCTGGGCCTCACCTCGTTAAATGAGGGGGTTGCACTAGAGATGAGTTTTGTTAGGGTCCTTTCTAACTGTACCACTATGATCCTCCATGTATGTGCTTATCATATTTACATCAACTAGTACCATCTTATAACTGTTCCTACGAGGTGAGAAGACAATTTCATAATGGTGATTGATCCCTGCAATTGAGAACATAATTTTTCTCCTCATTTTACCTGGAAAATTGAAAGAGTTGATCTAGATGTCATGGGGGAGAGAAACTGAAATAATGAATGTGAAAGTGCTTTGATAAAGTGTAAAAAAAATTGGTCCTGAAGATAACACTCAGGCTTTGTATTAACTAATTACTAATTAGAGTAGTTCTTAATTTTGTAAAATGTATATAAATTTCCCAGAAGTCTAATGGCAAGCTACAATCCAATGATGGGTCGGGGGGATTGAGGCAGGTACAAGTGTTTCTCAGGATATCTTAGCATGATAGCATTGTAATTTGAGATTTCTTTTAAAAAGATCTCCAAATTAATTTTTAATACCTCAAAAATCCCTTACCACACATACAGAATTTCATG
>CM053770.1:219861826-219918289 GCA_028658325.1 Potorous gilbertii
TAGAGCCAGGTGCTTAGAGGTCATCCAGTCTAACCTCTGGTCCACGGTGTTGGAATGTTTTGCTATGATTACAAAAATCATAATTGCTAACATTAATATAGCACTTTAAAATTTAAAAGCACTTTTTACATGGGTTTTCTTATTTCATGCTATTGTTATCCCATTTTGCAGATGAGTAAACTGAGTCTTACTTAGATCATGCTACTAATAAGTGTTAAACTCAACTCTCTCTCTCTCTTTCTCTCTCTGTCTCTCTCTGTCTGTCTCTGTCTCTCTGTCTCTCTCTGTCTCTCTCTCAGCTACCTCATGCCAGTGACTGGTTTCAAATATTACAGGCTAGGACAAAATTTGGGCAATTAGGTAGTACAGTGAATAAAGTTCCCAAGGCCTGGAGTCAAGATGACTCTTTGCCTTAGTTTCCTCATCTGTAAAATGAGCTGGAGAAGGAAATGGCAAACCACTCCAGTATCTTTGTTAAGAAAAACCAAATGGAGTCATAGAGAATCAGTCATGACTGACACAATAACAAAAAGATAAAAATTACACACAATTCCTTGAAGTCCTGTGATATTCACCCTTGCAATTTATGTCACTGCCAATTGGCCTTTATATAATATTTCAAAATTATTCATTTCATGAAGACAAACAATAATGTGTGTGCTCTCTCTCCCTATCTCACATAGAGAACAAGAAATAGGGGGAAGGGTAGGGGAAGGTAAGTAGAAAGAGGAGAAATTGAACCTCACAAAGCCAGCCTGCAAATAACACACTTGTCACATTCCAAGTGCTGGAAATAAGTGTTCTAGCACCTTCCATGTTATTCTCACAACATGAGGTGCCATAGCAAGTTAACAAGGTAATATCTGGGTTTCAGCTATATAGTGAAGATTTTTTAAAGTTATTAAATATGAAAATTGACTCATTTTAAAAAAAACAAAACTTTGCTATGCTACTATATAGCTCATACATAAAGCACATTTCAGAAACTCACAAAACCTTATAGAGTCCAGAGAGAACCTACAAGCCAACTAGCCAGTGCCCAGCTAGATATTTCGAACTACAGTATCCCCCAATGAGAGGTTACCAAGTCTCTGCCTCCTGAATACAGTCAAAGACAGGGGACTTTCTATAGGGGCAGTCACTAGAGTTCAACCTTTTTCCTTGGCTAATATTCATGAATCTATTGAATGCTTATTGTTAGCTTATTAAACAACTAAAGATGGTTGCTGTCTTTCATTCTCAAAGAGCACCAAAATGACATCATTATGATAGATAGCTACAATGTGTCTGACTGTAGCTGATCAAACCAATATGGGCTTCAAATGCTCTACCACAGGTTGGGCACAAATAGTCCATGTGAGTATTTGGGGTGGATTCTCTAAATTTGCACAAATTATGTTTCTTTTGAGCTATCTCAGTTCTGCTTTGCTCATAGAGCACAGCACTTTATGATTAGAGATAGGGATGAGATTTGTGATTTCAAAAAACTTCCAGAAGAAATATTTTTTCTTTAAATGACTACACCTCTGAAATTTGTAGTTTTAAGAGAATTTAGGTGGAGCCGTGGATAGAGCACCAGCCCTAGAATCAGGAAGACTTATCTATCAGAGTTGAAATCTGGCCTCAAGAACTAGCTGTGGAGCCTGGGCAAATCACTTAATCCTGTTTTCTTCAGTTTCCTCATCTACAAAATGAGCTGGAGAAGGAAATGGCAAACCACTCCAGTATCTTTGCCAAGAAAACCCCAAATGGGTTCACAGAGTCAGGCAAGATTGAAAACAACTGAACAATCAAGCACTGAGAAGTGACCCAGGTGAGATTTGAGCCCAAGTCTCTAAGGTCTAGACACTATCCACCATACTATACTGCCTCTTACCTAGAAGAGAAAGATATTTAGCCAGGCTATTCCACTTTCAGAGAAGAGAAAGTTTAGGTTATTGATGACATTTGGGGTAGAGATTGAAACTAGATCTTTGATTTCATTAGCCTAGAGGACTTCTCAGTAGAATTAACTCATTATTAATTCATAGCTTGGAATATTGCCATTTACAGTCATAGAGAATTGCTCCCAAAGTTAAGTGACTCGCCTAAGGTCACACAACCAGTATGTAAAAAGGGACTTTGGCTTCCTGGCCTCAAGACCAGTTTTCTCTCATTATTTCTATCATTATGCTAACCAGTCTCTTGATGATATTAACATTCCTGATAGAAGTGCTCACAAATCCTTACTGAATTGAATTCACTTGCTGGTCTCCTCCCACTAATATCCTTCTCCCATGTTTCATCTTGAAGAAAAGTGATCCCAGGCTCTTACGTGAGTCAAATGCAAGTTCTCACAAGTCCTGCAAAGTAGGAAGACTTTGAGAATGGTCCCCGCAAGGGGCTATGTATGCATTTGCTGTCTGAGAACCAGTCTAGCGAAATTCAGAGACGCTCATAAACAGGTATTTAGCAGCCCGGTGATACATATTTTCCATCCATGGTAACTCATGAAGACCATCTACTTACTTAAGGCACAGGAAGGCTAATGATGACCTTGAGTAGAGGGGGTACATCATAGATGAAATCAGTCCTAGATTCAACCAACAGACACTTAACTGATGGCCACTAATTTATTAGGGGCTGCTAATCCAACAAACCATGCTTGAGCCTGTCTGGATCAATTGTGCTTGAGTTCTGTTTCTCAAGGTCAATATGTTGTTTTTCTTCAGTTGTATTCGACTCTGTGGCCCCATTTGGGGTTTCTTGGCAACAATACTGGTTTGCCATTTGATCATTTTTACAAATAAGGAAACAGACAAATGGTGATTAAGTGACTTGCTCAGGGTCACACAGCTAATAAGTGTCTGAGGCTGGATTTGAACTCACAGAGTCTCCCTGGTACTCTATCCACTGCACCCCTAGTTACAGCCCCTTTTTGTTGGTACACTAAGGTTAGGCTTTGTTCAAATACAATAGAAGGGGTAATACTTTATTACCCTGCTATCCTATTTTTGTCTATGGTGGCAATGTAGATTGAGTGCTGGACCTAAAGTCAGGAAGTCTGGGTTTCACTCACTAGCTGGGTAGCCTTGAGCCTCTCCAAGCCGGTTTCCTTTATTTGCAATATGGGGATTTCAGTAATACTAGTGTTACTTGCCTTTTTGGGTTGGGAGAATTAAATGAGATAATATATGCAACCCTTATAAACTTAGGGTTATAAATGTTAGCACTATATAAATATCATTTATTTCTAATGAACATTCTGTACCTGAGAAGCTAGGTACCATTGTGGATAGAGAAGTCAGGACAACCTGGCTGAAATGCAGCCTCAGACGCTAGCTCTATGATCCTGGGTATGTCACTGAATCACCATTTGCCTCAGTTTTCTCAGCTATAAAATGGATATAATAACATCACATACCTTTCAAGGGTGTTATGAGGATCAAATGAGAAAAAATTTGTATTTAATAAAGTGTCTGGCACACGGTAGGTGCTGTATAAAGGCGTATTCCTTCTCACTTTCAGAGCAATTGATTTATCAAGGATCTTCCTATAAAAAAATTTCACAATCATATGTTTATATTTGGTTTGAAATTCTGTTTTCAGTGTAGGAAACTCCAAATAGATACAGACTAGAGGTCTGTTAACTTCCATCCATAGAGAATTGGTCAAGACTCTGCCAGGTTGAAGGACTTCACAACGGTCTGGAGCAGGGTCTTGGAACTCCTGTCTTTTTTAAATCAAGACTCACCCTCTGTCCGTTCACTGTATCATGCTCCTCTCCATAACAGTCTTTACTCTTACAAGTACCACGAAATTTCCTTTCCTAAAGTAGGAACTGAATAAATTATCTGATCTCTTAGAAGTACAATGGAAAGAATTTTGGATCTGGAGTCAGAGATTATTATTGTTTAGTCATTTTCAGTCTTGTCTGACTCTTCCTGACCCCATTTGGGATTTTCTTGGAAAAAATACTAAAGTGGTTTTGCCATTTCCTTCTGTAGTTCATTTTTATAGGTGAAGAAACTGAGGAAAATGGGATTAAGTGACTTGTCCAGGATCACAGAGCTAGTATCTGAGGCCCTGTTCAAATCCCAGCTCTGTTCCTGGCATTTTATTTTAATTTTTTTCATCCATCCACGCACTAATTAATTAATTAGCTCATCTATTTATTTATGAACTTTTATTTATTTATTTTCAAATAAATATTGACTTTAAAAGGTATAATCACAAATATACATATTTATTCTACAACATGTGAGAAGCATAATCTCACTTCTGCTTTGCACCACTTCATAGTTTGGGGAGGGGAAGGAAATTAGATTCATGGTTTATCTCAGTTCCTATTAAGCAGTGGTATCAAACCCAAATAGAAATGAGAGGAGGATGGGGGTAAAGGGGGGCACTAAATCTTGCAGAAGGATTTCCATAGGCTAAATATTGACTTAATTTTCAAATTAATATCTATATTTTATTATATTCTTATTTATTTTTGTTAAGTATTTCCCAATTACATTTAATTTGGTTCAGTCTTTGCTTAGCAGTGTTGCTGGTCACAAGCAGCCAGCCCAACAGGTTTGACACCTCTGCTTATAAAGCACAGTCTTCTGAAATGAAAAAAACAATAAAAATAATTCTTTTGGTTGCATTTTAAGTTCTGAACTCTCTCCCTTACTCACCACCCTACAGTAGCAAAGGCCACCTTTTAATACATACACACACACACACATACTATAGATAGAAAGATATACAGATAGATATGTAAAACCATACTATGCATACTTCTATTTATCAGTTCCTTCTCTGGAAGTAGATACTATCTTCCTTCATAGGTACTTTGTAGTTTATTTGAATATTTATAATACTTAGAATAGCTTAATCCTTCATAGTTATTCTTTTAACAGTATTAACTGTTACCTCTACAACATTCTCTTGGATCTTTTCATTTCATTCTTCATTATTTCATGCAAGTTTTTCCATGTTTTTCTAAAGTCAACCTGCCCATCATTTCTTACAGCACAGTAATATTCTGTCGCAATCATATACCACAATTTGTTCAGCCATTCCCCATTTGATTGGCCATCCCCTTAATTTCTAGTTCTTTGCCACCACAAAGAGAGCTGATATTAACATTTTAGAAGATATAAATTCTTTTCCTTTGATCACCATGAGAATCAGACCTAATAGTGTTATTGCTGGGTCAAAAAGTATGCACAGTTTTATAATTCCAAATTGCTCTCCAGTATAGTTGGATCAGTTCACAGTTCCACGAACAGTAAATTAGTGTCCCAATTTTTTCAAATCCCCTCCAATATTTGTTTTTCCCTTTCTATCATTTTAGTCAATCTAATAGGTATGAGATAGATTCCAACGTTGTTTTAATTTACATTTCTTTAATCAATAATGTTTTAGAATATTTTTTCATATAACTGCTTGTCCATATTCTTTGATCATTTATCAGTTAGAGAATGACTCATTTTCTTATAAATTTGTCAGAGTGAGATATGAGACCTTTATGCAAGAGACCTCCGGTATTTAAAAAAAAAAACAAAACCCTTTGACCAGAAGGTATTCTTTAACCTGTTTGGATGTGTTTCTACATGTTTAAAATGATAGGGTTGCATTAGCTGACTTGAGGTCCCTTCTACTAGCTCTATACCTAGTATCCTTCCCCCCCACCACCCGCCCCCACTCCTTGAAACTTACTCTCTCACAAGCAGTTCCCTCATACCCATATAAACAACTGAGTTTTCAAAGGTACCAAGACCCTTCAAGACTTTATTTTATTGGTAGAAAAAAAGACCTTAACTACCTTCAAATGCCAAACCCCATCCTTCCTGAGAGATCTTAGACACCAATGAAACTTGCTTACTTTCTGTTTCTCTGCAGGTATTTTGTATAAAACCTCCAGTTTCACATGATTGCATATTTTAGGTTAGAATGTTTCTTTTAAGTCTTGTTAAGTGTGTCTGTAATTTACTTCCTGTTGCAGGCTGGTGGTGAGGGTTAGGGAAGTTCCAGCCAGTACATGGGTGACAGACTATTTACAAATTCTAAAGCAGGCCAAGCAACAAGCAATATCTTGACACTGGATTTCTAGTCTACTAGCATTCATCTACCCCTAAACTGAAGAAATTGAGCTCAGAACAAAAAAAAAAAAAAACCAAAAACCAAACATAAAGAAACTCAAACAAACCAACTAAAATGTTTCAAAGGATTATTTAGCAGCTTCTAAAGTAGTCATTGCCCGATTTAACATATCTCACTGCCAGGAATAGTTTGGAAAGACTGAAATTTAGAGGACAGTTAAATTTCTTCTTCTTCATCATTATCATCTTCAAATAACATTTATAGAGTGCCAACTATACATCAGGTGCTGTGTTAAGGACTTTACAAATATTAACTCATTTGATCCTCACAAAACTCAAAGTAGGGGCTATTACTGTGATTGTACTTATTGTACAGATGAGGAAACTGAGGTGAAGTGTCTTGAGCCCAGGATCACATAGCTAGAATTCTCTATGGCTGGATTTTTAAAGTAGATCTGTCTGACTCCTAGGGCTCTATCCATTACTTCTTCACACTATAGCTAGGATTCAGGACAGTGATATTCTCACCATTCCACCCTAAGTGACATCCTTCAGGACAGAGGTTCTTAATGTTTTTGTTTGTGCTATGGATACTTTAGCAGTCTAGTGAAGCCTTCGGACTGTCTTCTTTGAATGTTTTAAAGTGCGTAAAATAAAACATAGGCATATGAAGGAAACAAATTATAATGAAATGTTTTCCAAAAACATCTACTACAAGTTCACTCTCCCCAGACTAAGAAATCCTGCTCTGGGACATTGGGAAGTAGGGGACAATATTGCACAATAGAAAGTCCTGGATCTTCTGAGAACACTTCAGCTCTCTGGGCCTTAGTTTCCTCATTTATAAACATTGCAGGGTTAGACTAAATCTCCAAGGTCCTTTTATCTCTTTCTCTATGGTCTCAACTTTTAATCATCCCTTCCAGCCTTAAATCTACAATGTCCTCCACCACCCCCCAATCTCTCTCCCTCTGATTTCTTTTTTTTGGACAGAAGCTAAAAAATGAAGAAAAATGAACAGAAAAGTAAATGGAAAAGAGGCCACTGGAACTCTGAAATTAAAAGAAAGCATCTCTGAATTGTGGGTGTAAGTCAACGGGATAATGCAACTTCACAAAACTTGATATATAGGCAATTTTCCAGACATTTGTCTAAAATGACAGATAAAGTATACTTATATGATCACAAATCATTTTTTAAAAATCAATTAAAAAACTGATTAAAATCTTTTGCTAATATGTCAATCTGTGGGGAAATAAGGTAGTTTGGGATTTTTTTACTTTCTTCCTTTCTTTAACTTTGTAGAAAAAAAAAATCCCCTCCCAGTTTCTCCTGCAAAAATAACCTCAAATATTTACTTCCTTCCATATCATATATACACTTTTACCGCAGAACTTAGTCTAATATGTCAAGAGGAGATGCAAGAAAAAGCCCAAATGTCAGCCATCTGTAGACCAGAACTGACAGGCTTGGGAGGGGAGATGAAAACCTCTCATTTTGGATAACTAAAAATGGGTCCTTGTATACACTAGAGAGCCAGCTCCATACCACCCAATCAGGAATTCTATAAATATGTAGCCCAGTCACATAAACAGTTTCTTTTCCATTTCTAGATTGCAGTTTATCTTAACAGAGCTGAATCAATTTAGCTTGAAAGAGAAGAGAAGGGGGAGAAACAGAAGAGACTAGTTTAAAAGAAACTCCAGAGACAGAGGCCTGAACTTTTCAAATAGTGTGGAACAGGGCCATGTGGTTGTTCCCTTGAGTATAACCAACAGGGTAACAACACTTTTCCCTTTCTCTTCCCCAAAAAGGATAAACAAGGAGCTTTCTCCAATGTTAGGCCTTTCTGGTGGTTTACAGTTGGGTCAGTTACAATGGATATTAACAAGGTCAAATAGAGTTAAGCTTTACTGTTGGGTCAGTTACAATGGATATTAACAAGATCAAATAGAACAAGTTCTTGACTGTATTATTGGGTCAGTTACAGTAGATAATAGCAAGGTAAAATGGACCAAATTAGGGCTGATCTGTTGGGTCAATTACAACAGATAATAAGGTAAAAAAGTTCAAATTAGACTGAAGTGTTGAGTCAATTACAATGGATACTAACTAAGGTAAAATAGATCAAGTTAGGCTGAATTGTTAGATCTTCCTAGTATTTTCCAGTTGTGTCAATTAAATAGATATTAATAAGGTAAAATAGACTAAGGTAGGCTAAAGGGCAATCCCTCCCTGCCCTACTCAGTAGTTAATCCAAATGCAAGGAAAGTGGGTCTTGAAGATGGGTTATTGGGGGAGAGAAAGGGGATATTATTTATAGGCAGGGTTTGGTTGTAATGTTTAACAACTGGCACTCAAAAATATTATGCAAGATACATTTATAAATTTAACCAAATTAGCATTTTCTTTATCACTTTCTAAGTCTAGACAATCAGCAAAGCAATAAACCAAGCCCTGATTGGTACTATTTGCTGATCTGCTTACACTGAAAATTTAACAGTGAGCTCTGAGCAGTTTCCAGCATGCCACTGGATAGACACCTCTAGGCTCTGATGATTGCAAAACAGAAAAGTAACTCACAGAAAGCCTCTCCAGTTTATGGTAGACGCATTACTTGAATTTATTACCTCTTTGGCGTTAGAGGGATGGTCCTTACAAATACATACACACATATGCACATCTTAAAAAGAAACACAATAGTTCTTGTAACCCCTTCCCCATCCCCATGCTTTATAGGAGTTGTCTGTTGTTCTCTTGTGCTTGACTGTTTTTTTTTCTTAATAGCAGTCAATCAATTTGCTTTCCCAGTTGCTTAATCACCTCCTTTTCAGCTTTGCCCTTGATCTGACATTTCTCTGATCTCTAAGCAGCTAATGAATATACTGGTCTACTCTGGTTCACTGGAGCTACCATGATGGCATGTATGTACCATCCTAACTTGGCATTCTGTGCCTGATTATGAAAGGAAAAATCAGCTTGAGAGGGGGGTGGATGACTTTTGGGGGTGCTTTTTGGTTTTTCATAGAGTAATAATATTGGTCTTGCTTTTTAAGGCAGTGGATCTTAGATTGGTTGAGGCTCCAACTTACTCAGCTGAAGTAAATGCCTTGCCCAACAGATGAATCTCTAAGATGCTCACCAGATGGGCTAACGAGGGGGAGAAAGGGAGTTTTCATCCCCCCTGCAAGGTCTGTTAGATCTGGCCTACAGATGGTTAATATTTTAGGGTTTTTTTGTATCTGTTCTTCCTATTTCTGTTTATTAGCTCAAAAGACAACCTGCCCGAGATGACTATGGACAATGGGATTGCTTTAGGAGAGTATTCCATTAGGAGAGGGGGTAAGAAATGACCACCATATTACCAAATTCATGAGAGATCAGCCTTTTGGACCATCCAGAATGCCCTGGTCAAAGAAAAGGATTCTTAGAATTATATTTTGAGAATAACTCTTTTAAAGTGACACTTTCTGACTATTCTCAAACCATGTCAACATGATTGCATACGTCTTTCTTCCTCCTTCTAGCTCCTCTTTATATATTGTCTTCCTCAGTAGACTATAAGATTCTTGAGTATAGAAACCAACTTATTTTTTTGTATTTGTAACCCCAGCTCTTAGCACATCACCTGTCAAATAGTAGGCACTTAATAAATACTTTATTGTCTATTCATGCATAAATAAAGGTTGCTGCCCATATTTAAGAACATTTTTGATCTTTTATTTTAATATTATTTTATTTACATTATTCTAACTTGAAGCTGCCCCCCACCCCCGCAAAGCCTTCTTTTTTAAATTAAAAAAAAAACTACTGAACAAAATCCATTTTCTCTCACACCTTCCCCATTGGAAAAAAAGAAAGAAAAATGAGACTTTTGTAAGAAATATGCATAGTCAAACAAAACCAACCTGTGCACTGGCCATATCCAAAATTTTATATATCTATATATCTATGTTTATTTGTACTTATAAATATACATTATATATTATTTATATATTTATTATATGTATTAACATATTATATCACTAACATAATAGTCCTCTAATACATAATTATCATGATGATATTAATATAATATACATATTATATACATCTGGTATATTTTATATAATATATATATATATAAATTTCCTTTCTGAATGCTGAGTCTATCACCTTCTTGTCAGGAAGTAGATTGCCTACTTTATGACTGATCCTCTGGAGTCATGGTTACTCATTCCATTGGTCAGAATTCTTAAGTCTTTCATAATTGAATAACTTTCTTTTGTAACAAAGAAATTAAATTAAGCAAAATAAATGCACACATTGATCAGATCTGGTAGTATTTGCCTCATCCCTCATTCATATTTCACCACCTTCCTACTAAAAGGAGGGGAGGTATGTTTTATGATCAGTATCCTCAGCCTCTATTTTTAAATTAAATTTTATCTAGTTATTTTTATAAACTATTTAATACCTATCATTTGCTTATCCACACATGCAAGACTTGGCATCAGAGAAAAAGGATTCAAATTCCAGGGTTGCTACTTAATGCCTTTCAGATCTTGGGTAAGTAACACCATCTCTGGCCCCTAGTTTCTTTTTTATGAAAGAGGGCGTTTGGAGTAGATGTCATCTGAGGTGTCTGACAGCTCTAAATCTGTGGTCCTATGTTATTTTGTGATCTCAGGTCCTCAAAGTTCTCTTCCAGCTCTAAACTGATGAACCAAAGAATGAAATAATGTAAAAGGGACGGGGAAAAAAAACCCTCTATTTTTATCCATAATGTAAATTCACGCAACTGTCATTTCATGTTGAATGGGCCATCACTTGAGTAAGCTGTACATTTTTTTCATAGAAATACATAGACTATATATCATAAGATCATGGCACTATATCATGGGATCATAGGTCATCTCATTTCATTTTATAAAATGAGGAAACTGAAATTCAGAGAGTTTAAAAGACTTTTGCAAACAGAAAACTGAGGCCCAGGGAAGTAAATGATTTGCACAGGATCATGGAAGCAGCGAGTAGCCCTCTTTGAAATTTTGTTTCCGAATCAGTTGGTTTCTACACTGCAAAATTAGAAACATTAACACAGAAATGCTATATCACAACACTGGTTTCAAATTTTCAAAATTTCCCCCAATCTTCACTTATCAGGTCTATTAGTTTTCCAATTTTATTTCAGAGCAAGACTGTATCTATATTAGTCCCATTTTTTTTCAGCGATGTAAATGACAGCATATATACAAGGTCTTGATGCCAGTGATCTGTAGCAAAGCTTAACAAGAATACTGTATATTAGTAATAAAAGCTTCCTTTAGAGACAGGAAGCTTTGCACATGGGGTATTTATTACAAAAGGCATCGAGAGCAAGGTAGAGGGAAATGTTGAGACATAGTCTCGTGGTGGGGGAGGAGAGATAGAGAGGGAGACAACCTAGGAAACTGGTTCCCAACTGTGAATTAGTGTCCCGAATTTTCCATATTCCCTTCAACATTTATCCCTTTAACCTTCTATCATTGTAGTCTGAGAGCTATAAGATGATATCTCAAGGATATTTTAATTAGCATTTTTGTAATAAAAATTTTGAGCATTTTTTCATATCATTGTATATAAAAGTTTTGATTTCTTCAGCAGAAGCTGCCTGTTCTAGCCTTTGACCATTTACAATTGGAGAATGACTCGTATTCTTTTGGATCTGACCAAGTTCTTTATATATGAATAGTGGTGAGGATACAGAGTATAGGTGGGGGAAGAAGTTATTCTAGTTCTATTTCTTTATTATTTATTAATCTTCTTTGAACTTAACTTTATGTGGCTAGAAAGTCTCTATTTCCAAAATATAGGTTATGTTGATCTTAGATACCCTTCAGGGAAGCTGAAGTTCTTGTTTTGGATTCACCTAGGTTTTGGATCCACCTCGAACAGTTTGTATGTTGGGTTCCCCAATAGTGTGTTTTGGCATTGTCAAAATTTTATTGTTTATGCTTATTGGCTGATAGACAACTCAATCATCTTCATCTGAAAAATACCATTTTCTAGAAATTGCCTATGTGCCGGTCACCCAGCTTCTTATTCTTAAATCTATATAATGTAAACCTCACAGAAACTAGAGGAGGGAGCTGCACTTTTTTTCTGTTCTTTCCTCTGCTGAATTGACAGCTTTTTTTTTCTAAAAACTTCTTAGGTTTTAGAGTTTGCTCTTGATTGATAAGAGTTAGTCTGTTAGTCAATTAACATTTAATAAGCACTTTCTATGTTCCAGGATATATGCACAAATGTGGTAGGTAAATAGTACAGTTTATATGATTCCCATTTTTCTTGGGCTCATGAAAACCAAGTGACTTGCCCAATCAGTCAAAAAGTATTTATGAAGTGCCTACTATATGCCAGGTACTGTGATAAGGGCTGGCGATAAAAAAAAAGGTGGGGGGAAGACAGTCCTTATTGTCAAGTAGCTCAAAGTCTAATGGGGGATACAACATGAGAACAACTGTGTATTTATGAATAAGATACTGATAGAATAAATTTAAGATAATCTTCAGAAGGAAGGCACTAGCATTAAGGATATGGGGCAAAACTTCCTGCAGAAAGGATTTATAAAAGTTATTTTATAACAAAGTTATTTATACAGTCTGAGAACTGAAGGGAACCAGGAAAGTTAGGAGAAGGAGATTAAGAGGGGAGAGAGTTCCAGGCATGAGGAGGACAGCCTGTGAAAATGCCCAGAATGTAGAGATGGAGTGTCTTGTGAGAGGTAAATTACTATCCACTGAGTCACTCTGCATGAGTTTTCAACACTCTCTAAATTTGATGCCCCTCTCAGGTTAATCCCTTGGGAAAAAAGTCCTTGTGGCCTCACCCTAATCATGACTCTGATTGGGATATACCTGAGCATTCCTCAATTGATGTCAATCAATTATGGCTGTCACAAATAGAGAGGAACAAACTGAAACTATGCCAGTCTTTTAAGTATTTTCTCAATCAATTTCTTTTTTTTTATTATTATTTTGTTTTCAGTTTTTACAATCACTTCCACATATCTTAGATTTCCCCCCTCCCTTCCCCCTCCCTCCATTAGTACAATGAAGCACTAAGACTACCAGAAAAATTCCTCATATACCATGGTTGTTGCTGTGTACAAAGTTCTCCTGGTTCTGCTCCTTTCACTCAGCATCAGTTCATATAAGTCTTTCCAGGCCTCTCTGAAGTCTTTCTGTTAATCATTTCTTATAGCACAATAGTATTCCATTACATTCATATACCACAATTTATCCAGCCATTCCCCAATTGATGGGTATCCCCTGGATTTCCAGTTTTTGGTCACCACAAAGAGAGCTGCTATAAATATTTTTGTACATTTTCCAATTTTTATGATCTCTTGGGGATACAGTCCTAGAAGCAGTATTGCTGGGCTCAAGAGTATAAACATTTTTGTAGCCCTCGAGCATAGTTCCAAATAGCTCTCCAGAATGGTTGGATCAATTCATAGCTCCACTAACAATGAATTAGTGTTCCAACTCTCCCACATCTTCTCCAACATTTATCATCATCCTGTTTTGTCATGTTAGCCAATAGGTATGATGTACTATCTCAGAGTTGTTTTGATTTGCATCTCTGTATTCAATAGTGATTTAGAGAATTTTTTCATATGACTATAGATGGCCTTAATTTCTTCCTCTGAAAACTGCCTGTTCATATCCTTTGATTTATCAATTTGATTTGATTTATCAATTGAGGAATGACTTGTATTCTTGTACATTTGATTCAGTTCTCTATATATTTTAGAAATGAGGTTTTCATCACAGATGCTAGTTGCAAAAATTCTTTCCCAGTTTTTTGCTTCCCTCCTAATCTTGGTTGCATTGGGTTTGGTTATGCAAAAACTTTTCAATTTAATATAATCAAAATTATCCATTTTGCGCTTCATAATGTTTTTTCTCTCTTGTTTAGTCAAAAATTCTTCCACTCTCCACAAATCTGATGAATACACTACTCCTTGCTCCACTAATTTGTTTATAGTGTCAATCTTTATACCTAGATCATGTACCCATTTGGACTATATTCTTGCGTATGGTGTCAGGCATTGGTCTATGCCTAGTTTCTGCCACACTGTTATCCAGTTTTCCCAGCAATTTTTGTGAAATAGTTTTTATTCCAGAAGCTGGGGTCCTTGGGTTTATCAAACAGTAGATTGCTATATTCATTGACAACTGTGTCTTAAATACCTAACCTATTCCACTGGTCTACCCCTCTGTTTCTTGGTTTTGATAATTGCTGTTTTATAATACAATTTGAGATCTGGTAGAGATGACCACCTTCCCTAGCATTTCTTTTCATTAGTTCCCTTGATATGCTAAAACTTTTGTTCTTCCAGATGAATTTTGATATTATTTTTTCTAGCTCTAGAAAATAATTATCTGTTAGTTTGATTGATATGGCACTGAATAAGTAAATTAATTTAGGTAGAATTGTCATATTTATTCAATTTTTTTTAAACATATGATCCAATGAAAAGGCCTAAAACATTTCCAAAGGACTCGATGAAAAATGTCCACATCCACATCCAGAGAAAGAACTACGGGGTGGGAACGCAGAATGAAGTAGTCTATTTTCTCTTTTATTATGTTTGGTTTTGTTTAGTTTTACTCATGCTTTCTCCCATTTGTTTTAATTTTTATATGCAACATGACTAATGTGAAAATGTGTTTAATAAGAATGTATGTGTAGAACCCATATAAGATTGCATACCATCTTGAGGAAGGAGGGGGAGAAAATGTAAAACTTATGGAAGTGATTGATGAAAATTGAAAATAAATAAATAAATTCGAAGAGGAAAGAAAAGAATAAAGAATGAATTGCTCTCTATTTCAACAGCAAAAAAAAAAAAGATGTCAATTGCATAGTAGTCAGAATATGTTATATGGACATCTCATCCTTCATCACTTTTTTTTTTGCCCAAATATCAAAGGTCTTTCAGGTTTTCCAGAGCAATGTAAAATTCTTGGAGATTCTTCATTGACCCAACTTGGGGGATGCAGCATGTTAGAGTGAAAAGTGGGATGGACTAGGGCTCAAAAGACTTGGTCTCAGACCTCTGACACTACCAGAGTGATCTTGGGCAAATCACTAGACCTCTCTATGCCACATTTTATTTGTTTGGTTGTCGTCCTTTATTCTCAAAGAGAACCAAAATGACATCACTATATTAAGAGTCAAATTACAATACATCTGTTTGTGACTGATCAGATCAATATGAGCTTGGAATGTTCTACTACAGATCAGGCACCAATAATCCATGTGAACATTTGGGATAGATTCTCTAAATTTACATATCTTGCATTTCTTTTGAGCTACTTCAATTATTTTATTTATTTGTAAAATAAGGGTATTGGACTAAATGGTTTTTAAAGTCTCTTCAAGTTCTTAATCTCAATAGTAGCAGTCCTTTTCATTTTCTAATAATTTGCCTGTTGGTAAATCTTGACCCCTTTTGATCAATAACTTCAGTCATATCAGAACATTCTTCTTGTCCTTTCTTTGGTGACCTTTGTTGTGAATATAATCTCTATTCAGTCAATTTAGTATACTGGAATGGAGATCACATTTCAACCTGATTGAACTTTAGATTCCTTACCAGTAATATGGAGAAAGCAATTTTTGCATTGCCTACTACAAAACCATGATCTGGTTCTCTAAGAGGCCTTATTTTCCTTCTCTATATCAGACCAAATGGTCTCTGAGGGTCTATCTAGGTCTAGATGAGATTTCCTATGATGTCTTTAAAGAACAATGCAGAAGGATAGGGTGGCCTACTGTAAAGTTAATGGCCATCAAGGCACCAACACATTTTGGTGGGATGGAGAGACCAAGATCTTGGTGAAACTGGGTATTCAAGTCTGAGGATGGATTTTACAGTGAAGAAATTAGTCATCAAATGTTGACTAAATCTTTTTAATGGGACATGTCCTGGGGATACAAAGAAAAAGGAGACATAGTCCCCATCCTCAAAGATCATTCCTACCCCCTCTCATTTCCTCTCTTTAGTCTGAAGATCATTTATGACTAAGGCTAATGTTATATCTATTCCCTCTGGTCACTTCTGTTCCCATTTTCTTTTGTTTTAATCCTTTTCATATGTCATGTGTATATAAAAGATCATAAGATCACAACTCTAGGGCTGGAAGAGACCTCAGGGACCATCTAATTCAATCCCCTCATTTTAAAGATGAAGAAACCAAGTCCAAAGGAAGACTTTTCCAAGGTCTTGGCAGCTCTTGGAAGGAGCCTGAGAACCCTTCATTTTAGATGAGGAAAACTCCCAAGTGTCTTGAGAAGTAAAGGAGAGGAGATAAAGTAACTTATCCAAGAAGTCTCTAAAAATGTGAGATTCAGTCTCACACTAAAAACAAGTCAAGAGCAAACAAGTCATTTTTGTCTCTGCATCCACAATAACTGGCACTTAATCAATGATTGATGATTAATCAGCGATTGCTGATTCAATGTTTATTGGCCATTGCCTCTTGTCTCAAAGTGTTTCCTTTAAGGCCTTAAGTCTCTCCCTGGGATAGGTTAAACTTGCCCTGACAAAGGTCTATTGTTTTGCCTATCACTGGTTGTAGGTAAAAGTCCTAGTCCCTGAGGAAACTGGGACAGAGACCTATGCCTGGTTTGGCTGGTGGAACCAGTCTCTTTATTTTATATACTCCATATGTGCCTCTCTCTTTTGTCCTGCTTGAAATAAAATGCTAGAATCTTTCTTCAAGGATCCAGCAGAAAAATAAGTCTGATGCTATGGGGGAAAGCTAAGTCTGTGAAGTTATGTTTCATGATAATGATGAAATGCAGATTTCCCATTAACAGGCAAAATCCTTCATTTCCAAAGTTTGAATAGGACAGTTTTTAGACAAAATTACATCCAGTTAAATATAGGTTGCTGAAAAATTCCAACTCTAAGAATACTTTTTGGCTTCTAGCCCAGAGCATTTTAATTTGATGGTAAATTTGGATAATTTTAAACTCATGCTAAGCTCTTGTGTTTCCGTATTTTGTTTTTAGAGACAAACACATGTTTATAGCTCTGTTGACCTCATTAATGAAATTTTCCTTCTTTAAATCATTTTATTTAGGAGTCTTTGTTGCATAATAATAGTAATTTTAAAAAATAAAACTGGTATTTGGAAGAGCTGAATTTTCATCTTGGATTTACTCAAATAGCTGTGTGACCTTGGGCAAGTCATCTGACTTCCCAGGTCTTCAATTTACTTAGTAGTACAATGACATTGTTGGACAAGATGGTCTCTAAGGTCCTTTCAGCTCCAGCTTTCAGTGAGTCTATGAATTTATAAAGAAGTGTAATAGAACCTGACTAGTCTACTCACAAGGTTGTAGGGAGGCTGAAATGAGATAATTATTCAATCAAAAAGCATTTATTAAGTGTGGACTACGTGTCAGGTACTGTACAAGGTACAAGGGATAGAAAGACTAAATCAACGGGAAAGCATGTTGAGTATCAAACATGCATGCTCCCAGCCTGCCAGGAGCATAGGACCCACAATATCCTTCCCTGACCCAGATTAAAATATAGTTTCTATCTGATTTTACTGTATTGATATATTTTTTAAAAAGAGTTATATAAATATGTTGTTTCCCAAGTCATATGTACACATATTATATTTATATCATCATGATAATTAATAATATTACAGTCCTATTATATTAGTAATATATTAATACATATATTACATATATAAATAAATATAATATATAATTTATGTACCATTTTGTCATCCTTCCATTTCTTTTGAGTTTATACTACTTTAGATTCCCCTGCAAATGTAAGCACTGTCAGCATCATGCTGCTAGCCTCCTAGGATTAGGTCTACATGGGATCTCAGCAGCCATCTAGTTCAATCTTTTCCTTTAAAAATTAAAAAAAAAAATTTCAGTGAATAAAAAATGCACATTCTTTCCCCTCCAGTCCCCACTGCCAAAAAGAAAGAGAAAACTCAACTAATAAATATAATAAAAACACATTGATTGGCGATGTCCATTCTGAACCCTGGGTCCATTATCGCTTTCTGTCAGGAGGTGGGAAGTATGTTTAATCATGATGCCTCTGGAAGTTTGATTGGTCATTTCATTGACCAAGTTTTCAAGTCTTTCAGAGTTGTTTGACTACAATGTTGTTGTGATGGATGGATGGATGGGTAGAAGGAAGGAAGGAAGGAAGGAAGGAAGGAAAGGAGGGATGGAGACACCTAGCTATCCTAACATATGTATAGTGCTTTTCAAACTTTAGGGCTCAATATAAATGCTATTATTAGCAACATTAATATTAAACCACATGGTTACACAATTTTGCTTTCTCATGAATCAATGGTGTTTTCCTTCCTCTTATTTTCAATACCATCCCTTTCTTTTCTTTCAAACCATTTGGAAAAAATAGAAAGCCTTTAATACACTTACCTTCCTTCAAAGCTCAGCCCAGGTCCTACCTCCTACAAGAAGTCTTTGATATTAGTGTGCTCTCTCTCTCTCTCTCTCTCTCTCTCTCTCTCTCTCTCTCTCTCTCCTCTCCTCTCCTCTCCTTTTCCCCTTCTTTCTCCCTCCCTCCTTACCCCTTCTCTCTATCTCTTTCTCTCATTTTTTTCTCATGGGATCTCAGTTTCCTCAACTGTAAAATGAAAGGGAATTGAACTAGATGGCCCCTTCAAATTCTAAATGGGGGAACCTATGATCTATAAAATGGGTCTCTCTGTAGCTAGTACATGTCAAAGTGGGACTTGAACACAGCTCTTCCTGGTTTTGAGGCCAGCTTTCTATCCATGACCTGAAAGTGCAGCGGACCTTAAAGGGACATATAGATGCTATTAACTGTGAGAGGCAATGCAGCATGATGGATAACAGGCTAGTCCTCTAGTGAAGAAGGCTTAGATTCAAGGCTTGCCTTGGAAATCTATTGACTGGGTTTCCCTGGGTAAGTCACTACACTTGTCTAGGACTCAATCTCCTCATTTATAAAATGAGGGGATTGTATCCACTGACCTCTGAGATTCCTTCTATATGTGCAAGTTATAGACAAGTCATTGATCTGCTGGGAAAAGGATGATTCATGACCCTATGGGAGGGACTTTTCATACTGGGAGTCTCTCTCCTCAATGAAATTATAGATCTGAACAAAAAACAAATTATTGCTTCCATCGTTGGATCAGTTTATCTTAAAAAACAATAAGCCTTTTGGCTTCATATCAAGGCACATCTTCAGAAAGAGTGAAGACAGAATCTCCCCACTCCTTTCAGGTTTCTAGCAGCAGCTGCACCAGCTTCGTCCTAGTTGTCCTTGTGGTAAATAAATCAGCAGGGGTGCATAATCCTGCTTTGTAACCTCCCACAAATCTCAGGGATGTGCAGAACTCATCAGCACGGGGTATGTGAGCTGATTATTTGAAAGAGAGGCCCGTTCACTTGCTCACTCTCTGGTAATTCAGTCCAGATGAAAGGCCTGCCTTGAACAGGGATGGGCTGCTACTACCTGTTGGTCACCTTCAGCCAAGCTGTGTGCTCATGCAGTTCCTGCATTCGCAGCATTTGGGGATCCTGCAGAACCACAAAAATGGGGCTTGGCTACCTGAAACCCTAATCTGATCTATTAAATCATTGTACCTGGTCCCCCCCACACCCTTTAAAAAATCCCACCTAAAAACATAAAGGAATGTAATGGAATACAAGCAGGATAATTAATACCGGAGACATTGAAATGAAAGCTTACCTGCCGTTTCTCATACAAAATATCCCATCTCCTGCCTCTGTGCTTTTCCAAATGTTGTCCCTCAAGCCTTTAAATACTCTTCTAATTCACCTTATTTCTTGGAATCATAAGCTCCATTCAAAATTCAGAACAACCCCATCTGGTTCCCTCAGCTGGAATCACTTTCATTACCTCCTCTCTAAGAATTTAGGGATATTTTGCATCCAACTATTTGGGTACATGTTTCTCTCCTGCAGAATATAAGCTTCTTGAGGCAAAGGGCTGTTAACTCGTAGAACAATACTTGTCATATGTAGGTATTTTACAAATGCTTGTTGGACTGAATTTTTGTTAGGAGGGAGGAAAAAAAGGTGGAAGGAAGACAAGGAAAGAAAAGAGAAAGGAAGAAAGAGAAGAAGGAAAGCAAAGTAGGGAGGAAGGAAGGAGAGCAGGGAGGGAGGGAATGGAGAGGAAGGAAAGGAGGGAAGGGAGGGGGGAAGAAGGAAGGAAAGGAAAGAGAGAAGGGAGAGAGAGAAGAAGAAAGGAAAGAAGGGAAGAGGAGAAAACAGAGAAAGATGAAGGGAGGGAAAAGGGAAGGAGGAAGTAAGGGAGGAAGAGGGAAAAGGGAAAGAGAGAAGGTGGAAGGGAGGAAGGAAGGAAAGGAGGGAAGGGGAGAGAGAGAGAAGGGGAGAAGCATTTTCTTTGTTTGTTTGCTATTTTTTCATTCATTTAGTTCTTCCTCATAAAGGACTCAGAGAATGAGGTAATATTTTGTCCCTTGTTTTGTATGTGTATCTGACTTTTATTACTGTTGACAGTTATTCAAATTTACATACAATTTATATCTATACCTGTCTTTGCATACGTGTATGTGTGTGTGTGCGTGTACGTGTGCGTGTGTGTGTGTGTGTAACATCACAAAGTCCTTTCTCAATTTGGAAATACTTCAGATGTTTGCTGATGGGGGTAAGGGTGAGGACTAGGGGGGAGGTCCTAGTGGGTAGGAGGCACCCACACCATGTAGCCCTGAAGATTAAGTTGGTAATAAATAGCTAAGGCACCACAGTCACCCTGACCCTGCTGCAGAAGATTGTCTTCCTCAGTCAGGTCTGAGCATGTCTCAGGGAGCCCGGTGTCAGTTTTCCACTCACAGATTATACTGGTAGGAGTCAGCATGTCTGGTTACCTGGGACAAGAGCCATCCTTGACCCCCACCGTTCCATGGGCTCATTGCGCTGAAAACTGCTCTCTCTGAGATCCCAGAACTAGGTTAGCAGGAGGAAAGGAAACCTTGAGCTTCTTAATTCTCCCCAAACAGCAGATGTTAGTACAGTAATAGGAAAATATCATCTACTTTATCCAGTGGGATTGGACATGTCTCTGGCAGGCATAATACCCCGTCAAATTGGTACACTAGACTCTTTCCAACTGTCCTAAAAGGGAAAACACAATGTCAGCTGGATTTATTTTTTTTTGGAGGAAGGATAGTCTCACCCTATAACTTAAAATTTTAGAATTCTGCCTGGGACACTGACAGATTAGGTGAGATCTGGGCTACAATGTACATTAAGATCTAGAAGACCTGGCTTCAATCTTACTTCAGATATTCCATAGCTGTGTCAGCCTGGACAAGTTATTTGACTTCCCTGGGACTCAGTTTCCTCATTTGCCAATTTCAGTTGGACTCAATGATCCCATCTGACTCTAAATCTATAATCTTTTAATGTCAGGCCCAGATTGCAAACTTTTCTAGGGCATCATGTCACCACATAGGTATAATTAGGCAATGTGGTATCATTGTAAGAGAGCTGGATCTGGGGTTAGAAAGGCATGAGTTTTTATATCCTAGCTGCATGACCTTGGTTAAGTCAGTTTCCTCATCTATAAAATGGGTATCTACCTAACAGGGGTGTTGTAAATTTCAAAGGAGATTATTGGCTCGTAGATTTTGAGTCTGTCCAACCCTCTCATTTTACAGTCAAGGAAACTGAGGCAAAGAGAGCTTAAGTAACTCTCCCACATGAATCAGAAATGCCAGAACTAGGCTTCAAGTCCTTTGATGCCAAATCCAGAATTTTTTTCCACCATAACATGATGTATATAAAGCGCTTTGCAACCTTTACTATAAAAATTTCATTACTGTTTTTGTTATTTTTATTAAATTTAGTTACTATTGTTTGTAGTTGTTGCTATTTTTTGCTAGTAACAAAAAATGAACCTCCTTCTTTCTGACTACAAGACTGGTCTTTCTATCTACCACATCTTGTTGCCTCTCCTCAACTGGATAAACTTGGCTTAATTAAGAGGATGAATAAATAGCTTGTTGTCTGTGGCTTCCTTCCATGTTGGGGGATAATAACCTCTTTCCATCCAATCATTCTGCTGAATAGGAAGCCACAGAGCCTACCAAGAGGGAAATGATCCCTGAGGAGTCAATTCAGTCTCCTTCAGTGGTGTTGGTTTGTTGGAGTAATCTGACCTTTCCCTCAATGGCCCACGTGCAAGAATATTTACCAAGACCAATGTTACCAGGATGATAAATACTCTAAGCAAATAATGAAGAAATCAATGTAAATAGATAGAACCAACTCCCATAGTTCAGGAAAAATAGACTTTCTCCCATTCCACTCCCCCTACCCCCAATACACCCAAGGCAGGCTGACACACCAAGTATGTTCTAAATTTATAGCCAAATTACGGGCAGCTGGTGCATACAACCAGTGAAGTAAATTGTTTTCCATAAGTCATGTTTGTAATTTGCACTGTAAAAGTAAATGCTAAAACTGTAATTTTTAATGATAAATAGCAGCAGAAAACATTCAATTTAGAGACAACAGCCACAGCAACAGCAAAAGCCAGTTCCTAACCCCCTAAACCAAGATGTGCTTGCGATCTAAATTTGGCTATCCCTTGCAGAACTCACTTTCCTTTGCTTCCTCCAAATGAATGTACTGTGGTGATATTTAGGATAATTAAAACCTATTTGCAAAGTAGAGAGTCTAGAGATGCTTACAAGTTGGTAGAGTATCGAGATGTTGTTTTTTTGTTTTGTTTTGAATAGGCTCTAAATTTGAGCAAGAATTCCATTGACCATGTGTCCACTTAATGATTATTTAGAAACAGCCAAGACCCTACCACCCACACGCAACTCTGTAGTAACAGCACAATTCAAAACTTCAAAGCCCAGCCTTCAGACTGCAAATTGCCTGGAATAGTTTGATCTCAGAGACAATGGAGAGCTTGATATTCCCTTGAACATGAGGTCTCTGCTTTCATTCTGCCAGGACTCCCCACACCAGGATTGACTCCATTGTCAAAGTGCATGGTGCTGCAACCCCAACGATGACAATTATCCCCCCACCCCTAATTTGTCTCCTCTTGGCCGGAAGTTTTCTTTCTTCTTCCCCATCCCTTCTTGGAAAAGCTGTTTCCTTTATGAAATTCTTTCATTTCTCCATATTATGACTAATTTACATAGAAATGATCTCTTTCATTATTTTCCCTCAACAAATCTAAAAAGTAAATTATTTTCCCACAAGTTGGGTGATGGGGAGGGCAATTTTTCTGTAAATACAGTGATAAAGAAGATTTCCCCTTCCCCTCCCAATTTTTAGTCTTTCCCAATAATTTTTTCCAAGGTCTATCCTGATGGTCAGGATAACAAGCCAAGTCACAGCTACCTAAACAGATGGTTGTGATTCACAGCATCTTTTGATTTCATGCCACTGACCTCATCAATTTAGCCACTTAGAGATGGACGGATGGTGGGAACCACCAGTTATAGATAGGCTCAAAGACTCAAATGGAAATTCAAATTGGTTTAGCGATTCAGAATTATTTTGATATTGGATATTTTCACAGGAACCGTGCTAAAAAAGCCTGCTATAGAGATGCTTTGACCTTTGAAATATTGCATGATATCAATTCATATTATTTTATACATTCTTGTTTGTTTGTATTCTTTTTTTAAAAAACCTGCCAGATGAGAATGTTGGATCCAATTGACCTCTACTCTAAAGTCTATTTCAGCAAGAAAACGATCATTAAAGTCTTCATATACCTTCCCAGGGTGGGCAGCTGAACTTGGCCAACCTTGAACACTTTATCACTGTCTTTTTTGCTTATTGTTACTGTTTCCCCTTCTGCATCCTAAGGAGGCCAATATATACCTTCAACCTTTGGGACACCTCTTCTACAAGAGTTTATTTTAGAACTTATTTTTTTTGAGGTGGAGAACATGGGGCCAACTTTAGTAACCTCTTTTCAAAATATCCTTTAGCCTGTTTGTGAGCAATCCCCACAAAATCAGGCCCCCTATGTGAGAGACAACAAAGCAAATGTACATCAGCTCCCAGCCCTCCTAACACTTTCTCACATGTAATCTTGTTTTTTCTTCTTTGAGACACAAGCTGTTTCACAGGATGGCAAGCATCCAGATGAAACTGCAAAATTCAGTCGATTATCCAAACTCTGTGTGTCTGAATATATTAACATTCAAATCGAAATGAAAATCTTTAGGAAATGTCCAGATTTTTGTACGGCCCACTTTCTGGGTGAATGGAAAAATGATCTAGATTCTCTTGATATTCCGTATAACCACATTCCAAACCAAGGAAAAAAGCCAGTTTTGTTACATTTCATCTTGAAAAAGAGAGCTCAAGAATATATTAAAAATATAACATAGGAAAAAATTAGGTAGCAATGGGAAAACACACACACAAATGCACACAGACACACATGCAAAACCCAACAACCCACTGTTCTCTTTTTCTAGTTTCTTTGGATCTTGTCTTTCATGAAAGTGGCCTGCACTCCCCTAGGGAGATCATCCAACCCATAGCTTGAAAAATAGGGTTTTTTGTAACTCTGAGCTGTGGGAATGAATCGAGACTATTGCCAGGATGCTTCTATGCCCAGAGTCTCTGGTTAGTGAAATAAAATCAGTAAAATAACATAGGGATAATTATTTTTTAAAAAGCATCATTCTTAAGAATCTTTAGTCTTTGGTGGTGGTGGTAGTTTTCAGGGGTTGGAAGGAGCAGGAGGAAGGAGGGCTGCTACCATGATTGACATTGGGCAATTTAGTTGGAGGCAACAGTTCTGTCAGATGGTGTTGAAAAAGACCTTAGCATTTTAGACATATACATATCCATCCATACATGAACATTTGTGCAGAAGTAGCAGAAATAATGGATGATACAGACTTGGATTTTAAGCCAAGAAGTTCAGTTCAGATTCTACCTCTGAAATGTATTAGTGATTTAATCCTGGGCAAGTTATTTAAAATTTGATATGTCTTAGTCTTATCAACAGAGTCATAGATAGGCTACCACTCTATAAATGAAAAGAGTTCCCACAGCAGGAGTTTCCCACATTGATGAAATCAAAAATCTTTCATGTATTTTGGCACATATGTAGATATAATGTGACCACTGAGAAAGAAAAAGATTTGATGTACAATTGAAACAATTCAATTTAGACTTAAATTATTAGGAATAAAAAATGAGAAGTAGAAAGGACATTGGCAGATTATAATTTTATACAGAAAATAAATTGATGTAAATTGATTTCTGTAACAAGGAGAACCAAAGAAACTAACAAACTCCTTCATCAGCAAAATCAGCAACTATTTGACTTACTTGCCAAGTGCATAGAAATAGCTGCCAAAGCCAGCATCAGTTTAGATTATAAACTCATTTATGAAATCTTAAAAAGGATGATAGTAGAAAATTATGAGCAGTATTATCTCACAAAGCAGAATGAAAAAGAGAGTAAAACTAGTTAAAGAAAGGCTTAGCAGGACTTGAACTTAATCATTTCAAGAGCATTTGTGGATGAAAATGGAAGGACAATAAACAGAGAATAAAATGTAAAAGCTCTGCAAAGATTTTCATAAACTATTGCCACAATAAAGCCCTATGCTTTAACTCTAATCTTGCCCAAAAGTGCTAAAATCTGTTTCTGTATTGTGTTTATAGACAATAGACATAGCACTAAAGAGAAAGACATTAAGAGCAGCTAGATTAGATTGTGCATATAGAAGGGAATGCTGTAGAGGAGACAGCACAGTTGTGAGGGCACTAATGGAAAAATTCATAAGATATTTGAAGAAGGAGATGCTAACAACGTTGAAAAACATTGGAGCTTATTAATGAAAAAAAAAACAAACCAAGGCCATCAAGAAAACACTAACAACCATTATTCATTTATTTCAGACACACCTGACTCTTTGTGACCCAATTTGGGGTTCTCTTGACAAAGATACTGGAATGGTTTGTCATTTCCTTCTCCAGCTCATTTTACATGTGAGGAAACTGAAGCCAACAAGATGAAATGACTTGTCCAGCGTCACTCAGCTAGTAAGTATCTGTGACTGGATTTGAACTCATGAAGATGAGTTTTCCTGATTCCAACCACAGTGCTCTTTTTACTACACCAACATCAAAAACTATTAACCTGTAAATCTATATTTTTCTCAATACAAAACTTGTATGAGTCTAATCACGTGGATCAAGGACTTCCTTGATGACAATATTAGGTGGTGCAGTGGATAGAGCACCAGTGCAGGAGTCAGGAGGACCTGAGTTCAAATCTCACCTCAGACACTTGATATTCACTAGCTATGTGACCTTGGGCAAGTCACTTAACCTCAATTGCTTCATCCTGGGTCATCTCCAGTCATCCTGATGAATATCTGGTCCCTGGATTCAGATGGCTCTGGAGAAGAAGTGAGGCTGGTGACCTGCACAGCCCTCCCTCACTTAAAACAAAGTCAAGTGCAAGTCATGTCATCATTTCTCTGATGACACGGTCATCTTCAGCAGCAAAGATCCAGCACCAGGGACCTATAAAACTTTCCCAAGCAACATTCCACAATGGACCACATCTTTACCATCACATAATTGATCAAGAGAGAATGCATAACATGCAAGATTTATCAGTCAGCAAACATTTATAAAGTGCTTTCTATGTGCCCGACACTATTATTTTAGGTGCTAGGGATGACAAAAATTCTAATCTCAAGGAATTATATTCTATTTATAGAATTCCAATACTGTTATTATTTGTTGATTATGAAAAAAACCCTACTATTTGACTGGGTAGAGTAAAATGACATCATGGAAGCTGTGGTCCAGTAAAGGGTCTCTCATCAATACTTCAAAATTATTCAATAGTCCTTCAAAAAACATAACAGCAGAGATAATAACATTCAATAACCTTCTGATGACAAATATCAGACAAGATGTAAGATAAGGAGACAAGAGAAATGGTCACTAAAGATTTTTGCTGTTGTTTTGGATGAGATCTAGCACAGAGTAGAAATTGAGGAGGAAATCCCTGTACATGGTGAGAAGGGCTTTATCTATTGGGTAGGTATGGATGAATTTTGATCTCCATAATTAGAAGAAACATCCAAGGACCATGGATCCATTTGAGTACTTGAGCACACACATGCAATCAACTGGGGATATGCTTATCCCTCCCCCTACACTCTACCCTGCCTCTACTCATAATTTCCCCACTGCCAGCTAGGTGACACAGTGGGTAGAGCACTAGCCAGGAGACTGCAAGATGGGAGTTCAAATCTGGCCTCAGACACATGTTAGCTGTATAACCCTGGGTAAGTCACTTTACTATTGCCTTCCTCAGTTTTCTCCTCTGTAAAATGGGGATAATAGCAGCACCTTATCCCAGGGTTATTGTAATCATCGAATTAAATATTTTTAAAGCACTTAGCACAGTGCTCAGCACATAGTGGGCATTATATAAACGTTTATTAGCCTTCCCCCATTGTCAAAGTAAGCCAAATATACCCTTATTCATAAAATCATAGAATTTAAGAACTGGAAAGAAACTTAGATGTTACCTTAGATGTCATCTGTTAAAAAAAAAGATTGGGTATTTTATGACTACTTTCCCCTTCTTGTCTGCCAATTATATTTATTTTAGCTTGATTTTACTTTTATAAACTGTTGCAGGGGAAGGGGGCAGTTACTTAATGTGGTTTCCCCCAGGTCTCCTATCTAATGATGGCACTAAATTTAATATTACTAAATCCTACATATCAGACAGAATTGCTCTATTTGCTAATCCCCAAAGTGACTGACCTCCACGTTGACATATATTCCACCTTTACTTCTGCAGGTAGATGAATAGATAGATGGGTAGGTAGATAGATAGATAGACAGGTAGGTAGAATAGATAGATAGAATAGATAGATAGATAGAGATAGATAGGTAGAATAGATAGATAGATAGATAGATAGATAGATAGATAGATGGGTGAGTGGGTGGATGGATGGGTGGGTAGGTGGATGGATGAATGGATGGATGGATGGATGGATGGATTACTGGATAGATAATTGGATAGATAGACAAGTAGATAGTTGGATAGATAGGTTGATTGCTGGATGGATGGATAGATACATACATACCACAATATATACATACATAGAACATTTATTAACTGAATGAATGGATAGATATATACTTACATACGTACATATACACACAAGATACACATACACAGATCATTTATTAGCCGTGAATTGAAGCCAGAAACCTCAGAAAAGTCAAGCTGATTTGAGAAATGAACCACTGCCTAAGAAGATGCTGTCTGACCAAGTGATTTGGATATATGGACCATTGCTTAAAGTCATGGTGTCAAACTCAAGTAGAAATGGGACCACTGACCCATATATAAGGATCTATTGACTTAGAAAATTATATATTCACATTATCTACCATCTAATGCATTTGAAAAAGTATTTTCCAATTATATTTTAACCTAGTTTGGGCCACCCTCAGGAGTGTTGCAGGCTGTGTTTGACACATCTGGCTTAAAACATAGGAAAGAAGGGCCCCTGATCAATAGAAGAGAAATTTTTAGAACGGAGGACCTAATGAGAGCAAGTAAAAATATAGTCGCCTGGAATCTTTTAAATCTTCTCTAAACTGAAAATGGAAAGGAGGGAATGAAGAAAATTACTGATGAATAGATACTATTGATGGTAGCAGGCACATCATAGCAATAAGAATTTAATATCCAATAAGAAAGCAAATTATTGATAAGACCCGTGACCTCAAATGTCCACGTGGGAATGCACAAAAGGTAAGAAAAATAAAAAGAACTATTAATTTTAAGTCAAGAAGGTAAATGTGACCTTCTAGCAGAGGTGTGTGACAGTCAGCTCAGGCTGCTTTTCCCATGAGTCTGTTGTTAAAATTTCAGTGTATGCGAAACCTACAAAAATTGGGGCTCCATTAATTGTTTAGTTCATTGTCTAGATTTACAAAACTGATGGGAAAAGTGTTAATATTGCAAATTACACTTGAGTGTACATTCCCTCCCCCACACACACATGGGGCCAGTTGTTAAAAATTTACCAGCATACCACTGCCATATAGGTAGGACATGATTCATGACAGGAATATAAAAAATAGAAGGCTGTATCTGATTCAAAAGAAACAGAAGGGATAGGAATAGTATTATATATTAAGAAGGTAAGATGATGTAAAAAGTCCAAAGTGATGGACAGAAGCCTTCCCTAATCCTTGTTAATTCTAGTGACTTCCCTCTGTTTATAACTTCCTATTTATCCCGCATATAGTTTGCTTTGTATATAGTTGTGTTATCTCCTCCATTAAAATCTGTTTCCAGAGGTTAAGGACAGTCTTTTGCCCTTTTTTTGCATCCCCAATGCTCAGCACAGTGCCCAGCACATAGTAGGCACTTAATAAATGTTTATTGATTGATGATCAGAAGCATTTGGGTAAGAATCAATGAGGGAAGGGAACATAAGTGACATTTTCATGGGAATATGCTACATTGAGCTGAAAGTCAGAAAAATCTGAATTCAGCTCCTGATTCTGATACTTACTGAGGAGTAATTTCATGTTTAAATTCCCTCAGTCAACTCTGATGCCAAACATTATGTTTTCTCCCTGGAAATATCTTACTAGGGGTGGAGAAACTGTGACCTTCTAAGTCCTTGTGTGTGACCTTTTGACTGAGTCCAAGGTTTACAGAACAAATTCTTTTATTAAGAGGATTTTGTTTTGTGAAGTTTAGATTCAGTCGAAAGGTCACACTTGAGGACCTAGAGAGCCACATGTGGCCTCAAGACTGCAAATTCTCTACCCCTGCCTTACAACAATGAAATCTACTTCGCTGGAGGTAGAGGGTCCATCAGGGGAAAAGTTTGCTTGATCTTGCAGTCCTGAATTATTTCCCCTTGCAGAGGAATGGGGCACTTAGGTTATACTAGATAATTACATGGGGACCCCTGGTAGACAGAGCACCACCACAGAGAGAAAAGGAGTTGTTTTGAGTGTTTATGAGTTTGAGTGTGAGTCATTGATGTTTTCTTTTGGGTAAAATGAAACTTGTTGTATACTCTGCACTTTGCTAGCCTGGGCGCTTTCCTGGGAGTTAAGAGTTGTTTTCCTTATTTGATGGGGACCTAGAAAGCTCATTTCTGATGTTCTCAGAGGAACTGTTGGATGAAGGGCATGAGCCAGGAAGATTTTAGAGATAAGATCTCAAGACTGACTTTTGTCTGTGTGGGATCAGAACTTTTTTCTTTTCATCCCAACAATGACGGGCTAGAGATTACACGTATTATTTACGAAAATCATTCTCATAAAAGCATCTCTTCATCTTGTCCACTTTCCAGTCTCCTCATTTAATTTTCATTAGTATTCATGTTCACAGCTCTAGATTTAGGAAAGAGGTTCTGAGTTAGAAACAACTTACTGCCTGTGTAATTTAAGGGAATCATTTAATCTCTCTGAAGATCTCAGTTTCCTCTTCTGCAAAATGAGGGAGTTGGGATAGTTCATTAATTGATCAAGAAAAAAATTAATTTCCTAGCTTGCCTAAGAAGGTTTCAGAAGTTTAATATAAAGACTAGAGTCCATTTTCTTCTGTATGAGAAAACTTTTTAATTTCTTCTTCTTTGGGTTATCCAATGAACGCAAATAACAATTGTTTTCTGTTCTGACCAGAAACTTTCAGTCTTCCCCTCCCAGTGTTGCTTCACACAAGCTGAGACTTGGGGAAGACCTTAATTTAGAAAGGCCAAGGTCACTCACTGCATCTTGGACCTTCACCAATCATCCTGAGTTTTAGTCTCACCATTGGACTTCAATGACACTGGAGGAGAGAGTGAGGCTGGCAACTTTTCTTACCTCTACCTCACTTAAATTCAATTCATACATAAGTCAAGACATAACCTTTATGATGTCCTTGGTACTCTTTGAGAACAAAGCAAAAAGTCTTGGAATAAGTCTAGGGTGTGAAGAGAGAGAAACATGACCCAATCTAATTCCTTGTAATATCTTCTCTATTATCTTCTCTATATATCTACCTCTATGTCTAGATTCTTTGATAATGAATAATGAATAAAGAAAACAGAGGTCTTTCTTAGGGTAAAAAGATGTTTCATGTTATGAGAGCACTTTTGGATTCTCTTTCAGCAAGGCAGAAAAACAAATTCCAGACATAGGTCTCTTTGTGAATACTCCAATGGCATCAGCAATTTATGGAACATCAAAATTTGGGTGACTCAAAGGGATACAGAGAGTTGTGTGGTGGCTATAGCTCAGTTGCAACATATAATTAATAATATATATGCATTGTAAGAAGTGGTGTAAAAAATGTAATCCAGGAAATGACTGGAAAAGAATTTGGGTTGATGATGTGGCAAGAATGAGAGACAAACCTTGCCTAGTCTGAGCCCTGTTCTGGTGTCCATGGGATATTAAGAGACCTAGAAGAAATTCTTTAACTGAATAATCTGTAAGAGTGCATTAAAAGTAATTATCCAGGATGAGAAAGCACATGAGATATAATCTATACTGTTTGAGAAGGTACCCATATTGTTTATTGGAATACTGGAGCATTAAAAAAAATTCAGTCATTCACTTATTCAATCCCAGGTCTACACTTGTGATCCATGTGACCTTAGGCACGTCTTTCTGGGTCTCAATTTCCTCACCTGCAAGAAGAAGAGGTTGAATGATAGAGCCTCTATGGTCCTTATAACTCTAATCAAGACCATAAATTTGGATCTGAAAAGGATCTAAGAAACCCTCTCATTCTACCTCCTTAATTTACAAATCAGTAAACTAAGTCCCAAAGAAGGCAACTGACTTGCTCAAAGTCACGCAGGTAATAAGTAGTACTCCTCTCACTCTCAATCTACCATTTTTTTCACTCGATCTTATGGCCTTCAATGGCTAGGAGCCATTCATAATCAGTGAGTTTCACATTGTCATACTATGGATGACCTTCTAACCTAATTTAAGTTTTTAAAAATATGCTTTCATTTATTTCATTAAATATTTCTCAATTACACTAAAAGTTTTTTCAACATGCATTAAAAAAACAAAACATATTTTGAGTTCCAAATTTTCTCCCTTCCCCCTGCTCCTCTCTCACTCCTTAAGAAGGCAAACAATATGCTATTAATTGTGAATCTTTAACATAATTTTAGAGAGCATGGTAGCTTCCCCAAATTTCAGGGAGGAAGATAATTTTAGTCTCCTTTCACTCAGTTCCTTCCTTTCTCCTGGGTTCCTTGTTGGGCAAACTTAAATGTTGAGCAAGGATGACAAGAGACAACTTTCCCAAAGCTGGTCTGCTTTAAACCTCAAGGGATATACCCCAAATGTTAGAAAAAATTTCTTTGCTGTTAGAAAGCCCCCATTTTGTTTTTAAAGCTCCATTGGGGGAGAGGGGTGGTAGTAGTTCCTTCATAAAACCCACTATTAAAAAAAAAAGTTTTTCTTTAATTCCTAATAACTTCCTCCTAAAACAACTGCATCTGAACATCTAACAAAAACTCTTGTTTTGTATAAAATAGCAGACTTAATATCAGCATGAAACATCTTCTGAACATATTTGTAAAAGGTCGCGCTCTGATTCATCAGATCACAGTCTTGGAATGATCTGATGAAGCCCATTTTTGGGGAGGTGGGGAGAGTAAACTTTTTTTCCCAGTTAACATTTTGGTAGAACATAATAACCAAGTGACTCTGATGGCACTCTCACCTCCTGGGCTATCTAAATGAGGTACTAAGTTCCATTCCAAAAGGTCTCTATTTTAGGACAGTTAATTTTTAAATCCCTTGATGGGCTGAGCCTAGGAAATGCATGCACTAATCTTGGTAATCCAATAGCAGCTGAGACAAAAGTTCTGCCATGTCAGCATTGAGTAGGCCCTGGCCCTGATGATCAAAAACTGATGAGGCATGAAATTCAGGGTTGCTCTTAATGGATTAATATAAAAACAATGAAGTAGAAGAGAGTCCAAGACTAAACTCAATTTTATGCTGTTTCTGATTTAAGAAACAAGGAATAAATGTACTTAATGGCTTTAGCCAAGTTAGATCACATTCTCCTACAAATGAAGGCTATTTCTAACCACAAAATGAATACGTGAATGAATGAAAAAGAATTAATTAAGAAGTTATTATGTGCAGAGCACTGGTATTGTTTGTTCATTCTTCAGATATTTCTTACTCTTCATGACTTTGAGGTTTTCTTGGCAAACATACTGGAGTGATTTGCCATTTTCTTTTTGACTTCATTTTACAGATGAGGAAACTGAGACAAACAGGGTTAAGTGACTTGCCCATCGTCACCCAGCTAGTAAGTGTCTGAAGCTGGATTTGAACTCAGGTCTTCCTAACTCCAGGGATGGGAGTCTATTTATTGTACCCCCTTGCTGCCCTGAAAAACACTATGTATCCAAATATAAAAATGAGACATTCCCTGCTTTGGGACCTCCCCAACACACATGACAAGAAAATAGAAATCTAGACATTTTCTCCAATCCCTATAGACTCTTAAAACTCCCCAGTCTTAGAGGTAAAGTAATTGCATCTGTCTTCAATGCACAAGACACCAAGAAGTTCAATGAGATAACTTCATAAATTACAGTGGAGGTTAATCCTTAATCTCAAATATACTCCTCAACATCCCTTACTCCACCACCCTCTATACCTTGGTAGGGCATCACACCCTGACCCACAGACTTGTTCATGGGGATCTGCTCAGCAATTTCCTTGCTGCTTCATCAGGTTTTAACCAGTACACACTGCCCAGGCTCTTACTGTATTATTTTGTAGCAACTAACAACAGACCTCAACCCAGTCTTTTTCTCTTGCTACCCCTCATCTTATACCTTGTGGAGAAGGTGGCAGCATAGGAAATTTGAAGCCTGTTCAGCCTGGGGTAGGAGAAGGCTGTGTTTACTGCAGAACTCAGCCAAAAAATTAGGGCCAAAGGGAAACAGGGCAAGAGTACAGTGGAAGGAGGAGGTAGGATGGGAGCAAAGGAAGGAAAAGAGATTGGCATCCAGTTGGAACTAGTTTTATCCCTTTAAGAGTCACTTGGGAAATGGACTAAGGTCAATGAAAAGTAAATTTTCCAAGGAGGGAAGAGATTGAAATAGCTTTGAGATTCAGCTCTCAAGGATTTTCCCTAAAAAGGGAAGGAGTCAGATAGTGAGTGATAACAGAATACAAGGGGGAAAAGACTATATTTATCAAAGATTGCAACAGGAAGAACAACTTGGGCAAAAGGCGATCAAGTGACATGGAACATATTTATGCAGAAGGGAAGATGGTCTACAGAATATCTAAATGAGTCTAAATATCTTTTGGGTAAATATTACAAGACAAAGGAAACAGAACCAATATCTGATGAGGCAGGGGAGCCTGTGAATTCCCAAGAGAACATGAAACCAGAGCAAGATCTTCCTTAATGGTTCAAGAGAGAAATAAGAATTATGAATCAAAACACAACAGAAATAAAATGGCAAGAAAAAAAAAACTTGAATCTATGATGATGAGTCTCTCCAATGAAGCAAAACAGACAACTGATTGGGAGTGCAAATACAGAAGTTAAGGATAATCTAGAAGAAGAGAAGCAAAAAGAAAAAATGTTAAAAGAAAGCATAATATCTGTACAGGCAAAACCTGATCTCCAAGATGCTGCATTAACAAAATAAAGAGAAAACATTAAGGCAAAAGTCCTAAATGGCTAAATCCAAGAAGTAATGTAAGAAATCTGCCCAGAACTTCTGAATTAAAAAAAATCTGATTGAAAAAACCCATCAATTGCCTCCCCAAAATCCCCAAAACAAAATAAACCCTGTGCTGCAATCTCTAAGTCATACATAGAGCTTAAATTTAACCATTCCAGTGACAGTCCTTATTCTCAAGGAGCTCACATTATAACAAAGGGAGACCACAAACATAGGAAAATTTGGCTGTAGGGCATATAGAAAAGTCCATTGTCCTTTAGGGTACAGTGGTAAAATACATTGGGGAATCTTTTAAAATGCCATTTCCATTGGAAAAAATCATATATATTTCTGATATTGAACCACTTGACAGTGCCAAAGACTCTGGTGGTGAGAATATATATGCACCCCACTCCCACCATGTTGAAGAGGTGGGGACTGTAGCCCCTAATAAGCAATTAACAAAGATGGCTTCAGAAGTAGATCCAGAGCAAATGCATTGTAATAGTTTTTATTTTTATTTGTTTTTAGCTCTTTGTTAAACAGTTTGAACCACGGGATTTTAGGGAAATTGATTTCATGTTTGTTTCACTCATTCCCTGAAACCCTTCTCCAACATCTCATTATATCATAAAGATGAACCTAGGGTCTAGAAAGTTGTGCTAACAGGATGCATATTTTATGGGTTTTACCAAGCTAGAAAAACTTTAGGTATTATCCCTGAGATATATTGTGTCTGTCATCTGAAGACCACTCTAGCTATCTATTATTTATAGCAATAATCTTTGTAGTCACATGTCCTAACTTTCTTATTCTATAGATGTAGAACCAGGAGTTAAATTACTTGCCCAGGGTCACACAGGTAGTAAGTGGTATAGGTAGGATTTGAACCCAGGTCCAAGCTCAGCATTCTTCCAATTGCACTAGCGATATTTTTCACAAGCTTGAACATAGAGTAGAATTTGGAGACCATAGCAAATCCCAGGGAATACCAACCATTTTGCCAAAACACTGGCATCTATGGTAATGGGTTCACATATATGATATCAAAGACATTTGAAGTGTCATTTGATTATTTGAAAGTAAGATCCCTGACTTCCTTCAAGGCTCAGTCTTGATGCTACCTCCAATGAGACACTTTTCCTTATCTCCTTAGTTGTTATACCTTCTCTCTTCCTCAAATGATCTCATATGTACATGTCTGCTTACATGTTATATCTGCCCAACAGAATGAAAGCTCCTTGAAGGCAGATTTGTCTTTTTGTCTTGTCTTTGTATTCACCAGACCTAGCTCAGTGATTTACTGTGCAGCAGGAACCTAATAAATGCTTGTAGGACTGGACTGGATTGGTATATTAATATTCATAATGAGTACTAGGACTGTAATCACAACAAATATAAGCATACTACAGAGTTCTAGATGCTACATACTAGGTAGTATCTGAGTTCTAGATACTACAATTAACTAATGAATCAACAAGCATCATATATAAGCACCTACTATGTATCAGGCTCTATATTAGGCACTGGAAGTGCAAAGATAAATATGAAGCAATCTCTGCTTGCCAGGAGATCATGTTCTAAAGGGAGAGACAATATGTACACAAATAAACATATACAGAATATGCATAAAACTATTGTTCAGCTAGTGCTCAACCCTTTGGGGTTTTTTTGACAAAGATACTGAAGTGGTTTAGCATTTCATTCTCCAGTTCATTTTACAGATGAGGAAACTGAGGCAAACTGGGTGATGTGAGTTGCTCAGGACTGCTAATAAGTGTGTGAGTCCAGGTTTGAACTCATAAAGATGAGTTTTCTAACTCCAAGGCCAAGCACTCTAGTCACTGTACCACTATGTACTTGCCCATTCATAAAATAAATTTAAATTAACATAGGCTACTAGAGATGGGAAAACAGGAGCAATCCTATTTAGGTGATTTTCGAGGTAAATTCTGAAGGAAATGAAATATTCTCTAAGAAACACAGGTGAGGAAGGAATGACTTTCAGGGATGAGAAAAAGTCTGTGCAAAGATACCAAGATGACAGACAGAAATGTTACATGTGTGAAGCACCAAGGTTAGTTTGGCTGGATCCTAGAATGTGGTAAGGGGAGTCATTTAGAATAAGACTAGGAAAATCGATGGGGTCCAGTTTGTAAAGAGCTTTAGGCACCAACCAAGGGAGTGTGTATCTCATCCTACATGCAATGGAGAATGGAATTGGAGTAGTATAGGGACATGATCAGACCTATAGTTCAGGGAAATCACTCTGGCATCTTCAGGAGGGTGGATTATAGAGGGAATAGAAGCAGGTAAGACCAGGAACCAGATTACGTATTTCACTAGTCTAGGTGAAAGGCAATGAGGGTTATGCAAATAGAATCACCAGCATGATATACTGGGGGATAAGCTCATTTTCCTTAGCTTTTGATTTTTAAATAATTACTGGTTTCCTATTAAATTAGTTGATTACTGAAACAAAGATTTTTTAAAGTGAGTATCCAAAAGAGGGCAGATAAAGGAATATGACTTCCAGCCACCTTCTGTTTATGCATGTGAGGCTAATTCTATCCCTAGTGCTTCTTAATGTGATTTAGGCTTCTTTCATGTCACCGTGACCTCTCTTCTCTAAATACCATACTTAAGTGGTAACCCAGTGTTGAGAATGCATCAGATTTCCTCTCTTCCTATGACTGAAGGACATCTTTACAGGGAAGTGTAAACATTTGGTATTTCTCTTCCTACCCGCTAAAGGTTACCAAGACTGAAGGTACACATAATTTAAACTCTTCTATTTTCCTCCTCATTATATTCAGGATCATATGACCAAAAAATAAAAATAAAAAAGATATAACATGTACTTATTATTTTCCTTAAGTGAATAAATGGGTAAAGTTACCACAGCTGGACATTGGAAAGTCCTTGAATTACCCAGTCTTAGGTTATAACACATAACTTGATTGCTATTTTCAATAAAAGATAGCATGTGGGTAGTATATTGTTCTCATCTTTTTATTTTAAATATCAGAATCCTTCATTCTATAGCCCCCGAAAGTCCAGATGAAAAGTGGATACGAAGCCTTTATTGATTAATGAAAACTCACATCTGTATATAGTTGAGGTTTTCAAAAACCCTTGGAAGCAGTTGATGAGAGCGCTGGTAATTTTCAGTTGGTCTAATACTTTCCCATGGTATGTGGGTTCATCAGTACTCTCTAGCCCTGTGCCTGTGGCATTCTCAGGCAAACTCTTTCATAAATCCTTCATCAAAGAGCTACCTACCCTAATATAGATGGTGATAATGATGATAATGGCAATGATGATGACGTTGATAATACAGCTAGCACTTGAGTTCCTACTATGCGCCAGAGGGCAGCTAGACGGCACATTGGGTAGAGTACCCATCCTGGAATCAGGAAGTCTCTTCTTCCTGAGTTTAAATTTGCCCTTAGGCACCTAGTAGCTGTGTGACCTAACCTTGTTTGCCTCAGTTTCCTCATCTGTAAAATGAACTGGAGAAGGAAATAGCAAACCACTCCAGTATCTTGGCCAAAAGAATCCTAAATGGGATCACGAAGAGTTAAACGTGAGTGAAATGACTGAACAACAACAGCTATGTTCCAGGAGCTGTTAAGTGCTTTACAAATATTACCTTGTTTGAGTTTAACAACTATGGAAGGTGGTTGCTATTGTTATATTTATTTTTACAGATGAGGAACCTGAGGCAAACAGATTAAATAGGACTTGCCCACATCACACAATTAGTAAGTGCCTAGGGTAGGATTTGAACTCAAGTCTTTCTGACTCCAGGATCAACTCTCTTTCTATTGTGCTTCCTAGCTTCCTCCAAAGGCACCAGAGGCCTTCTGCTAGGAGTTATGATCCTCAAATTTCTATGCTTTTCTCCTAATAAACTTTTTTTTTTTAGCAGTGCACAAACTGAGATCCTATGAAGCCTTTCACCCTTTCACCTAATTTCACCCTATCATAGTGTTTATATAGCTCTTTAGGTTTTGCCAAATACTTTACAAATGTTACCTCTTTTATCCTAACACCAACCCTGCATGTAGCTACCTTTTAAGTTTACAAAATACTTTCTAATATTTCATTTTATCCTCACAGCAATAGTAGGGTGTAGGTGTTTTTATGAATTCTCATTTTACAGATGGTGAAACCGAGGCAGACACTTGTCATTTTGTTCAGCTCTTTCCATCATGTCCAACTCTTTGTGACTCTATTTGGAGTTTTTTGGCAAAAATTACCAGAGGGCTTTGCCATTTCTTTCTCCAGTTCATTTTACAGATGAGGAAACTGAGGCAAACAGTTAAGTGACTTGTTCAGGGTCCCCCAACTAGTAACTGTCTGAGGGTAGGTTTGAACTTAAGCCTTGAGCTCTATCCACTGTGGCCCCTAGCTACTGAGGCAGACAGATGCTAAGTCATTTGCACAGAGTCCTACAGCTAGAGAATGTCTGAAGTAATATTTGAATCCAAATTTTCCTTACTCCAGGTCCAGCACTCTATCCATTGTGTCACCTAGATGCTTCTACTTACCTCCTACAAGATGCATGAAAACACGTTTGTTTTTTTAAATGGCTGATGGTATCCATCATGTATTTACAATTTTCTACCAACATTCTGTTCATAAAACTAATTTCAGTTTTTCTGCCTAAGAGCAAAAAATAACCCAACCAACCAACCAACAAAACAAACAGAAAAAAAACCTGGTCAATTCATCCAATTCAGTGGGAGAGAAAAGAATCATTTCAGCGCTGTGTAGACAAAATACAAGTTGATTGAAATGACTGCTTTTGAACATTTGTTTTGCCATGTGTACACAAAGCAAGACTTAATGGCTGTTGATGAGCGGTTTATGTAATGTGTTATTCCTTGATTAGAGAAGTTAGAAACTGAAAGCAATGGTTGAACATTCCAGGCTAGAATGACGCACAAAAATTGTGATTAAACCGCTTGAAGAAATATAAAAACATCTTCCTTAATTAACTGGCCCAGTGGATAGAGAACTGACCCTGGAGTTAGGAGGCCTTGGGTTCAAGTCCAGCCTCAGACTCTTACTAGCTGTGTGACCCCGGGCAAGTCATTTAACCCTAACTGGTTCAAAAAATGAATTAGTACAATCAAAGTATGTGACACTTCTTGTCTGTGTTATATACTTTGTGTATTGAAAATAGGATTAGTTTAGGAGTCATAAGATCTGGATTCTAATCTCGGTTCTACCACCAAGTAACATGTTTGAACTGGCAAAAACACTTACTTTTTCTGTATCTCTTCTACTTTATTTGTAAAATAAGAGGATAGAACCCAACAACTCATATTACCTCTGTGGTTTCTTGATTGGCATGTTTGACTTGATGTAAGGAAGATCTGAGTTCAAATCAGCCTTAGAAACTTACTAGCTATTTGACCCAGGACAATCTACTCAGACTCCGTTTGCTCTAGTTTTCTCTACTATAAAATGGGTCCACATCTAGTACTCATTCCATCCCCTCATTTAATTTCTACAGTCTGGAGGACTGTTGATTCTCAAATACATAGAAGGACAAAACTTTCAAGTAGGCAGAGAACTCAGTGACTTTTTAGTCCAATTCACACTCAAAAGAGAATATTCCCTCTGTAGCATCCCTAGCAAGCAATCATCAATTTCTTGGCCAGAAGACCTCCAGAAAGTGAGCACCCACTGCCCTTAAGGAATCCTGTATTAGTTGTTGTGGGGATCAAATGAGATAAGATTTATAAAAAAACATTTACCGCAGTGCCTGGCACATAGCAGGTGTTATGTAAATACTATTTTTCTTTCTTTATGTGTCAATTTTCTCATCTTTGGCATGGGGGTAATCATAGTACTTACCATATAGGGTTGTTGTAAGACTCAAATAAGAATTTATGCAAAACATATTGCAAACCTTAAAGTGCTTTACAAATGCTATCTATTTTAATAATAATTTATTTCCCCCCAATTACATGTAAAAACTATTTTAAACATGTTTTTAAGTTTTGAGTTCCAAATTCTATCTCTTTCCTCCCTTTCCCCTCCCTGAGATGATAAGCAATCTGATAAAGGTTATACATGTTCAATAATGTAACATATTTCAATATTAGCTATTTTGTAATGATAGCTATTATTTGTAGTACTTTATTTTGTTTATTGATGATAATAGCTTGTATTTTTATTAAGCACCTACTATGTTCCAGGCACTGTGCTTTTAAATGTGGTGATGCCTGTACAAAATCCCTCCTCCAGTGCATGGTCTTGGTAAGAAGATGACCCTGGATTCTTGAGGGCTATGCCCCATCTTCCTCATTCTAGAGTTAAGCCAACTCTCCATCTATTATTCCATCTCAGAATACCTCCACACAACCTTTGGTTCCTCTAATTCTTTGAGATGACCATTAAATTAATCCTTCCTTATATCTTATAAAAATTGAGCATAGACTGGTTAGGAACAGGAGATAAAAGCAGAACTTATTCCAGGAAGGGTACTTGGGGAGTTTTTTTATCCTTTTTGGAAACATATAGCACAGCAATTTCAAAAGAAGTCTCTAAAGAACACCGCTGATTACGGGTATGCCAGTCAGATGACTACAGCCCTTTTAACTGGGTTTCAACCCACTGGTGCCGTAATTGACTAAATGGTACCCTTGTGGTTAGAAAACCGTAATGGCACTCCTGAATATGTTTAACTTCCTAGCAGAGATTTACTTGGGAACTTGGAGAAGCCAGTGATGGCCAGTTGTGTATACCACATTTTAAGGAAAGACATTGATAAAGTGGAGACTGTCCAGAGAAGTGACTTGAGGATGGCGAAAGGCCTCAAATTTAGGCTATGTGAGGATTGGTTGAAGGAAATGGTTAGACCAGAGGAAAAAAAAATTCAGGGGAGAGACAATAACTCTGGGCTGTCTTCATGTGTTCAAAGGGCTCTTATATGGGACAGGGATCACACTTGTACTATACTTCCTTAGATGACACTGGTAGGAGAAAAAGGATCAATTTAGGACTGATATGAGGAAAATATCCCAATAATTTGAATGGGTTCCCTTGAGTGACAGTGGATGCCCACTCACTAAACACCTTTAATCCAAGACTTGATGATTACTTGTTGGGAATGTAGCAGAAGGGACATTCTTTTTTGAGTATGGATTGAACTGAAAGACCACTGAGTTCTCTGCCTGTTTGAAAATTTTGTCCATGTATTTGAGAATCAATGATTTTTAGAAATAACACAAGATGGTGGAATGAGTGTTAGAAGTAGACCCAAGAAACATTATTTCGAATTCCAGCTCTAACACTAATTAACTCGTATAATCATGGGCAAGTCACTTAATTTCTCTAAACCTCTGTTTCCTTCCTTGAAAAACAGGGGCAATAAGACTTTCACTCTTTATCTCATAATATGAAGAAATGCTCAGAAATCCTTTAAGTGCTAAATGGATGATCATTGTAATTGTTAGCAAGTATTATATAGTAGACAAAGGGATGGATTTGGAATATGGATTTTAGACAGCAATTATATGTAACCCTAGTAAAGTCTGAATCAAACTTTTCCAATATCATTCACTAGTTTGTCCAGTTGTTTCAGTCATGTCCAACTCTTTGTGACTCCATTCAGGGTTTTCTTGGCAAAGATCCTGGAGTGGTTTGTCATTTCCTTCTCCAACTCATTTTACAGATGAGGAAATTGAGGCAAACAGGTGAAGTGACCTGCCCAGGGTCACACAGATAGTGAGATCAGATCTGAACTCAGGTCTTTCTGACTCTAGATCTGGTGCTGTATCTAACTGTCCCATCACTGGTTTAGATGGATTATTTTTTCAAAAGGTAGGGTGGGAGGGAGAGAGTATGAAATGCATGAAAATATTTAAAGTAAATCTTTTTAATTTTTTAAAAATTTTCACTTAACAAGCATGTTTTCCTTTCTTTCTCACCTCCCTCTCCCAACTGAAACAAAAAAAAAAAAGAAAAATCCACTTGTAGTAATATAATATGCATCACACAATACACAAATAGACTGGTGTATTGGCCATTTTCAAAATCTATGTCTCATTCTATAACTTGAGTCCTTCACTTTCCTATTAGGAGGTGAATAGCACACTTCCTCATCAGTCCCCTGACACCATGGATGGTCATTATGTTGATCCTTCCTTAAGAGTTGTTTATCTTTACAATGTTGTTGTCATCAATACATTATTCCTGGTCTCTTTCACATCATTCTGCATCCATTCATATAAGACTTCTCCAGTTTCTCTTAAGCTTTTGGATCATTTCTTATGATCCAATAACATTCCATTTACATTCATCATATGCTAAAATGCTTTCCTCAATTCCCCAAGTGATGAAAATTCTCTTGATTTTTAGTTCCTTTCCACACAAGGGCTGCTATACATTTTTTTAAATATATGGGTCAGAAGGAAGACTTTGAAATTCAATCTAAATTATGAATATCACCATTCTAAATCTCCCAGAATGGCTCGTTAGCAATGCATGTGTGTGCGCGCGCGTGTGTGTTTGTTTTAAATATTAGCATAGCCAACAGCATTGGATGATTTTTAATTTTGAAGAATAGTCCTAGCAGTTAACAAAATCAATTGCTAGCTACTTTTGAGAAGTCTCAAACTACTCTTTGAAATGTCAATTATATGCATATATATGTGTACATATCTATATCTATCTATCCATCCATCCATCCGTCCAAGCACCCGCCCATCCATCCATCCATTCATCCATCTATCTATCTACCTATTATGAAACCTAAGACTTTATTGAGAATTTACCCTGCTGATCATGGCCTTAGAGAGCTATGTTGGGCACTGCAAAGTGAATGCACTTGCCCAGAGTCTCTCAAACAGTACGTGCCAGAGGCAGGACTAAAATATAGGGTTTCCTGACCCAGAGGTCATCTCTTTGGTAATCTTACCAGGCTCTTAACCCTTTCACGACCTCTTAGACATATAACAATAATAAAATAATATATTATTTACCTGCAAACTCTGTCCCAAATGAAAATCTCAAATTCTCTCACGTGATTTAGATCAGAAGCTGGGAGATGAATTTGTGAAAAGTACTGGAAGGAAAGGAGAAACACCATTATTGCCTTATTTAACCATCTCTGTTAGATATTAGAAACATCTCTGTAATATCTTAGGACATCAGACATTGCAAGTTTAGTTTTATGAGGCATTAAAACATTCTAATAACAATCTCTGAGAGATGGCTTACTATGTTATCCAACAGTAAACACTATCTCAAATGATGAGGCTTACATGCCATCGAGCTATATTAAACTGTAAACTCTGAAATATCCACTTTCATTTATCTCTGAAATTATTTAACAAACCAGAGGAAGGGGTGCTTTCCCTTGTAAAATGAAGAAAATAAATGTGTTTTCTATCTGGAAAAAAAAATACCATCCCTTCTTCTAAATCACAGCCCCATAAACCTCATAAATGCTTGTTCCCTATTTCATTTTTCACCTACAAGCTACATTTTCATAGGCACACGTCTAAAACTGCAAGTAAATCTATCTCTCATTACAACCCTTTGGGAATTAAGTGCTTTGATTCGAGAAGCCTGCCTTCATGACTTCATCCAGGATTGTGGACTTTGCTAATTTTTTTTTGTTTATTTTATGGGAAAAAAAAGTGAAACAAACTTGGGGCAGATTACATACAGTCATCATTTAAACAAAGGAGGAGGTAAGTCATCTTCCAAGACTGGGTGTGGGGAGTTTGGGGCCTTGAGGACATTGGCAAATGTTTGGAACAGCTGTCATGGGGAGTTATTAGGGGATCAATCATAACTGAGTAAGATATTTTCCGTGGAGTCATGAAGGCCCAGTTAAAGTTAGAAAACATAAATTGATAGCGAGTTCTGTCACCATGGTGTATGATTTTCTCAAGTCGTAAGTTTTTGGCAGCAAGAGTGGCAGCAGATGGTCATAGGGATCCAGGGTGGGAAGCTGGCAGGATAGGACAGTGGAATGCCAAGGTGAATTAAAGGTGTTAGAGTGGGCACAGTAGCTGGTGATGGAGTCCATGATGGATAGGGAGTAAGTATAATCAAAAGGAGGTTATTAGACTAAATGAAACAACAAGAACTGAGTGACCAAAGTCCCCATTAAGGAGGAAGTAGAGATTGAGTAGATGGGGGATGAGGAGGGAGATAGGTGATAAAGTAGATTATAGTCAGAGGAGGGGAATATCAAATTCAAAATCTTGGAGTTGGGGCAATGGCTAATGACAGTCTAATTCAGGGTTTGGTTTTGTTTGGTGATTGATATAGAGTAACCATGAAAGTCAATGGGGTTGAACAGGATGAGGAACTGGGAGAACAGGTAAGGGATGGATTATTGACATGGATATTAAGTTGTTAGTGATGATAACAGGAAATAAGTTGAAAGGAAAATTTGAGTTAAGAGGTATTATCCCATTGGCAGGCAAAGGATCTGTCCAATATAGAGGACCTCATTAGCAGATGATATGGATTTAAAACAAGGCAAAAGAGAGTGTTAATGATTGGTTAATGATATGAAAATGGTACTAGGGAGTGAAGAATAGGCTATCTCCATGATTCCCATGAATTCAGGTAAATGACCAGAATCTTCAAAGGAAAAGATAATGGAAGATAGGATGTCATCTGCAAAGTCAGATTTCAGTTAAACTAGGGAGGATACAAGGGAGATCTGTCTGAGACATCTATCACCCCATTGATCCCCAGGGTTGATTCAGGCAATCTCCCCGGCTAGATAGGAGATTCTTCCCTCACCACTCCATGTGCATCCTTCTGGAAGCTGTGAGATAGGTCAAGGAGGATGTCTGTTCATCCTTCATTGCTGACGAAGATCATGCCATCAGAGAAATAAAGACATGACTTGCACTTGACTTTGTTTTGAGTGAGGGAGGGCTGTGCAGGTCACCAGTCTCACTTCTCCTTCAGAGTCATCTGAATCCAGTGACCAGATATTCACCAGGATGACTGGAGATGACCCAGCATGAAGCAATTGGGGTTAAGTGACTTGCCCAAGGTCACACAGCTAATGAGTGTCAAAGTTGAGGTGAGATTTGAACTCAGGGCCTCTTGACTCCTGCACTAGTACTCTATCCACTGCACTACCTAGCTGCCCCTCAAAGAGGATGACCTTCCCTGATAGAGACATACTGTTTTTTGGTCAAAGTTATATTAGTAGCTACACTTCTTTGCTAGAACAAGGTCTCAGTTATAACAAGGAAAAATGAAGAAGACATGAGGACAAGCTTAAGGATGAGGTGAATTCTGGAAGTTCAGCAGTGCATAGAATAAGGAGCTAGTGGAGAACTCGGAAGAAGAAAGATGAATCACACTCTGAGAGAGGTTAGGGGAAAGAGTTTGTCCTTCGAGTACCAGGTGAAAATAACAGTGATGAGGGAAGGTCTAGATGGGTCGATAGTAAAACCACATAATAGGAAAAAAATGGGAGAAAGATGAACAATTGGATAGGCAATAACTTATGAATAGAAGAAATTAGAGAATTAGATGAAGGGGTATTAGCAGAAGAGTGCTGAAGTCAGCTCACACTGGCTAAGAGGGACAATTTGTTAAATGATGAGAATGAGCACTTGCACCTCAGGAATGAACTAATGCTGCAAATCAGCTTTGATTTACTGTTTTGTGGATCATTTAAACTTAGGAAAGTGATGGAGAAAATGTTAATGCAGATTGAACTTCAAACTGTGCCTTGAATTTTTTTTTTTTTTAATACACAGTTGCTTGTTAAACATTTACTAGCAACACCCTGGTTATTAAGAAGAAGACACAGTAACATAAATCCTTCCACCCCAACAGAGATACCTATTATTGTTTAAGGACTGATGAGATCTGGGTTCAGCTTTAGGAGCAGAGGACAAAGGTTTCTAGTTTCATCAATACCAAGTATTTCTCTATGAAGCTTCAGGATACATTGACATGGCCCTGGCGTTAGCTGCTAGGGTCATGAAGGGAGTTGAATGTACTCACCAAATATTTCTGTTATATAGAAATATATGCCAGGCTGGTTCTCCATGTGTGTGCCTTGCCACTATCTGATTTCATAGTTGGATACCTCAGTTTACTATTTCTATAAAATCTGGGTAATTACCCCCTCGATGTTAATTTATTGCTTATTTCCTTAACAGAAATGTTGTAAGGAATAACAAGCTAATGTTTGCGACACAATTTGAGATCATCAGATGAAAGCCTTTTTGTAAGTCCAAAGTACCATTTTATATGGCAGTTTTTCCCATCAAAGAGATTTTGAACTATTGAATTGTTTTCACAATAAGGCAGTAATGAAAGTAAAGTCCTAAAGACTCTGACCCTCCTCTATATACCTGCAGGCTCTACAAGGATGTCTAAGTACATGGGTGGGGAACCTGAGTCCTTGAGGCTATATGTGGCCTTCTTAGTCCTTGGGTGTGGCCTCTTAATTGAGGCCAAGTTTTACAGAACAAATCCTTTTATTAAGTGTGTGTGAAGTTTGGATTCTGTCAAAGGGCTTCTCTTGAGGACCTAGAGGGTCCCATTTGGCCTCAAGGCCACAGGTTCCCCACCTGTCTTAGTACTTTTCTGCCTCTTTATTATTCAATAGCTTCAATCATGTCCAACTCTTCATGGATCCTTTTGGGGTTTTCTTGGCAAAGATACTGAAGTGGTATTCCCTTCTCCAGCTCATTTTATAGATGAGAAGCTGAGATCCAAAGAAGACAAATCACCTACCCAAGGTCATGTAGAACAGTTAAGATAACTAAGTGTTAGAGAAAGAATCTGGACTATGGATCTCAGGTGATAATGGCTGGATGACAATTTGTTTGAAAAGGATCTGAAGGTTTTAGTGGACTGCAGGTTCAATAGGAGTCAATAGTGATATGGAATCAACAACATCTGCATTAAGAATAATAGTAATTAAGACATTAATTAACATTAATATAACGTAATAACATTAATATAACGTAATAACATTACGATGCCCAGCTTACTCTGTGCTGGGCATCGTAAGCACTTAACGTTTTTATCACATTGGATTCTTTCAACAACCCTGGGAGGTAGGTACTGTTATTACCCCATTATACAGATGAGGAGACTAAGGCAAAGAGAGACCAAGTGAACAGGAAGTGTCTGAGATTGGGCTTCAGCTCAGGTCTTCCTGACTCTAGTTCTGACCTCTTCTCATCATGCCACCTAATTGCCCCAACTATTCTACAAAGTTACCTGGCAGAAATGAGACACTTGTTTATGACCACAAAGACAATATGTGTTGGGGCAAGACTTGAATCCAGGGCCTCCTGAAGCAAGATGTTTTCCATTTATTCTTGGCACCTAGGTGGGAGAGAGAGAGACAGAGAGAGAGACAGAGACAGACAGACAGAGAGAGACAGAGGGAGACAGAGAGAGAAAGGCAGAAGAGAAAGAGAGAAAGAGAGAGAGAGAGAGAGAGAGAGAGAGAGAGAGAGAGAGAAAGAAAAAAGAGAAAGAAAACCATGGTTTTAGAAGCTTCATCTTATTATATCTCATTTTGTCATCGTTTACCCTTCTTTTTTACCCTCTTTGAAAGAAATATGTTTATCCTCTTCCAATTCTTTTCATTCATACAGAAGAAAGACACTCTCTCACCATTCTTGGTTATATGTGATTTCCCCTAACTGTATCCCAGAATGCAATGTGATACAATTCCCTGTATTTTATAAAAATTGGGTTTAAATTTTGCAGCAAACCCAATCATATTCGTGTCTTTTCCAATTTTGCAATGTTTGTAAAGTTTATTTTTTTAATCAGTAAAGAACCTTGGTGCTATCTGTTCCCTGAATGTCTGGATTTCCCTACCTACAGTCACTCTCTTTTCTCCTTCATGGAAGACAGCAAAATACTGAGTTCCCAGGGAACCTAGACCAGAATGAGCTTGGTATTCTGACTTTGCAGTCTGCTCATTTCATTTAATATGAGGTATGTAGCTCTGCTGAGCACACTAGGAAGATCACCCTAGTTTATCACTGAAGACAGTAGAAATCTTAGTCTTGGAGGGAAAGAAGATTTAATGTTAATGTGCTAAGTCGAATTCAGGTTACTTAGCATAGTAATTTTTTTTTTCCCCTGATTTTGATGAAACAAAGCCTCCTGGTCTGAGTCTGGTACAAGTTTCTTCTGTATGTTTTTTCCCCTCAAACTCTCTCAAAAGGTTATATAAATTCCCTTTCTGACATATTACCCTCTTGAAACCTATTAGTATTTACTGATCTCATTGCACAAGGGAGATGGTTAGGTTTTAAGTGGGCTATCTCAGGAAAGAGTATAGAGTACCTACATTACTGCATGCCTTCTTAGAATTCTGACCTAGATATGAAATCCCAAGGAGGTTGGGGGATTAGAACAATATTTACTCTCCCTCCCCACGGATGGATGTTTCCTTCTATTTGTTTGTCTCCCCCTTCCCCTCTATTTTTCTGCATACTCTTTAACAATCCTATCGATAAAGTGTTGGACTTGTAGTCAACATTAGACATCCTGTACTTATAAAGACCTAGGCTCAGATACTAACTAGTGTTTTGACTCCAGAAAAGTTGCTTCTTTTTTTTTTTTTTTTTAATTTCCAGTGATTAGCACAATGCCTGGCAAGACACAGAGTAACATTCAATATATGTTTGTTGACTGACTAACCTTTCTGGATCTCAGATTCCTCATTTGTAAAATGAAGGGATTGAAATTAGTAACTTCTAAGGTGTCTTCCACCTTGAGATCCATGATCCTGTCTGTGGTTCCTTTGGAGGGGGTGGAATTAGAGGGAGAAGAGAGGAAATATGATGTCATTGTACAGAGGAGGAAGAATTAAAGTATTATTCCATCAAAATGATTGGTTCCTAGACTTCCCATTTATTATTTAGTTCATTACCAACTCTTAATAACAGTCTGTAGGGTGACTTCTTCTACATGGGACCATTCCTTTCCTGCTTAGATGAGTAGCCTGGATCCTTCTTGTTTGTGTGAGGGTAATGGTGGACTGAGTCATTCAGCTAGACTCTCATCTTTTGGACTACCCATCCTCACTGCATCAGAGAATGGCAGAGAGAGGGTCCTTACCTTGAAATAGAGACAAACACTCCTCAGTTAAGGGTGAACTACTCTGAATGGTTTCTGTCAATAGTCTAAAAAGCTGAATTTTAAATTCAAAGGAAACTTTGACTAGGAGTTAATTTTAGACAGTTAGATAACATTCATTTTGAGCATACACTCTGTCCTGGGGCAATTAGGTTGACAGAACAGCTGGCCTGAAGTCAGGAAGACATCTCCCTGAGTTTAAATCCAGGCTTAGACACTTACTAGCTGTGTGACCCTGGGCAAATTGCCTCAGTTTCCTCATCTGTAAAATGAGTCAGAGATGGAAATGGCAAACCACTCCAGTATCTCTGTCAAGACCAATGGGGTCACAAAGATAAGGACCCTGCTGAAATGACTCAACAACAACAAAAACTCTAAGATATGCCCTGGTGGAGGCACAAGACAAAAACATGGTCCCTGCCCTCAAGGAGCTCACATTCTAATGGTGGAAGTTTTCCCTTTAAAGAAAGTATTTAACAACAAACCCAAACAAAGCAAAACTACCCCGCTGTCATTTTCAGTGCTAGGATAGAGAATTGACAGTGGAGGCATTTGAGGATTAGTTAAGGAATCAACAAACATTTATTAAGCATCAACTATGCTTAATACTGTGCCAGGCACTGTGCTAAATGTTGGAGATACAAAGAGGCAAAAGACAGTCTCTACCCTCAAGGAACCTACAAAGTAATGGGTAAGCCAACAAGCAAACAAATACAAACAAATCAATCTATATACAGGATGAATAAGACATAATTATAGAGGGAAGACCCTATAAGATGGGGTGGGGAAGGTTTCCTGTAGACCATGAGATTAATGGAGAAATCATTCCCAATTGGACTAACTTTATTTTTTTTTTTTCTGTTTGTAGCACTTCACCTCCAATTAGATTCCTTGAGAAGGACAGCTCATTGTGGTGTGGACATATTAGATTTTCAGAACAGCATATGAAGATGGGGCAAAATATTTCCAGTATATCAGAGCTTTAGATATTAAGCTCTTTATTATAAGGAATTTTGCCTTCATTTTCATTCTAAAGATTTGTCACATGAATGTATTTAGAGATATTAGTTCTAAAACTTTTTGAGATATTCTGTTCGTTCTCCCTGTCTCTCTCTGTCTCTCTTTCTCTGTCCCTCTCTCTCAGTCTCTTTCTCTGTCCCCCTCTCTCTGTTTCTCTCTCTCTGTCCCTCTCTCTCTCCTTCCCTCTCTCCCTCCCTTCTCTTTTTCCTCTGTTTCTGTCTTGCTCAGTCTCTCTGTCTGTCTCTCTCTCTCTCTTTCTCTCTGTCTCTCTGTTTCTCTCTGCTTCTCTGTTTCTCTCATATGTTTATAAACCCTTAGCTGGAGAGTACTATTTTATGGTCTAATCATATGTTTCCATGACCTTTGCTTTTATTGATTGGTGTTTCCCCCTCCCCATGTTTAATGGAGCATCTGAGATTAAAGTCATTTTTCTTCTGCAAGAATAGGTTAACAGTACCTTTGCTTTTAAGAAATGGAAATCGTTTTGATAAGTAAAAAATTGATCCATCACTCAATAAAGTATCTTAGAAAGAGGCCTGCTCTGAGAGCTACAAGACATAAATACTCAGCCACCTTTGTGATGTTAAAAAAAATTGATATATCTGTAACAAAAATTATCTAAAGGAAACAAATGATAAATGCAAGCAAGGGGTAATATTTTTCACCCTGTACCATTTTTCATCTCTGTCAAAGATGGGCAATTTGAAGTTTAATGCAATGTGCATTCAAAAAAATTTCCTATACACTTTCAAGTGGTTCCTTGTATAAAATATGAAGGGTAGGGGAGGAGATCCAACCAGAGAAGCAATTTTATAAAAATTCTAATAGCACGGTTGGAAAGTATATTTCACAAATGAATATTTCTGCCAGCAGAGTTTATTCAGAGGCACTTCCCCGAAACAGATTTATGATTATGATAGGATTTTACAGTCTATTTGCTTAGCTTCATTACTATATTAAATAAGTTAATACTAGCTAATATTTTTATTTTTATAGTACTCTGCCCCCACCCCATTAAGCACCCCACAGTGCCAAGAACAACATTTAAGAAGAGAAGGTTGTCTGGTTTTTCATTCTTACTTTGTCATAGTAGCCTTCTCTAGGAGAGAAAAAGTTCTCTTGTTTTCTCTTCCTTCTGTAATTCATTGGAGAGTCAGTATGTTGAAAAAGAAAGAGTTCTGGGTTTGGGGTTCAAAGACCTGAGTTCAAATTCTGTTTTGTTTTGTTTTGTTTGCCTCTTAGTATATCTGTGATCTTGGACACTTTCTCTTGCTGGACCCTCTATTAATTCATCCATTAAATAAGGATGATGGTCTAAGCAGGGATGAGGAATCTGTGTGGCCCTTGACTGAGCCAAAAGGCTTCACTTGAAGTTCTAAAGGACCACATGTGGACTCAAGGCTGCAGATTCCTCACCCCTTTGTTCAAAATGATCCTCTCAGGATTCAGATCTAAATCTATGATTCCATGATATACCATAGGAATGGGATTCCTATGTCAAAAATATTTATAATATTCAATAAACTTTCACATATACTATTCCAAATGTAATATTACCAATAATATTTATCTTTAATTAATTAATGTTTAAACATTTATTAACAACTTTTATGTCAAGGCATTGTGCCCTTTCTTCTCTAGCTCAGTTGCCTCACCCAGGTTTAAGACCATTATTTTAGAGCTAGGATGGTCCTCCAATCCAGCCTCCTCATTTTACTGCTTATGAAATTGAAGTTTAAAGAGGCACCTACTAATAATATTCCTAATCATCGTATCAATAGAGTCAGAAACAGAATAGAATAGAAGCCCCTTGAAGACAGGAGCTATTTCAGTTTTGTCTTTGTATCTGACTGATTGATTAGTCAGACAAAGATACAAAACCAGCTCCTCTGACTCCAAATTTAGTCCTTTCCACCAGAACATACTGCCTACTGTTAAACTAAATTGATTCTTTGTTTGAAAATGGTGAGTCACTTATTACACCTCCCCCCTTCCCTTTAAAGTTTATTTCTGTGGGATGATTGATGGGATTTGGATCTGCTGTTTACATCCAGAAAATCTCTCCCATCCACAGACAGCTATTCCACCCCTGAAAAATTTGGTTTGCATTAGAATAGGGTTACACAGAAGGGACTTCTTGCCCTATGACAGAACCAAATATTTCCCATACAGACAAAGCATAACAATAATGTTTCATAGAGTGAAGCTAATAATCTTCTGATGTTCCAGTGCATGGTTTGGAACCCTGGATATGAAAAATTATAAGGATGGCAAGGCAGTTACTTCATTCTCCATTTAAAATGTCACGAAGAATTCTTTGCTAATCAACTCTGATTAAAATGTTACATGAGCTCAAATAAAAAATCCCAATGTCATTTACTATATTTTGCCCTCCTTTCCCACAGTCTCTTGCCTCTTCTCCCTGGTGTACAATTCCCTATTCAGATTATTCGTGCTGTTTTGTATTTAATTGTTATTGCAAAAGCAAACACATTGCCGAATTGCCTAGTAGCTTATAAATTTTCAGCTTCTAGCTGGAAGGTCTCTGTTTTCCTGGAATCCCAACCAAATTCAGTCCATTATTCCAAATGATCAAAAGCTCAGATGTTTGGAAGCCTACAGAGTTGCAATGGAATTTTCCAGTTTTCTCAAGACCAATTGGTATTGTTTTGGCACAAGGTGTGTCTACACTATGTCAAAACACCCGGTTGATTTAATAAAGAATTTAACCAATTAGGTGAGAGAGAAAAAGAGGAAAATTGGTTCTTCAGCCGTGGATGGGACAAACAACCAGTTCACTGGCTCAGTGTTCTACTGTCTATCTAGCTGTTGGGTTGTTGTGAAGAGAATGGTATGACCAAAAAGAATAGAAAATTTGCTTGTGGCAAACAAGCCTGGCTGTTGTGATTTGGAGTTTTCCTTTGTGTAAGGTATAGAGAAATATATTTAGTCAGTTAGATGGCAGTGTGTTTCAGTGGGAGGGAAATGTATATGTATATGAATATATACATATATGTATAGAAATATACTTATAAATGTATATGATTCTAAAAGTATATGATTTAGTCTGAATTAACTTCCATGTAACTACCAGGACAGAGAAATTCATGCAAAATATAGGAGGGAGGAGCTGGACTCCCCAGGAATAACCAGCCTGAGAACTTCCTTAATGCTGCTTGATTAAAAGGGGATGGGATCTGTCATCTGGTGAAAACAATTGCCATGGGACCTATATTGCACAGACAGTGGCAGGAGGGGCTGGCTTTTGAGAACACTTTGCAAATACCCTTGGGTTTTTCCAGTCAGTTTCTAAGGCCTGTCCTTAAGCTCTTAGGCGTAGAGCTTAAACTAAAGCACCAGGTAGACAAAACAATGATCTTTCAAGGTCTCAAGGACTTTGAACAGTTTTGAAATCTCCTCTTATTTATAATTATATGCCCTGCCCAAGAACGTGTGTGGTGATGGTGAGGCACTAAAAACGACCAGCACACTATAAAGTTATATTTTCATTCCTATCCTCTAGCATAGTGCCTGGAACATGGTAGGTACTAAAATGCTTGTTGATGGATAGACCAGAGTGCTTTCCTTCCTCCTTCTGAGATGGAAATGGTTCTTGATCATAGGACTATAGAATTTAGAGCTGAAAGGGATCTAGCCAAACCCCTTTCATTTTATAGTTGGAGAAACTGAGGCCCAGACATGTAAATGACTTGTCCAAGGCAATGAATAGAGGAGAATAAGAACTCAAACCCAAGGTCCTCAGATTCCTTCTACAACATCATGCTGCTTCCTATTTTTTTTTGATGATTTTGTTAATAGGACCTAGAGCAACAGAGTGAAAAGTCAATTAGTTAGAATTTATTTGATGTCTGCTGTGTTGCCTAGCTCCATCCTAAGCACTGAGAATACAATGAAAGGCAAATCTCTCTCTCTCTCCTCTCTTTTCTCTCTCCTCTCTCTCTCCCTTCTTACCTCTTCTTTCTCTCCTCTCTCTTTTCTCTTTCCTCTCTCTCTTTCTCTCTCCCTCCCTCCCTCTCTCTCTCTCTCTGTCTCTCTGTCTCTCTCTCTCTCTTTCTCTCTCTCTCTGTCTTTCTCTCTCTCTCTGCCTCTGTCTCTGTCTCTCTCCCTCTTTCTCTCCCCTCTTCTCCCCCCCACCTCTCTCCTGATTTCAAGGAGCTCACAGTCTAATAAGAGAGACAACATGAAAACAAGTCTTTATAAACATGATATAGACAGGATACAGAGTGGCCCCAGAGGTAAGGAAGCAAAGAAGACTGGGAAACCCCTCTTGAGAGAACCCAATTATCAGATTTTTAGGTCTACGTTGTCTCAGTTGACTGATTTTTTCTTTCTTTCTGGTGAATTAACTATGTTGGATAATTCAGAAAAAGTTTACACAGAGGGGTATGCTAGAGCAAGCTTGAGGGCTGATTGTTAAATATTCAACATGAACATTTGTACCTTGGAAATCTGTAAACACTACAAATCAGTGCTTGTTTTATGTTCTAAATGTTTAACTTAAGAAAGTGGTGGAGCAAAATGTTAATAATGAAGATTAAACTTTAAAGTCATGTGTACATTAAAAAAAAAACAGAAGGAGTCGATTGTTAAAGATTTACCAGCAAACCCTTGCTTACATGGGATGAGAACCTACATAAAATGTGATGGCTCAGAATTTGCTTAAACTCAGGTATATGAAAGTCAAATCAAGAATTTATTTGTATAATATTTTATCCCTCCCATTGTAAGTTAAAACAATTTTTTTAAAGTTCTGAGTTCAGACAGCATTTATAATGCAACTAGGCATTGTGCTATGCTAGGAATACAAATAAAGGCAAAAATAAATTTAAAAAAAAGTCTCTGCACTCAAGGAGCACACAGGGAGGAGACAATATGCAGACTAGTCTATATAAACAAGACAGAGACAGAATAAACTGGAGATCGTCTCAGAAGGAAAGCATTAGGAGGGCAGGCAAAGTGATCCAATGTTTCCTGGGCTGCAGAGTACAAATTTCCAAGAGCTTGTGAAAATTGATTTGTTAGAGCTAGTCACAATCTAGGTGTAACCAAGGATTCCAACCCTTCCCAGATTATTTTTGACACCTCAAAACAATTGCCAAGGGGAAGAGAGAAAGTGTCATATTAGATGTTGTGATGGATTAACATTATCGATTTTTACCTTTGGGGATTCAGGCTCACATTCAGTGGGATCACAAACTGCTGCTTTCATCCTTCCTTTCCCAGCTGTGAAAAGCATGATAGCGCTCCAAGCAACCCCAACTGATTGTCAGAAAGGAGAAGGAGATGAGATGAGATAAGAAGTGACACCCAGTCAGGGAAGACGTGTTCTCTGTGCTCAGGCTTGATTCATGTAGTACTCAGTCTGTTTCATTGGAGAGAGGCAGGGAGGGAGAGAGAGAGAGAGATGGAGAGAGAGAGAGAGAGAGAGAGAGAGAGAGAGAGAGAGAGAGAGAGAGAGAGAG
>CM053770.1:219918789-219953493 GCA_028658325.1 Potorous gilbertii
GAGAGAGAGAGAGAGAGAGAGAGAGAGAGAGAGAGAGAGAGAGAGACGAGAGAGAGAGGAGAGAGAGAGAGGGAGAGAGAGGGAGAGAGAGGGAGAGAGAGAGAGAGAGAGAGAGAGAGGAGAGAGAGAGAGGGAGAGAGAAGGAGAGAGAGAGGGAGAGAGAGAGAGGGAGAGAGAGAGGGAGAGAGAAGGAGAGAGAGAGAGGGAGAGAGAGAGAGGGAGAGAGAGAGAAGGAGGGAGGGAGGGAAGGAGAGCGGAGGGATTGATTACAAAGCAATGAGACCACAAGTCTTATAAAGAATAATAAGTAGAATATATTCAGAATTTTAAAATCTCTCACTGGAGTTTCACAACACCCTACAGATATTATTGTTTTCATTTTAGAGGTGAGAAAAGTGAGGTTAGGAGAGGATCAATCACTCCCCTAGGGTCACCACATGGCCAACAGTCTCAAAGATTCAAGTTGAATTAGGTATTCCTGGCATTAGATGTAGTGATGTATCTTTTACCATCATGTCCCTCAGAATTCACTGTCGTGTCTTCATAAAAATGCTTAATATACAGAGAGGTAGTTTGGTGATGACTGGAGTCAAAGGCCCCAGGTTCAAATCTTTCCTCTGACAATAACTATCTGCATGATCTTAGGGGAGTCATCTAAACTGCTTGAGGCTTTAGTGTCCTAATCAATGAAATGAAGGTGTTGAACTAAATGTCTTCTGAGGTATTCTCCATCCTGAGATCTATTATCCTGTGATGTTTAGACATATATACATGTATGTTTGTATGTGTTATCTGGAGGGGACTAGAGCTACGATTTCACTGAGATAGGGAATACCTGATGAAGAAATTCTTTCCATCACTGCAGATCAGGATTTGTTTATGGTCTTAGAGTTGCCTTGGGCAACTTGTCTGAGGACACACAAATATCATGGGTCAACGTATCAGACCTAAACCCAGGTCTCATTGACTGAGACCGGCTCTCTGTCCACTGAAAAATGTGCCTGCCATGTATATGCACATATTTATACTATCTAAAATAATATATAAATGTGTAAATTTTGTATTGAAAGACAGCATAGTAAAGTATAGTATAGTATAGCATAGCATAGTGTGGTATGGAATGATATGATATAATATAGTATGGTATGGTATGGTATGGTGTAGTATAGTATAGTATGGTATACTACACAGGCAATCAGGAAGATTTGTCAGCCTGGAGAAATCACTCAACGTTTCTGAGTTTCAATATTCTCTCTCTCTCTCTCTCTCTCTCTCTCTCTCTCTCTCTCTCTCTCTCTCTCTCTCTCTTTCTCTCTCCTCTCAAATGGGGGAATCAGCCTCACTGACCTCTAAGATCTCTTCCAGTTCTAAGTCTATGATCTTATGATATGGATGTGTGTGTGTGCACAAGTGCGTGTTTTAGTGGTTCATAGTGGAAAGAACCCTGGACTTTGCTTGGACCACAGCCCTAGTTTGGAGTCCTAGGGAAACTCAATAGCTGGGTGACCAAGGACAATTCATTTTACCTCTATGTCTTTGGTTTGTGCAGTGGCTAGAGAGTTGGGTCTGGAGTCAGGAAGACTTGAATTTAAATCCAACTTCAGATACCACTTAGCTGTACAACCCTAGGAAAGTCACAACCTCTGTTTGCCTCAGTTTCCTCAACAGTAAAATGGGGTGATAACAGCACTTACCTCCCAGGGTTATTGTGCAGACCAATGTATAAAAGCACTTGGCACACAGTAGGTACTATATAAATGTTAGCCATGCTTATTCTTGTCATTATTAAAATAAGGTCATTGGGCTAGATGTTTCTAAGTTCTGTTCCAGATTCTATGATGACATGCTCTGCTTTAGGAATATTTTTTATTCAGATCCACATGCATGCCTGTGACTTGTTCTCCCAAGGTGACATTGGCTAACATTTTAATCATTTATGAGCTGCCTGGTGAGGTCTCTTGAAACCTTTTGCTTTACATGGTTTTATGCTTTTTTTCTTTGAGATAAAGCCAAGTCAGAAATACAGCCCCAAGGTTGATCACCCAATTCCAACTCAAAAAGCAGATTGCTTGGAGGCTGAAAATGTTTACATGTTCCTGTCAATAAAATTCAAGAGTTAATCTGAAGACTTTTAGCTTTGAATAAGGAAGGTACCGTCTAGCTAGCCTTGCCCCCTCTCAGCTTACTGACCTATTACCCAAGAAGCAAGAATTTTCTACTTTTCTGTACAGTAGAAAGTCATTGGAGCAGCATGCTAATTTGGTTTGAGTGGAAGTAAAGTATCAAAATGCAGTTCAGGACCCTGGATTCTATGCCTTATGACATCATTGCATCTAGAACTAAAGGAAGTCATCGAGTAGTTCAATGCTCTCATCTCATGGATGAGAAAACCAAGGCACGGAAAAGTAGAATGGTAACATTTGAAGTAACAAAGGAATATTTAACAGAGCTGAGATAAGAACCCGTGTTCTCTGACTCCAAATCCAGGCTACATTAAATTCCTTCTAATTTATTCTTTACCTGGCTTCCTGAGCAATCTTTCAAATACTCCTGTTTGATTAGAATCCCTGCCCACACAAAGACCTTCATTATCTTTATTTAGATGAAGACTGGACTGACACTCAATATCACAGCCAGGCAACCAATTGCAATATGAAAGATTCTGACAAGGAAATCACTTGTTGGTCTATGACTAATGCCAAATAACCTATTGGACTGATTTAAAGAAAAAAATAAATAAATGTTTCAAACTATGAAGAAATAGTCAATCAACAAGCATTTATCAAACACTCCCTTGGTCATTGTTTGAGTCCTGATTGGCTCAGAGTAAAGGTAAAAATAGAAACTGCTTCTGTTTTGGTCAGAAAACCTGAAAGTATTCCCCTACCAGATTGATTTTTTTTCCTTTTTTTTTTTTTTGACTAGGTTGTAATGGTAATTTAAGGTTAATGGTGGGTGGGGGGAAGAGTTAAAGATCTTCCCCATCCATATTAATAGGCCTCAATACCTTTTGTTAATTTCTATTGAGGCATTGGGTCAGGCCCTCTGGCTCTGAAAAGTGTAACTTTGGGGCTTACTCATTGGAATTATTTGTTTGGCCAGAGAAGACTCTGGGCAGCCACTGAGGAGTCCTCCAGCTTTGAAAACCCAGATTTTGGTGCTTCTCTCTCTGGAAACTATATATGTGTGGTCAGACAGTTGGATCTGTCCTTTGATCTGTGATGTATGTATTGCTTATGGTCAGACAGTTGGGAAGCCCTGTCTGTTGAAATTTGTTTCTCTGTTTGTATTTTCTCTGAAGTTCAGGGTACTGACTTTGTTCCCCTGAACTAACAGAATGATATATGTGCTCGATTAAAATGATTATTGATCCCTCAAAAGTTGCCTTCCTTTTAGAAAAGCAGATTTAAGAGCCTGTGCAACAGACTCACCTATATATGTTGGGGTGCTTGCTGTTATACAGGTAGAAGAGGCAATTCTCTGCTTCATTTCTTATTTAGCCTTAATCACTGAATGGGTGTTGCCTCAGTCAAAATGAGATCTGTTAAAGACCTTAATTTAAAAAGGTCAAGGTCTCCCACTGCATCCAGGGCCATCTCCAGTCGTCCTGATCTATAATTCGCCACTGGACCCAGATGGCTGCAGAGGAGAAAATGAGGCTGATGACTTTGCACAGCTTTCCCTCACTCAAATCCAATTCACTTGCCTATCATAGCATCACCTCCTTGATGTTATGGTCCTCTTTGAGAAGGAAGGAGAAACAACAGGAGCAACAATCACTATGTCCTAGACACTGTACTACTCTGTAGATACAAAGAAAAGTAAAGCAAGATCCCTGCCCTCTGGAAGCTCACCTTCTAATGGAGGAGACAACATACAGATGATTATATTTTAACAAGATATATAAATGGGAGATTATCTTCAATGGATGGTGTGGGTACTTGGAAAGGCCTCTTTTTAACTTTGATGCAAACATATAACTTTAACCTTTGTTCTATCATTTATGAGATGGCCATTCTGAGAAAGACATAATTATGACTAGACAAAATAAAAAGTATTTAGGAAGTTAAATAATATGTGAAATGGAGGTCCAAGGATAAAGAACCAATCTCAGAAGATCCGGATTCTAGTCCTGTTTCTGAGAGAGTACACTAGCTGGGTTACCCTGGCATTTAACCTCTCAGGGCCCAATGTGAGTGATCTAAGAAAGAGTCTTCACCGTTTTTTGACATCATGGGTCCCTTGAGCAAACTGGTGAACTTTGGATGTCTTCTCAGAATAATGTTTTTAAATGCATAAGACAAAGTCTATACAATTGCAAAGGATACCAACTACATAATCATAATATTAATAGCCAGAATTTATAAAGATCTTAAAAGTTCTTCAAAGTACTGTACATGAAATAAAGATTTTGAAATGTAAAATAATAACAACGAAAAATTCAGGGACTATCTAGGTTAAGAACTCCTGTTGTAAAAGACTTAAGGTGTAGAACATTTTTTTATCTACTTGGTAAAGTATACTGGGAAGCTGACCTAAACCAATGAAATCATATTTGCTGTTTATTTGTTTTTTTAGTCATGTCTGGGATGTTCTTGGAAAAGATACTGGAGTGATTTGACATTTCCTTCTCCAGCTCATTTTACAGGTGAGAAAACTGAGGCAAGCCAAGTTACATGACTTGCCTAGGGTCACACAGCTAGTAAATGTCTGAGGCTGGATTGAATTCAAGTTTTCCTGACTTCAGGCCTGGTTCTCTTATCTACTGAGCTATCTAGTTGCTCAGTGAAATCACAGATCCAGAAAAAATTGATATCTCCTGATGGATACCAAAGATAATATTGGAGGAATACAAATACTTGTTCCACTACATAACAAATCTTCACAAAGTTTCAAGAGGTAACTAGAAGCTAAGAATTGTTATCCTTATTTTATACATGAGAGCTGTTGATTAAACTTGAGATTAAAAAAGAGAACATCTCAATCAGAAAGTCAATAAAATTTATTAAGTACCTACTATGTTACACATACTGTGTTAAGTGCTAGGCAGTATGTTACATATTGAAAGAAACTGGAAGCATTTCTTTAAAAAATTTTTTCCGGATGTTCTCAAATTGATAAATACAACAAACACAAACATTTCCAAATACAAAAAAGAAAGTAAAAAGGAAGATTGTATACAAATCTCTATTATGGATGTTTTGTTTCCTTCAATATATATGCACACATATATGTTCTATCTACATGTATGTGTGTATGTGCACACATATATACACATATGCATACATATGTATATACGCATATCAAAGTGCTGTGTCTAGAGTCAGGAAGACTCATCTTCTTTAGTTCAAATCCAGTCTCAGACAATTACCAGCACTGTGACCCAGGGCAAGTCACTTAATCCTGTTTGCTTCAGTTTTCTCATCTGTAAAATGAACTAGAGAAGGAAATGACAAACCACTCTGGTATCTTTGCCAAGAAAATCCCAAATGGAGTCACAAAGAGTTGAACATGACTGAAACAACTGAACAAGGACAATGTATGTGCTGTGCACACATATAATTAAGCATATTAATTTCAAAGCTATACTACCTGTATTTCCATTTGAATTTCCTTCTGTTCTCCTACTTTATTTTTAAAAAGACCCCAAAATCTGCATTGATGACCATCAAACTTTCTCTCCTTAAAAATCACTATCACTAGTCCTATCTCCTTGCCTTCTCATTCAAAACAATAAAAAAAAAAAGAAAACCTCCCTTGTAACAAATAAACATACTCAAGAAAAACAAAACTACATGTTGACCATATCCAAAATATATGTCTCATTCTTATCCAAACACACGTGTATGTGCATGTATACATACATATATGTAAAGGTTTAATAGCATAAAATTCTACTAAGGCTTTTGGAACACACATACACACACACACACACTATATACATATATATATATATATATATATATAAACACTATGTAGTTATAGGTTTATACATAAAATTTCATTTATAGTTATGTATATCTGTGTGTATGTTTGTGTGTGTATGTATGTATGTTTGTATTGGTGTTCCAAAACCCCATGATGTGTGTAGTTTTATGCTTTTAAAGCTTTATGTGTGTGTGTATATATGCACACACATGTGTATTATATATGTATATATGCATTTGTTGTTGTGCAGTCATGTCCTACTCTTTGTGACTCCATGGACCATAGCACACTAGACCCTTGTATCTTCCACTATCTCTTGAAGTCTATCCAAGTTCATGTTTGCTGCTTCCATGACACCATCTAACTCTGACATCCCTTTCTCCTTTTGCCTTCAATCTTTTCCAACATCAGGGTTTTATTTTTTGTTTTTTTTCCAATGAATCTCATCTTCTCATTATTAAAACTTCAGCTCCAGAATTTGACCTTCCAGTGAATATCTTAATTTCTTTAAGTACTGACTGATTCGATCTCCTTGCTGTTCAGGGGACTCAAGAAAAACAACCTTGGGGCACTTTCTAGCTGGGAGAAAGGTAATAAAAGGTACACAGCCTCTCTAATTAACATTTCCTTTGGGGGATCTTTTCTTCTTCCTGATTTCTGAGGATAAATCCAAACAGGCAAAAATGCAGCCCTAATCAAGAGAATGAGCTCTGCGTGAGAGCTTAGCCCTAATCCGTTCATCTGTTCTGTTCATCTATCTGGCTAGTTCTAGGAGATATTCAAATGATAGCTAATTGGAATGGCACATGCCCAGTCATCAGTCTTCTTATCTTGAATTTTTCCATAATCCACCCACCAATCTCCCTTCCTCTCACTAAAAACAAGCAGTGAGTTTCTTGATGAACCACTTTGATACTGCCCTGTCTGAAAGTGAATAAGCTGCCTCCTGCCTGACCTGCTGTGAGTCTCTGTCCATAGGATTCTAATCTCTGCCCCTTTGGAATCTTAAAAACTTCTTGATAGGGAAAAATAGAATATGAGCAGATACAACTTGGGAAAGACAGAAGACTATAAAAATGGAGTTTTGTAGGTGCTGACTTTCCTCTCCCTACCACATCATCGTCATCTTGTTCTCATCTTGTCCAATGATGTAACAATAAGTTACTATCCTACTATATATATTTAATATACTACTTTTCAGAGTTTAATAAAAAGCATAAGGAGATAAGTTCATCTTCTCTAAGTTCACTGGAAGAATAGGTAAAATTCCAGTAACAAATGGGAGTATGGGAATGATAGATACTTCATCCTGTTCCCGTGTGATTTTGATATTTTTCTTCTGGTTGTCTCTATTTTGAAAGCTCATCCACAAAGTTTGGAGATTTTTAAATTTGGTTTGGTGCTGTCTAATAAAATGTTGCTTTTGGTAGAGGTGCATGGAAGTTGCCTTGCCCAGTGATACCCAGTTAGCTTGTGTTAGGATTTTATCCTACTTCTTCCTGGTTCCACACCTGGTACTCTATCTACCGCACCAAAATAATTATATTAAAATATGAATAACACCAACAATAGGTAATAAAATCAGACTGTGCCATGTTGGTTGGGCCAAGAGCCGACACCTCATTATTTCTCACCTGGACTTCACCATTGTCTCCAGAAACTCATATTCTTGCAAGATCCAATTAACTCTGAAATTCACATCTCCTCAGTACTCCCTACTATTTGGACCCTCCCTCCTTCCCTTTAATTGGAGAGGGTGGAGGGTGGACATGGGAGAGCTCCTGGCTCAGGAAATACAGTTTTATCATCTCCCACCTGACTGAAGGACTTCATCATGCCCCCACATTAAATAACCTACCTTCCCTCCCTTCTTTTTATGTATCTTGTTCTCCCAATAATTTGTGAGCTCCTTGAGGGCAGGAGCTGTCTTTTGCCTTTCTTTGTAGTAGGTCCTTAATAAATGCTTGTTGACTGACTTACTGAATTCCCATGGACAACCATATACCAGGAATGCAAGGCAGTCAAGAAGGTAATAGAATTTCCATCTTCCTCTTTCCCCTTTCCTTCCTTTTTCCATGATACCTTAATGACTAATCTTGTGGCTTGGATCAAATGATATAACTAAGTGGTGACAGTGCCACTTCCTGGTACTCTTGACATGAGTATTTTTAAGGGTAACAACACTTCTCCACAACAGATTATCAAATAAGATCACTAATATAACTGTACTTTTATTGCAGGATGTTCCACCTAAGTAGCAGCCACCTGGAATCCTAAGTGCAAAGCACACATGCCAGGAGTATTCAATTCACCTAAAGGCTCAAGATCATCTAAGACAATCTGCCTTGTCTAAATATACTCACAGGAGATTGCAAGAAAAGGCCTTTGACACTGCATCCTTGAGGATACATACAACTAAAAAGAAGGAATTACATTTTCAGGTTTTTCCCCTTTTCACTGATTCTGAGATGTTTTGGTTTTAAAATTTTATTTTAATATATAGTAGATGGAAAGCTGACCTCAGAGTCCAGAAGACATGAGTTCAAATCTTACCTTGGAGATATACTGGATATGTCCTCCTGGGCAAGTCACAACTTCTCAGTGCTCTGAACAATTCTCCAAGTCTGTGGATTGCAAAGAAAGAGAGTCTGCTTACACAAAGAATGTATATGTACATGCATGTGTGTGTGTGTATATGCGCGTATATCCATATGCACATATACACACATATATGCATGTATGTTTATGTATACATGTAAATTGTGTTTGTATAGTTATGTCTGCATAGGTAACACACATTTGTTCCCAGATCTACCACTTCCTCTTCTCTTGAGAAGAGTTTTCCACCTCTTTCTTTTGAGATTCTGATTTATGAACGAATGCAACTCCCAAAGTTTTTAATGACCTAAGTCCCCTCTCAAGGCAGCTATCTAAGTCTTGCCATAAAGACCATTATATAAATAATATATACATATATAATATATAAATAGATGTTGTATATAAACAAATACGTTAATACATGTAATATATAAATGTATATAGGTAATATATAAATATATGTTGTACACAAATATGTAATACATATAATATATAAGTGTACATAGGTAATATATAAATATATGTTGTACATAAACAAATACGTAATATATGTAATATATAAATGTATATTGGTAATATGTAAATATATGTTGTACATAAAAAATATATAATACATGCAATATATAAATGTACATATATAATATGTAAATATGTTATATAAAAGTAAATGTGCAATATATAAATGTAGATATGCAATATATAAATATAAACAAAGATGTTATATAATATATAAATATGTAAACTATATATGGCACATATAGATGCATATACAACCCCATGTATATGTAGGTATGAATGTATACATTTATGTATGTATATACACACATATACATCATATTTACTACGACTCTAAGTTTGGGTAGGTAGATGGTACAGTGGATAGAGCACTGGGCCTGGAGTGAGGAAGACTCATATTCCTGAGTTCAAATCCGGCCTTAGACACTTACTAACTGTATGACCCTAGGCAGGTCACTTAATCCTGTTTGGCTCAGTTCCTCATCTATAAAATGAGCTGGAGAAGGAAAAGGAAAGCTGTTACAGTATTGTTGTCAAGAAAACCCCAAAATGGAGTCATGAAAAGTCAGATATGACTGAAAAAATAGCTCAGCAATAACAAAAACCTTGGACAAATCACTTAAGTCTTCTGTGACTCTATTTTCTCATCTGTAGAATGAAGGAGTCTTCTACAGCTCTAAATTCATGATTCTAATAGGTTCCTGGGTAATTTATTACCAAGACAACTCTGAAAGGAAATTTACCAAGATTATGATCTATGGCTAGTATTGAGGAGTTACCATTCTTGTTAGTGGAGGAAATACCCACATGGTAGAAAATATGGATTCTTGAGTTCAAGTGAGATATTTAATAAATGAAGACACTCATCTGTATATGGATAGATAGAGATGCAGAGATAGCTATGCATATACACACATGGATATGTGATTTATGTATATATAGGTGCATATATTTGTTTATACATATACACATGTATATAATCACAGAAACAATTCAAAGTGACTAAGATGGTCAAAAGAGCATAGAAAGAGAAGAATTTTCTTGGAAAGTTCTGGAGAAGGCAGGAAAGGGAGAGGCCAAAAAAACAGGTGGAGAAATTAGTTGGGGCAAGCACTAAGGCTAGGAATAGAGTTAGGATCTCTTCCTCTGAAACAGAAGGCAAAGAAGAAAATCCTCAGAGGGTAGAGATTATTTTATTTCTCTCATCTCTCCCCTGCACCTCTCACAGTGCCTGCCATCCCATGTAGTAGCTGCTAAATAAGTGTTTGCTTTTCTGGACCATGAGACCTTTCTATCTACCCTGAAACTGCACTCTCCTACATGTTTTGCCTTCTCCTATTAGTATGTGAGCTTCAGGGGAGGGGAGACTGTATTGCCTGTGCCAATATAGCACTTCATAAACACACTTTCACTCAATCCTTTTGTTGATTGGATAGAAAAAAAGGATGGGTAATAATATTGAGAAGTTTTGAGGAGCTGAGAAGAGAAATTGAGGACCTTCAGCTCCTAAGGCTTAGATCTTCTCCATGAGCAGAGGGACCAAGACCCTTGCCATAAACCACAGTGTCACAATTTCATAGATTTAGAAGGGATCTCTTGGGTTCTATAATTCAATCTCCCCATTTTTCAGATGAAGAAACAGGCCAGGAAGTCTAAGAGTGCAAGGTCATACAGTAATTGGCAGAGGAAGGACTTGAACCCAGGACTGCTAGCTCCAAATTTAGAAAGGCATTAAGTGACGTGTACATGATCACATAGAGAGTGAATATCACAGAAAGGATTCAAACCTAATTCCCTCCTGTTCTCAAGTCTAACTCTGGTGGAAAAACAAACTAACAATCAAACAAACAATGTTGGAGCCAGAGGACCTAGGTTTGAATTCTACATCAGTTACTTGTTGCCTTGAGCAAGTTTATTAATCCGCTATTATCTCAAGTGCAGGAGGTATGTGAGTAAATTGGGAAGAATGAAGAAAAAAAATTTTGACAGTCCCAGGGGAGAATGAGCTGGAGTCCTTGAGACTCCAAAAGGAAAGTGTAGTAGGATTGTTGGGCAGCCACCTAAGGCCAGCTACCTCTAATGCCATTGACAACTAATTAAGAGGCTTGGAATCAACAGAGGAGTCTTGCTCAACCATGAATTAAACCATCTTCCCAAAGGCAGAAAGTATCAGTTGGAAACAGATGTTTTGGTACTACATTTTCATTGGGGAATGCAGTTTTGCTGTTAAGAAACTATTGTCTAAGAACTGGATTATTTCTCCAGGGAACACTTGTTCATAATCATGGAGGAATAGAAGCTAGAGAATGATGAAATAAAGAAACAAACAAATGCCAAGGGAGCATACACAAAGATTTAGAGCAAGAAGCAACCTTTGAGATCATTTAGCCATTTCTAAAATGATCTTAAGGCCTTCTTAACCTTTAGGTCTAGGAAATTGTCTTTGATCACATACAGATCCCTGAAGCTCCCTAGGTCTCTGTTTCTCCTATGGTCACAGTAGAGGGTCTAGCTCAAAAGCTCTTGAAATCCTTAACATTTTTAATCCTCAGATTTTATTAGTGATCTTATACCTAGCTATCCAGCTTTCTAGGACTCAGTTTCCTTTCGAATCACATGAGGGGTTTGGACTCTAAGTCCTCTGAAGGACTTGTCACATTTTGTCCTTGGACACTTGTGGGTGCACATACAATGTTCATTACATACTCCAGGCGTCAGTTTCAGGCAGAGTCCATGGAGGGGCCTCTAGTGAAAATGATTTTCATTTTCAATGCCCAAGTTGCACTTAATGGCTGACTTAGAGTGATTATCAATAATAACTGTTTCTATTTCTCCCCCTCTTGATTTTGTTATTTTTTGTTTCTTTTGCTTATTAAAAGAGTCATTCCCTGACTACTTCTTAAAGAGGCCTATTCATTCAATGGGCATTACCTCCCTCTAAGTGAATTCCTGAAAAGGCCAAGGTCCCCCACTGCATCCTGGGCTGTCTCCAGTCATCCTCATCTATATCTTTCCACAGAACCCAGATGGCTCAGGAGGAGAAAATGAGGTCAGTGACCTGCACAGCACACCCTTACTCAAAATCAGTCCAGTGCAAGTCATGCCATCATTTCTCTGATGGCGGTCTTCTTCAAAAATGAAGAATGAACACAACAACCATTTCATATATGAGAAAACTGAGATAAAGAAAGACAAAAAATGAAATAATCCCTTCTCTATAGAAACTTACTCTCTATTAATGGAGGAGACACCATCTGTACATACAAACATATCTATCTATAATTATTTATCTAGCATCTACCCATCTATCATCTATTTAATCTGTCATCCTGGACCATCTCATCATTCTCATCTGTATCTTTCCACTGGACCCAGAAAACTCCAGAGAGGAGAGTGAGGCTGGTGATTCTGTAGAGCCCTCCCTCACTTAAATCCAATTCACATGCATGTCGTGGCATCACCTCCCTGAAGTCATGGTCCTCTTCAAGAATGAAGGACGAACAGCCACAACCACAACTTGTCATCTATCTATCTGTCATCTACCGATGTATCTATTTTCTATCTATTGCTCTTTTCATCTATCTTTCCTCTATCTACTGTCTATTATTTATCAATGATCTGTCATCATCATCGTCATCGTCATCATCATTAACTCATCCATTCAACATTTAAGAAAAGGTATAGATTTTTTCAATAATCTTTTAATGGAATGGTTTATATCTGACAAATGTCACTTGGTAAATGTCAGTTAGGACACCCACCATAGGCTAAACTCTACCATTTTTGTTTTGTTTTGTTTGCCATCAACTCTAATTTAAATAGAAATAAACATGTATTAAGTATGTAATATTACAGAAGATGCAACATGGATTAGTGGATAGAGAACTGACTTGGGAATCAAGAAGATTTGGATTCAAGTCTTTCCACAGTGACAAAATGATCTGACCATTTGGAGAATCATTTCAGTTCAGTGCACCAAGTAATTCTCTAAGACTTTAAGGTACAGAAAATCTATCCACATGCACTGAGAGAAGGAGTTTCCATTTCTGTAAGTTGCCTATTTCAATGGAATCATAGACATAACCCCACCCTTATCTTCTCATTCCAATGTCCTTTCCATGACAATAGTGAAATTAAAGCAAGATGCGACTTAGATGAGATTTCTTTCATATTTCTCTTTCTTCACTAAACTTAGCAAGAATAAATAATTGTGTACTAAGAAACCCAGGAAGAGTTACCAAATTGGTACAAAGTAACCTAATCAGAACCAGAAAAAGATACACACAATGATTATAACAAGGAGAATGGAAAGAACAGCAAAAACAAAAACAAAAACAAAAAAACCCATGAAATTAAACCTCTGTGTGATGATAGTTATCGAGCTTGTCCCTAGAAAGGAGAAAATACACCTCCTTTCCTCTATCTAGGCAAAGTTGAAGGACCATGGATGTAAAACATCACATACATTGCCTGATTCAGTTAATTTATTTTACTGCACTGCCTTTTTTCTTTTATTCTTTTTTTATGCTTTCGCTTTCTTTTTTATTTGTTATAAGAGTTGACTACTTGAGGGGGGATCTATTAGGAAATGAGGTGTTATCACAATGAAAGATTTCAATAAAAATAAACTAAAAAAATAAATGACCACTTTCCTTTGGCATATTCAAGTGAAGATCTGTAGGCTTAACGGTTGCCACTGTTTCATAATGTATCATTTGGGTCATTAGGTCTCTGACATTAATTTTGTGATATCAAAAGTATTGTGATACGATAACAACCATGGGGAGAAAAATGCCTATCAGCTCGCTCAATGCTCTTCCTGTACCTTCTCCCATAAGGCTCAGGCTGGGAACAGTTCCTTTGGGGCCTCTGAAGATAGGAAATTTATAGACTAGCACCCTATTGTCTTCTCCCACCTCTTGTTTCCAGATAAGAGCAGGGAGAGAATAGGATGCATTTGGGCTTCCCCATGACCTACCTGTAATGCAAAAGAATTTTGTTTGGAAGAAGGAAGGGTGACAAATTCATTAAAGTTGCTATGTTATTATCTGTATTGTCATTTAATTTTAAGTTTGACATTTAATTTAATATTAAAAATTTTATTTAATATATAACAATATTTTAATTATACCCAGGAACCCTTTGAAACACTAACCCATAAGGTAACTAAGGTAGCAATGGTTTCTTTTTATCTTTTAAGCCAAAAGTGCCTGGCCCATAGTAGGTACTTATTAGAGCCCATATTTAGAATAGATACTTGGCATGAGAACATTTCAAAAGCTTACTGACCCAAGAATGAGCACATGAGTAATTTGTATGGAAATGATCATTCTAAGTTGCTTTGAAATTACTTACTCTCTTGAATGCTCTAATTTAAGTCATCCTTTCAATATTATTTACACTATTCATTTAGCAAATTCCCTTTTGCAGACTGCATATGTAAACTTCAATCTGTTCCTCATATGAATTATCACACATTTTTAATTAGACAGGTCCAAATTATTAAGATTCTGTTGCTATTATTAATGGTTATCATAAGAGCTGACATTTACAATGTGCTTTATGGTTAACAAGATGCTCTACATAAATCAGGGTGATTTGATCCTCTCAATAACCTTGTCAGGTAGGCAAGGCAGTGCAGGGTGGGTGCTATTATCAGCTTTTGGCAGATGTGGCAGATATGACTCATAGGAGATAAGTTGACTCTCCTCAGCTATTGAGGCTGAGGACATAGAGCTACTAAGTGATAGGGATGGCAATGAAACCTAAGATTACTTGACTCTAAATCTAGTGATTTAAATAATAATTTATAATCTTGATCATAAGATAACTAACATGTTCAAGTTTATTTAATGAACTTTAGTAATAAATAATATCTTTGATTTTCATAGTTTTATTAAAAAGTTATAATTTTAAGATGTAATTATTTTAACTGTCATACTATTACATTAAAATAACATTATTATAATAATATATTATAACATTTGCTGTTAAATAGTATTATTTCAGCAAGATACATAGTTATCCAAAATGTTGTAACCAGTTGTTGCATATTTTGAAAAGTTAGGAGATTGGCAGCCCTGGGGAATTCTATAACTGTGATATAGCTGGATTTTACAAAGGTACTTAAAAAATCTTTTATGATATCCTTGTATACAAGTGAGAAAAGCGCAAGCTAGAGAACACAACTTAAATGGATCTGTTGATATCACAAATTCAGGAATTCCGGTCCTAAGATACTAATCACAAACATGCCTGCCCATCCTGCATGACTCTCATTCATGCCTTCCCATAAAGTAGCCATTGTGAATCCACTCCACGTTATCTTCATTTACTCCTGAGATCATTCGAGTATCAGTTGAAAACTTTGGCTATCTATTTGTTAACCTAACACTCTCATCATGAGCAGGTTACCTCCTTTTCCCATCACAGAATTCCTTCAAGATGTCTTTCACTCCTGTTCTTTGGAATTTGATTTTCATTGTACGATGTGGTCTACTCACATCTGCCAAGTGCTTCCCCATTGTTTTTTGTATGATATTAACTCTACCTGCTTATTTCACTAGATAAGCAATGGAATTGAAACTGGTTGAATAATTGGATATAAAGAGCATTGGTTAATGAGTCAATGACAAGTTGGAGGGCGATTTCCTCCTCCAAAATAATGAAAATGAATAAATGCTAAAGTTCAGAGATGCAGTAGGGGCTCAATAAATGTTGGTTGAAAGAATGAATGAAACCATGGAAAAATGACTATCATCACCCCCTCTTCCTGTTTTGGTTGTCTAACATACCTTTATGTTTTCTTCTTCATTATTTTTTTTCTTTCTTTTTTTTCAAGATGGTCTTTAATGTTCATTGTAACTAGCTTTTGCTTGGGTGAAGATGCTGGAAGAGGAAGGTTTCACGCTCTGACTGACCTCAGTCCCAGAAACCCTGCTAATCCTTTCAAATCCCATCTGGTTATTTACCAGCTATGAGAACATGAGTAAAACAAACCCATCTCTCTGGGTCTCAGTTTCCCTCATCTATCAAATGGAAACAATGATACTTGTAACACAGTAAAAAAAGCAAAGAAAATACCTTATAAGTATTGTTGTGGGAATCAAAAGGAGGCAAATATATACAACATTGATAACCTTTTAAGCTTTGTATGCATATCAATTACCTGGAATCATAGGATCTGGGTTTAGATCCTAGCTATTCTCTTAATTCTCTCTATAACCTTGGGCAAAGTAGCTTTACTCCTCTGGCCTATTCATTACCTATAAAATAAGTTAGGGATAAATGGCCTTTAAGATTCTTTTCAGCTTTAAAACTATGGTCCCATGATCTTCTTCTTATCTCTAGGCCCATGACTGGTTCCTTTTGAACCAGGAAGTTAGATATCTGCCATTTTTATGGTGTTTGGTTTATTAGTATGTCTGGGTATCAGTGAGATTAGAATCGTAAACAGTCTCATAAAATGCATACTCAGCACTAGGCTTTAAAGTTGCTTTTAACCCACAGAAAGGGGAGTGTATCAACAGTTTAACATACATTTCCTCCAAACTACACTCCCAGCAATTATCCCATCCTTCATCATCCCAATTTTCAAAATGTATTTAGAGAGAGGGTGTGAGGATAGCTTAGGGAACTGATAATGAGCAATTGGTCTGTCCTATCTGTCCCAGATCAGTGTTAATTGTATGTTTGTCTTTATTATCTGTTGGCCTCCTTGAATGAGTGATTGAATAACATGAGAACCTTTTATTTTTTTGGACTAGACCTTTGATTTTATTGGCATAGGGAACTCTCTGGTGAGAAAATCCCCTCTGTCAAAGCAAATCAGTACCTGCTCTGCAGCTTAGAATCTTAGAAAGATACCTGGGCCATCAAGAGGTTAATTGACTTGCCTTGGGTCAGTATATCCAGTATGTTTCAGTCATGGGACTTGAACCCAGATCTTCCTGGTTTCAAGGCCAGCTCTCTCTCTTTATCCATTAAACCATGTTGACTCTCATGGCAACCTTATAGGTCTCTCTAGATAAACGGTTCTAGCTAAATTCACCAGCCAAATGAAACCACTGATATGGTTGAATGTTCCTACTCTCCACCCACGTCTAAATTTACCAGTTGGTTGAACTGATCAAAGTGGTTGTCACAGAAATGTCCTTTTCTTTAGTCATTTTTTCAGTCATGTCCAACTCTTCATGACCCTATGTGAGGGAATTATTGGAGTGGTTTGCCATTACCTTCTACAGCTCATTTAAAGATGAGGAAATGGAGGCAAACAGGATTAGGTGACTTAACTATGGTCACTCAGGTATTAAGTGTCTTGGGGTCAGATTTGAACTCAGAAAGATGAGCCTTCCTAACTACAAGCCTAGTGCTCTATCCACTGTACCATCCAGCTACCTCTAGAAATATCCTGAGACATTAACAGTCATAGGAAAGAATGCTCTAAATCACAAACTAATAAATAAATATAAATCAAAACAATCCTGAGGTTTTACCTCATACCTAGTGAAGTGGCAAGATGACAAAAAATGGGCATAACCAATGTTGGAGGGGCTGTGAAAAGAAAGGCACAATAGTGCATTTTTTATGTAGCTGTGAATCAGGATAACCATTTTGGAAAGCAGTTTGAAATTATGCCAATAATTATGAAAAAAAAATCCAGCCTTTTGACCCAGAAATTCCACTCTTAGATTTATTTATACCCCAAGGAGGCAGTTGATAAGAAGCATCCATATATTTCAAATTTTTATATCACAACTGTTTTATGGTAGCAAAGAACTGGAATTAAGATATCTATCTATTGCATGAATGTAATGGAATATTACTGTGCCATAAGAAATGACAAATGAAACAAATACAAAAATGCATGGAAAGACTTTTATGAGGATGCAGGGCCAATAAAATATGCAAAACTGCTACAACAATGTAAATGAAAAGAATGACCACAGAACGATAGAAAGTGAAACCTGCAAAATTGCACAGAATAAGCACATCTACAAAAAAGAGATCAAGGAAATTACTCCCACTCCACTTCTTTGCAGAGTTGGGTCCATGGGGGTGGTAGGTTGCATATATTTTCAGTCCTTTTCTTTCTCTTCTTCTTCTTTTTTCTTTAAAATTTTATTTGTTATATAGGATGGTTCTTTGGGAGGGTTAGTCAGGCAATAAATATTTATTAAGCACCTCCTATGTGCCAGGCATTTTGCTAAGAACTGTGGATACAAATAAGAAAGGTGGTCCCTGCTGTCAGGGAGTATACAATTTAGTGAGGAAAAACAGCATATAAAAAAAAAAGCTGAAAAAAAGAGGGATGGGGAATACAGGTACTCAATAGGCGAATGGTGGAGGCCAGTCTAAGGAATGCAACTGGTGGGAAATGAAGAGTCAGCCCATTTATGAGCCTGTTTGGAGACTATGGAAAGATGCCTTTGTCCTCTAGCCCTTCAATCAGAGTGGTAGAAGGTACAGAGGGTACAGACCAGGTGAGTTCCAAAGTTGATGCAATCTTGCAAGATGGTAGGGTTTCTGGTAAGAGGTTTCCTGCAAGCAAGATGGTGTTAGAATCCAGTGTGACTATGAATATGCCAGAGTAGTTCTCAATCACAAAGTATAACAGACTCTCCATATAGAAGGCAGAAGAAAAACATTTATTCAGACACCAGAAAGCCACATCCCAAAACCAGAAAGCCAAATCCATCATAGTAGCCAAGAAATCAATATACATTATCACTGCAGGTGACAAAGCCATTCCCAAGTCTCATTCCCCTTTCCTATCCCCGCTTCCCTCCCCACCCCTAGCCTTCCCACAAACACTCACAAGCTTAGCTGTCTGCTTCCCTGTGTCTTCTCTGTCTCTGCCCTAACTGCTCTCACTCACTTCCTCTCAGTTCTGCTCCACCCTTCTTGTTCCACTCCACCCTTCCTGTTTCACTCCTTCAGCAAGCTCTTCCTACCATATGTGACTTAGGCTTTCATATGATTTAAGCAGGTCACATTGGCCTATTAATGAATGGGAAAGATCTTCCCATTTAAATTACCATTACATCTAGTCCAAGGAGCACAACTGGTGGGAAATGCATGGGAGGGGGAAGGGAAAAGATATCTGAGGAAATTCTGGTGATGTCATAACAAACGTACCCATAAAATGTATTATTTTATCATGTTAATATTTTAGTGTATTAATAAGAACATATATTTTTCAAAGAATCCTATAAGGTCAGTAGGTTAAATATCATCAAAACCCCTCCAAAGCAGTCCATTCTAATTTTGGGTAGCTCCAATTATTAGCATAAATCTACATCTTCGCTGGTTCTATTCCATGTTACCCATTGTGCACTCTAGGTCAGGTACAATCAGTGCAAACCTTCCACATGACCACTTCAAAAATATCTAAAACAGGATATTAAAAAAGGTTATTATGTTCTTCCGAACCTTACCACTTGTGAGTACAAGTTCAGAAGCTGATACAAGTACAAGTGTAGCTATATTCTGCTCTAGGAGAAAGAGAACAATATTCACAGTTAGAGTAGCTGGGTTTGAATACTGCCTTTGCCACTTTTGACCTCTATGTGATTATATGGATAAGTTATTTAACCTCCATGGGTTTTAGGCTCCCCAATATGCAAAACAAGAGGGTTAGAATTCATGACCTATAAGATCACCTCTAACTCTAAATCTGTGCTCCTACAATCTATGAGTATAGGTTACTATCTCCTCTAATAGAGGCCCAGACCATCTTCATGCATTTCTGTGGCTCGAAAATTCATTCATACACACATATATTCCTACACACAGTTTCCCACTGATAACTTTAATTTATGCCTTTTTAAAAGTATCAGAATAATTTGCAAATATCCCACTTTTATTGAATCCTCCATTGTCATATATAAATATAAAATATAATATAAAAAGTATATAAATATGAGTATTTTTTAATGTATAAAGTAAAATATAAAAATTTGAACAAAATCCAACAGACAAGGTGATCACATCTGTCAGCATATATATATATATATATATATATATATATATATATGTATATATCATACTACCATAGACCCCTGCCTCTATATTAAGAAAAGGGAGATATATTGTCTTCTCTTTTCTCTGGGACAGAGATTTGTCGTTGCAATTAAGCAGGGAAACAGCATTTTAGACTCATTTACAAAGAGAGGCAGTGTGTGACTTGGTGGATAGAAGACTAGCGTCAGATTCAGCTTACCTTGGACACATACTGACTCTGTGATCTTGGGCAAGTCACTTAACCTTTAGGCTAAGATCATATATCTAAGATTATAAACTGCAGAGAAAGCACTGACTTACGTTAGTAAAGGGAGGGTTTTTTTATCCGGTAGTTCCCTATGTCAAAGTAATTACAGGTACGCTATCTCTCACTATATTCCAACTACATTATTTTTTTCTGCAGGAGATCTCTTCCTTTGCCCCACTCAATCCTCCCAGATTGCAGACCATAATTGAGAAGACCAAGGTCTCCCCCTGCCATTGCAGTCTTCTTGACCTATATCTTGCCATGGATTTCTATGACCAGAGGAAAGAGTGAGGTAGATGGTTTTGCACACTCTGCCTCGCTTAAATCCAATTCCCACTCAAGTCAAGACATCATCTTCATAATGTCATTGATCCTCTTCAAAGGATGAAGGATGAACTACTTCCCATGTACTTTCTAAATGTATATCTTGTAGGTCTAGTCATAACTTGGGTAATAATTATAAGATATAATTTATAATTAGGTATAGTTGTTTCCTCCTTTAGAATGTGAGGTCCTTGAAGACAGGGATTGGGTTTTTTTGGTCTTTCTTCGCATTCCCAGTGATCGGTTCTTAGTAAAAATACTTAAGGAATAGTTGATGACCTACTGAGTGATTATACTCAATTCCCTAGCCCTCTCTTCTGTGAGGGCAGGAGGCAAGAGTCCTACCTTAATTCTCACGTCATTAGTTCTCACTGAGTGAACAATGACTACTCCACAAATGTTTGATGATGTTAATAAAGGCCAAGTCCTCCTCCCCACATGCCTGGCCAGCTGGCAGAGAGCCTAGGGATTGCTACAGAGATTTTCCTCCCTCTGGATGAACTTTTGCCCCAGTTATCTCGGTGTTCTGTCTCTGAGTAATACATCTCAATTTTACTGTGCATGCCCTATCCCATTCTGTTTTATGAAGTATGCCTTGGGAGTTTAAAGCCAGTCAAATTGAGTAAGGTCATTATTTGGGGTCATCTCTGTAGGTCAGTTGCACAATTCAGTGGGAAAACATAGGGTGCAAGGGGAGCCAGATCTTCAGTCAACCTTGGAAGTACAGTGGTTGTTTTGTTCATAGACTCATACATCCAAAGGACCTCATGCTCTATCTAACCCCAACATTCTGATTTAATCAATTGGCTTTATTTTATAGATGACCAAATCAAAAGCAGAGAGGTGAAGCAATTTAGGATTGTGGCATCATAGACTTAGTGTTGGAAGAGACCATAGCTATCATCTAGCCCAACTGCTCATTTGGTAGATGAAGAAGTTAAGGGTCACTGGGGTTTACTAACTTGTCACACAGGTAGTAATCATCACAGGTGGGAATTGGACCCCTTGTCCTCTGAATCTAAGGCCAGAGATTGTTCCACTGTACCTTGTTGGGAAAACAGAGGTTGAACGGGAGATAGAGAATATCAAACAGGGATCTAGTCCCTGAACCTTGGTTTGTCTCAGTTTTCTCATCTATAAAATGGGGATAATATCTCCCTACCGTTGTAAGGATCAAATGAGACAATTATTGTAAAGTACATAGCACAGTGCCTAGTATACAACAAGTGTTATATAAATGTTAACTATTAGCTATTATTCTAGCAATGAGATGTGAAAAAGATGACCAGCCAACAATATCCTTGAAGAGGGTCTGATGAACAAACTTTAGGCAATGACAGCTGATGGGAAAAGGCAGTTTGTTACAGTGGTTACAGCACTGAACTTTTGCATCAGGAAGGGCTGAACTCAAACCCTGATTTAGATGCTTCATAGTCTTGTGACCTTGGACAAGTCATTTGAACTCTCTGAGTCTCAATTTCTTCACCTGGAAAATGGGGCTATGCCATTGTGAGAATCAAAGGAGGTAAAAGCTCTTTGAAAACCTGAAAGTGTTCAATGAATAGTGCTTGGCAAACTTTAAAGTGTGACATAAATGTTGACTGATAACTTGCCCCTTCATTATCGGAGAGGTGGGTGCTTGTTCATTGTTCTCAGAGAAGATTCTGACCTCAGGGAAATGGTGCCATGACACATAAGTGAACTGGATTTAAGTGAGGGAGGGCCATGCAAAGTCACCACTCTCACTTTCTCCTCTGCAGTCATCTGAGTCCAGTAGGCAGATCAGGATGACTGGAGATGGCCCTAAGAGTTAGTATGACTTAGAAGATAGAGCTCCGGACCTGGAGCCAGGAAGACCTGGATTCAAGTCCTGCCTCTGACACATAATAGATGTGTGACCCTGGACAAATCGTCTAACACCTGTATATCTCAAGCAACTTGTCACAGAGGGTTGTACATCTGTCTTTGTGGAGGGAATTCCCACACCAGGAGTTCCTCAGGCTCTCTAGATCTCAGAAGTTTCATTTATGTTTATTTTTCAAATTAGTTTACAAGAGCTCATATCCCAGGCATAAAAACATCTTAGCCTGGCATTCAAGGTATTCCACCTTCTTGTTTCTACCTGTGTTTTGGACCTTATCTCACACTATTCCTCTCCACACCCTCTACATTCCATCCAGACAGGACTCATGTGGTTTTTAATTTCCAGTAATGGGAGGAAGCATTATGTGAGAAAGAGCATTGATGTGGAACTGGAGAAACCTGGTCTTTGCTCCAAATTCACAGAATCCTATCTGGGAAGTAATTCAAGAAAATACTCAGTCCAAAGTATTTTTCTTTCTTTCTTTCTTGCTTTCTTTTCTTTCTTTCTTTCTTTCTTTCTTTCTTTCTTTCTTTCTTTCTTTCTTTCTTTCTTTCTTTCTTTTCTCCTTCCTTTCTTCCTCTTTCCCTTCCTTCCTTCCTTCTTTCTTCCTTCCTTCCCTATCTCATACATGATACAGGCAGTGCAGAGCCTTACTCATAACATGGTACAAAAGTTTGAATCTACTCCCTTTCTAATGTGGGCTATTTTGCCCCTTATTATGCAACAAGAAGTAATGGCCCACATTCTTCACCATAGTGGTGCCAGACTCAGTGTGGACACCCCATCAGCTTTAACCCCACTGCATCTCTGAAATCCTGAGCTTGACACCCATCAGCCTCAGTCTCCTGGTAAAAACACCACGTCAGACCCTTCATCCACTATTCTCAGCTGCCCCTTAATAAATGATTATTCAATGAATGAAGATAATTTACAACCCTGCAGGGTGCTCTCTTCCCACTTGAAAATGCATGATATTTTGTTTGCTTGGGCATATACACAGCAAGCCAGGGCAAATTCCCCTAAAAGCAGGCTATTTATAGGACCAAAGAGCTAGACTAGGCTTTTTAAACCTTTTTGTGGGTCATGGATCCTCTTCGACAGTCTGAAGAAACCTATGGACTCCTTTGCAGAATTGTTTTTATTTTCAGAATAATGTTTTAAATGCATAAGGTAAAAATACATAGGATTACAAAGGAAATCAATTATATTGGAATAGTTATCAAATATGTTTTATAAAAGTTTGTGGACCCCAGGTTAAGATCTGGAAATAGAGGGACCTCAGGTGCCATTTACTGCACTACCCTCCTTTTAAAGATGAGTAAATGGAGACATGGGGAGATTAAATGATTAACCCAAGGTTATAGTCAGTAAATATAGTCAGGATTTGAATCAGGTCTTCTGACCTTTTCCATTATCCCAATCCCCTTCTCTATTGGTTATAGGCAGGATGATTCTGCTGAGCTCTCTTTTAGCCAGTTCTCATAATGTTAGGTCTTTCATCAAAATTCCAGAGATAGGAAGTTGTCAGCATTCTCTCTAGTTGCCAAAGCCACAAAAAGTGCAGCTTACAACACAGGGAAGTGGGCAAGGGTCCGATGTTATGCTGGAGTTGGTACTAATGAATAGCTGCCTGGGAAAAGTCAGGACCCCTCTGCTGGTCCATGAAGGACAACTTGTCCACTTTCCTAAGGAAAATGGAGATCAAGAGAGAACATAACCTTGGCCAGCATGCTGGCTTACCTCTCTTTGCCACCTCCCATGTCATTTCCTTTTGAGCAGATGGTACCATTGTACTGGTTAGGAATCTGGGCTCAGTTCAAGAAGAGTGTTTCATTTCTGCTGGAGTTGCTGAATCTGAGAAGACCCATGGAGAATTAATATACCTCCATATTTCTCTAACATCTTTCCCCTGTGTGATACATGCTGTTTTAATATTGTACGCCATTTGACGATCACATGAAAATGGCTGGGCTCAAACCTTGTCTTCTTGGTTCATTCTGCACAGTCTAACACTCTTCAGATGAAAATAAAAATAAAATAAAGTGCTGCTCAAGTTAAAATCTCTTCCTTAAATGTGCCAGGCTGGCTGAAGTGACTGAATTATCCTGCTTTGGGACTCATCTTCATGGAGCTGGCATGCCCTTACTGATTAGCCCCTGTGACTTCCACGCCCCCATGGTGACTTCTGCAGCTCCTCTGAGCACCTCCCTGGCCCTGCCTTGGGTGAGAGGTCCATGGGATGGCTGAGAGGCCTTTCTCTCCTGTGAGAAAGCTATAGTTAAGCAGCAATTAAACAATGAAAGGTTTCTATCTTATAATGATCCCCCTGGCACCATGCCCGTTAAAAACCTCCCTGGTGCTGTCCCCATTAGCAGGTGTCCTCCTGCCTTCCTCTTCTGTTCATTTCAGATGGCTTGTAGGCAAGGGAACTCCTTCAGTTCTTACTCTAGCTCTTCTTTCCCAGCCCTTTGAGTGGGTCAGCTTTTGTAGCTACAAACTACCTAGTCAACTCTCTCTCCATGTTGCAGACGAGGAAACTGAGATCTTCATGATTTACCCATGATTTCTAGTTAGTGGAACAGATGTAACTAGAGTCTAGAATTCCAGTTTAATCCTCTTTCCACTACATCATAAATCTTGGTTCAATTATTCACGAACTTTGTTATGAGACAAAGCCCAATTCAATGTCTTGGGTGGCGAGTTTGCGGGTAGCCAAGTTTCTTTACACACAGAGAGAATATTTCATTTTGTTTTATGAAGTGGGAATCATAAAAGCATAGATTTAGTGATGGAAGGGACCTTAACTTGAAGTTTGCGAACTTAAAAAAATAGTTTAATTTTCATATTTCAATAGAGAGTTTCCTTTGTAATCCTATGTGCTCTGTTGAATGCATTTGCAAAATTATTCTGAGAGGCAGCATCATCATCAGATTGTCAATGGGACTGATGAAACACAAGAGATTAAGAAGCCTTGATTCCATTTTAAAAACCAGGAAACTGAGGCCAAGTAGATGAATTGTTCAGAATCAGCTGTTGCGCATGTGATTCAGTGAGAATTTTGTTTACAACTCATGAGTTGAAGCTTTAGAATACTCGGGCAGTTTTTCAGTGGTCTCTCCCATCGATGGTAAGAAGGAAACAAGGAACTATTTTTCCCAAGTAGCAAACTTCAAGAATTCAGAGAAACATGGAAAGAGCAGGATGAACTGAGGCAAAAAGAAATAGAAGAACAAGAACAATAAACCCAATCATGTTCATGTAAATGAAAATATCCTAATATGTCTAAATGATGAAATTTTGAAAAGCTATAATAATAACTTTTGATAGCCATTATGATAATTGCTATAATTAATTTTGGAGGCAATTAGGTAGTTTAGTAGCTAGAGCACTGGACCTGGAGTCAGACATGAATTCAAATCTAGCCTCAGACACTTATTAGTTATGTGACTATGGCCTCAGTTTCCTCATTTGTAAATAGAGATAACTCCCAGGGTTGTTTTAATAATAAACTGAGATAGCATATGTAAAGCACATTTAAACCTTAAAGCATTATATAAATACTGGCTATTATTAGTATTGGGACAACTAGGTGGTGCAGTGGATAGAGTGCCGGATCTAGAATCAGGAAGACCTGAGTTCAAATCCAGCCTCAGATACTTACTACCTGTACAACTCTGGGCAAGTCACTTAACCCAGTTTGTCTCAAGTTTCCTCCTCTGTAAAAGAAGCTGGAGCAGGAAATGGCAAGCCACTCCAGTGTCTTTGATGAGAAAATCCCAAATGGGGTCACAAAGAGTCAGAAATCATCACTATTAGATCCCTTAAAAGAAACTGAATTCTGAGTAACTGATCTGGTATAGGGACAGATTTAAAAAAAAAAAAAAAAGAAAAAAACTCTTTTGCTCCCAGAAGAAAGGTAAGGAATCAAAAGAGAAGAATATTGCATATGTTATCAGAGAAGATCACCATATTGGGTGTTTTTACACAAAAGCATTCAATTCTGGGGGCAGGATGGAGGGAGGATTATTTGTAAAAATTATGAGTATATAAAACCAAAATCTATGAACAATATGAGTTTTTTTCAGCTAACTCAAACAATGGACCCTTTGGTATCAATTGCTGTTGGCCTGCAAATTCTAATGACAGCATATTCAGGTGTGTGTATGTGTTCGTCCTTTGTTGCCAAAGAAGACCATGCCATCAGAGAAATAATGACATGACTAGCACTTGACTTTGTTTTGAGTGAGGGAGGGGGTAGTAGAATAAGCAGAGAGGCAAATGGCCTGGGTTCTATCACTTTTTTCAGCTCTGTCTCATTGGGCAGACAAGTCACTTTAACTCTTCCAGTCTCAATTTCCTTCCACCTGCTAAGAGAAATTAGATGAAATGACCTCTATCTAGCATTCCTTCCTGGTCTAAATCTCTGATCCTCGGAAAATAAGGAGATCCAACTAGATGATCCCCAGGAGTAATAACATCTTATTATTCTAATTTAATCTATTCTCAATGAACTGCTCAAATATGGAAGTAGCTAGATGGCACAGTGGATACTAAACTCAAGAAGCAGTTAAGTGCTTACTCTGGACCAGACACTATGCTAAGGTCTGGGGATACAAAGAAAACAAGGTAAAAGTATGATTTTTGACCTTCAGGAGTTCACACTGTAATGGAGGAAGATAACAGATATAAAAAGTGAGTTCAAGAGGGTTGAGGTAGGGGAAGTGACCTGCACAGGGCGGTGGAAAAGTCTGCAGAATCAGGGATGGAGCTGGAAGAGGAGTGAACAAGTGAATATGGCTGGCCTTGGCTTTCTCAAAATGGAAGCTAAGGGAGGAACTCACCAAGGGGAAGATGGAGACCACAAAACTAGAGAGACTTTCCAAGATAAGAAGGCAACCAAGGCATATTGGAAAAGTTCAGAAAATGAGGAGGAAAGTCAGAAAGAGAAGTGTTGAATTTGAAGTTAGGAAGACCTAAGTTCACTCTCCCTCATGTACTTAGTAGCCAGGTGACCCTAGGCAAGTCTCTATTTGCCCCAGTTTCCCTACCTGTAAAGCAACAACAACAATATTAATAAATAATAATACCACCAACCTCACGGGGTTGTAAGGACTGAATGAAATAACTCATATAAAGGGTTTTCCAAACCTCCAAGAGCTACAAAAATTCTATTATTTATTGCACCCATTGGTCAGGTCTCTGCGATTGTCTATTTTCTTTAACATCTTTAACAACAAAGGAATTTCTCCAACCTAGTTTCAACAAGAGCTTTAGCTTAACCCCTTGCCAATGTGGCCTCCGTTGCTCATGTGTTCCATCGTGCATTTGCAGGGTCCCTCACAGAATTACACTTGTAAATAGAGCTCATCATCACCGCCATCACCGCAGCGAGGTAATGAAGAAAAATGTGTTGGATAATGAGGAGAACTGCTACCATTAGAGTAATGAAGAAAAACGATCAGAAACGCAGTAAGAACGGCGCCGATATTATTACTCGATGTAATTGACATGAGGTAATTGCTTTATTTTTTTTCCTTCATTTGAGCTTTGCAGATGACTTTAGAATTCTGTACGCCCATCACTGAGTGGAAATAGGGACTGGGGTAATAAATTAAAGAGACAAAGTAGCTTGTTATTTTTTAGGGGAGGGGATTTATTAGTCTGTAACAGAAATAAACAAAACTTTCAAAGATTTAATAAAACATTCAAGGAAAAAGGCATTCTTTTGTGCCATTATTTTAGCTGTTCTAAACCAAGCCTTCTGTCAAAAAGTTCCCAAGAGAAAGAATCAAAGAGAATTAATGCCAAACAAACTCTGATCATTGATGCTACCACCTGAGCTGCTATTGGAGAGATACCCCTCACCATATAGAAAACTAAATTAAGAAATATGTCTATTTCCAGTGTTACTGCAAAGTGTAATTCTACTAAGATGTATAAAAGAGTACTGTGGTGTCTTGGGGTATATAAAGCAAGATGGTATATGGTAGTGCAAAGGTTGTCTTTTGGTCATGTGATAAAGAGTAAGAACCTCCCTTCTTGGGATGCTTTGCCATTTAATCAATGTTCTTTCAAAAATATAGTATCTGCAAACTGAGTGTAATATTCTTGGTATGGTTTGATCACCCACTAAGGAGATCACTTCTCTTTTAATGCAGTCTAAAATCACACTCTTATTTTTGTCTCTCATTAACACTGTGGATATATTAAACTTGGGGTTCACTAAAGTCCTCATATTTTTTTCTGATGAACTCTTGTCTAGTCATACCCTTCCTTCCTCCCTCCTTCTTATGAGGTTTTTTTAAAACTCAAGTATAGGAACCCATATCTATCCTTCTAGAATTTCCTCTTATTACATCTGGCCTAACATTCTAACCTCTCAAGATTTTATTTTTGTATGTTGACTAGCACTTAGTATGTTTACTGTCCCTCTGAGATTTTTTTCATCAGCAGATTTAATGTACATCCATCCATACCTCCATTCAAACTATTGATGGAAAAAAAAAATCAGAAAGCACAGGACCTGGAGATGCCAATTAATGAATCTTCTTTAGGTCTTTTCAACTAACATTCAACCAGTTCTGAATCTGCTGAGCAGGAGTATAACCTAACCCATTATCTCTCCATCCTTATAGTATGAGAGACTGAAAAATGAAGAAGTCAGACCAGATAGTATCAAAGTTTCCTTCTACCGCTAGACAGATGAACGGTGACCATCTACTCATAATACCAGGGCAGTGTTGGGCCATCCAACGGATGCCTCAAGGTACCTTAGGAGAGGCATCCTGAATGATTGGGTAGAGTATCAGATTCAGAGCTAGGAAAAATAAGACTCAAATCTTATCCCCAACACCAGCCCTGAGCAAAGAAAGTTCCTTCAATTCTCTTAGCCACAGTTTCTTCATCCATAAAATTGAGATGGCAAGACTTGATATATCTTCACAAGGTATAAATAAGACTATGGGTCTAGTCCACAGAAGCTATCAATGCTTACCAGAAATCTAGGTAAATTACACCTGCCACATTCTCTTGATGCATTGGTCAAAGTGTAATAATAGTGTAGTGATAGTGTACTAGTGTAGTAATAGTGACCAAAAAGGAGACAAGTTAGCTTGGTATGTCCCATTCTTGATAATATCTAATATTTATGTAACAGTGTGAGGGTTGTTAATAGCTATACATACATCATTTAATCCTCACAACAGTGCTGTTAGGTGGGCAACAAAGATATTGTTATCCTCCTTTTAAAGATTTAGAAACTGAGGTGCAAAAAGATTAAATGACTTTTTCAGAATCACTCAGCTAATAGATGCCCAGGGTAGGATTTAAATCCAGATCTCTGATTCTGAATCCCATTTTCCTTCCTAGACGTTCACAGTTTACCCAATGAAATTTCACTAGGAATCAAAGTCAAGATCACAGCAATCTCCACCCTCTCCTTTAAAAAAAAAAAAAAGAAAAATACATCCCTTTCTTTTGTTTTGCATGTGCTATCCTACTCTTTCAAAGACCACTGATAGGGGCTCAGCAATTACACTGACCAGTTCTTTCAATATGTTGTAATGTAGTTTCTTGTGCCTAGTGATCTGAACTATTCCTAAGCAGCCAGAGTCTCTCTTTTTGCCTACTTACCCATCTCAGATTTCACCTTCTTTGTGCCATAGGAATTTTTGTTCCATCCTTTCCAGGCTAGAGATCAAAGGACCCAAATGCTGACATAGGCAAAGATTTGTTTCCCACGAACGAGCCAGCCCCTGCTCCAGCAAGAAGGGGACACTTACAGAGTGGGGCAAAGGTGGATAATTATAGACAGAATGCTTGGAAAGGGACTTTGAGTGACAGAAAACTTGGCAGTATGGTGGAGAGTTTGACAGGATGTACAGGTCATGATCTCATTCAAAATAGGAGAGTATTAGTGCTTCCTTGGCACTGACCACAGGACCCTAGATTTGGAGCTGAAATGGGTCTAAGAGGCCATCAAGTCCAGGGGCTTATAACCCTGGTGAACTATAAAAAAAATAGATTGTGAGATGTGTGTTTCAGCGTAATTGACTTCTTTTGTAACATTGTTGATTTTATTTTATGCAATTAAAGCCACTTTTCTAAGAACCAGAGCTGAAAATCTGCGATCTTGGACAAGAAAAGTCACCTGACTCCAATGGCCTCTGATATCTCTTCCATCTCCAAAAATGCTGGAGTTTTTTATTTGTTCCTTCTTTTACTCATAGTTATTTCAATTTTTAAAAAAGATTTTTTTGGTTTGTTTTTATATCAGTTATTTCCAGACACGCCTTACCCACATTCTCTTGATGCATTGGTCAAAGTGTAATAATAGTGTAGTGATAGTGTACTAGTGTAGTAATAGCGACCAAAAAGGAGAGAGGTTAGCTTGGTATGTCCCATTCTTGATAATATCTAATATTTATGTAACAGTATGAGGGTTGTTAATAGCTATACATACATCATTTAATCCTCACAACAGTGCTGTTAGGTGGGCAATAGGAGTGTATCCAATTTAGAGTCTTCCTTTGTCATAAAGGGGAAAAAAAACAGTACAGCTTGCTTGGAATAGTCAGCCTGGCATAATTATGCCCGGTTTGGGAACTGAGGTATAGAAAGAGTAATTGCCTTTCTTAGGATCACTCAGTCAATAGATGCCCTTGGTGGGATTCAAATCCAGATCTCTCTGATTCTGGATCTCATTTTCCTTCCTAGATGTTCACAGTTTATCCAATGGAATTTTGCTAGGAATCAAAGACAAGAATACAGCAACCTCCACCCTCTCCTTTAAAAAAAGAAAAATATATCCAGAGCCAGCTATGTTGCTATGAACAAGCTACACTAACTGAGCCACCCTGGATAAATCATTTAACCTCTGGTGGTCTCAGTTATCCCCATCTGTAAAATGGGGATAGTAATAGCTCTAAGGGTTGTTGTGAAGACCAAATGACACCCATTACGTTACAAAAACTGCCCAGCAAAGCTGGTTGGAATCATCAGCACAAGGGAATTTCCTTCCTAACAAGACGGGGATTAATCTATGTGCAAGATTGAGAAATTATCTTCCCCTAATCATCTCATGGTATCATGGAGACTTTACTGAGGGTTTCTGGTCAACCAATAAGCTTGAAGAACCCAAATTTCTTATTAGAGCAGCTATGAGTGACAGACCAATCTCAAGGCAGGCAGAAAGGGGGAGAGATTTAGGGAAACAAAATTCTATTCATAAATATGTGCACAGTGATGAGCTATGTGCCCAGCTGTCTTGAGGCAGAACCAAACTATCTTCCTGTCTTTTGTCAGTGCAATTAACTTTTCCTTTATTAATTTAGAGTTATTTCAGTTACTGCATATATGCTTAGCATTGATAATTGGTTCACTGTCTATGGTTCCTTTAAATGTATTTTAGTTTCCTTGTATATATCTCTTGATATTGAGAATTTTTAATTTTCCTTCTGTCTCCTAGCAAGATTGAAACAACTAAATTTTTTGTATTCCCCTGATGCACAGTAAATTTTCTTCCAACCTTTTATTTTCATTCAGTGTCTTTACTTTTAAACTGCATTTTTTTTTGTATGCAACACATTGTTGGATTTTGGTTTCTGTTCCATTCTGTTACTCATTTCAGTTTTATTCAGAACCAAAATGTCATCAGTCTTGGAACTCGAACAAATGAGTGGCCTAGGTTGTTGTCAGAAATAATCAGGTTAGAAGTATTTGGGAGGGGAGAGAAGAGGGGGGAGGAATGAGGGATTTTTGCATCATCAAGGGCTGTGGGACAGCTGAGGTGGAAATTGTCAGAAAAGTAGTTTGGAGCCATGGGAGAGGAAAGCATGCAAGACAAACTTCACTCACCTCACAATTTTGCCCAGGGCCACGTATGGACAGAAAAGAGTTGGTTGCTGCTGTGGAAAATGCTGGTTTTCTGTTTATTTGTCCTTTCACTTAAGGGGAGCGATTAAAACAATAAAAGTTTTATTGATCATATTTTGATTTTTACATGACAGTCATTTTCAGGTATGACCCCAGCCTTATAACTTCCCTTATTGCTTCTTAGTCATTTTTTTCAGTCATGTATGACTCTTTGAGAATCTATTTGGGGTTTTCTTGGCAGAGATATTGGAGTGGTTTATCATTTCCTTTTCCAGCTCATTTGACAGATGAGGAAACTGAGGCAAATAGGGTTAAGTGACTTGCCCAGAGTCACAAGGCTAGTAATTGTTTGAAGTTGGATTGAGGTCTTCCTGGCTCCAGGCCCTGCGCTCTATCCACTGGATTACCTAGATGAGGTAAATTAAAAATAAATTTTAAAAAATTAAATTAAAAATTAAATTAAAAAAAAATCAATTGAGCAAAACCACCTGAAACACTGCAAATGACCAATATATGTAACATTCTATATCCACAGTACCCCACTTCTCCATTGAAAGAACAAAGATGCAAATCCTCACCTTTTCTGTAGGCTAAGTCTCTCTATCAAAATGAAATTTGCTGGTGAACTATTTGTGGGAGAAGGTAAAAGGAAAGCTGAACTATGAGGGATGGTGGAATGAGTAAGTGGAGTCAGAGAACCTGAATTCACATTTCACCTCTGATGATGATAGCTACCTAATGTGACCTTGGACAAATCACAAAAACCTCCGGAGGCCTCAGTTTCCTTTTCTGTAAAACAAAGGAGCTGGACTAGAGGACCTTTGAAATCCACTGCTGCTCTAAAGCTACACACTTACACAATATTTTTTTGCTATTTTATTCTTTCTAATTAGGTCAAAGGATCATCCCTAGTGAAGGAATCTCTTTTGAAAAGATCTTGAAATGTAATCTGAAAGCTTTATGCCCATGGATAAGTCACTTTGACTGGATGGGACTCCTTTTCCTTACCTATAGTGCTGGGATTAGATTAGATATTGCTTTCTTTCTAGTTCATGAAACACTCCAAGGTCTCGTTAGGTCTAGAGTTCTCCAGTTCAGTGGCTTTTGCCATGTTCCCCTCTTAGTGTTCTGAGAAGTCAGGAAAGGGCTGGGAGCTGGCTCAGTCTTGTCTGTCTTCTTTTTTCTTCTAGCCCAGGATTTCTCTGTCAGCAAGAATCTCCTTCCCATCGCTCCCTTCCCAGTTTCCACCACTCCCCCCTCACCTGATCTGTGTCTTTATTTCCTTTCTGGGAAATGAAATAGATGGGCTTCTCATCTGAAAAAAAGATTAGAGATGTTTGCCCTAGGAGATGGGTTTTTTTTGGTTGTTGTTGAAGGCTTTCATGGAAATTTGGACCAGTCTTTAGTGAAGGTAATTTGGGTTTGCCAAGAGATGAGACGAGACAATTCCCTTGCAAACTTTAGAGAAGGTTAGGAAAGAGCCTTCCCTCTCAGGAATCATAGTCCTCCTTTCTGGTTCTTTTTCCTCTTTATGCAATGAGAAGATAGGATTGGTTACTCAATGGAGAGCAGGCCAAGGAATCAAGAAGTCCTAGGGTCAAGTTCTGACTCTAAAACACACTGGCTGTGTGACTCTAGGCAAGTCACTTAACCTCAATGCCCCTGGGCAACACTAAGGCTAACACTATACGTTATAGAGAAGGTGGACATCTACACAGATAGGAGGGGAGAACTGTACTAATTAGCACTAATTAGCTCTGTGACCTTGGGCAGGTTCCTTAATGTCCTTAGGCCTGATTTTTTTTTTTGGTTTATAAAATGAGGAGTTTGGGCTTTAGATGGGCTCCATCAACAAATATTTATTAACCACCTGTTACATGCCAGGCACTGTGCTAAGTGCCAGAGACACAAAAAGAAGCAAAAGACAGTCCCTGATTTCAAGGAACTCTGATCTAATGGGTGAGAAAGACCACATGAAAATAAATATATATATAAAGCAGGCTACATGCAGGATAGATAGGGGAAAAATTAAGAAAGGCAAGGCACTAGAATTAAAAGGGCTTCCTATGGAAATCCCTTTAGTTGGGACTTAAAGGAAGCCAGAGAGATCAATAGTTATGACAGAGAAGGGAGAGTGTTTCTGGCATGGGGCGCAGCCAGAGAAAATGCCCAGAGCTAAGAGATGGTCTTGTTTGTGAACCAACCAAGGGGCCAAAGCATGTTGGGGAGGAAACACTAAAGCTACTCTCCTCTGACCTACTTTTTTTCTATTTTATTATATTCAGAAATATCAACAGAACACCACCAGCAGTAACAACAAAAATCCAACAAC
>CM053770.1:219953593-220011034 GCA_028658325.1 Potorous gilbertii
CCCCCCCCCCCCCCCCCCGCAATGAATTTCCATTCTCACAGGAAGACTAGAGCCAATGGATAGCAGATCCCCTGCTGCATAGTGCTAACAGACTTCTGATTATTTTCTCCGGCTCTCCATCTTCACCTGTCACCGGAAATTAGACTCTTCCCTGGAGGGGGTTAGAGGGAAATGAGAGGGTGAGATGCCATGAGGAAGTCTCTTCCCTCACCAGCAAAGTACAGAGTATTTGCTTACTTCCACCAAAGCTGTGAGAACTAAAAAAGAATGTCTAGGCAGGCCTGAGAGCGTCTCATACAGTAGAATTCTAAACTTGTTTTATCTTTGTCATCCCTCCCAGCTCTGTTAGTGTGTGCTTTTATAGCGAAGGAGAAATAGTCACTTTTTAAAAAACGTTAACTGACCTCATACATTTGCAGGGGTTCTTGGTCAGAGTCATTGACTAGATTTCTGGGAATCCATGGTGACCCTGGACAAGTCACTTAAACTCTGTTGCTTTAATCCACTGCAGAAGGAAATAACAAATCACCCCAGTGTCTGTGCCAAGAAAATGGAGTCACAAAGAGTAGGGCATGACTAAATAATAACCCATGAACACAAATGGCAAAAAAATATATTTTTATTTTCACTAAACTGTAGTTGAAATTGAACATTTCTTCAATTATGAATTTTAAAGATCACATTACTCTGAGAAAGGTTCAGATTGAGATAGAACATGACTGAAAAAAGGGTTAAAAATTCCCAAGAGGCTATTCTGAATTCTCTTTTTAGCTCAGGACTACAGCAACTGGGCATAGATTGCACCTTACCCTAGAGACAATTAGGAGGTGAAGTGGACAGAGGACTTCGTCTGAGTTCAAATCTGGCCACAGACACTTATTAGCTGTGTGACCATGGGCAAATCACTTCACCCTGTTTGCCTCAGTTTCCTCATCTGTCAAACAAGGTAGAGAAGGAAATGCCAAACCACTTCAGTATCTTTGCCAACAAAATCCCAAATGGAGTCATGCAGAGTCAGACACAACTGAACAAGGACAATCCTTTGAGAAATTTATATAAAATTTCTCTTCTCCAGAATGGCAAATTTTATTGTCAATAGAAGGTTTTGATGAAGACAATTAGCCAATATTTATTTAGCACCCACCATGTGCTAAACACTGTGCTGAGAGCTGGAATTAGAGTTAGATAAGACTTGGTTTGTATTTCAGCTCTGGTCACTGTCAGTTATCCCCAGTTTACTTATTTATATCTTGTTCATAGATAGCTGTTTGCTTCTTGTCTCCCCCCATCAGAGAGTGAGCTCCTTGAGAGCAGAGACTGATTTTTGGCCTTATTTGTATTCTCTGCAATTGGCACATAGTAGGTGTTTAACAGATGTTCTCTGATTGACTAGATGAGTCACTCAATTTTCACAAACCCAAGAAAAATTGGAATTGTAAGAGCTGTACTCTCTCTACCTTCTGTATCTGTTCAAAGGATTCCCAGCCCTGGCACATGATAAGCCAAGGCTTGTAGATTGACTGATTGAGTATAACCCCAAAACAACCTTAATGTGGATTGTTATTAATTAACTCAAAAGATTGAAACATGGGCAATTGAAGGCCACCTATTTGGTGGTCTGTAGGCTTTGTAGGGCAAAGCAGGAATTTCAGCATATTTTGAGAGGGAGCTGCCCACCTGTTTCACACAGAGAGCTTGCTTCAGAGTTAACAGCTCAATAAATGCAGGACCATATCCAGGTCTTGGGATTTAAGTTTAACAGACATAGATTAACTAGCTACTTTATTAAATAGACATGAATGTCACCGAGGACCCAGAACTACTGGTCCCACAGCTCCCACAATCACTGCAATCAGGCATGACAAATGAGTCCAACCCAACCTTTCAGTCACATCTTATTCACCTCTAGCAATATTAGACACAGATACATCTGCTCAAGGGACCCTAGTCAGAGAAATCCTGTAGCTAGAGAAATAAAGGACATGAGGGGCCATTTGAGAAATGGGGATCAACACAAGACCATCGATTCAGAGCTGAAAGGGATCTTAGGTCCCCAGAAGTCATCTGGCCCAAATCTCTCCTTGTACAAAGTAGGAAACTGAGGCATAGAGCTAGGAAGTGACCTTCCCAAGGGTCACTGCTCACTATTGGCCATTGGAGTAACAGTAGACTACAGTGCCCTAAGCTAGGAATCAGGAGACCTGCATTAGGATCCTAATGATAAGACCTAGAGAAGGAAGAGGGATCATTAATTCCAACCTTCTCATTTTACAGATGAGGAAACCAGGACCTGGAGGGCCTAAGTGACTTATTCAGATAACTGTCTAAGTAACTGAACAAAAATAACACATGAATACAGATGGCAAAAAAAATATATTTTTATTTTCACTAACCTCTAGTTGAAATCAAACATTTCTTTCAACTATGAATTTTAAAGAATACATTATTCTGAGAAAGATTCAGATTGCTCAGACATCGATGACCCAAAAAGGGGTTAAAATTTCCTAAGAAGTTTTTCTGAATTCTACGGTTTAGCCCAGGACTATAGCAATTGGATATTGCTTGCACCCTCCCCGGGGAGCAGGTAGGTGGTGAAATGGACAGAGACTGAACAGGAATTCAGGACCCTCCCCTGCCAAAGTTCAGCACTTTCTCCTCTACTCTTTACATTACCTCTGAGTCTTACTCTGGGACTCAAGTTGTCTCAAGAGTAAAAATAAGGGGCAGGACTAAATAATTTTTAATAATTTTGCCAGTTCTAGTTGTCAACCAATCCAATTATTCTGCAGAGTAATTTGGAACCATGCCCAGCATGGATCCAGCAATACCATTACTATAAAGATGGAGGGAAGAACCTATATGTACAAAAAGAATTGGAAATGGAAGGGATCAACTGGGGAATGGCCGAACAAGCTGTGGTATATGAATGTAATGGAATGCTGTTTTGCTATGAAAAAGGACAAACAAGATGTTTTCAGAAAAACCTGGGAAGACTTGCATGAATAGATGCAGGGTAAAGTGAGCAGAACCTAAACAGTGTGCACAGTGGCAGTAATATTGTGTGATGATCAACTGTGAATGACTCAGCTAGTTCCAAGACAATTCTGAAGGACTGGTGATGAAAAATGCTATCTATCTCCAGAGACAGAAGCGATGGAGTCTGATACAGATAAAAATACACTCAGTGTTACTATTATTGGTTTGTTTTGTTTTGTTTTTTGGTCTGTGTTCTTTTTTTTCTTCATAACATGGCTAATAAGGATGTGTTTTGCATGACTGCATATGTATAATTTATATCAAAGTGTTTGCCTTCTAAAGGAGGGAAGAGGGGAGGAAAGGAGAGATTTTGGAACTCACAATTTTAAAGAAGTTATTTTTTATTTACATGTTATTGAGAAAAAAAAGATGAAATAAAAATTAAGTACAAAATAAATAAATGCTTTCTAGGGGGATATAAAAGAATTTTACCAATTCTAAGATTCTAGGGTTCTTTTACTCATTCTTTCTTCAACTGGCACTTTTTGTTTCAACTCTTGATGGGTCCTTGATTTCATCAGTGTCTGTCTTCCCTCCAATAATGCAGATGACTACTCTTTACAATCTAGCTTCCTCATGGTTTTTCTAAGAGGGTGTAACTAATATACTCAAAGGATTCTAAGTGAAACCTTTACTTCTAGAATTTATAGTCAAGCTGACAGTTTAATTATTAAGCAGAGCACTCCTGTATATACACATCTAGCCTTAAGCTCCACCCTGAGCTCTAGTCTTGCACCATGAGCTGGTTATTGGACATTTTGGTCTTTAAATCCCATAGGCATTTCAAAATCAGCATGTTCATGTCTTTGCACAGTTCATTCTCCAATGCTTGAAAGGTGTTCCTTCTAATTCCTAGTTGGTCTTATTTTTTAAACTCAATTAAAAAGCTATTTCCTATATGAAGACTTTAGTGATTCTCTTGAATTACTTGGTACTTATTTTTTGTGTATTTAGACATATATTGGAAAATAAACTCCTTGAGGGCAGGAACAGTTGCATATTTATCATTGTTCCCCTATCTTCACATGAAACAGTGCAGTGGAAAGAACTATGAAACTGATGCACTGAGCATGGTGTCATGATATCCACGTTGGAATTCCTGCATTGGCATTTACCACCTTTGTAGCCTTAGGAAAGTCATTTATCTTTTTGTAAATTAATTTCCTCATTTGTAAAAATGAAGGGGTTGCACTAAGTGGCCTGTGAGGTCCTTTCTAGCTTAAAATCTGTAATGCTATGAATCTCCTTGGGTCTTGGTTTTCTGTTCTGTAAAATATGGAGGTTGAGTTCAGTGACTTCTGATATTCCATCTGAATCTATGGTTCTAGGATACTATAATTTGTTTTAGCTACTCTTTGGAAACAAAAATTTACCCAGATGATATAGACCAGGCTAATGATGCTAAAATGAACAGGCCTCTATTATAATGACAATTTATATCACAAAAGGGAAGGCACATGATTTGGAACACTCTGGGAATGGGGGGCGGGTGTCTGCAGGGGTAAAGAAGAACGTGGTGGTAAACCAAATAATAGAATTTCAGTCACCTCTAGAGACAAAGATGCTACTGTATCTCCAGGTTTCTCCATCCTTTTCTGGATGGATTGAGGCATACTTGTGTTCAACACAACAAGGCTGGTCAACACTGTGGAAGAGAGCCTCCGTACTCCCCATCCCCCTTATACAAAAGGGAAGGGCATCTCTCAGGCATGTCTTACTAATTTCCCGACTCTTATATTACAGGTAGTAGGTTTCAATCAGCTAAAAGACTAGACATTTCAAGCAAGGGGATCCTAGACATGGAGTGGACAACAAAGATTGGTGGGGGAGGTTACCAGATGGGATGAGAGTGCATGCTTAGAGTGGAACCTTCCAAAAAAAGAAGAGGTGAATTCAGAAAACTAGACTACCACAACTCTTCTAAGATTTAAAGGGCTGTGATATATGTTGATGGAGGGAATCACTACACCAATGAAATCTCACACACTTGAAGTATCTTGCATTATAATCATATAAAAATAAAATGGGCAGGTAGGTGGCAAAGTGGATAGAATGTTAGGCCTGGAGCCAGAAAGACTCATCTTCCTGAATTCAAATCTGACTTCAGATACTTACTAGCTGAGTGACTTTGGGTAAGACACTTAACCCTGTTTGCCTCAGTTTCCTCTTTTGTAAAAATGAGCTGGAGAAGAAAATGGCAAACCACTCCAGTATCTTTGCCAAGAATACCCCAAATGGGGTCATGGAGAGTCTGACATGACTGAAAGAACTGAACAGCAAGAAAAAATAATGCTAGCCCAAGTTTATATAGTAGTTTAAGACTTGTAAAGTACTTTAGAAAGATTATGTAACTTGATCCTCACAAGAACCCTAGAAGGTAGGGGCTATGACCACCTTCATTTTACATGTGAAGAAAGTGAGGCAGATAGAGGCTAAGTGACTTGTCCAGGGTCATGTAGCAAGTAAATATAAGGTTGAATTTGAACCCAATGCTCCACCTAGCTGCTATATGTGTATGTTCCCCATCTTCCTATGGGAATGGAAACATTTTGAGGGTGTAGGAAACAAGACTCAGAAATGATTTGTTTCTCCCACAGCACCTAGCATAGTTCTCTGTCCACAAAAGGAATTTGCTAACTTTTAAAAATTGAATTGAATTAATAGGAACCTTCAATAGAGCAGCCAAAAACCCAGGAGGTAATACATCAGAAATTGTAGTAATACATTCTGCTCTCCTGAGCATTGCCTGGAGTTCATTTAGCATTTTTAAGGTAATGAATACATTGCCAAATTCCGTGGCAGACTTCAGAGAAATGTGAGAGAGATGACAAAAAGGTCAGAAGGAAAGCGGGCTGAACCAGGAATCAGAAAACCCAAGTTCAAGACCCAGTCCTGTTGTCATCAGTCCCACAGCCTTGGGCAAGTATAGTTACCTTCCCTGAGCCTCAGTTTCTTTACCTATAAAATGGGGATATTAATACCTGTCTTGCTTATGAGATGAGTATCCTACATTTAACACGGAGTCTGGCAAACAGTAGGCACTTGATAAATGCTGACTTGACTTATTGACTTTGTAATACCACACAAATGAAATCGTCCCACCTGTGTGACCTTGGGTTACTTGTCTTCCCTGTAATGATGATCTTTAGGATAATGACTATATATATATTATGATTAATGAATAATTATTGATACTTTAATAATCATAAGTTTTAGCATTTACATAGTACTTTAAGATTTGTAAAGCACTTCACATAGTATCTTGATTGATTCTTACAACAAACCCGGGAAGATCTAGGGTTATTATTGGCACTCCCATTTTACAGATAGGAGAACTAAGGCTGAGAGAGGTAAAGGTTTTGTCAACAGCTAGCAAGTGTTTGAAACACTGTACTAAATTAGGTCTTCCCGACTCCAAGCTCAGCCCTCTGTCCGTTCTGCTGCAGAGTTGCCCAGTCTATGAAATAGCTTAACTATTATTTATAGGTAGGTTAGGGTTAGAGTTGGAGGTATTTAAGGTTAGGGTTAAAGTGGCATAGTGGATAAAGTTCTGGACCTGGACTCAGGAAGATCTATATTCAAATCCAACCTCTGTCACTTACTGGTTGTGTGACCCTGGGAAGATCATGTAACCTCTATCTGCCTCAGTTTCCTCACCTGCAAAACAAGAGAGGTGGACTGATTGGCTTCCCAAGTTACCTGCATCTGTAGATTTCATCTAAATAAGTATCAGACAGACAGACAGATAGATGGATAAATAGATAGATAGAGATATCTAGAATCATAAGTAAGGAAGAGACTGAAGGATCAACTGCCAATATGTGGTGCACCAAATAGATTACTGGACTCAGTGCCAATAAGACTTGAATTTCATATTCTACCCCAGAAATTTTTGGCCAAGTCATTTATTTGTCTTAGACTCCATTTTCTCACCCATAAAATTGGAATAAAAATAGCACCTCCCAGGTTTGTTGTGAGGACCAAATGAGATAATTATATATAAAGTGTTTTGAAAATTTAAGGTAGTGTGTAAATGGTAATTATTAACGGTAAAAAATATTCTACTTTCCCTCGACGTTATTGTCGCTAGCACTACCATCCTTCCTAAGAGTTTGGGAACATTTAAAACCTTCTATTTAAAATCTATTCTTTCTCCCTTGATTAAAATGTGGATCAAGTATACCCATCCTGGATTTTACACTTAAAATATCCTGGAAGCTATTAGGAAGCCTCCTAGCTCATGAAAACTATCTCTACCCCACTCCCTCTCCCTCCCCATTTTATAGGATCCAATATTTGCTACCAAATTGAATTCCAGGTTCTACAGTTTTTTACACAGGGAGGTAGAGGTGGGGAAGAAATTGCTTGTGTTCATACTAATACGAAAAGGCAGCTTGATTCCTAGGTCTCTGTTTTAATTTGGGTTTTCCTCACTGATGATTTTATTGAAAGTGAAATCTCTATCCCTATTATGATTGGGTATCTCAGCCTGAAAAATGGAAAATTAAAACTTCAAAAGTAGAATGCAGGAGCAGGTGTTAGCCCTTTCTGGCAGCAGTCTTTACAAAGATGTTTAATGCTCAAAACCCTCTCTCCACAGGGACCTTCCCTAGTCACACTTATCCAAGCCTCCTTTGTCCAGAGGGTAAGGGTTGTAAGCACAGGACAAAGAGTCTCTCCTTCAGAATCTGTTGGCAATTCACAGTGCCTGACACACCAGCAGTTTTAACCTTTTCATCTGCTTTTTTTTTCCTTTTATGATCCAGACACTTTGTTCCCTTGGTATTGAAAACCTTGTTTTCTTGGTGAGAGACCCAGACTTTTCTTTCTTTCTGCATGGGCAGATGGGTCAATTCCATTATCTAGAAAGAAGAAAGTTTCAAAAGGCCAAGAGCATTGCAAAGAAGTTCAAAATCTGGGGTGGAACCAAGATGGCGGAGTACAGGCAGCAACCCAGCAGACCTCCCCCAACATTCCTCTTCAAACAACTTGAAAATAACACCTCAAATCAAATTTTGGAGCAGCAATGTCAATGAAAGGTCAGAATGAGTCATTTTCTCCAAACTAGACCGCTTAGGAGGTCAGCAGGAGAGGTCTGTGATATTGTGGTAGGAGTTGGCCCTGAATGTTGCTAGCAATAGCAGCAACAGCAGTGGTGAGGCTTAGAAGTCTCAGATGGTAAGGATATTGGATTACTGGTCAGAAAGAGATCACAGGGGACCCTTTGCTGGCCTGGGTATATATGATGCTGTTTGCTCAGAAGCAGTTCTGGATTGCAAGTCCAGGGTCATAAGGAATGCTTGTGTATGTAGGTGGAAAGTTTTAAAACAGCCCTTCCTAGGCAAAGACCAGACCACAGACTAGGAGAGCAGTGACCACAACTCCCCCAGTACAATATCACCCTGGAAGCACTGAAAACTTACAGACCCCCAGAATTAACTCTGAAAACAGCAGTATAAAAAAGTCTGAAGTTTGTGAGAGTGCATCCCCACCACCAGAAAGCAGAGCCCAACTTTAACATAAAGTTCAGAGTTAAGACATAGAGAGGAAAGAATGAGTAAACAATAATAGCGACAAAAATTCAACCACACAAAGCTACTGTGGTGGCAGGAAAGACCGAGATGTAAACTCAGAAGACAACAATGCAAAAACAGCTACAAAGCTCAAAATCAAACACAAACCCAACAAAAGTTCATGAAAAAAGTTAAAGAAAGAAATAGGAGTGGGCAGAGGAAAAGTGGGGAGAAGAAATGAGAGTGATACAAGATAATTATGAAAAAAAGAATTAGCACTTTGGTAAAAGAGACACAAAAAATATTGAAGAAAATAATATCTTAAAAAACAGAATTGACTTAATGGTAAGAGTGGTACAAAAATTCACTAAAGAGGAGAACATTTTAAAAAAGGAGAATTGTCCAAATGGAAAAAGAGGTCAAAAGCTCACTAAAGAAAATAAATCCTTAAATTAAATCTGAGTGAGTGAAAGCTAAGGACTTTATGTGATATCAAGAAATAATAAAACAAAGTAAAAAATATGAAAAATAAAAGAAATTGCAAAATATTTCATTGGAAAGAGAGATTATTTAAAAATTCTTGGACTACCTGAAAGATATGATCAAAGAAAGAGCTTGGATATTACATTTAAAGAAATTATAAAGGAAAATTGCACCAATATCTTAGATCCAGAGGGCAAAATAGAAATTAAAAAATCCACCGAGTACCTCCTGAAAGAGATCCCAAAATGAAAACTCCTAGGAATATTATAGCCAAATTATAGAGGTTCCAGGTAAAGGAGGAAATATTTCAAGCCCTCAGAAAGAAACAATTCAAATATTGTAGAGCCAAAATCAGGACTTAACAACTTCCATATAAAGGAGTGGTAGCTTGGAAAATGAAATTCCAAAAGACAAAGGAGCTAGGGAAGCAACAATAACCTACTCAGCAAAACTGAGTAATATCCTTCAGGGGAAAAAAGTATATTTAATGAAATAGAGGACTTCCTGATAAAAAGGCTAGAGCTGAATAGAAAATTTGATGTTCAAACAAAAGATTCAAGAAAAACATAAAAATGTAAACATCGAAAAGTTTAAGAGACCCAACGAAGTTGAGAGATAGGATAAAAAAATCAGTCATTCAATCATTCAATCCATCATTTCTTTAAAACTCACTATGTGCCAGGTACTAAATTAGGGCTCCTAGGAAACAAATCAGTCACCCATAAAGTGGAAGCTGATAGCAGAATGGATTAGAAACCAGAATCCAACAATATGTTGTATACAAGAGATATATTTGAAATAGAAAGACACACAGTCAACAGGAACACACTTGCTACCTTGTTCCTTGTCCATTGTTAAGGGGTGACAATAAATTTATCTGTCAAATTCACAGCTGTTTTTCACTGCTGGAAAACTCCCCAAACTTTTTTATTTTTATTTGGTTGACTGATTTCACAGAATTCCTCTCCTGACTGGTAAATTCCTCTCTGGGACCATCATTTTAAGAGGGTCTCCATCCATGCTTCACCTTACTCAAGTCTGAACTCTTTGTAATTCTTATCCTCTTCACTTGTCAGACCACCCACTTCCCTTACTGCCTCCTCTTCTAACTTTCCTTTATGTATTTTCTTTTCCTTAGAATGCAAATTCTTTGAGAACAGGGATTGTTTGGCTTATATACATTTGTATTCTCTTTATTTCCACAGTGCCTGGCATATGGGAAGAGCTAATTAATGGTCCCTGTTTCTTGCTATCTCTCTCTCTCTCTCTGTCTCTATCTCTCTGTCTCTCTCTATGTCTCTGTCTCTCTGTCAGTCAGTCTCTCTATCTATCTCTATCTCTCTCTCTTTCTGTCTGCCTTTGTCTTATTATGTCTGCCTATCAATCTATCTCTATCTGTCTATCTGACTCTGTCAGTCTACCTACATATCTACACTGATGGGACTATAGAAAGGATATTATTTAACTTCACTTTGCAAGTGAGAAAACTGAGCTCCTGAGGAATAAGCTGACTTTCCTTCATATCAAATATCTAGCTAACTGCCTGACTGCCTCCTCTCCTTTCACCTCTTACGTGCAGAGCCTCCTTCAAAGTCTATGTCAGGTGTGCTCTTTTGCATGAAGCCTTTCATGACCATTTCAACTTCTAATGTTCCCTTCCACTCCTGAACTTATTTTTTAAAATTAATTTTATTTATTTTCAGTGTTCTACAATCACTACCACATAACTTAGATTTTTTTCCCCTTTCTCCCCTCTCCCTCCCCAAGAAGGCATACAATTTTATATAGGTTCCACACATACATTCCTATTAATTACATTTTCACTACAATCATGCTGTGTAGAAGAATTAAAATGAATGGGAGAAATCATATAACAAACCAAATCACAATACAAAAAAAAATGATCTGCTGCATTATGCAATTGAATTCCATAGTTTTTTCTCTGGATGTGGAAGTAATTTTGCCTTAAAAGATCACTGAGAATTTTTTAAGTCTTAGCATTGCAATGAAGTTCCAAGTCTGCCAGAAGAAAACTCTTGCTCACTGTGGTCATTTGCTGTGCACAAAGTTCTAGTTTCGCTCCTTTTGCTCAGCATCCTGAACTTAATTTAAATGAGGACTTTCTTTACCTATGATTTCATTGGTTTGTGTGTGTTTATTCTTCATTGCCCAAGAAGACCATGACATCAGAGAAATGATGACATGACTTGCACTTGACTTTGTTTTTTTGAGTGAGGGAGGACTGTGCAAGTCACCAGCCTCACTTATCCTCCAGAGACATCTGAATCCAGTGAGCAGATATTCATCAGGATGACTGGAGATGAACCAGGATGAGACAATTGGGGTTAAGTGACTTGCTCAAGGTCACACAGCTAGTGTGAGTGTCAAGTGTCTGGGGTGAGATTTGAACTCAGGTCCTCCTGACTACCGCACTGGTGCTCTATCCACTGCACCACCTGGCTGCCCTTTCATTGGTTTAGGGAACTCTTGGAGGAGGAGATCCCTTGAACCCACACAGGTCAGCCTTAGAAAGCTGCCTAGTTTACTGAGATGTTAAGCAATGTGTCCAGGATAACCCAGTCCATAGGCATCAGAGGCAGAATTTGAACCTAGGTCTTCCTACCTTTGGAGTCAGTTCTCTATCCATTGCTCTACCTCTTCTTTCCCTTATAGGTATTTCTGTACTTATATGTGCATATTCTGCTTTTCTTGGTAGAATTTAACCTCCTTAAAGGCAGGGAGTACTTCCCTCTTGTCTTTCTATCCCCAGTAACTAGTAAGTGCTTTCAGGAGTAGGTGTTTAAGAAATGCTTGGTTGATTGAGTGAATAATTTGTGTCCTTGGGGACTTGGTGCAGTACCTGGCACATAGTAGGAATTTAGGAAATACTCAATGGACTGAACAACTGATTTGTGTCCTCAGAGTCTTAGTGCAGCTTTTGGCACATAGTAGGTATTTAGGAAATGCTTGATAGAGTAAATGACTCATTTGCATCCTCAGAACCCTAATTCAGTACCTGGCACATATGGAATTTTAAAGAAATGCTTGATGGTTTGAATGACTGATTTTTATCCTTAGAGACCGGGTACAGCAACTGCACGTGGTAGGCACTTAATAAGTACTTGTCAATCAATTGACCAATTGACTCTACCCACACTCTCAGTCCAGAGGTGTTTTCATCATATCATATTTTGTCCTTCTTTCTCTCCAGCACACACACACACACTCACACACACACACGAGTTTCCTTTCTGGACACTAGTAAACACACTGACCTTTTGAAATATGGAAAGAAAAGTGCTTTGGAATACAACCGTCAGGAACAGTGGTCAGACAGTCGTCATTCGGAGTTTTGAACAAATGGGGCTATAGTTTCCAAGTTGCCCCCATCCTGACTTGAAGCAGCTGGCCCTCTGGCCTGAGTTGGCTCCCTGTACCCCAAGCAAACAGTTGATATTTGAGGAAGCACATAGGCTCCTTTGTGCCCAGAACAGACTGCGTTGTGGGAAACCCCCCACCCAGCTGCAAATCACATGCTGGTGATAGTATTTTCTGAGTCTCTGTCCTTATTTTCTTTCATGCCTCCCTGTTAAAACACCCTGCTCCTCTTGGCAAAGTCCACCCAGCGAGGCGAGCACTAATTAAAAATAAAAAGCTTGACATGTTTCAAGTTGATGACCTAAATCCCAGATCTCCTAAATAACAGCTAGCATTTACATAACACTTTAAGGCTGGCAAAGCCTTCTTTACATATGTCATCTTACTCCCTCCTTGAAACAACCTTTATGAGTCCAGTGTTAGCACCTGTGTTTGTAGATGAAGACAATGAGACCGAGAGGAGTGGAAAAGAAGGGAACAATTATTTCTAGAGCGCTTATGTCGAACCAGGCACTGGACACAGCATTTTACAAGTATTATCTCATTTGATCCTTGCAACAACCCTAGGAGGTAGGGGTTATTGTTATTAATCACATTTTTCAGTTGAGGAAACCGAGACAAATAAAGGTTAACTGACTTGCCCAGGGGTCACATATCTAGTAAATATCTGAAGCTGGATTTGAACTCAGGTCTCCTTAGCTCCAGTCAGTCAAGGCTACCCTAAGTGGAACGCTTCTCTATATGTACAGAAACCAGGGATACGAACTTTGAGCCACTGACACCATTTTGTGTTGGCAAATGCCCAGAAGTGTATCCCATTTCTCCCGCTTCCCTAGAAAGTACCCAGGCAGAAAGCCAAATGGTAGGCTAACCTGGTTCTTTGGGCTCATCGGGAGAGTCCTTTGGTTCATAAGGAGGAGGCAAAATTGGACCACTTTTTTTCCCTAAATGTTATATGAATGCTTTGGAAGTGAACACAGCTCAGAGGGAGGAGAATTCCTGATCCAAATATCAGCAAATTTCCTTCCAAGAAACAAGGAAAATAACAATTAAACAAAGCTAAATATGATGTCATAAGTAATGAACAAACTTGCCCCAAAGAAGAAACAAGATCGGCCAGCAGTCTCCCTTCCTTTTTTGCAGAGGTGGAAGAATATCACATGTCCTTTCAGATTTAGTGGGTTACTTAGTGAATTGCTTTGTGTCTGTTTCTTACTGTGGTCTATGGAATTGTTCTCTAGGAAGAGGAGAAGTCATATATTTGGTAATGAAGGTGATATAAAAACAAAACATTTCAAAATTTTAATAAAAAGCTTTTCTAGTGCTAAAAGTCTGTTTCAGACTAAAAAAAAATGAGTATTTGTTGAATTAATTATTTTTAAGAATAGCTATTGGATTTTAATAATCAGCTTAATCTATAGGGCAGAAACTGTTTAGATAAAATGATTTTGATCCTGGGACACTTTCCACAAATCACTCTTGCTCATGGAACCACCTGGAAATTTTAGATGCTCAGGTTTGAGTTTAGGTCTCTACAGAAAATGTAAAAAGCCCTCAATCCCATCTCAATACAACAATAACAGCTAACATTTTTGTAGCATTTCCTTCCTTCCAGGCACTGTGCTGAGAACTTTACAATTATTTCATGTGAGCCTCATAACAGCTCTGGGATGTAGGTGCCCCAATTTATCCTCATCTTACAGATGAGGAAACTGAGTCAAGCACTCAGCTTAACAATATACAGGGAAGACCAGACAGTCTCCACATAGAAAAGGCAAAAACATTAAAGGATTTCTACCTGAATTCATCCTTCTGGTGAGTAGCATCTTTCCGTAGGGATTTTTACAATCCTCCAAATTTATAATGCCATTCAAGGTTGACGGTTCCTAAGAGAAGAAAAACCTCACTTATGGTCAATCAGTTGATTGGATTTTAATTTAAAGTTGGAAATCATTTAATTATTTTCTAGATGGGGAAATTGAGTTCTGAAAGAGTTAAATTACTTGTTCAGGATCATGTCAGTAACAAGTAATCGAGCTGGGAATCAATCCTAGGTCTCTGACTCCAAATGTTATATTCCTTCCATGGTACCAGCTTACCAAGTCTCTTACCCGGCTGTATCCAGGGTCAAGAGGGTTTAATTATTGCCTTTAGACATCTGGCACCTCTGGGGCTGAGAATTTGCGTGGGAAACTAGGGATATGCAGACTTTCCCTCCCTTCTCCTTCCCAAGGATGACTTTCTAAGCCCCCTCTTAGCTCTGTTCTTCACCCTTTGCCCAGGTCCCCTCACCCTAAGTGTGCAAAGACCTATGGCCCAAGGTCTCCCAATGCATCCTGGGTCATCTCCAGGTATCCTGATGAATATCTGGTCACTGGATTCAGATGGCTCTGGAGGAGAAATGAGTCTGGTGACCTGCACAACCCTCCTGCACTCAAAACAGAGTCAAGTGCAAGTCATGTCATCATTTCTCTGATGGCATGGTCTTCTTTGGCAATGAAGGATGAACACACAAAGTCCCCTCTACATCAGTCAAGCCAGAACTCTTTGAATGCTAACTTCATGGACATATAAGAAAAGATTTCTCTCCCCCGACCCTGTAGGTATATTTTTGAGCCTCTGTCTTAGATTTCACCTGAGATCTCAAAATACTTGATGATCCACAGAGCTTGATGATGTGAATTATATAGGTTAAAACAGATCAATTTGAAAAATATGTTCCTTTAATCCTTAATCGTAACTTGTGCTTAATATGTCCAAGGGTCACTGAATTCAGCACAGTGAATAGTGGATGCCTATTAAAATGAATTCATTGTGGTTAAAAATAAAGCAAATAATACACACCCATCCCATTTTCAACCCCATTATTTTGCATCAGAAATTTCAGTCTTGTGCTTGGCGTTTTTATTTGATTTAGAACAAAGACATATCTCTTTCCCCACTGAAGAAACAAGGCAAGACTTGTCTGTACAAGGAATCTGGCAGCATTCATGAGAAAGCAGCTACTTCCATGCCTCTAGAAGCCCCCCCCCAATTCCTTTACCCCTTCTCCCACCTGTTTGGGGGCCTCAGCTAGGAGCTATGTTGACATAATTCCAGAATGACCTATTGAAAAGTGAAAAAAAAGTAATCAGCTGTGTACTTTATCTACACAATGGCAAACAGATACTCTAGCTGGATGGCGAGGCTTTCTTTTCTTTGCCTTTCCTTTTTTAAAGTACATAAAATGCTTTTTGGATTGAATTTATAGGTTGAGGTCGACGAGATTCAATAGCACAGTGCCTTGTGCCTATGTAAACTTTGAAAAAATCTATATATATGCGAGTTATTATTAGTGCCATTGTTAGAGCTATCATTTCCACATTGGGGGGGTTACAGACTCAGTGACTGGTGCAAAAATCCGCGTAAAATTTCTTGGCCTCCCTTTGTACCAGAGAAGAAGAAATTATGAACTTATGATATTAAGTGATAGACTATGTTGCAATGCTATGCATACGTTTTAGACATTTCTGAGTTTCTAAACTTTTCCTGTGTCATCTGCTGGCCTTCATGTGTCATTTGTGGTTACCACAAAATTCCCCCCAAATTCCCAACTCAAAATATATCGAAATAGCTATGGGGAAAGTCACAACGTGGAAGAGATAAGTGTATTTATGAAAGGTCATTCAGCTGAACAAATATTTACAAATCTTCTGCAATGTGCCAGGCACTTTTCTAGGTAATGGGGATACAAAGTTAATGATATATAGTTCATACTCTCAAGAAGGTATAATGTAATAGAGTGGTTAAAATGTATAAGTAAGAAAGTAAATAAATAATAAAATAAAAATAAATTTGTAATAAAAGAAGTAAATAAAAAATAAATGGTAAAAATTAAAAAGAGTGAATTTTTAAAAAGTGAAATACATAATAAATAAATGCAAGGTTAACTTGAGGGAGGAGAGAATACCAAAAATTGTGTAAATCACAGAAGGTTTCACAGAGAAGGTAGTGATGAACTGAGCTTTGAAAGGAGAGAAAGATTCTAAGAGGGAAAGATTTAGGAATAAGTGTATCCCAGGCCTGGGGTGGGGGTAAGGTGGTGAGTTTTTTACTACAGAGAGCAAAGGAATGGAATGTTGAGTTCCTAGACGATAGAATTAGAATGGGAAAGGTTCTTACAGGTCGTTAAGTAGAAACCCTTTATTTTACAAATGAATAATCTGGAGTCCAGAGAAAGGTTTTGAGGTCATAGGAGTGAAATCAATAGTCCAGGGTTCCAAGACTGGCAAATGTCTGAGGCAGGATTACAGGTCCTAACACAGGTCTTAATGATTCCAAATCCAACATTCCATCCCCATGATACCCTTCAAAGAGAACCGTTGCCGTTGAATTGTTTCAGTTATGTCCAACTCTTCGTAATCCTATTTGGGGTTTTCTTGACAAAGATACTGAAGTGGTTTGCCCTCTCCTTGTCATTTGACAGATGAAGAAATTGAGGCAAAAAAGGTGAAGTGATTTGCCCAGGTTCATACAGCTAGGAAATATCTGAGGCTACATTTGAACTCACCAATATGAGTCTTCCTAACTCCAGGGTCAGCATTCTAACTACTGAACCACTTAGCTGCCCTGAATCAAATTAGGCTGAAATATAGAATGTATGAAAGGGAATAAGAAGAACCAAGGCTGAAAAGATTGATTGGAAGCAATCTTTAGAACCACATATGGCTTTCAATGGCAAACAAAGAATTTATTAGGAGTCAGGAGGGAGGCTTTATACATACATACATACATACATGAATATGTGTGTGCGTGTGTATGTGTGTATATGTGCATATGTACACATGTATATAATGTACACATGCATGTGTATGTACACACATATACACACGGGAGTATTATAGTGACTATGAAAGAGTAAGAGAGAAAGAGAGAGAGAATTAAACCCAAATATCATACTGAGATGTTTATATGTATAAATATATTTGGATATATATATATATATATATACACACATATATATTTACTTATGCTCATATATGCATGCACACATAGGTAACAGATATATAATGGATATATTTATTCACTTTATGTTGTGAATATCTCTCTCTATATACACATATGTATATGTGTGTTATATATACATGTATATGTATGTGGGTATATATACATACATATATGTGCATATGTGTATATATGTATGTGTGTATATGTATATATTTGTTGTATCTCCTATTAGAATGCAAAATCCTCAGAGCCAGCTGGGTGGCCTAATGGATAGAGCACTGGACCCAAAGTCAGGAACACTTGAGTTCCAATCCAGTCCCACTTATTAGCTATGTGACTCTGGTCAAGTCACTTAATTTCTGCTTGTCTCCATTTCCTCATCTGTAAAATGACACTAGTGATAGCATGCAATCCCAGGGCTGTTATAAGGATAAAATATGACTTTGTACAAAACAAATTGACTATTTAGAGCTTGAATTGGATAGAGGTAGGTAGGATGGAGAAAAGGAAAACAATTAAGAGTTGTTTTAATAGTATAGGCAAAGATGATGATTCTAAGTCTAATTGGCCTTCTAGGTGGTCAGCACATACAAGGGTAAGCTAGAAATTCTTTATGAGAATATAGACTTTCCAAATGACTTGTGTCCAATTTCCTTATCTGTGAAAGGGGGTGGGGGGAGGGATGCTGAATGAGATGACCTTGGAGTTCTCTCTCCTCCAGTTCTAAATCAATGAAACTTGGAATTTTTTAGGTACTGTCTCTATGCCAGATGTACAAGAGTGACCATAGCTAGTAATCCTTGGGCCTCCACTATTTATCTGGAGTCATACTAGCTAGTCTGATAGTATGAAAGGGGCAGATAAATCAGAAAAGAATATTCCTTCTGTACCTACATTGTATTGGCCTCCACGAGAAAAGATTCTAATGGGAAAACACAACCCTTTATCTTGAAACAGTTTTAGCAGGTATGGAGGCCCCCTTTGGAAACTGTGTTTAGTGATCTGACACCCTGGGGATTGGCCAGGCTGTTAAATGAGGAGATTGGATTAAATTTGGAGTTCTTAATCCAGGATCCATGGATCCCCATTGGGTTCATGGATAGATTTCATTGGATTGGTAAACGTGAACAGGGAAAAATATATAGTTTTGCTAACCTTTGATTTCCTTTGTTGTTCTATGAATGCATTTAAAAATATTGTTCTAAGAAGGGTTCCATAAGTATCAGTAAACTGCCCAAGGGGTTTAAGCCCAAAAAAAGGGGGTTAAGACCTTCTGGACTAAATAATCTCTTAAATCTATTCCAGTTCTATGATCCTGTGATTCTACTTTAGTCTTGTGTGGGAGAAATCAACATGGGTTACTGAAGAGATGAGTGGTTTGGCAATCAGAATACAAGCCATCTCCTGACCCTGGACATTCTTGTTGGCTGACCCAGGCCTGGATGCTCTCGCTCCTCACCCGCTCTTCCTGGATTTCCTGGGCTTCCTTTAAGTCCCAGCTAAAATTCTACCTTCTATGGGAAGCCTTTCCCAGTCCACCTTAGTTTTGGGGCCCTTTTTCTACTGACTATTTCTGATTTATCCTGTACATAGCTCTTTGTACAAAGTTCTTTGCATGCTGTCTCCATCACTGGATTATGAGTTCCTCAAGAGCAGGGACTGTCTTTTGTCCTTTTTCTTTTGCATCCCTAGCACTTAGCACAGTCTAATACATGGTAGGTGCTTCATAAATGTTTATTGATTAACAGTGAAAGTTTGGCATCATATTTTGTTGTTGTTGAGTCATTTTCAGTCATGTCTGATACATCATAAACCCATTTGGGGTTTTCTTAGCAAGGAAAATGGAGTTATCTGTCATTTTCTTCTCCAGCTCATTTGAGAAATTGAAGCAAACAGGGGTAAGTGACTTGCCCAGGGTCACACAGCTAGTCTGAGACCAGATTTGAACTCAGGAAGATGAGTCAACTTGATTCCAAGTCCAGTGCTCTATGCACTATACCACCTAGCTGCCCTAACTTCACAAGCTAGGTACTTCATAAATGCTAACTGACTAATAGCAAAGACTTGGCTCCAAATCCCTTTGGGATGCTTTACAACCTTATATAGTATCCTTTACAAGACAGTTCTCTTCCCTGGGCCTCAGTTATCTATAAAATGAGGGGGCTGGGACACACGTTCTTGATAGCTGTTTCCACTTTTGGAGACTATGAAATCTAAATAAGCCTATATCCCCAATTGAATTACTGAGTCACAGCTCAGAGGGACTTTGGAATCACCCTTCCAAAGCAAAAACAGTTTTAAATGTAAAGACTTTTGTCTGCCAATTCTGAGAACCAGAACTGGGTGGAGGTAACACTGTGACCTACTTCTCTCCTTGTCCCTTAAGCTGTGAAATGGGATTTAGAAATATTAAACAGAAACAGCTGTAAGAAGCCAGAGAGATCTGATGCATTAAGTACCCTACTACATGCCAAGCACTAAAGGAGCTGCCAGAGATACAAAGTCTGCCAATCCTGGAGACAGGAAGACTCATTTTCATGAGTTCAAATCTGGTCTCAGACACTTTCTAGCTGTGTAAACCTGGGCAAGTCACTTAACCCTGTTTACCTCAGTTTCCTCATCTGTAAAATGAGCTGGACAATGAAATGGCAAACCATTCCAGGATCTTTGCCAAGAAAACCCCAAATGAGTCACAAAGAGTCATATGCAACTGAAAAATGACCAAACAATAGTGAAAACTCAAGTCTAATAATAGGTGTTTATAAATGTTTCTTGATGGACTGACTATACATTCATGCAGAATTGCCTTTCTCATCCCTGGAATTCACTCCTTCCTGACCTCCACCTGCTAAAATCTCTTTGGTCCTTCAAGGCCCAGGTCAGGTGTCATCTCCTCCATGATGTCTCAGAAGCCCTCTCTATCTCAGATTTGTGTAGAGTCCTTCTACTGAATCTCTCCTTTGCCCCCACTCCATTTTGCATGCTTAATTTTGTGTATTCCTTCCTTTTTAGACTGTGAAAACTGTTTAGTATAAAAATTATATTGTTTTTATTTGCACTTCTATTTTCTTTTCTTTTTTTGTGGGGAATGAAAATCAATGGAGTCTGGACCCAAGAGGCAAAGAGAACCCTTTTTAAGGAAACTCACTGTCACTGCTCTAAAACTTAGTGTCTCCAAGAATTGCTTGGGGGACTGAGAAATTAATGCCTTGCCTGGGTTTCCAAAGCTGGCAAATGAAAGAGGCAGGGCGTGAAACCAGATATTTCCAATCCAGAGGCCTAGCCTTTACTCATCTTTCCATATAGACTCTGGAGGAACATGTACACCTAAGATCATAAAGTCAAGATTTAGGGTCATAAGGGACTTTAGAGTTCATTTACTCCTCATTTCCTTGATAAGGAAACTAAGTCTACAGAGATAAAAAGAAAAAAGAAACTTGCCCAAGATCAGAGAGTATACTTATTTAATATATATTAATATATTATTATAATTACACTATATAATATTACATAAAATTATATACTACATTATAATAATATACATATGTTAATATTTAACACCCAGCTCTTTGAGGGGTAAATGTATCCATATTACACCTTTTGAAGTTTAAGCTTTATTATTAACATCCCTACCCCCCCATCACTTTCTTAAATCTAGATAATCAATGAAACGATACATCAAGTTCCAATTTGTAGTGTTTGCTGATTCCTAATTTGCTGATGAGGTTTAAAAATATTTATAACATTCAGTTCTCACTAGCTATCCTATCTGTTTCCAGCACACCAAATAGGTAGAACTTCACCATTCAAACCCAGGACCTCTGACTCCAAAAATCGTTCTTTTCTTTTTTTTTTGTTGGGGTAGGATGGTAGGGGTCAGTTCTGCAGTAATGTTTTAATGGAAACTTACATAAACCAAGCTCATTCACAATTAGAAACTGACCATCTATTCAATGGTTTGAAGATCTCTTTTGGTTCTGCCTAGTACTTATGTACTCTACCCCATAAGGAAGCTAGGAGTAGATCCTAAAGTATTCTACCATATAATAATTTGTATGTTACACCAGCCCCTCCTCTTCCCCATCAGCCTTGCTGTTTATTCCTTTTCCTTTTATCTCATTCTATCCCATCAGAAGGATGAAGAGATAGGGTGGGCTTGGGATTGTTGTTTGTTCATTCTTGAAGAGGACCAGGACACCAGGAAGATGATGCCATGACTTGCAAGTGAATTGGATTTAAGTGAGTGCAAAGTTACCAGCCTCACTTTCTCCTCTAGAGCCATCTGGGTCCAGTATTAAGATATAAATCATGACTATTGAAGATGGCTCCAAGTAAGAGCTAGAGTGACAATACATGATGGAATTGAATACATGAACAGGATTCAAAGAAACAGGCTGAGATTCCAGAAATGGAAAATGCATTTCTTCAGAGAGATGACCGAATGGCTGGGCTGGAACATAGAGAAAGCACGTCAATGAAGACATGAATAGAAAGAGATTCATTCAGAAAGAAGTGGATACGGAAAAAGAAGAAACAGATGGAAAGACATTCAGAAACTAAATGTAATGGAAGATAGGCAAAAGAAACATCCAATCCTAAGGGGAGGGAATGAAGCTCACCACTCTTCTTTCTACTACAAGGTAAGGGTTTAATAAATGTTTGAGAAATTGAGTCTTTCCACTGCTTAGCTAATGTGACCTTGGGCAAGTCATTTAACCTCTGTTTGCCTCCGTTTCCTAAACTTTTAAAAGGGAATAATAGCATCATCTACCTCCCAGGTTCCTTATCAGGATCAAATGAGATAATATTTATGATGTACTTAGCACAATACCCGGTATGCAGGAGGTGCTGAACAAATGCTTATTCCCTTCTTCACTCCCCACTCTCTCTTTTGCAGCTAGTGTGATAGTTGGGGAGATCAGTAGGTAGGCTGATTATAGGGAAGCGTTCAGCCTTTTGGTTCCAATTATTGTATACTTAGTGTAAACATAGCTCTGGAGGATTCTGAAGTGCTGAGTTCAGTCCACAAATGATGCTTGCAATTTGCAGCTCACTGCCGTGAAGAGGGCAGTGGAACCCAAAGGTAAAGTTCCATTGAAAGTATCATCTCAAGTGATTATGGACCGCAATTGACTACATTAGCACAAAGCTTGTCCAATTACTCAGAGGCAAGCAAGTAGAATGGACAAAAGCGTAACATAACTGCCCTTTGCTTTCTTGTGTCATTTCAGAAATCCATCCATGATGCCCGGTTTGAAAGGTCCTTGTCAGATTGGATTCAGGGAAAGTTCAAATTCTGTAGTCAAAAACTGCAACCAGAGGCCCCTTGGAGTTACTGGAGCCCCCTTCCTTCTGTGGTTTTCCAAAGAGCTGAGCCAATGCCCCATTTACTCATACCTAACCTCACAAAATGAGACAAATAGCTCCTTTGGTACAGAATATCCTGGGTCTATATACTCATGAATAGCTTGAGCTGACTTCTTAGAAAAATATAATCTATCACTACCTTTTTTTTTTTTTAAACCAAAGTGCTGTCTCCGTTGAGAATCCTAGGGGAGAGAATAGGTCAGCAGTTCCTCCATTTGAATGAAAATAGGAACATAGGCTCCTAGAGAAGAGGGCTGATCTGTGGTCTTGTTGGGACTTTCCATTTCTCCCTGCCTTTCAATGATAACCCGTGTATTTTCACTTGAAAGGTACTTCAGATGACTCCAAGGCAAAAGCAACTGAGCCAATCCAACAAATGGCAGGGAATTTCTGGTTGAGTGATTCAGTATACACAGTGGAAACTTGGCTTCCTCTGCCTATATACTCTTTAGGGATGGGCAGAAAGAGTTGGGCCAAAACACAAATTGCAACCCCAACCCAACCAGTCATATTTGAATCCTTCCAAATGACACAACTTTACTAGATCAGACCAGATTGTACCCCTAGGCTAGCAGGGACGCAGGAGGGAAAATCAAACAATGAGAGCAACCACAAAGCAAATTCAACCTAGGCCATGCTTTGTCCTGGGAGGATCAGATCACATTTAGTCCCCATTTTGTTTTGCATTTCCCCATTGACCTTTCTAGGGTCTGGCTGGGACCAGTTGCTTAAGTGCCAAAAGTACTATGGGAAAGGCTGACCTTTTCACTGAATTTCCAGTCTGAGTGAAAGTGAGAACTCCAACTCTCTCCCAGTCTTCCTCCCACAATCAAATTGGATAGTTTGGGAAACTTACAAAAAAATCGGATAGATTCTCAAGCCTTAGAAATAAGGTTGGTTTGGCATCTTAAAGAGAAATGATCTAGGAGATTCTTGAATTTGAGAAGACCCTCAAAATTGTGCTACTTGGCATTGTCCATTTATGATATTCTGTCTTCTACCTCTGTAGCCCATGTCTGGCATATAATTCCTCCTTCACCTTTACCTTTTTAGCATCCCTAACCTTCAAAGTTCAGCTCAAGATCCACCTTCTGCAAGAAGCCTTTCTGGATCCTCCCCACCCTCCACCTCCATTGCTGCCACCCAGATAAAATTCGTATTTACTTTGCATATTCTTTATATATTTATCTATGTACATGTTATACCTTTCATCCTCCACAATAAAATGCAAACTCCTAGAGGGTAGGGATTATTATACTTTTCAGTCAATCATTCAATAAACATTATTTAGCTCTGGACAATTTCCTTATCTGTAAAATGTGAATAATAATAGCACCTCCCTCCCAGGGTGGCTTTGAGGATCAAAGGAGAGTACATTTGTAAGGTGTTACCTCAGAGCCTGGCACATAGTAGGTGCTACATAAATTCTAGCTATGATGATGATGATGAAGATGGCAATAGCAGTGGTGAGAGAGTTCATGATTTAGCACTCTCAGAGACTTTCCTTATGACTTGATGAAGCCAGAGGCTCCCTAACACATCCTTTATATGGCAGAAGTTGACTTCCATGGGTCCCAGAAACCACAAAACAACATTGAACAAATTACAATAGGGACCATAAAGGTCTAAAAGACCTGAACCAGTGATGACCTACAGAGCACTAACATAGGCTTAGCCAAAGCAGATTTGTCTCAAGACATAAGGTGAGTAAAGAAAGATTTTTCTCACTCCAAACCCTGTGCTCTCTTCTTACCCAACTATGAGGGTAGGTCCCTGGGGTTTAGGGCATGGAGTTCTTTTGTCTATTCTTGCGGCCGCCCAGTGGGTTCATGACACCTTGCACAACCATGACCAAGTCATCCCAGCCTAGGTGCCCTAATTTACACCTTCAGGAGGGGGTCCCTGCTTAGGTCAGAGCAAACAAGAGCTGTCCTTTAGACACTCCCAGGAAAGATCACCATAGCAGCAACTAAGAATAACATATCAAGCACACTATAATAAGACAGATGGTTCAGGGAATAGTGGAAAAGGGAGGCAGACAGAGTGGGGAGGATGAGGGATACATAGGGTCATTTATACAACCACAGAATTAGAGTCAGGAGCACTCAGGCATCATGGATCCTTAAGAACTGGAGGGGTCTTTGAGGGGCAAGGTTTGGGGGTCCCATTTCTTTAGAATTCTAGTGGAGGAGAGATGGCCTAACTCTTGGTATCACCTTGAAGTTCACTCATTAATGTAGCAATATTATCTCAAAACGATCAGTGCCCGTTTAAGGTTACTTAATCTGTATAATAGTCCTCTGGTTTTACTGTGCTCTCTGGATCTTCAGTTATTACCATTAATGAGACCAAAGGGTTGTTGTACAGGAGCCTAGCTAGCTTTTCTTAATTTAGTGCAAAGTCCATGGATGCAATTTTAATTAATTTAAGAGGCAATTTTGGGTAAATGTCTGCTATATTTTCCTTTATACCCTTATTTCTTATTTTCTATATTATTGTTACAGCAGCCAGGTATAATAGAATGCCAGGCCTGGGGTCAGGAAGACTTGAGTTCAAATATAATCTCAGACGCACTTACTAGCTGTGTGACCCTGGGTAAGTCATTTCAGCCTGTTTGCCTTGGTTTCCTCATCTGTAAAATGATCTGGAGAAGGAAATGGCAAACTATTCCAGGATTTCTGTCAAGAAAGCCCCAAATGGAGTCAATGAAGAGTCAGACACAATTGAACAATAATTTATCGATAAATTATACTGGCTATTTATATACCTAATTACTATATGAGCTGGTGTGGGTGTTCATCATAACAAGATACAGTTTCAGTATACCTTGGAACTAGGTCAGAGCCACACCATATTCTAATAGAGGAGGAGGACACACAAAATGGCTTTATATCTATATGATGTTTTACCCTGAAAGCATTAAGAATAAGAGATAACGTATAGCCCTTGGCACTATGTCATTTATCACAAATTAGACACAGGGTTTGACTTTTACAAAATCTCATTCCAAGATGGACAACTGTCGTGTAGACTGAAGTGAACACCAACTGACATTCACAACAGCAGTGAATGTTGGTTTATTGGTTGGTTGGTAGGTTGTTGTCCTTTGTTCTCAAAGACAACTGAAACAACATCTCCATGGTAAAATGAAGTTTCAATGTATCCAACAGTGGCTGATCAGACCAATACAAGCTCAGCATGCTCGACCACAGATTGGGGGCAGTCCATGTGAATTTTGGGGGTGGATACTCCAAATTTGCCCATCCTAGGTTTACTTTGTGCTGTCTCAATTCTGCTTTGCTCAAAGAGCATAGCACCTTTTCTTATGTGGGCATGCTGTGCTGAGCGGTCCTGTGCCAGTATCTCCCATGTTGCACGGTCAAATCCCAAGTTCTTGAGAGAGACCTTGAGAGTGTCCTTGTATCACTTCTTCTGGCCACCATATGATCGCCTGCCCCCTGTGAGTTCTCCATAAAATAGTTTTTTTGGCAAGTGTACATTTTGCATTCGAACAACATGGCCAGCCCATTAGAGTTAGTCTCTGAAGCATAGTTTGAATACTTGGCAGTTCAGCTCGAGCAAGGACTTCAGTCTCTGCTACCTTATCCTGACAGGGGATCCTCAGAATCTTCCTAAGACAGTTCAAAAGACAGTGATTCAGTTTCCTGGCATGGCGCTGGTAGACTGTCCATATTTCACATACAACAATGAGGTCAGCACAACAGCTCTGTAGTCCTTCAGTTTGGTAATCAGTCCAATACCTCTTCTCTCCCAAACTTTTTCTTCGGAGCCTCCCAAACACTGAGCTAACTCTGGTAACGTGTTAACCTCACTGTCAATGTGTACATCCTTGGAAAGTACACTACCAATCTAAGTGAACATATCCACAGCATTCAAAATTTCTCCATTTGTTGTAACCGATGGTTCCCCATATGGATGGTGTGGTGGTGGCTGATGGAGCACCTGTGTTTTGTTGGTGTTAATTATTAAGCCAAAATTAGCACAGGCAGCAGAGAACTGATTCATACTTTGTTTAGGTATTACAAAGGGTGCTGGTGGGGGAAGGTCAGTCAGCAATTTTCATTAAGTGCTTATTATAAATCATATAAACAAAGTTTTAGTTCTCTATTAACTGAATGCTAGATTGATGATGTGTACATGGGTTTTACTATTCTTTTTGCTGTATTTTTAATTTTATGTTTTTTTAAAGACTGGTTATTATGCAAAAGGAGAGTGCAAAGTAAGCAAATATAGTAACACAATAAGATACATGAATTGATAAGGGCAGGGATTTCCTGGTGTGGGAAGTTCCTCCACCAATGTAGACCACAATCTGTCTAGGACTTTGTATGGGAATCGTTTGGCATAGTGACATGACTTCAATTTGTGACAGCACTGGTGGAAGAAACATGTGTGCTCCTGTTAACACAAAGCTAACTCCAAAGGTCTAACAATGACCATAGGAAAATAGACTAAGCTTGTATGTCTTCAACTAGTTCTCTCTTAATTGAATACTGATTTCATGATATATACAAGTGTTTTATTTCTCCCTTTTGTTGTATTTTGAATTGCATGATTTTTAGAATAGATATCATTCCAAAGAAGTATGGAAACCGTCAGTATAGGTCTTAAAGAGCACATTTCAATGACTGTTATAGATAGTGCAGTGTTTGTTGGTAGGGAGGAATTGGGTCAGAAAACATCTATTAAATGCTTCTTATGTGCCATACTATGCTGTGTGGGTTACAATAAGCATACTAGTGTGTGTTTACTATACCCCCACTACCTGGGGTTTCTTTACAAAGAAAGGTAAAAATGTGTCTCTACCCCCAAAAAACAAACATTCAAACAAAAAAAGGAGATAATTTGCAAATAACTAACTATATATAATACCTATTTAGAATATGTTGTTGTTGTTGTGATTGTCTTTTGTTCTTGAAGAAGACCATGACATTAAGTTGATAATATTACTTGCACTTTGTGTAGGTTATAAGAAAGAGGAAGGCATTATCAGCTGGAAGCAGGGCAGGAAAAATCTATAGTAGGAGGTGGGACTTAAACTAGATCAATAAGAGGCAAGAGAGAGGCACTTAGATGGCACAGTGGACTGAGCATTGCCTCTGGAGGGAGTTCAAACTGGTCTCAGGATTTTACTAGCTGTATGACCCTGGGGAAGTCACTTATCCCTGATTTCACAGAGAGAGAGTGAGCGAGAGAGAGAAAGAGAGAGAGAGGGAAGAAGGGAGGGAGAGAAAGAGAGAGAGAGACAGAGAGAAAGAGAGAGAGAGCGCATTCCAGGCATAAATCACAGCCGGTCTAAAGGTATAGAGATGGGAGATGAAGGGACTGCAAGTAGGTCAGTGAAACTAGATTTTAGCATCAAGTATTTCAGGGGTAATTCAAGCCCACAATAAAACAGGGTCATTTGCACTAATGTGTAAAGGGAAGTGTGGTTGATCACACATGCACAGAAGTAATGCCAAGAACTGACAAACTCTTGCAATAAAACAGCTTCATTAATCTTCAAAAAATAAGCAAAGAACTGCAGAGGGACCTAGAAAATGGAGTTGTTACTGATTCCTCTAGAGTATGATGTAGGCTTCTTGAAGTTGGAAGACAAGCAAAGAAAAAAAAACTAGTCACTAACCTTTACTACTAAGAAAAATAAAATACTTGCATTGGTGTACTGTCCTTGGAGCTGTGAATGGCCCAGTCATTCAGGAACTAGGACCAAAAAGTTATTAAATTGTGCATATCCTTTGATCTGGCTATATCCCTACTATGCCAATATCCCAAGAAGATCAAAGGAGGAGGAAAAGAACCTATGCATACAAAAATACATTTATTAACTCTTTTTTGGTAGTAGTTGCAAACTAGAAACTAATAGGGTGGGTTTAGGTAATGGATACACAAATTATGGTATAGGGATGTAATGAGATGTTATTGTGCAATGAGAAATTATGAAATGGACAGTTTCAGAGGATTTCTGTACAAGGATGTGGAGCTATGTGAACACTTTATGTGATGACAGCATTATTAAGAAAAACAACTTTGGAAAGACTTTAGAACTAGGATAAATACAGCGATAAATCACCAGTGCTGAAGATTGAAGATGAAACATGAAACCCACTTCCTGCCAGGGAGGTGATACATATTCACTCTGAATAAAAAGCACATTTTTGGGACACGGATAGTGTTATAGTAGACAAGGGGTGGGGAACCTGCAGCCTTAAAGTCTTAAGCCTGTAGGTTCCCCACCTGTTAGACTAAGCATATTTGTTAGGAAGGGTTTCTTTCTTTCTTTCTTTCTTTCTTTCTTTCTTTCTTTCTTTCTTTCTTTCTTTCCTTCTCTCTCTCTCTCTTTCCTTTCTTTCCTTCTCTCTCTCTCTCTTTCTTTCTTTCTTTCCTTCTCTCTCTCTTTCTTTCTTTCTTTCCTTCTCTCTCTCTCTTTCTTTCTTTCTTTCTCTCTTTCTTTCTTTCTTTCTCTTCCTTCCTTCCCTTCTTTCTTTTTGTTTTAATTGTTAAATTAAGGAAGTTAGTAGGAGGGAGAATAAAAAAACTCATGTAAAAATAAAATTTTTTGAGGGGAAAAAGAAAGAAATGCCCTTCATGAGCAAGACAAAACAAAGACCGGATTACCAAAGTTTAAGAAAAATAATTTTCACTAATGAAACTCACTTTCTCATTCAAGGCTACACTAAGAAGAACTGTTAAATGTAATGATATACAAAGAAATCTAATTGTTGTAGAATTACAACAATTCCCAAATGGAAATGGGATATTATCACTTTATAGTAAAAAGTAAATTATATTTATTCAAAAGATAGAGATAAATATGTCAATGAACTGGGAATTCATAAGCTTTAAACCCTATTGAAAATCTGTGGACTATAATCAAGGTTCCACTTGGAAAAATGACCATTTGTCAAAGGATGACTTAATGTTCAATGTGATAAAAGTGGTTTGGGGATGAGGACTTAATGCACAAATGTCACAAAGTTGTGAACTACTTTAAGATTTCTCTGACATCTCCATGATATTCCAGGATCCTCATCTTTAGGAAACCTCATCACCCTACCAAATTGAATTAGCCTTGGTACTTATATGGCACCCCCTACCCTCTGCCCCTATGAACTCCCAAACCTCCATTTTAAGAAGGAGCTCAGGACTGATACCTCCTTATTTCCCACCAGAGAAACTGCTTTGGAATTCTTTGGCTTCTCCATCATGCCCCTGAATTATGCCTCTTTTCACACTCCCATGGGTCCTTTCCTCCATATTTTCAGCTTTCTTTTGTGTGTTATATTCCCTCGTTTGATTATAAGCTTTTGGAAGGAAGGGATTATTTATATCCCTACCACTTGCCATAGTGCCTGGCACATAGTAGGTTCTTAATAAATGTTTATTGACTGATGGAATTCAAAACCAAGTCATGTAAAACAAAGGGCTTCATGATGAAGATATGAAAAAAACACTAAGATTTTACTGTCTGACTCTTCATGACCCCATTTTGGGATTTTTTTGACAAAGATACTGGAGCAGTTTGTCATTTCCTTCTCCAGCTCATTTTACAGATGAGGAAACTGAGCCAAAGAAGATTAAGTGACTACCTAGAATCACACAGCTAGTAAGTATCTGAGGCTGGATTCAATTCAGGGTGTTCCTGATTCCAGTCCTGGTCAGCAATCCACTGCACCACCTAGCTGTCTTTGTTGTATAAGGTAGTAAATGTGATTATTTTTCTTTGTCCCACAGCACAATGTAAATCCCAGGGAAGCTTTATGAGACACATAGAAGTAGGTTGTACTACTTGCAGGTGTCATAGTACCAGCAGAGAAGGTTTTTATAGTGGAACCATGACACGAATAAATTATGTCTGGTCAAAGAAATCTTTTGGTTAGTATTTATTAAATTTATTCATTAAGTTCATCATTTCCAAATTATTATTTATTTCAATTTATTATAGAAGTCTTTTGGATGGTATTTACTAAGTACCTACTATGTGCCAACATGCTAAGTGTTGGTACCTACTGTCAAGGAGTTATAGCTGTGTGACCTTGGGCAAGTCATTTAACTCCAATTGCCTCATCCTGGGTCATTTCCAGTCATCCTGATGAATATCTGGTCATTGGATTCAGATGGCTCTGAAGGAGAAGTGATGCTGGTGACCTGTACAGCCTTCCCTCACTCAAAACAAAATCAAGTGCAAGTCATGTCATCATTTCTCTGATAGAATGGTCTTCTTTGGCAATGAAGGACAAACACATACATAGACTAATGAAGTGACCAATATGAAAAATACCCATGTATAAACATGCTATATAAGCCAGCTTGTGAAGGAAACCAGGACATGAAGATGAGGAGTGAGAAAATTCATGAGGAAGAGAGAGGAGAAATGGCCGGAGTTTGGGGTTGAAGAGTCTTGTATGAGGAACAGCAAGGTGGACACTGTTACCAACTTGCAGAGCACACGGTGGGCAGTAAGATGTAGTAGGACTGGAAGGATAGAAAGGAATTGTTTTATAAAAGGCTTTAAAAGCTCAACAGATATTTATACTTGATCTTAGAGGTGATAGGGAGTCAAGGAAGCTTATTGAATAATACAGTGTTATGATCACACCTGTCCTTTCCTGAAGACCGGAAAGGTAGGTGCTTTATACATGTTCATTGTATGATTGATGGATTGATTTGGACTTCAGATGGCAGATATACAGGCTGATACTTGAAGCCCTCCTAGCCTGGTGGAACCTGCCAGGGCTTATGCTCCATTGGCCCAAACCTGGAGCACGTAGAGTCCCATCCCTGCCACTGTGAGGACTCAAAGCTGACTTACCTTAGTGGAGGAAGACCACATACAAAAGAGAAAAGCGATAGTGAATTAACTCTCAACTCTTTGCCTTCATGTAATCAATTATGACACTCAAATGGGCAATTAATTATAAAACAGATATTTCATTTATTATAAAACAGATTTCTTCCTTATTCAATATCTCATTCATCACATAGTATAGTGGAAAAAGCATTAGAGTTTTTAAATTTCATTTTTAATTTATGAAATGAAACAAACATTTCCATAACATAGTAAAAAAAAAAGATGATTGCACATGAAACTACAATTCTATTATGTATAACTTGCTATTGCTTTAAAATATATAACAAAGCTATCATATAAACTTTCCCCCTTTTTTCTTCTCCCACTCTGCCCCAGAGATGGCTATTATTAAATACAAATATGTACGTGTGTGTGTGTGTGTGTGTGTGTGTGTGTGTGTGTGTGTATGGACATATATATAAGCACATGCACACAATATATAAATATTATATAATATATAATATTATATATATAATATATATAAACGTGTGTGTAAAATCATTCTATAAATACTTCTGTTTATTAGTTGATGCTATTTGCAATCAAAGAAAAGCATTAGATTTAGAATCAAGAAGGACTATATCCTATTTCTATCAGTCATTAACTGTGTGACTGCCAGCAAGCCACATAATGTCTCTGAGGACATTCTCAGCACAATATTGTCCGTAGATCCAACCCACTGAGCCACTAATGTTGTAAAGTGAATGTGGCACCTTGCAACCTCAAGATGCCATATAAATGTCAGCTATTATGCAGAAAACTGTTCTTTTGAGTTAATGTAGCTCTATTTTGTGGAGCACAGATCAATGAAGATAGTATCTGTGCAGCATTTAACAGTGCCTAGAACACTTGGCAGAAAACCAGATATACAAGATCCAGAAGAAATATAAGGAAAATACTAAAGACCAATTATAAGGAACTCATTAAAATGCTTAATAAATTCTTAAGCTCCTCCCTTTCCCCTGCCAAGACTTAACACACTAAAATAACATTTGAAGTTTAATTGGGTTGCTGGAGTAGTAGAAAAATGTCTCACATCTCAGTGTCACAGCTATGATTTTTCAAATTAAACCCCCAAGAAAAATAAAGCTACATCTTCTCTTGAGGTGATCCTTGAATTTTTAATTACCAGTAACCAAAGACTCAGGCAGTCTGACCCCTTGTTTAGGGTGACACAAGGAGTGAAGTGCTTATGAATGCCATACTTCAGACAAGGCCAAGAATGCCATGGGTTTCATTCCAGGCACAAAAAAATCAGATACTTTCTGAGAAGGGCCAAAAGACAACGTTGGTGTCAATGGAAGAATTTATTTTCAAAGGTTATGGATATGAGAGATTAAGAGTACTGCAAAGTCAAAAAAGGGACAACGCACTTACTCTTGTGTTTATAGGAGAAAGTATGCTGAGTATAGCGTCAGAGAACCTGTGTTCAAATACCACCTCTGATGCTTATTACCTGTATAAATTTAGACAAGTTAACCTCATTAGGCCAGGAGAGCGCACCAGGCCTGGGGTCAGGAAGCCCTGAATTCAAATCTGATCTCAGACGCTAACTAACTGTGTGACCCAGGGCAAGTCATTTCACCTTGTTTGTCTCAGTTTCCTCAACTGTAAAATGAGCTGGAGAAGGAAATGGCAAAGTACTCTAGTCTCTTTACCCATATGGGGTCACAAAGTATCAGAAACAATTGAACAATATAGAAAGAATTGGGTTAGATGACCTCTGGGGTACCTTTCAGTTCTGATCTATGAGTCTGTGAAATTAAACCCACAAACATTTATCAACAATATATTTAACTTAAATATTTAATTGTTTAAATTAATCAAATTAGTTAACTAAAATAAATATTTCATTAATAATTAACTTAAATATTTAAATTTAAATTTAAAACATGGAAAGTACTATGTGAGGTAGTGCAAGGAGTGATAGATTTGGAGTCAGAGGATCTGCATTTGAACCTTGCTCTGTCACTTTTGACCTTTTTGATCCAGGATTAGTAACTTCATTTCTCTGACCTCAGTTTTCTTGTCAGTGAAAAAAAGGGAGTTAGAAAAGAAGAACTCTGGAGTCCCTTGTAGGTCTAGATCTAGGAAACTGTCTCTGTATTTGTATTCTCAGTGCCTAGCCCAGGACCTAGGAGGTATTTAATAAATGCTTGTTTGTTTGACTGATTGGTCCTATGACATATATGTCTGTACATGCTAATTGACAGAAATTATGCATTGGGAATTCATCAGGAAAGAACTCATGTAGAGTTCTGTAGAAGGTGTATTAGAGCTAAACTTTGTATTTTAATAGTATTTTATTTTTTCAATTACATACAAAGACAATGTTTAACATTCATTTAAAAAAATTGAGTTCCAAATTTTCTCCCTTCCTTCCCCCTTCCCTAAAAAGGTAAGACTTTAAATAGGCTATATATGTGCAATCATATAACATTAATTTCCTTATTAGTTATGTTGTGAAAGAGGAAACAGACAAAAAGGAAAAGCCATGCACAAGATAAAGGAAGTGAAAAGTGTATGCTTCAGTCTACATTCAGACTTCATCAGTTCTTTCTCTGGATGTGATAGCATTTTTCATCATGAGTCTTTTGGAATTGTCTTGGGTCATTGTATTCCTGAGAGGAGCTAAGTCTATCACACTTGATTATAACAGTGTTGCTGATAATGTATAAAATGTTCTTCTGGTTCTGCTCACTTCACTTTGCATCAGTTCATGTAAGTCTTTCCAGGTTTTGTTTCATTTTTTTTGGAAATCTACCTGCTCATCATGTCCTGTAGCACAATAGTGTTCCATCACAATTATATCCCATAACTTGTTAGCATTCCCCCACTGATGAGTATCCCTTCAATTTCCAATTCTTTGCCACCATAAAAAGAGTTGCTATAAATAGTTTTGTATACGAAGGTCCTTTGTATATGTAGGTGTATTCATGAAGGCCTTGAAGTTAAATAATGCAAATTTATAGTGGACCCAAGCAGCATGTTGTTGGTTTTTTTTTTTAATAACTCCCTTTCTCCACATCTTAACAGTGTTCAGTGGTTCAGAAATAGGATTACTTCCTTTTCAAACTGCTGGGCTCACCATGGTCACCAATAATTTATTCTGTCCCTGTTTGAAAATCATGTGATTCATCCTACAGATGGTTTTTCCAAAGGTTGAAAGGTATTATTTCCTTATTCACAATGGAAAAATCGGTGACAGTTTTAATATTTACTGAAACCTGAATGCCAGCGATTGAACTTCCCTGGGCCCTTTGTATCTCTTCAGAAAAGTACTTTTTTTTCCTTCTCAAAGAGTCAGTTTTATAAACTAAAGTGAATGTGAATTATGAAATAGACTTATAATGAAATATTGAAACTGGACCTCATTTACATTTTGGTTTTAAGGAAAATATATTATTCACCAGAGTCAAATCCTGAGGGATACAGTGGACTCTTTCTATCAATGGAGTTCTTCAGGCAAAGGCTGGGTAGCTTCTTATTGGATATGTGGGAAGTGAACTCTTGTTTGCTAAGGTCCCTTTCAACTTTGGTCTCTTGATACTTTTCTGATTCTATATAAAATAGAAAGTAGGAGTGATTCAGGGTTGAAGATTAAGAGTAGTATGTGAAGATAGAAGTCAGATGGGTAGGGGCAGCTAAGTAGTATAGTAGTCTTGGAGCAGGAAGCTGAGTTCTAATGTAGCCATAGACACTTAGCAGCAGCTATGTAACTCTGGGCAAGTCACTTAACTTCTCAATATGCCAGACAATTCTCTCTTGTTGTAGATAAGATGCTGACTTATATTGGTAAAGGGATTTTCCTCACCTGGGAGTGTTTTATACAATGAAATAGGTTCAGTCCCCATCTCTCACCTATTGTTAAACGTTCTACTATTAGAGTTACCAAAAGCAAAACCAGAGAAAACAATCATAATATGACATTTTATTGAGGGCTCCCACTCACTGTCTATTCTCATCCAAAATGGCACACCCTTACAGTATTTCACTTCAATCCAATCTTAGCTACTTATTGACAATCAGTATCTATAATAAAAAGTATTTAACTTATTCCAGTCTTAGGGTATTATTTGTAATCAGCCAGTCAAGTACAAACCAGTTGGCAACTCTAGTGGCCTTAAGGATAAGGAAACTTCCTAATGGCTTCTTCATCAGTTCTATCCTCTGGATGATATTCTTCTTAAGTACTAAGCAATCAGAGTGTGTTTCAGAGCAATGGGTACTAGCTAGCCTGACAATCAGAGGTCCTGAGTTCAAATTTCAAATTCCCTGCCAAGATTCAGTTTCCTCTTTCATCAAACAAAGGGGATAGACTAGATGACCTCTAAGGTCCTATTTGGACCTAAGATTATGATTTGAAATTTGAAGGTTAAAGCACACCTGCAACATCATTATAAGAAACATCCATGAAAAAAGAAAGAAACATCCATGATAAGAGATGGTGATTCATGTTCATAATAATGTATCCATGCAGATATAGGAATCAAGAATTACTTGACATTCCAGAAGCCAAATTCATGAAATTATAGAGAACATCATCTTCATATTGGAGGTTATGAATTTAGATCTAGAAGGGATATTAGGGTTTCCTGGAACACCAAGATTTTAAATGAATTATCCAGGGCCATACAAATAGAATGAGTTAAAGATAGACTTGAATCCAGTCTTCCTGACTCCAAGGACAGCTATCAATCCATGACACCATTTTACCTCTTTAATTCATCCAACACTGATTTTTATAAGTTAGATAACTAAGATGCAAGGGGGTAAAAAATTTTCCCACAGCTAATGAATGGAAGAATGGGAGATTTGAACCCTGTTCTATGGCTCCAAAGTTAATGTTGCTTCCCACAAGTAAATGATCCAGCACAGACTATGGGTGATGGAAGGAAAACATGGTAGAACTTCTGAGATTTTTAAATGAAAGTGGAAAATGGGGGTGACAGGGTTAAAGATTAAAAGTAGGTGTTTGAAGGTGGTAGGTGAAGATATGTGTGAAGGTAGGTTTGAAGAGCTTTCTTTTTTCCTTATCCTTTAAAGGACTCATGTCTGTCATATCTTAAAGCTATCATCAATCAGTCAACAAGCATGTATTAAGTGCTTGCTATGTTCCAAGAACTGTGCTAAACACTGGGAGAAATTAAGAAAAGGTAAAATTAATCCCTGCCTTCAAGGAGTTTTCATTTTAACGAGAGAAACAACATAGATAAAGCAGTCCGTGTGAGATCAGTACAGAATACATGGAAGGTTCTTCATTTTGGGTAGAGTGAATTCCTGCAGCCCTGATAAAGAAACTCTGATGATGACTTTGAAAGTTGAGTTTCATATTTCTTTTTTCCTCCTCCCTCATATTCTTAGTATATTGAAATGACAGGGGAATTCCAAAAGTCTTTTGGTGATTTAATACTTTTTGGTCCTATCATCGAAATAGGGTACCATGACTGTATTTCTAAGAAACACTGAGGAAATTATAGTGGCAACAAAAATATAAGCCAAAGGTACTTGACTCATAATTCTCCTTGATTACTAATGTCTGTTTGGGTACAACAAGTTGACCTTGTCAACTAAATTCAACTGTTATTAATCTTGGTAAAGGTCTTGGTAAAGGTTTAGGAACTTTCCTAACAAAATAGCAAGGAGCTGATTAGATACAGGCTCTGAGTATAAGTGCTTTCATACAATTGGTATGGCCCACTGGGTATACAAACTGGTTCCAGGGCACCTTTTTTAGTTAAATATTGAAGCTCTTAATTTTTTCCAGTTTTGAACCAAAGGCAGATTTCTAAACTTCTAGAGAATTGGTACAATGATTGGATCCAGATGTAATGGCCTTGGCTCCCCTTTGTAATTTCCCAGGTCCTTAGAGAAGTCTTAGGGAATCTTTTGACAACTTCTTGTAGTTGACTTGGTCCAGTGACACTAATGTCTAACCCACTGATGGCTAGTGGAATAAGCCACCCTCTTACAATGATGAGTGGAAAATCCCAGGAAGCTTTCAGCTTCAGGCAACATCAGTTGGGTAATCACTGCTGTCTTGCAGAATGCATGGTGGCCTTAACAATTTTGGCACTAAAATACTCCAAGAAAATACTGTGGAAGGTATCTTTGTCAATTGGATAAAGCATCTTCCACCCTTTCAGGAGCCATCCTCCTTCTTAAACTCACAAATGAATTCTTCTGAAACAATTTTGGTATCTCCAATGGGTTGCATTGATGATCTGACTATGAGAGATATTAGGATGATGGAGTTGGAGATTATTTAGGCTCTCTCCTCTTCCTTTATTTTGCAGATGGGGAAACAGAGTCCCAGAGGTATTAACTAACTTGACTTACCTAAGGTCATCAAAGTAGTAAATGGTGGAATTGAGAGTTAAACTCATGATTTTTGACTCTAAATTCATCAGTCTTTCCATTGCGCATGTGAGTAATGAAGCTCACTTCATATTATGTGATGTTAATTGCTGTTGTGTGGCTTACTCACTCAAAATTAGGCCTTCTAGCCAGATGTATCATGAGATATGCAAGCAGAGTATCCCAGCCACACTACGTGCTTGATGGAACAGGCAATTTCCTGTGTTCTGGTGACCCGGATTGCTCTCTCTGTGTGACTGACATGGACAGTATTTGGTGCCTGCCCAAACACCACTTAATGGTTATTTTTTGGGCCCTCTCAGCCCAGAGTAAATGTAAATAGTATCTACTCTTTTCAATAACTTGCAATCTTCTTGCATAGGGCCTTCTTTGTCTTGGGTTAAATATAACTGAGAGATATGGTGTTGCTAGATGGTTTCATCACAAACTTCAGATTCAAAACCATAAAATTTCAGAGTGACAAAAGGCTTTGGTGACTTTCTAGTCCAACCCACATCAGCCTCCCCTCACCCCATTCTACTACATCCCAAAATAACTGGTTAGCCAACCTTTGCTTAGAACACCTTGGATGTCACAGTGAGGAATCAGCCAACACGGAATCAGAAACCACCTCTGATGGTTACAATTTATGTACCCTAGGGCAAGTCACTTAACCTTATTGGGTCTCTTTCAAATGAGGGGGTTGGACTGATGTACCTTCCAGCTCAAGGCTTATGATCCAATGCCATTTATGAAAGCCCCCATATTTCAGTGGAGACAGATGGTACAACTTTAGAATACTGGCAGTGATGCCATCACAAAGCATTTGATTTCTGTATCTCAGTTTTATATTTATGGAATCTCTGAACAATAGCTGAAAAGTTCTGGTTAGGAGGTCTACTTCTCATTACTCCAGAAGCTCATCTAAGGTTTCAGTGAAATAGGAGTGATGCAGAATTTTATTATGGAAGGTGATTAGGTCTCCTAAGCTCTCAGAATTGCACATTTCAGTTCAGAATTCTCTAATTCACTTAGTGAATTAATCAAAGTCAGATTCAGCAAGCATTTATAAAGTATCTACTAAATGTAAGACACAGACTTGGGCTTTGGGAACACAGTTTCTGACCTCAAGGGGCTTATAATTTAATAGAGAGGACACATCATACACACACGTGTGTATGTGTATGTTCACAAACACATGTGTATATATACATACACACAAAATACATATCTGGGTATGTCCACATACATATATATACATATGTATACAAACATAAAATACATATATATTTACAAGACAGGATACGGTTAGAGCATAGGAAAAGTTTCTATAAAATGTCATGAGAAATTTTAAGAGGTAAAGATCATTTTCATCTGATGTTACCAGAGAAGTCTTTTTGATCAAATAGGTAATATTTGTAAAAGTGGTAAGTACAGTGCCTGGAACCTAGTAGGTACTTTTCATCATTGTTTCTCACTTATGTCTGACTCTTCCTGACCCCAATTGAGATTTTCTTAGCAAAGATCCTGGAGTGGTTTGCTTTTTCCTTCTGCAGCTCATTTGATAGATGAGGAAACTGAGGCAAAGAGTTTAAATACTTACTAGTAGATACTCATTAAATGCTTATTTCTTCCCTCCCTCCCTTGAAAATAGCAGTATTTGAAAAGGATTTTTGAAATCTATAGCATCCAAAAAACAGATTTTCTTGAAAGAAAGAAGGTATTCCAGTATGTGGAAAGGAGGGGCATTGAAGACAGCATGAAGGGAGGAGAGAACAGTATGAGAACCAGGGCAAGGAAATAAATAGCCCAGTTTGCCCCAAAGTCAGAGTATATAGTGAAGAATACTGAAGAATAAGTCGAAAAAGGTATACCAGAGCTGGTATAGGAAAGACCTTCAATGCCAGGTTAGAGATCATGCATTACTTGGTAGATGACCATTGAAGAATTTTGAATAGAAGAGTAATCCTATAGAGTAGTACACTAAAAACAGTTTTTTGTTTTTTGCCGGGCAGCTAGATGGCACAGTGGATCAAGTGCCTGCCTGGAGTCACAAAGACTCACCTTCATGAGTTCAAATCAGATACTTGCCAGTTGTGACCCTGAACAAGTCATTTAACCCTGTTTGTCTCAGTTTCCTTATCTGTAAAATGAGCTGTAGAAGGGAATAGCAAACTACTCTAGTATCTCTGCCAGGAAAACCCCAGATGGGGATAATGAAGAGTCAGACATGACTGAAACGACTGAACACAGAATACTAGGAACACTGATTGAGTAACAGTGTGGGAAAAGAACGCAAGAGAAAAGACCTGGGAGCAAGAATCTCAGTTAAGAGCGTAATACAATCATCCAAGTAAAAAGTATAGAGACCTTAAATGAAGATAGTTACAGTGCGAATGGAAATAATTGAAAAGATACTAGGGGCGTAGGCGGATTGCATGGGGTGGGAGCATTGAAAACAGAGGAGAAACAAAGCTGATTGAGGTTTTGGGTCTGATTGAAAAAATCTGTTCCAATGTTTCCACCTACATGAACAATTGTCTTATTTTCCAAGCAACCCACCACCCCAAAAAAAGTGCCTCATGACTATTTTGTATATATCTTACATGTGGTTGGGTCATTTTTCAGTTGTGTCTAACCTTTCATGATCCCATTTGGGGTTTTCTTGGCAAAGATACTGGGGTGATTTGCCGTTACCTTCTTTAGCTCATTTTACAGGTGAGGAAATTGAGGCAAATAGGTTAACTGACTTGCCCAGGGTCATATAGCTAGTAAGTATCTGTGGCCAGATTTGAACTCATGAAGAAGTAAGTGTCTTTCCAACTCCAGAGAACTTCCCCTGACTCCAGGCTCAGTACTCTATCCATTGTACCACTTCGCTGTCCCATATCTTGCCTATGGGCCCCTATGTGCATGCTATTTCCTTATTATTATATAAGGTCCTTGAGGGAAATGACTTTTGGTTTGGGAAGACTTTTTTTTTAACTAGCGTTCATGTTACACATTTTCAGTAATCATCCCTTTATAAAAACTAATAGCATCAACTAGCTGTCCTTATTAGAGAGTACTCCACATGACAACTCATGAGTAATACCACTTTCCTGCCTTGATGTCTTTATTTGCATTTAGAATGCATATATTCCTATCTCTCCTTCTTCAGTACTTCCCATTCTTCAATGCCCAATCCAGATTCTGTCTCTTCCATGAAACTTTCCCCAGTCCCCTTAACTAGTATTAATTTCTCGTTTTTTGGTTTTTTCATAGATTTCATTTGTCTCTCTCCACATTTTTATAGGTATTTGGTCTCACTTCAGGAGAAGACGGTGAGGTTGGTGACCTTGCCCAGCCCTCCCTCCCTCAAATCAAAGTCAACTGCAAGTCATGTCATCATCTTGATGTCATGGTCCTCTTCAAGCATGAAGGACAAACACAACCACAATCTCAATTATCTTGTCATTTATTTTTAATTAATTAATTCTTATTAATTAATTTAATTTATAGAAGCAGTTGGGTAGTACAGTGGATAACGCCCTGGGTCTGGAGTCAGGAGACCTGAGTTCAAATTCAGCTTCTGACATTTACTAGAAGGGAGATCCTGAGATTCAGAACACAGTCAATTGTTTTCCTCTAGTACTTGGGAATGGAGTTTTTAGATTGGCTATGGATGGTCCGCGTTCATAGGATTTCACCCTTATCATCAAAAAAAATATTGATTCAAGAGTTAGTCAACAGGTAAGGACAAGTACTCCTTCAACATGACAATCCTTTATTGATATAGAACCATTCTGGGCAAGGCTCCATCCTGAAAACCCTGCAGCAAAGTCCTTGGAACTCAAAAGTAAACAAAACACAATCAGAAACTCAAGAAATGAAAACATTCTCCTAGCAGTCAAGTACATAAACAAAGTGGAGGACTCTTCCTCCCTTTGTTTCTTTCTCTCCTTATTCATTCCCTTTCTTCCTCCCTCTCTCCCTTCCTTCCTTCTTTTCTTCCTCCCTCACTCTTTCTCATTTTCTTTTTCATTCTTTCATTCCATATCCTTAGGTCCTCCCTTAGATCAGAGGGAATTCTTATCCCTCTCTCTTTTCTTTCCTTTTTCCCCCCACATAATTCTCTCCTCTCCCTTCCCCTTCCTCTTCTTCTTTTCTTCCTTTTTTATTGAGAACTAATATATTTAAACAGACAAACCATAACTAACTATCAAGTTCAAACAACACAGGAAATACAACAATTCGCTGGGAAGAAAAACAATTTGCAGGGACTCTTGAGTCCCACTGATAGCTCTGCTAGCCCAGCTATAAGGCTTATAAGGACATCATGTAGTAAATCCACTGAGATCTCTGGACAAAATCTGACTTCCCAACTCAGGAGTATCATCTACTGCATTTCACCCAGTTCTAAACAGTCAGACATCAGAGTGGGCCAGAAAAAACTCAGACAATCCCTGATTTGGCTTATTTTTTTCTTTCACTTTCCTCAAATCCAAGTTACTTTCAAACAGAAAATTTAATTGACCTGATTGTGAAATATCTCCAATATAACCAGAAGTATCAGGTTCAAAGAATTTGTGGTTTTGGGTAACTGAAGTACATAGAATCACATTAAGGGCAGGCTACTGGTGGAATCTTAAAACTGATAGAAAACAAAGAAAGGCCTTAGTCACTTTTCACAGGCCTAGACTCCCCTGCCCAGACAGGTCAAAGAAGAACTACTCCTTTCTTCAAGCTGTTGGTTGGGAACATCCCTCTACCTTACACAAGCATTCACACTAATTGCAAACACTGAGGTAGTTTCCACCATGAGTTATAAACCAAAAGAGAAAGGGAGGAGCCGTAAGATGGAAAAGGAACCTTAGGGGAGGGAAAGTACACTCTGTAATGGAGGGGAAATGGAGGGAATCAGGTCACTGACTCTGAGCCAGGAAAATTCATAGGAGAGGAAAGTAGAGCAGAAGGAGTATTTCATATAAACACTGCCAGGGTTTTAATGTAGGACCAGAAGAAAGTTCTCTCTTTTCCTTTTTGGAAAATGGTTGTGGGCTGGAAAGATTGCTAGGCATGCCACTGCTATTTCCTTGCCCTGATCTAGCTTCTTCAGCAGATTACATGTGCTGTCATATATGAGCTGTCCTCTGAAGTTTGAGGGTCAGGGAATAACAGTAATCCAGACCATGAGAAATTCTTATGTCAAATGCACGGTAGAGATCAGATGACTGAGGGATTAAGTTTTGACTGGAACTCCAGCCTTAAAAGGGCAGGTTTGACCCGTGGAGGTTTATTTTTCTCTTTAGATATATTTATATTAGAATCTACAGTCTGGTTGCTTGCTAACTGCCTATCAATTGATACTTTTTTGAATTTTGTTTATAATTATGATTGAAAGTACTAGCAAAAGAGTTATGGGTCAGCATGCATCAACTTGGGATCAATTCTCCTGAGCACAACTAGTTTTAGATGTAGAGGCAGATGTCAGAGTCAGTTAGAACAAGACTGGTGGTGATGGTGATGACAGGGCTGGTTTTTTTCACCCTGTACCAGCTCATATAAGCCTTATCATAGAATGCTTGACTTGGAACCGTGAAGACCTGGGTTTGAGACACTTAATAGCTGGATGACTCTGGGCAAGTTACTTCACCCTGCTTGCCACAGTTTCCTCATCAGTAAATTCAGGAGGTTGGATTTAATGACCTCTAGGATTCCTTCTAGTTCTAAATGTTGTGTTCTGTGTTTTTCTGAAAGCCTTATTATATTTTTTATGCAACAATAATATTTAACTTTATTCAATCACTCTCCAATTGATAAAGCCTAGTTTTTTGTCATTATGAAAGCACACACGTGTGCATATATCTATATCTATCTATCTATCTATATATATATATATAAATGTTTAGATCACAGATGGGGAAACTGCAATTTTGAGGCCACGTGTAACCTTCTAGAGTCTTGAGTGTGACCTTTTGACTAAGTCCAAGTTTTACAAAAAAAATCCTTTTATTAAGGGGATTTTATTCTTTGAAGTTTAGGTTCAATCAAAGGGCCGCACTTGATGACCTAGTGACCTAGTGGCTTCGAGGATGCAATTTCCCCACCTCTGGGTTGGATGTATAGACTGTGCAGGGCAGCTAGGTGGGATAGGGGATAGAAGGATGGGGTCTGGTGTTAAGAAGACCTGAGTTCAAATCCAGCTTCAGACACTAGCTCTGTGACTCTGGACAAGTCACTTCACCCTGTTTGCCTCAGTTGCCTCATCTGTAAAATGAGCTAGAGGAGGAAATGGCGAATCACTCCAGTACTGTTGCCAAAAAAAACCCAAATGAGGTAACAAAGAGTCAAGCATAACTAAAAAAGCAACTCAGCAACAATAATAGACTGTAAAGATATATAAATATATAAAAAGGCTAAAAATAGATATATACACATATATAAATCTATAATGTATTGTAATATATTACATAATATACACAAAATATATATTAATATATAATATAAACATTATATTTATATGTACACATTTTATATGTACATGTTTGTGTACATATATGTGTGGGTATATGCATGCATATATATCTACACATGTATGTGTGAGTGTGTATATATATATATATATATATATATTTTTTTTTTTTTTTCTTTCTGTCATAGGCTTGCCTGGGTTATATGTCTAGAAGTGAAACTTCTGGGTCAATGGTTTATTCATTTTTTTTCACATAGCCGTCCTCCTATCTAACTCAGAAAAAGGCATCATAGCGTTAATGAATAGTTATGACAGTTATATGTATTTTATGCATTTATGATATAAGGAATGACTTGTGTGTACCAAGAGCTTCAGCTGTCTTGAGGAAGTGAAATACAACTGGATGTATGTTAGTTTTCAGGTGACGAAGACTCATTTAAGGCTTGAAAATAATCTGTTAAATTAAGAATTGAACTACATGGCCTCTGAGGTTCCTCCCAGCTTTTCCTCTGTAGTGCTAGGTGCTAGGGATTCAAAAATCAAAACAAGACAATCCTTGCCTTCAAAGAACTTACATTTTGTCATGAGGAAACAACATGTATGAACACATAGAGGCAGATATAAAATATGTACATAGTAATCACCAAGTGATATTTTTGGTAAGAAAGTGCATTAACCATGGGAGGTGAGGTAAAACCTAGGGATAAAGAGGCAGAGATAAGGAGAGACTATATTTCAAGAATTTAGTTCATCCTGTGTAAAGTCACAGGAAAGGTGATGTTGTGTTATGCAGAACAAAAAACGGGTCAGTTTGGCTAGAAGAAAGAGATTGTGGAAAGGGATGACATGTTTATTCAGCCAACAGAAGTAAATTGGAGTCAGATTGTGAAAGATTTTGAAGTCTGAATTGAGGAGTTTTCATTTTATTTAAAGTGTAGTAGAAGCTGCTATAGCTCTCTATTTCTTGGGTTTTCATTTCAAAGTGTTTTTAAGTTCTGATTTTTGTATCAGAAATATTTTGAAATCTTCTAAGTAATGAAAGGTCAATTTATGCCATGTAGGATTATGCTCAGTTTTTCTGGATAGGTTAGTCTCAACTATAAGTCTTTTTTTATCTCTTGCTTTTTGTAATATCATATTTCAGGCTCTCCTAGCTGTCAAGTCTTGTGTGATACTAACAGTATTCTTGGTAAACAAAGAGTAATTTCTTTTGGCTATTCACAGGAGTGTTCTTTGCTATAGAAGCTAAGGATTTGGTTTATTATCTTCTTAGGAGTTTTGAGTTCTTTTCTTTCTTTTTTTCAGAAGGCGGCTGTTACGGACTTTCTCTTTTTTTTCTATTTTTACTTTGTCTTCTTTTTCTAGGAAATCTTTGCAGTTTTCATTGATATTATTCTAAAATATGATATTCAAACTTTGATTTTTTGCCACAATTTTCAAATAATATGTTTCTTGTAATACCTCTTGACCTGCTTTCCAGTTCAGTTGTTCTGATAATATATACTTTACATTTTATTCTTATTTCAATTGTATTCTAATATTTCTTTTTGTTCTCTAGAGGCATTGTTTTATGTTTGGTTGATTCCAATTTTCAAGCAGTTCAATTCTTAAGTAGAGATTATCTCCCTCTGTTCTAGGTTATTCATTCTTTTTGGATGGTATGTGTGGTTCCTGCTTGATCCTGAGTTCAGCAGTTAAAACGAAGACTAACTTTTAAAAATTCTTTGGGAATTGTTTGACCTTGTTTTCTGTTGTGGTTCAGGCCTAGACTGGCTGGATGCTGGCTTAGGTTCAGACTGGATGTTGGTTTAACTAGGTCTCCTGACACAGATAGGGCTTCTGAGCTCCCTTAAACTAGGCCTGGGAGTTAGCATGCCTCTCTCTCCTGCTGGTTATCCATTTACCTACTATTCTGGCACTTTGTCCTATTGTGGAACTGGACTGTTTCACCTTATGCTTCCACAGCATTCTGAAAATGTTTTAATGTAGTCCTAGACTGGCTCAAGGAATTTATAGTAGATTCTCTTTGTTTTCCTTTTCCTTGTTCCTTCTATCACATTTCCAGAGCTTTAAAAGGGGTCTTTGAAAGGGATCTGGGCACCTCTAGGTCCCATTGTTCTGCCATCTTTCCACAATTCCATCCAATGAAGCTGCTTAAGCAGAATGATATACTCAGAATTGTTTTGGGAAAATCACTTTGGTATCTCTACAGATGAGAAGACCTAAAGAGACACTCATCTAAGAAGTGAGTCAGTGTGGACCATCCCACATGGATAGGAGTTCTTATATCACATGGTCCAATACTCTGTAATACTTCCAAGGTCAACATGCCCCACTGCCTGGGAGGCTGCTCTAATCAACCTCACTATGGGATTTGGGTTACAAGTCCTTAATTAGAAACAGCTTCCTTTTATCTGTTTAGTGCCAGGTTCCTGGGAAGCACTTTGTCTCTACAAGTCCTAGTTACTCAAAGGACAGTGGTAAGACTGATAGGAACATAAGAGTATGTCTTCTCAGAGTGACTGGAAATGTACAAAATAACACAGCCATTTATTTCTTCTCTCCTCAGTGATCAAAAGGCCTTCAAATGTGTACAAATGCCCAAATTGCTATTACTTTATCATCATCATTGCCATCATCGCCACCAATTATTTTTGCCAAGAAATAGATCAAATGGATCCATTTGGTGACCTCCCATCACAGGAGGTCACCAAACAAGCTAGATGACCATTTGTGATGATGTTGTAGAGGGTCTTCATGTTGAAAGCAAGAGCTGGACTTCCTTCCAGGTCTGAGATTCCATGAAATTATTCAATCAACCAATCAACAATTCAGTATTGTGCCCTCCCTCTCAAACCACCTTGGATTTCATTATTTGGCATTTATTATCTTTTGAAAGTAGGAATCATTTCATACTTTATATTTATATCTCTAACACATGGCACAAGACCAGCTGACATACAGTAGGTACTTAGTAAATGCTTGTTGGTTGATTGCCAGGAATGAGACAATGGAGATACAGACACAAAAACGAAACAGTCCTTGAAGTCCCTGAGTTCAAGGTATTTATGTTCTTGTACTATGTAGTTTCTGTATTTCCTACCTTCTCATGTCCTTCTTCTCTTAGTTCTCTGTCTTGTAAACATCTAAAATCATCCTTAGGTTCTCGAACTTCCAACCTCTGCTTTACTTCCAAGTTTTTCATCATATTTTACAGTTCCTAGCTCCTCATTTCCCAGAAGCATATGCAGTTGCGATTATAATGTATTTCTTTCATTTAATCATAACATTGGCAACACTCATTATTTTTCTGATACAGCGATAGTGGGACAAAGAGAAGGAGTATAATTTTAGGCTAGTATATTGTTTTTCTTTTTAAATTAATTTTATCCCTGAATTTATCAAACATAGAATATTTCCTCTATTTTTCATTTTCATTGTTGTTCAGTCATTGTTTTAGTCATGCCCGACAATTTATGATCCTATTTTGGAGTTTTCTTGACAAAGATACTAGAGTGGTTTGCCATTTCTTTTTCCAGCTCATTTGAGGAAACTGAGGCAAACAGGGTTAATACAAGATTACACAGCTAATGAGTATCTGAGGCTAGATTTGAACTTAGGGTGACGTCTTCCTGAAAATTGTCCATACCTTTAATATAAAAACACCTTTAATAATATTGCAGATTTTCTCATGATTCTTTCATTGTATTGGGAAAAAAGTTCATTTAGACCAAAAGAAACAAATTCATTTAAGACATATAAGTAGTATCTCTTAATGCCTCCTATAATGCCTCCTATACTATATAGGGTCTTGAGTTATTAATAACACATCTTACTCAACAACATATCTTACTTCTATGCTTCAGATGCCATTGTTAGGTGCTCTTTCCATGCCTTATAATCTTTTGTGACTCTTGCCCATGTTTTATCCATAAGTCATCCATTAAATGTTCATCCAATATGATGGAGGCCTTCTTCTAAGTCTTTTTTAAAACATTATCTGAGTACTAGTACATTCTAGTCCATTTTTTTCTCCTTATCCACCTTATGGATGCTGTCTAGTTCTTGTTTACATATCAAAAGTGACATCTCCTTACGTTCATCACACATATCTCCATTTCTCTTCAGGTAACCCAATTAAAATTATGATATTTCATGATTCACAGCTATAAAGCAGCAAAGGAGGCATGTTTTTTGGGTTTTTTTTGCTTCTAGAAGCAACCCCAGAATCATTGAAAGTGCCATATATAATTTCTAAGAAGGGACATAGACCATCTTCTACTATTCAACTCTAAACCAAATTTATTTTCCAAACCAAATATATAATTTCTAAAAAAGCATATAGACCATCTTCTCTACTATTCAACTCTAAATCCATTTGTGTATGCCTGTTTATGTTGCATGTATTTGCAAATGCATGTTTGTTGAATGAATGAATGGATGGATGTAGCCATATTGGTTCTGGCTTTCCTAATCTTGGAATGATTCTCCTTAATGTCAACGGGAAGCGAGTGGTTCTGAGCTTTTTGGTTATTGCAGTTTATTGACTAGTGCTTTTCTCCACTGATTGACTCTATTTTATTCTTCACATTTCTTGTTTGTGTATAGTCATTTGCATAGTGTCTCTCCTATTAAACTGTGAACTCTTTGAAAGCCGAGACTATCCTTCGCTGTTCTTTCTAGTACCAGTGTTGAGCACAGTGCCTGGCATGGAGAATTTGCTTAATAAATACTTATTTTTTAAGCTACCTGATTGAAATAAGGATATTTTCTTGTTCTCATTGCTACTTTAAATGAATCTAAAAAAAAAGACCATTTGTTGTCCAGAGATGAAGGCTGCCGATTAAACACTAACCTGAAATGATTTTTTTTTTAATTCAAGGACATTTCAATGCCAACTTATGTCTCCCATAAGCGATCTAGATTAGCTCTGAGCATAGATCAGTCAAATATCAGATGCGGCCTTAAAAGCACTCCTTACCTCATAACTTCTAAAAATATAGGGTTTCTCCAAGGCTGTCAATTTTCCTTTCCAGTGAACTTATCATTGGATCACAAATTTAAAGATAGATAGGAGCCTTAGAGGCCACTGAGGTCAACACCTCATTTATACAGATTAAAAAAACAAATCTGAGAAAGGTTAAATGACTTGCCCAGGGTCACATGGTTAGTGTCTGAAGCAAGATCTGAAGTCAGATGTTCTTGACTCCAAGCCCAGCATTTCCTCCTTTGTACTATCTACCTATTGATTGGTTGAACTAAAGGTAATACCCACCATTAGCAATGTTAAGGAAAGAGTGAATTTAAAGGACTTTTGATGAGTGAATATAGAAACCCCTGTCAACTTGACTTTTCAACTAGGTCACTGAGTGAAGGTATGACTCTATGATAAAGAATCAAAAGGTAATAGTTTATAGATTTAAAATCGGAAGGGAACCCATTTTGATTAACTCTGCTTAACTCTATCTAACTCTATTTTACAGGTTAGAAAACTGAGACCCAGAAACAGAGAGAAAGAGAGACAAAGAGAGGAAGAGGGAGAGAGGGAGAGAGAGAAAGTCACCAGCCCAGGATCATACTCATATTATAGATAGATAGAACAGAACTTTAAATATAGATACTCTAGATAGAAACACAACTCTCTCTTCCTCATACTCAGTATAATAAAGGACCTAAATAATCTACTATTCAAGAGGAGATTGGGAAGGGTGGCAGCCTTGACCAAGTATCCAGCCTATATGGGTTTGCTTTAAATACCAGGATTTTGAGGCCCACCCAGTCTATATACCCTGTCTATTAACAACAAATAGATTACATTCCTGGTTCCAATTTGCAAATAGACTGTCAGTAAGTGGTTTCCTTCATTCGAGGGAATGGAGCTTACCAGGCTGATGAAATACACCAGTCTTTATTCATTATGTCAATATTCACACCCTCAATCCCCATCCCAACTCTCCTATCCTTTTTAAGTACATTGTCTTTGAAAGGTCTTGACTTCTCAAACTGGAGGATGGTTATAGTAACCATCCTCCCTTTGACAGTAGCCTCTCCACATTCCTTACCTATGAGCTTGTGTCAATTTGGGTCTTGTTGTCCAAACCCTTAGCATAAATTGGTTCAATGTTCTATCAGTCTTGTAAATTTTAGGGGAAAACAAGGCGGCTGCTTCAAAGTCAACAAGTGACTAATAAAATCCTTCTGCCCACTCCTTTTTTAATGTCACTTCTGGAGCTACAGAATGGGGACCATCTGGTCCCAGTGCTTACTTTGACATCAACAGAGGGTCTGGATAAAAATCATATTGCAGAGAGAAGGGTAGTGAAGATGCTCAGCTCCTCAATGATGGAAAATGGAAAGTGATGACAATGAGAATATTCTCTGTATGAGATGTTTTCAGAATGATTGCACAACCATTATCTCACTTGGGTCACAACAATCTTGCACAGCTTGTCTTGCCTGGCTATTGTGGCCAGATGGTGGGAGGTAGGGAGGGTGGTGATGAGGGTTCTAGCCTAAGTGTAGGCTAGATTTGTTCATGCTGAGAAGAGAACCAGGGAGAAAAGTAGGAACAAACGAACTTGTGGGTCTATGATAACTCAGGGGAGGGTGACAAGGGGTAAGTAAAGAGGATCTAAGGATGGCTCCAATTAATCAAGCAAAGGTTTCAGCAAGGAAGTAGTAGGAGTGCCAATATTATAACCAATAGACCTGGGTTCAAATCCTAGCCCCTAACATGACTTTATCTCTCCAGGTCTCTATTTATCTGTAAAATGAGAGTTAGACTAAGTGACCTCAGAAGTGTTTTCCAGCTATAATTCTGTGATCCTATGAAACATGGGAATTCAGAAGGGTCTTAGATGGATTCTGGGATCCAGAAGCAGGTAGTACACTACGCCTTCTCCAAGTACTTTGAGCTGCTGACTTTTTAAAACTGTTCTGCCTACATTGCACTGATCTGCTGCCAAGATACAACTGGCATTGGCAGATGGTACAAGGATGACTACCCCCTCCCCTTATTTTGGGATGAGATCTGTTATTTTACTGGTGTAGGGAACTCCCTGTGGGGAAACTCCCTCTACCAATGCGTATCAGCACCTGCTTTGCAATTGAAGAGTCTTAGAGAGTTTCCCAGGGTATTGAGAGGTTAAACAATAGGGTTGTAAAGACATTATGTCTTAGAAGCGAGACTTCAATTCAAGACTGCTGTATGGACTCTCAGCATCTAACTATAGCAAACTGTCACTTTCACTTTCATTTTTAAAAACACTTTAAAAATGTGATCTCAGTCTTTTCAATGAATAAAAATTTATTTTTTCATCCTCTCACCTCCCTGCCCACTTGACCTCCCTCCAAGAGAAAAACAAAAAAACAAAACCCTTGTAAACAAATATGCATAATCAAGAAAATAAGATTGTCATATTGTCCATGTCATGTATATGCATGTGTGTATACACACATGTATATGTAGCTATACAAGGGCATACACACATTTATACATGTACAAATAGGGGCACAAAATGCAAATGTGCATATACATACATTATGTGTGCATTATATATGTAAGTATTAAAGTTTAAAACTGTTAGGTTACATTATATTATATTTATTATATTATACATCATATTACATTACATCATATTATATTGTCATATATCATATCATATTATATATTATGCTGTATTATATCATGTCACACCATATGTTATACTGTATTATACACATACATACACATACATGTGTGTTTTTTTTGAGTCATTTTCAGTAATATGTATTAAATCAGTAATATGTATGTGAAGGAGAGCTAGGTGGAACAGTGGATAGAATGTTGGGCCTGAAGTCAATAAGATTCATCATTACAAGTTCAAATCCAGCCTCAGACATTTATTAGCAGTGTGTCCCTGGGCAAGTCATTTCATCCTGTTTGCCTCAGTTTCCTCATCTGTCAAATAAGCTGGAGAAGGAAATAGAAAACCACTCCAGTATCTTTGCTAAGAAAGCCCCAAATGAGGTCACAAAAGGTCGGACATGACTAAAAATGACTAAATATCAACAATGTGTATAAATATACATATTCATATACTATATACATATGTATGTATATATATCCATATATGCACACATGTGTTTCCTTCCTCTCTCTAGTGACCCTAAGTTTGCCTTCCATCTAACCTGTAAAGATCTCATATGTACATAGTTATCTTCATGCTGCCTCTGCCAATAGATTGGGAGCTCTTCGAGGGCAGGCACAGTGTTTTTTGTCTTTCTTTGATTTTCACTCCTTAGCACAGAGCCTCCCATATAGTAAGTGCTTAATAAAAGCTTGTTGACTGACTGACTTAAAGTATATAATGATGTGACTTCGGCGATGAACAAGGACAGTTAAAGAGACAGCTGTGATGGGTGAAATCTGAAATGGCTGAAGAAACAAACTGTTCTAGCTTCTAAGCGAATTGATTTATTAAGCAACATGGGCCAATTGCATAACCGATTGGGACTAGGTCTCCTCAGCTTTTCAGCTGGGTTGAATACAGACAGAGATAGATATTTATGGATTAAAAGAAAACAACAGGATGTAAACTGGGATACAAGATGGAGTAATGTTATTTCTAATGGGAGAAAAGATTAGGGACTTTCCAAGTTGGGAGGGGCCAGCAAACAGATACAATTCCCTGAAATTAGAAAAAGAGGCGTCTCGATCCCCTCAAGTGTCTATATTTAATCAAAGGAACATAGAAACAGTAGCTGACTGACCAGTAAGGGAGCGGTTTTCAGATAAGACATATGAGCTGCTTGAGATGTATGAGAAAACCCCTTGTCTCAGTCTTTGGGTTTCAGCTCAACATAAGCTAAGTCCTTGGCTAGGAGTCTCTAAGCCGCAGGTAGAGGTGGTCCAGTTTCCCAGCTATGCAGGCTAGGCTCAAACAATGCCTTAAGTTTTCTCCCAATTCCCATAATTGAATAAAGTTTTCTCACAAAACAGAAATTAGGCTAGACCCATAATTAAGTAGAAAGGGAACCAAGCTAGATACAGAATTGAGTGACAAGATAGAGTCAGTGTGGTTCACTAAATTCCCACAATTCTCTCAAAGAGGTGATAGGGTAACTGTCCAGAACAAATGTGTGATAATATTGGATGGTGGGAAGATGGCATAACAACTCCATTTTTATTGTATTTCCCCTTTCTCTATCATCTAGAACTGTCTTCAGACTGAGCAGGTTACAGTACTCCATAACTGGGAGTTAGAACTCAACAGGTGAGGAGATAAGGAGATGCCCACTTGTTTTCAGTAAGTTCAGAAATGAACTGCATCCAGGAGTATTAAAAGGAGGGGTAGTATTGTCTCTATCAGCTAACTTTTGAAAATCACAGAGAATGGAAAAGATACTTCATAACTCGATCTGGGAAACCATTGTATCCATTGTCCAACTTACTCTTCAAACTACAAGTCTATGAGTTTATCTCCCAACTCCTGGGCAAAATTCTAAAGTTCATTATTAAAGGGATTGCTTGTTGAGCACTCAAAAATGGCAGCAGCAATCACTAAGAGCCAGCATGTTTCCATTAGTGCCAGACTACCTCCTTTCATTTTTTAACAGGGTGACAAAGCTGGAGATCACATCAGGCAGAATAACAGATATGGTAAGCTTAGAATTCTATAAGGTATTTGATAAGTTCTCTCCTAATATCTATGTGGATAAGAAAGGAAAACATTGACTAGATGATCATAAAATTTGTTGGATACAGAGGTGTTTGAATACTTAGACTCAAAGAGTTGGGAAGGGGAGTATGGGAATAAGCATTGATATAATGCCCACTAGGTGCCAGGCACTGTTTCAAGCATGGTTTTTGTTTTTAACAAATATTGCTTCATTCGATCTTCACAAAGGTAACTTTTTAAAATAATAAAAATAATTAATTATTATTTAATTATTTTTAAATTAATATTATATATTGTATACTATATATAATATGTTAGTATTATTATTCCTATTTTACTATTGAGTTAACTGAGGCAAATAAAGGTTAAATGACTTGTGAGGGGTCATACAGCTAGTAGAAGTGATTTGAACCCATCTTCTTGATGTCAGGATCAGTGCTCTATCCACTACACTACCCAGCTGCAGAACTCTGTTCAATGGATCAACGTCAGTATGGAAAGAAGTCTTTGCTCACTCATCAGGCCAACCCTACTTCCAATAAAAATCACAAAAACCTCCACAACAGCAGACTCCTGTCAGCTCTCTTGGATTCTGTTCTTACTGAAAAGTTGAATGAAGAATCTTTTACTCAATTTTTTTAACATTCACACTTTGGTCTACTACTTACTACCCACCTGTAGGTTCAATCCACTTCAAAACTTGGGAATTCCAATGACACAGAGCAGGGAGACTATAAGGAAAGCTAAGCTAGTACCTCAGTGACTCATTGGCAAGTCAGCCTTATTTCTGATCTTGTCCCAATTATGACCTGACTCCATTGCCTAGATAGGAACCTTATTCTTTTCTGATTAAACCCCTACCTCATTCCTAAATCTCAGTCCCTGAGTCCCATCTTATCCTCTTGTACCTAAGATCTGCCCTTGGTGTCCTGTGTATGTACCAAAATTTTAAAAATTTAACTTGTTTAATTAGCCCTTTCTTTCCCTCTCACTTGCCCACAATTGAATAACAAAAAGAAGAAATAGAAATCCCTCATAACAGATGTATAGAGTCAAACAAGAAAACTCCCATATATATCAAAGATGCGAAAGATCCCTTGTAGTTAGAAGTCTAGTATCCTTTGTTTTACCTGGAGAAGAGAAGCTAAAATTTACAGATGTCAAAGTAATTGATGAGTTTCAATATGGAAGAGGAAAGAGACTTGCTATGTTTGGCTCCAAAAGGCAGAACTAGGAACAACGGATGGATGTTCCAAAAGGCAGATTAAATAAGGAGGGACTGAAAAAACTAGAGTTATCCAAATATGGAATGAGCTGCTTCAGTAAGAAGTGAGCTCGCCATCACCCTCAGAAGTGATGAAAGATGAAAACTAAATAACTTCTTGTGGAGGATGTTGTGGACAGGTTTCCTGCTCATGTATGGGTTGGAATGGATGACTTCTGAGGTCCCTTCCTGATCGGAAGTTCTGCTAGACTTCCCTCTTGCTAACTTCCTGCCAAGACCTCTAGCTCTTGGCATATTGCAGGCTGCTGAATCCACCTGACGCCATGTTCTAACCATTAATTCCCACTTCTACAATTCTTTAGAATCCACAAAACATAGCAACTCTTTGCACTAGATAATGAAAGAATTCTTATACCTATTATACAGATAATAAAGCTGAGGCTCCTATGTTCTACGTTAACCAACCTAAGTGTTAGAAGTAGGACTCAAACCTATCTCCTGCCCCAGAATTCAGTAGTCTTTCCACTCTATTATATCAGGGAACAAAGTAGAGACTGATCACCTCCAGTTGCTTTCTTTATGACCACCTTATTCCACATGTTCTATTTCCTGGACCTTGTATCCCAAAGATTGTATTTCCTCTTATTCCATACCCCATTCAGTGGACCAACCTGTTTTCAGCATCTCCCAATTCTACTGACTGCTCCCCAGTAAAATAATCTGTGGCTGCTTTTTATTTGGGGAAAATGAAAATGCTTTCTTTTTAGTTTTCAAAGCCAAAATCAGACATGAAGAACTCAAAAATATAAAGGATCAATGATTATCTGGACTTAACATAAGACAAGCTTCCATTTCAGGCAGCTTTTCAAAAGCAAATTTTTACAAATGCAGTCCTGTACTCTATCGTTTAAAACACTCTGCTTCCTTCACCTGACAGAGTTAAATCAGTGAAATTATCCCTCTTTCCCTTGGTTTTTGCCTTTTGAGTCTGGCACGGGTATGACTGTAATTTCAATATAATTGTCCCCTTTAGCAACCTGTCTACTCCAATCTACCTTCTGTTCTGTATCTCCTCAGAGATGATCCCTGAGTTAGCATCTCTTCCAGAAGAAAGAATTTAAAGAAAATTAAGGTAGTTCACAAGCACCCCTCTACTACCAATGACCTATCCATTAAAATGCCCTTTTTAGACCCTTCCCCAAAGCATGTTTTGGGCGGGTATGACCAATGGGTCATTGGGTCATAAGAATTCTAGGGCCGGAAGGAATTTTCAAAATAGTCTAGCTCAACCTCTTCATTTTGTAAATGAGGAAAGTGCAGTTCAACAAGAAAACTTCTGCCTAAATTCAGAGGATACTGAATTCTTATATTTCAAATCTATTAAGATAATTTAGATATTTCACTTAGTATCAGTCAAGAAATATTTACTAAGCACACACTATGTGTCAGGCACTGTGCTGAGCCCTGGGGATGCAAAGAATGGCAAAGATAGTCCCTGACCTCAAGGAGCTTATAATCTAAGATAAATGCAAGGCCCATGATCCCACAGTGGATCTTTGGAGTCAACAAAGTCTAGGGTCAAATCTTTCTCATACTAACTACTTAGATAGAGTGATGGACTTTGTGTCAGGAAGGTTTGAGTTCAAATCCTTCCTCAGACACTGACTAATTGTGTGACCCAAGGCAGGTCACTTAGATACTCTTGGCCTCAGTTTCCTCATCTGTCAAATGGGGATAATACAAGTACCTACCTTCCAGGGTTGTTATGTAACTCAAATGAGATAACATTTGTAAAGTACCTTGTAAGTCTTTGAATATTAGATATTATCATTTTTAGTCTTATGACCATGGGAAACTGACTTATCTCAATGCCCCCAGGTAACTTTTTTTTTAATAAATTTATTTGTTTAACTTTTTACCTTCATTTTCACAAGATTTTGGGTTTCAAAATTTTCTCACCATTTGTCCCCTCCCCCCTCCCCAATTCTAATTACCCATACACCAATCTGGCCTCTCTTCTTTCATCCCTCCCGCCCCTTACCCCATCTTCTCTTTTGTCCTGTAGGGCCAGATAACTTTCTATTCCCCATTACCTGTATTTCTTATTTCCT
>CM053770.1:220011534-220099184 GCA_028658325.1 Potorous gilbertii
CAAGTCACAGTGTGTCCAGCTGTGACTAATCAGACCAATACAAGCTTGGAATGCTCTAGCGCAGGTCAAATAGTCTGTGTGAACATTTGGGTGGGTTCTCTAAATTTGCACATTTCTCTTTCTTTTGAGCTACTGCAATTCTGTAGAGTACAGTATCTTCTCTGATGAGGACATGCCATGCTGGGTGGTCCTGTGCCAATCTAATGCCTCCCATGTCACACAATCACAGGTACTATACTAAGCACCAGAGTTAAAAAGACAAAAATGAAACAGTTCCTGCCTTCAAGGAGTTTATATTCTACTGGAGGAGAGGGGAAGGGGAAACAGCACATAGATATATTAAAAAATGCAAAATAACTCAGGGATGGGGGAGCTCTGCTGGAAGATGACATGAGTTCAGTATAGAAGAATCATGGGCTTTTTACATATCAAGGTGAAGGGGGAGAATTTTCTAGGTCTGGGGGACAGATTATGCAAAAGTTTGGAAGTAGAATGCTTTCACAAGGAATAAATTGGGCAGTTTGTTTGAATCTAGAGTGTAAGGGTAGTAATGGAGAATAAACTCAATATGAAGGTTAGAGCCAGACTGTGAAGGACATCAAATGCCAAATAGTATGATCTCTGGCTTCTGGAAAGATGATTGAACAAGGAAGGAAAAGAAAAAAATGGAGGAAGATGTAAGGCAACAGCTAGATGATACAGTGGATTGAGTGCTGGACTTGGAATCAGAAAGTCCTCAGTAGCTGGTTGACCTTTGGCAAGTGACTTGACCTTCATCTGCCTCATCTGTAAAATGGAGGTGATCATATACGGCTAATAATGGTGCCCAGGGTTATCAGGAGGATAAATATTAAAAAGTTAAAATATTGACAATATAATATAGTAGCATAATACATTAATACTTAATAATGAGTAATAACTATCAATAAATATGATATTGTTGAATACTTAATATTGATTTTCCCTTCTCTTCCTTCCTTTTTCCTACATTCCTTCCTTCCTTCTTCCCCTATTTCCTTCCTTCCTTCCATCTTCCCTCCCTCCCTCTATACCAGATATTAAACAAAAGGGCAATTTCACAGTACCTTCTCTAAGTAGCTTCCTTTTCATTCCAGTCAAATTGTCATACATGGTCTACATGATGTTGCAAAGAAAATGTAATTCAAAGTCAAGAGTACAGGAATTAGAGTAAGAGAGTCTAGCTCCAAATTCTGGCCCTCCATTAACTTTCTGTAGGACTTTAAAACAAGTTACTTGGCTTCTCTTGGCCTCAGTTTCCTCATCTGCAAAATAAGGGAGTTAGACTAGGTAGCCTCTGAGGTCCCTTCCCACTTTACATCTATGACCTCAGTTTGAGTTCTGGTTCTGCTATAAAACTTTTGACAATTCACTTTACACCTCCATGGACTTCAGTTTCCCCCATTATAAAATGAGGAGATTAGAGTAAATGCGCTCTGAGGTTGCTTCCAGCTCTATAGCCCATGATCCCACAATCTCTTCAAGATTGTTTAGATTCTGTACTCTGGTCGGTGGTGTCAAACTCAGAAATGAATTCCAAAGGGCTTTAGACTTACTAAAAATGCATTAACACTATCTATGTTGTATTGTGGGCAGCTAGAAGGTGCAGTGCATAGGGCAAGTGGCTTGGAATTAGGAATCTTTAGGATTAGGAATTAGTTCAAATCCAGCCTCAGATACTTCCTATTTGCATGAATCTGGGCAAGTCACCTAACCATGTTTATCTCAATTTCCTCATCTGCAGAATGAGCTGGAGAAGGAAATGGCAAACCACTCCAGTGCCTTTGCCAAGAAAGCCCCAAATGGGATCATGAAGAGTCAGACTCGACTGAAACAACTCAACAATAGCAACATGTTGTACTGTATTTTTATTTATTTTGCTAAACATTTCCCAATTATATTTTAATCTGGCTTTGGGTCCATAGACTAGAGTAGACCCCTCTGTCTCAGAAAAAAAAAAGCAAAACCATTTAATCTATCTGGAAAGAAATTAGTATACTTATGATAACTTAGCAGCTAACTTAGGGAGCCACAAGATGGAAAGCAACTCCCCAAACCAAGGATTAGCATTGCTTTGGGTCGGGCTGGTGCCTTGATGTCCAGCTCCCTCTGCAAAGACTACAGAGACATTAGGCAGCATTCTGCTGCAATTTGGCCAGATAAGCAAGACCTTTCAAAGGGGAGGAAAGAATACAGCAAGACAAAACCAAATGGGGTGAAGAAAGATGTAGTGGTGGGGGGAACATCTGCCATGCAGTTGGTAGGATTTGTTATCATATGGGAAAGCAATCCCTGTACAAGGAAATTAATGAAGAGGATATAGATTATAACAGTTGAATAAGTCTATTTGATCCAATAAAACAGGAATGAGGTAATCTTTTTTTACAGAATGACTGGCATCTGTAATCTAAGGACACCAAGCAGATTTTTACAAAAGTGGATGAAGCCATCTGCTGTGGTCTTGTATAGTTTATTATACTGTATTTCTCTTTCAACTTTCCTCTTCCTTCCAGCACTCCTTTTGAAATATCACCACATCTGGACCACTCACTGTTGATGTTCATTAATTTTTTTAACCCCTCCTCTTCCTTTTGTCTTTTGGAAGTTTCCTTAGCAATCCATATTTTTATTTGAAATTCTCACTCTTTCTTCCATAATACAGCCAGTTCCAGAGAAGGGAAGAGATTTACCCAAGGTCACATAGGAAATGAGGAGCCAAGTTATGGAGCCACATATTTAGATCAGATGTCAACTAGTCCCAACACCCTGATTGCCTGATTTCCTAGATGAGGAAACTAAGACCCAGGAAAATAAAGTGACTTTCTCTGGGCCACATCTCCCATAGTTATTGTAAAGATATTTTTTAAAGCATGTGCAAACCTTAAAGTACTGTATAAATGCTACCTACTATCATTATCCACTATGCCCACTTGAGGGGCAGAGAATGAGAAATATAATTTGTGCATCAATATATGAGATATAATTATAGTAAATGCATAGGAAAGACTAACAATTCAGAGAATCAGGGATGATCTCATGAAAGGGGTGGCATCTGAGGAAGTCATGAGGAAAGCTAGGATTCCAGAAACTGTAACTGAAGAGGGAAGGCATTCCAGTCCCATACAAAGGCATGGCATCTGGAGATAGAATACTCATTCTTCCTCCAATGGAGAATTTTGCCCCAAAGGGCCCAATGTAGCGTCCATAGTATCTTATAAAGATCTTCCAAGAAGGTAGAAGCAAATTTTGGTCTACTTTTTTAGGGGAAAGAAATGGCAGATTATCAAAGTATTGATATACCAAATCCAACACCCCATTACCAGACAAAGCCAGATGAGGAATTTCACTATCCATCCTCTGACTGCTAGAGAATGGATAGCCACTGAGCATAGAAATCATATTATTGAAGCAAAAATTCTTTGGATTTGGTCAGAGAAAATCTCGTTTGCTGGAGCAAAATCACTAGCTTAGACTAGATGACAATGAGGAGGTTGGATTAGATTATCTGTAATGTTCTTTCCAGCTTTAAGATTTCATGGCAGAATTAAAAAAAAAAAAGACTGCCTGGTTTCATTCAATATCTCTGCCTTTCGGCATCTTATCTCCAAAATGTAGCTATCAAAGGAAAATTAAGGAAATTCAAATAATGACAAGGAAAAAGGCTGGAAGCAGGAAAATAACTCACATGGACTGGGGCACTACTTAACCTCTCAAGTTGGAAGGTAGGGTCGTACAATAGAAAGAGAAATGGATCTAGAGTTTGAAGCCCTGGGTTCAAATCCTATGTCTGGCACTACCTGTGTGACCTTGGGCAAGTCTCAGCACTTCCCTGGGCCTTGGTCTCCTAGTCAATAAAATGAGAGGATCATAGATCTAGAGTTGGAAGGGAGCCTAGATGCCATCTAACCCCTTCACCCAAAGAGGCTATAGTAGATGACCTCTGGAGGTCCATCCTACTGTAGAACTACCATCCTTAGAAACAAATAAGAACTAGTAGTAAACTGAGGAACAAGAGATATTTTCAGTCAATGAGCACTTACTATGTGCCAGGTATTATGCCAAGGGGTGGGAATACAAGAAAATCTGGTGAGGTGGGGAGTGGGAGAAAGTTATGAGCTAATCAACAGCCAAACTCAGTCTCCTCTCTCCAAGGTCACCATTCTGCTATATTGATTTTATCAGAAATGAATATTCACAAAAACATCTCCCAAGAAAACCAAATTGCCAGGATTCTAACAAACTCTTGGACCAAAAGAGCTACAGAAATAAATGATGACCTGAGAGCTGGGAGTGGTTATCCCTTCCCCCCATGCCCAAAGTCAGCCACATCTTTGTTCATTGCTCTGAGAAGAAACAGCTGTTAGGTGAGAGAACCCTTTCCTGAACATGCTTTCACTGGGGTGATAAGAAGTGAAAAGATTGCTGTGGGCATGACTATTTTAGGTTGTCAGGTTCTGCATGTTGCTATGAGATCTCAGATTAGTGGTTAGGTGGGGACAGGATGTCTTTCAACAGCTGATCAACAAAGCCCAAAAAGTTATGTCTGTTTCTCAGAAACTGTGACGGTGTGTGAAAAGAGTGTAAAAGAACTCGATTTGTCTTCTAGGTGATCTTAACAGGGGTTAGTTACATCCTTTATTCTGTACCTATTATTTTTAAACATCTCTATGTTAAAATATGACAGCGTCTCCTTCTGTGCTCTCTGGAGTGTTACTGATTCAAGTGATGTTCATCCCAGCACACTCATCTTTTTTTAATTATACTAAAGCATCATTTTCATCTAAGTGCCATTCAGTGTTAATGAGGAGCCACAGAGCAATCTCATGTCAAAAGCAAGAGAGGCCATTTAATAAACTAAGGTCCTGCGGGGTGGTGGGACGTAAGACTACGAGGAAGCAGCACTCTGGTAGTGGGAGGTGCTCCCAAGGAGCTTGTGAATTTGGAGCCTGGATTAGTATCCAATAACCTGTGGATGCAAATGTCAGGGCATCATTCCCTGCAAACTCAACTGGGCAAACATTTCCTTTTCCCATTTCTATCTGACCTTCCCAAAGAAAAGATCCCCTAAAAGCAGTTTATCAGAACACTGGCTTCCTCCTTTCTCACCTCTCAAGTTCTTAAAATCATATAAAACTAATTTCTTCCATGTTCTTTTTTACTGCAGGTTCCAGTCGATTTTTATGGATCCTTGTATTTCTTAATCTGAATTTGCAAACAGGATCTGTGTTTAAATCCCAGCTCTGTGACTTTGAATAAATAGCTATGTGAGCTCGAGTAAATCATTGAACTTCTCTATACCTCAGTTTCTTCATCTGTAAAGTGAGGGATGTTGGAAAAAATCTTGTACATCATTTTGAAGATAAGGAAATAGACTCAGAGAATTTAAGTAATTTGCCCAGGGCTGACCAGGTTTTGGGGTACTAAGACCCCAAGCATGCCAAGGCAGAGTTGCCTGGAATAAATTCACACACTCAAGCCTTCTCTTAATCAAGTGGCAAAGAGTTTATTGTAATTGTGTATTAGCAAAAGTGGGCAAGAATCCTTATGGTACCCTGCAAGAGAGTGAGGATGGCACTAAAGTTTATATGAAAAGGGGGCATAAAAAAGAAATACCAGGGATACTAATTGAGTAATCTAAGGGTCTAGGTGTCTTTGGGAGCTATGAGTGGGAAAGCATAGGGAGTATATCAGATATTGAAGGAGTTGTCAAAGGCATGGACCTTGGAGATCTGGTGGGAGGAAGAGTCCTTGGGCCAGCCAGGGACAAAAATCCTTGGACCAGGCATCCCTCTGTCTGTTCTGATAAGGGAATGTGTTCTGCAACAAGAGATAATTGTCTCACTGAATAGGGGCCTGGTCAGAAATTGGGAGGCTTCCAGAGACATAATCTTAGGGCTGGGGCCCAAGTACCCCATCAGGGCCACCCAGCAAGTAAGTTGTAGAAGTCAGGATTCAAACTCAGATTTTCCTGATCTCCTGAGGATGGAAGATCTCCTTTCAACTCTACTCTCTTATGCCTGTCCCTTCCTGGATATTTTCTCCTCTTAGACATTATTCTTATCTAGTTGTCTTCCTAGTTGTCTGATTGAGTTTCCTCATTCTCTTTTCAAACAATCGATCAAACCAGTATTTATTAAGAACTTATTGCAGGGCCAGAAACTGTGCTAAGTGTTAGCGATACAAAGAAAATTAAGGAAAACAAAAAGACCCTTTCCTCAAGGAGTTTATATTCTAATGGGGGGAAAACACAAATACACATTGGAATACATGAGATACCTAAACATATTCGACCAGTTGTCTTCTAGCTTCTATGTCCACAAAATCTCTCACATCTGCTCTTTCCCTTGCCTTACCACCCTAATTCAGGCCTTCATTCCCTGTTGCCTGGACTTGTGAAACAGCTTCCCCATTGGGTCTCCCAGCCTCTAGCCTTTCCCCTCCCCTCTCCTCACAGCTGCCATGGATATTCCTAAAACAAAGGTCTGACCATGTCACCCTTCTGCTCAAAATGCTTTATGACCCATAGTGCCTCTAAAATAAAATGACTTCTGCATTTAAATTTTTACCATCAAACTGCAACATATCTTTCAAAGTTAGTTTCACATCATAACAGATCAAACTCTACATTTCTGTCAAACCGATCTATTTACTATGTTTCTATAAGACATTCTATCTCTTACCTCAGGGCTTTTGTACAGGCTGTACCCTATGCCGGGAACGCCCTCTTTCCTCACTGCTTCCTCTTAAAATCTCTCTTTAAAGTTCATATCAAATGTCACCCACATGTCACCACCACAAAAAAGCATTTCCTCTTCCACTCACTCCCAATTCTTAGTGTTTCTCTCCCCACTTTATATTTTGGTCTTTGTAAATCTAGGGATTAGCCCAATGCCTGGCACACTAGTTTATTAAAAAATTAATTAATGTTTATTTACTTGAATGGAATGGAATTCTCATGGTTACCATTCACTGTAGTCATGCCTAGGAAGATGGAGACACATCCTGAAGAAAGAGTCCTCTGCTACAGAAGACATTATGGGGCTGTATTGACAGAAGAGCTGGGGCTTTTGGAAAGATATGTTAAAGAAGAGAAATCTTCTTCCTCATCCTCCTTCTTCTTCACCAAATCACCAAGTCATGTCCTGTCTAGTCAACTCAAGTCATCCAGTATTTCTTAAGCTACACCAGGCACTGTGCTAAGCACCACCATCATGACTTCTACTATTATCAATATGACAATTTCCACTCCTTTCTGGGCCTCAGCTTTCCCATTGGTAAGATGAGAGGGTTGGAAAAGATGACCTCTAAGACCTGCTCTAGATACAAATCTGTGAAACTATGAATAATAATACGAATGCCCTCATTTCTTAGAGTTGCCATCTATCTATGCCTCAGTTTCTCCATCTCTAAAATGGGCAATGGAGCAGAGCAGGTATAGTAAGGGATGGATTAGATACTCTTTAAGATGCCTTACACTCTAGATCATACTATGTTTGCCCTACCTATCTCAGAAGGTTATTACATGGATTTGGACGAGGTCTTTCCAAGTTCTTAATACACGAATTAATGGACTTATTAGATGGGTGACCATGGCTAAGTCACTTAACCTCCGCTATTATCCGTTTCCTCATCTGTAAAATGGACATAATAACAATACCTACTTCCCAGGGTTGTTATGAGGATCAAATAAAGTAGTCTTTTCAAAGCTAACCTTAAATGCTAATTGTTGTGTGCGTCCTTCATTGCCGAAGAAGACCATGCCATCAGAGAAATGATGATGTGACTTGCACTTGACTTTGTTTTGAGTGAGGGAGTGCTCTGCGGGTCACCAGCCTCACTTCTTCTCCAGAACCCTCTGAATCCAGCTACCAGATATTCATGAGGATGATGGGAGATGGCCCAGGATGCAATGTGGGAGACCTTGAGCTTTTATGCTAAGGCCTTTTCAGGTACTCACTTAAGAGAGAAGTAACACCCATTCAGTGAATAGGCCTCTCTTAAAAGTAGTCAGGGAATAGCCCCTTTAATGAGCAAAAGGAAAAAATAACTAAATCAAGCTGGAAAGAAAAGAGAAACAGTTACTATTGATAGTCACTGTAAGCCAGAAGAGTTCAGAGAATGGCCATTAAGTGGACCTTGGGCATGGACCTATCGTTGTCTAGTCTCTGGGTTATGAGTGCACTGGGTTTAAGGTTTTGAGAAAGACAAGAAAGAAAGGAAGGAAGGAAGGAAGGGAGGAAGGAAGGAAGGAAGGAAGGAAGGAAGGAAGGAAGGAAGGAAGGAAGGAAGGTTGGTTAACTAGGCAGCCTCTGGCCATCCAGATTTACCTTTATCAGAAGTATGAGGGTGAAGATGAAAATCCTACAGAAACATTAAGGATTAAGGGTTTTCTGGGTAACTTGGTGGCACAATGAACAGAACACCACAGTCAGGAAAACCTGAGTTCAAATCTGACCTCAGACACTTATTAGCTGTGTGACTCTGGGAAGGTCACTTAACCCTGTCTGCTTCAAATGACAAACCACTCCTTTATCTTTGCCAAGAAAACCCTAAATAGGATCATGAACAGTCAGGCATATATGTGTATATATGCGTGTGTGTGTACATACATACATATATGTGTGTATGTATATATATATATTTATATACACATACATATATACATATGTGCATACATATACACATAAATCTAAGGACATATATGTATATACATACATATATGATTACATCATAAATGATTTATGTGCAGTTTTCTTCTCTCTAGGAAGGCTTCATGTTTATTAATTCCATACCTTGCCTATTATCCTTCACCTTCTCCCTATGTCTGATCCACTCTCCCCTGAAATGCATATCCACCCCAACTCACCACCCACCAGGAAGAAAAGGCAGAAGGAAGTCAGGAATTGAGACAATAACAGGGGCCCCCATGGCTAGGGGGGTTTGGTTTTGGTTGGTTTTTTTTTTCTTGAGTTGTTACTAAAATGGGGGTGAGGGCGGGGAAAATCTTAGCAAATATCCCTAGCATTAATAGTTTCCTGCATGTGGAAATGAGAGGCAGAGCCAGAGACTAAAAATAAAGAGCCCAATTCTCCTTTATTGTGCATTTGTCCCTCTTGGGTAATGAGACACTGGGTTGGGGGGTGGGGGTGGCAGGATGCATTTTTTCTCTGCCTCAGCTTGAGGAGCCACTTGGCTTGAAGTAAGTAACTAGCCTCCCTATGATTCATTTCAAAGACAATAATGAGTGGGCTTTGTGCAGGAGGCAGGTGATGTTGACCTGACACCCACAGGGGGAAGGCAAGATTCTGAGTGGTTGGGTTTTTTCCACTACTAGAGAGGCATTCGTATCGATCTATTCTTTGTCTCTGACTCCAATTTTTGCTCCATATTGTTTATGGTTTGCTATTGTCTTCATTCAATTGCTTTTCAGTCACGTTCAATTCTATGTAACCCCATTTAGCAAAGATCTTGGAGTGGTTTGCCATTTTCTTCTCCAGATCGTTTTACAAATGAGGAAACAGAGGCAAAAAAAGTTGGACTTGCTCAGAGTCACATACCTAGTTAGTGTCTGAGTTTTGAGATTTGAACTCATGAAGATGAATCTTCCTGATTTCAGGTCCAGCAACATCTACCTAACTGCCGCTGTCTACGGTTAGGCAGGTTATACTAATTATTAGCAGCCCCACATTACTTTGTATTTTATATTTATTTATGTTATTTTCCCTAGTAGAATATAAACTCCTTGAGGACCGAGACTTTTTTTTAAATTTTTCTATCTGCATTCCTGATGTGGAGCACAGTGTGAGACATGAAGAGATCAGGGATAGGTCTTTGGTTTCTCTGGTGTAGTGTACTCTCAGATGAGAGAATGACCCCTACCAATTTAGATCAGCACCTTCTTTGCAATCTCATCGTAAAGACTTGCTTAGAGCATGACAAGGTTTCATCTTGCCCAAGGTCACATGGCCCATATGTGTCAAAGTGGGTTTTGAAGCCAGATTTTCCTGATTCTGAGGTCTACTCTATCCACTCCCCTCTGATTGCCTGTACCTGGCACAGGGTTAGCACATAATAAGTGTCTATTTAACAAAATTGCATCTCTCCTCAGTTCTGTCTGACTCTTCATGATCCCATTTGGGGTTTTCTTGACAGAGATACTGGAGTGGTTTGCCATTTCCTTCCCCAGTCCACTTTCCAGATGAAGCAACTGGGACAAACAAGGTTAAATGACTTGCCCAGGGTCACACAGCTAGTAAATATCTGAGGACAGATTGAACTCAGGAAAATAAATCTTCCTCACTCCAGGTTCAGCACCCTATCTGCCATACCACCTAGTCATCCTCAATCCTCCATTACAAGAAAGGAAAAAGAGTAAGCAAAATCGGGGATATAATGTCTTTATCTGGTAAAATACACAACCTTCTTCCCTCACAGCTTCCACCCACCTTCCACAGGCCCACTCTCTGTCTTGAGCAATAACTCGAAAAGGCACCAGTCCCTTTGGTCTCCTAATTATCACAAATAATCAACATTTACTGAGTCTGATAAGTCCAGGAAGGCGTAGCCTGAGGGATCATAGGTGGGAGGGGGCTGAGTGTTTTTGAAGGGCAGCTCAAGTTCTCTATGCTGGAAAGTATGAGAAGGGGCTGAGAAGGCTGAGAGGTTTTTGTTCTTTGCTAGGGCTTAAGTCCCTCCCCAGAATAAGGTCAGGTGAGTGAAAACAGATGGGACTGCTCAGGGGTTTATTATGCTTATTGTGAAAACGAGAGATTATTGCTCTTTACCAAAGGCAATCCTAGTTTCATTTTCAAGATGGATTTCGACCAAAAGTTACCTGAAGTCAGAAAGGAAGGACAGGTCCAGGAATTTTAAGTACAAATGAGGTCATAACAAATCACTTCTTTCACTGTCCTTTTCACTTTTCCTGCTCACCCAGACAGGAAAATTCTACTTTTTAGCAGTCCACTGATTTTGTGCACCTGGGCTGTTCCCATGTGAGTTTCAGTTAAATGAAGTCAGTCCAAACAGTCCCTTATCCCTGGAAATAGAGGCCAAGAGGATCTACAGATCCAGTACTGAAACAGAGACTGAGAGTCTACAGACCCAGTCCTGAAACAGGCTGAGACCCAGTCCTGGAAACAGAGATTGAGAGGGTCTATCAGGATGGGGCTATTTTCCTCCCCTCTGGAAGCTCAGCCAGCCTCGTCAATCTTATAACAAGTTTTTGTTATTGAAGCGACACCCTTGAACATAGCTTCTAAGCCATTTGGAAAAACGCCAGACTACAGAGATTATAGAACTCCTGGATTCCAAGGGTTCCTCACTTCTAACTCTGTTTTCATTAAGAATTCAGTCTTCATTAAGATACAGAAAACAATTTATATACATAAAAAGGAGAGAGGCAGTGTAGTAGAATGAATAGAATATTATTGTTGTTTGTCCTTCATTCTCAAGAGCACCATGATGTCAGGAAGATGATGCCATGATTTTCAAGTGAATTGGATTGAAGTAAAGGAGTGCTGTGCAAGGTCTCCAGCCTCATTTTCTCTTCCAGAGCCATCTGGGTTCGGTGGTCAGATATAGATCAGGGTGACTGGAGATGGTCTGCTAATTAGAATGAATGAATGAAAAAGTATGTATTAAATACTTACAAGGGAAGGGAAGGGAAGGGAGGGGAGGAGAAGGGGAGGGAAGGGAAAAAGGAGAGTCTCTGCTCTCAAGAAGGTCACTCTCTAACTAGAAGAGAAAACTCATGGAACAACATCAGGGTAAATGGCAAAGTTGAGAGGGTTATTTCATTGTATCAGGAAGGCAGATGATAGTGCCAGAAGTCTGGAGGGTGTAGAGGCAGGGAAGATAGTAAGGCCTGGTGTATCTCCATCTCACTGAGTTGGTGACTCTCATCTCATCTAAGTCATGCGAGTGGTCAAAAAACCTAGACAAGATCCTGGGTCCAGGTGTGAAGGGAAGGTTAGGGGAGAAGGCACTCCTGATGGTAGAGGGTCTTCTTACCATCTAGCCATACCCAATGGATTCTGGGTGTCCAAGGGTTGGGGAAGAGATTGAGGAAGGAAGAGATGACAGAAAGGACATGGATGTAGGAAAATGTGTGTTCAACTTATGAGTATGATACTGTCTCTTTACCTCACTAAGCCCCTGTTTCTTTATCTGCGAAATATGGGGTTGAATGATATGGCCTCTGAATCATGGTGAGCTTTAGATTTCTGACCCCATGACTCTGTAAACACATTCTATATGTGAATCTGGTAAGACCTTAGCTCCAATTCCACCTTCTAACACTACCCACATGACCTTGGATAAGACACAGTACCTCTTGGCCTCAGTTTCCTTATCTGTTAAATGAAAATAATGATACCCAAAGTATCTCCCCCTCACAGACCTAGAGTGAGGCTCACATTAGATAACATGCCTACTTCAAACTTAACTAGACTGGTGTCCTGGATGCTTGAAAGTCCCATGTAAATTCCATCTGTTACTTTTATCTGATATGCTTAGAATGGAACGTGTTCATGAGCTTGTGGGACACAGTGGTACTAACTGACATGGAAGAGAATCAGCTTTGTATGTAATGTAGGTGACACAATAATGTAACCAACCATTTCCAATGAGTAACATACAATACACATAAATCTATTCATGCATGTATACATATACACTCATACAGGTATATACTACATGATTACTATGCTATTATATAACATATATATATACACATTTCAATGTGTTTATACACATATATTGCACATAGTACATGCAGGTACATATGTAGGCATGTACGTGTATACAGTATATAGTACATAGTAGAATATGGATTTAAATCCATATATACATATGTGTGTAAGTATATATATATATATATATATATATATATATATATATATATATATGTACATATACAGAAAACTATGGATTCAAATTCATAGATATTCAACTATGTAAAATATATATTCAAATACATGTATGCATGTGTTTATGTGAATTTGAATCCATACTCTGACATATATACTCACACCATATATGTGTATATGTATATATACATATATGTGTGTATGATATACATACATATGTGTATGTGTTTATATGTATAAATCCTTCTGCTACTCACTATTTCTGTGTGACCTTGGGTAAATCACTTCATTTCTTTGTATTTAATTTTTCTCAATTGTCAAGTGAGAAATTGGGCTAGATCAGTGTGTGTCAAACTTAGCTAGAAAAGGCATCACTAAATCATGCCATAAGGATTCCTAGAAGTTGCACATTGACTTAGTTTCAAAGTGTAATATTATTTATGTTTTATTATATTTTTATTTATCTTGTTAAATATTTCCTAATTCCACTTTCATCTTTCATCATGGGCCACATATAGCAGACAATAACACCTCTGGATTAGATGACCTCTAAATTCCCAGCTATCACTCAATCTTTTGATGTTACGATTTGCCCAACTGATCCTCAAAACATTCTTGGAGACCTGTACTCTTCTGACATGGATACTATGCTTCATTTTGAAATCAAGTCATTTGTGAACCTGGCTTAACTTCCCTATTAGATATGAAGCTTCTTGTGGGCAGGATTCTATGTACAGAGTGGTAAACCGTGTGTTTGCCTCTTGAGCAACACCCTAGCCAAGTTAGGAGAAGTTCATCACCTAGTTCACTCCTGGATGCTGGTTTTGTTCTGTTTTGTGTTGTTTTGTTTGGCCAACACAAAGACTCTTCACCAAAGTACAGGGGATCATGATCTGAATTGGTGAAGGGAGCACCCATCCTGAGGAAATATCAGAGCAGTGAATATTGGAGTAATGGGTGATAACATGGTTAATGTGCAAAAGTCAGGGGGAAACCTGATCTCTAGTAGGAAACCTCTACCTCAAGAGGCTAACTTGTCATATTCACCAGTAAAGACCCAATCATTCAAGGGAACAATGCCCTCACACTTCAGGTAGTATTAGAGTGATCATTAGCCAATCTGTCCTCAGGCTAAACTCTTGGACAACAGGTGGTTAATGTATAACACTAACCCATTTATAAATATTAACTACAGCATAATGCACTAGAAAGAGTTCTCTATCTGGCCCCAACCATTATGAGCTCTGTGACCCCAAGGTAGTTTTTTAACCTCTCTAACTGAAGTTTACTCTTATGGAAAATGTGGATTATAATTGTATTTCCTTCTCCACATGGTTACTGTGAGAATGTCTTATAAATGTTGTTTACAAAGTTTTAAAGTTTATAAAACTATATAGATATTCCTATGATTCTTATCAATTACAATAGGAAGAATCATGGTGTTGTGGATAATCAACCAACTTTGCCACCCAGAAGACCTGGGTTCAAGTTCAACTGATAGATCCAAGTTTTGTGACCCTGGATAAGTACTTAACTTCCCAGGGTCTAGGTAACTAACTCTATAAGTTGCAGAGAAGGTATCAAATCTGCATTGACAGAAGAAAATTTCTTTATCCTAAATCAAAGAAATCATAAATCAGGTCAAGTCAAGAAGCATTTATGAAGCACCCACTATATGCCAGGTGGGGCAGTTAGGTGGCATAGTGGATAGGGAACTGGACCTGGAGTCAAGAAGACTCATCTTCCTGAGTTCAAATATGGCCTCAGACACTGACTGGCTGTGTGACCCTGGGCAAGTCACTTAATCCTGTTTGCCTTAGTTTTCTCATTTGTGAAAGAAGCTTGAGAAGGAAATAACCATTCTAGGATCTTTGCCATGAAAACCTCAAATGGAGTCACAAAGAGTTAGACAAAATGGAACAAAAACAAAATACATATAAATATTGATATGTATTTGTATATGTGTATATATTTGTACACATACATACTCATGCATATATATGTGTATATGTATATATTTACATATATGCATTGCAATTGTATATACACATGGTGATAATCTATATCCCACACACATACCCCCAAGTAAACATGTCTTTATATGTGATTACATGTATCTATGTACATAGACATATATATGTATATATACATGGAGAGAGAGAAGAGAAAATGAGATAGAGAGGCAAAGGAAGTGTTGCAAAATGGATAGAGAACCACTCTCAAAGTCAAGAAAACTTGAGTTCAAATTCTGCCTATAACACATACTAGTTATTTGTTTTTAGGAAAATCAGTCTCTTATTCTTCTAAGAAACTCTCCAAGACTATACATTGCAGAGAAGGTGCTAACCAGTATCAATAAAGGGAATTTCCTAACCTGGGAGTTGCCTGTATTAATCCTCCTCCTCCTGCACTGGTGCTCTATCCAGGTCTAGACCCTATGCCATATGCAGACTATTCCAAAAGTCTTAGTGCAGTTTTAAACTACTAAAGCTTAAAATTGCAAGAAGACTTTTGAAACACCGTGTGTGTTGCTGTGTATGTGTATATACACAAAGACATCTATACATATATGTATTTATATATAAATGATCAAATTACATATATGTATACATATAAATATACATATATGTAATTTGATCATTTATACATGTATATGCCTGTGTGTATTATCTATAGCTATCTGTGTATCTTCTCCAAAATAGAAAATTGTGACAAAATGATCCAGGGCTTTATTTGCCCATTTCCCATTTTCCCAAAGTTAAAGGCTTTTTAAATATTCTAGTCTGGAGCTGGTGGCTTCTCTCAAGCATATCATCATTTCCATCCTACTAATTTGAAATTCATTTCACCTTTGCTGTCACTAACTGATCATCTGATTACACCTGGATAGTTGATTTCTGTATGTCAGCTATGTTGGTCATTAGACCTTTCTTTTCTATTGAAATTTAGCCAACTTCACTTACTTTGATGTTGTCCAGTGCTTACCAGGTCCAGCCTCTTCAAAGTATTCAGGATGTACTTGTTCAAGGCATTATATGTACAGTCTATGAGCCATTTGTCTCATTTACTTCTTGATTCTAAAGTTTTCTTTCAATATAATTTGTGCTCGCTTCCCTGGGTCCAATTTTGCATCAAAACTACTGCATATCATATCAAAAATGCTCCCCTAATTTGGATGATCTGAAGTTCTGTTAGCTTTCTCTATTTCTTCATTTTCTTCAAGAGACATTGATGCATAAGGGAAGGGAATAAGTATTTGTTAAATACCTGCTAGGTATCAGATATTGTGAAAAACAGCATACAATTATAATCTCACAGGATCTTCACAACTGTGGGAGATGGGTGCTATTAGTATGTTCATTTTATGAATGAGAAAGCTGAGGCAAATAGAGGTTAAATGACTTGCTCAGGATTATGCAGCTACTGTCTGAGGCTGGATTTGAACTCAGGTCTTCCTGACTTCAGGCTTAGTGCTTGGTTAATTGTGCCAACAGCTGCTTCAGAGTCAGTTCTCTTGCAATTGAATGCTGCCCTGTCCAAAAATATTTATCAGCTGATGGCCAGTTCAGCTTGTTGATGTACTCAGGCAGAGCACACAATTTGCAGCCAAGTGCATACTTGAAACCTGTCTTTCAGAAGCTGTTGGAGACGTTATTCTGTCATTGGCTGAAAGGTCACCCAAGGTCACCATTACACCATGATAAACCACTGGAGTAGGACTTTGATTGTTCTCATACACAGATAATTCAGTTCATTTCAAATAAACAATATTAAAGAATTTCCACTGCTTGCCTAATTCTTTATTAACCCTGACAGGCAAAGGAAAGGAATTAATTCTTGCTGTTTTGTACTTTGCAATCTATTTGAGGATATCATACTTATACAGGAGCCAATTAGTAAACACAAGACAGAAGAAAATGTTGTGGTCAAATGTTTAGTGTAAAAGAACGAATTTTTCTGAGAGGTCAAGACAGGAAGAAATTGTGTTATGGCCTGCACTGATTGGGGAAAGTTTCATGGGGGAAGAGGAATTGAGAAATATTTTGAAAGCTAGATATGACTCAGGAAGAGGAAAGTTGCTATGGAAAAAAAGAGAAATGATTGTAAGACAGGGGCTGGAAAGGACCTTGAAAGTCAGGGCAGCCTCACTTACAGACAAAGAAATAGACATCATCGAGGGGCAAGTGATTGGACCCATTTGTATATCAGAATTGCAGTTTAGAAAAATTTCAACTAGAAGGTGTATTCAAAACTGAAAAGAAGACTGAGCATCTTTGTGTTATCATAGGATGATGGATTAGGGGCAACTAGGTGGTGCAGTGGATAGAGCACCAGTGCAGGATTCAGGAGAACCTGAGTTCAAATCTCACCTCAGACTCTTGACAGTCACTAGCTGTGTGACCTTGGGCAACTCACTTTACCCCAATTATCTCATTCTGGGTCATCTCCAGTCATCCTGATGAATATCTGGTCTCTGGATCCAGATGGCTCTGGAGGAGAAGTGAGGCTGGTGGTGGCTGCACGGCCCTCCCTTACTCAAAACAAAGTCAAGTGCAAGTCATGTCATTATTTCTCTGATGGCATGGTCTTCTTTGGCAACGAAGGATGAAGACATCACCTCAGGATGATGGATTCAGAGATCGATGGGATGTCAGGGGATATTTAATCTCCTCATTTTACAGATGAGGAAACTTGGTCCCCAGTAAATGAAATGAGTTGTGGTAAAGCAATTTAAAGTGACCGAAGTCATACAGGCAGTAAATCATTGAGGCAGGATTCTCTCCTAAAACCTCTGACTTCAAACCAAATCTCCTTTCCTTTATATAACACTGTTTTCATATTATTTTTGGCTGGAGGGAAACTGGGTCTTTCTATCCTGCTCAGCCTGGAAGCACTTCAATCACTCACAAGTTAGATCCTATCCTAATTGGCATTGAAACTTTGACCTGCTCCATTTTAAATCTTTCTTCCTTAGGTAACTTGGTTTCCTACTGCTCACCCCACCTACTCCCATGCTAGAGACTTACCATATTGGTGGCAGACTTATTGTGGGTGCCCAATTGGCTTTAACTCTACTAGAGTTCAGAATTCCCAAGCTTAAGAGATCCACTAGCCTCAGTTTCCCGGGTGTAGGTATTAGAGATTTTAGTGTACACTATGCTTAAACTTCCTATTCATTTATAATAGACAGTTATTTGGGATGCAGGAAAGCAGGGTCCCTACATAAATGTTAGATCTTTGCATTTTGGATTCTCCACCTAAAGTCTTTGTACTGTACTGATTCTCAGTAAGATACTGGCTTAAAAATACTGCTCTGTAAAGATTTGAGTGAAGGCACTTATTTCTGAATTGGAAATCAATTCCACACTGTGAAAGTTTGATCAAAATTTAAATTTCAAAACATTTGCTCTGCTTCTCCAAAATATATTGGATGCCATTGCCTATATCAAAGCATCCTCATTGGGGAAGGAAACAAGATTCAAAATGGCATTGGATTTGGTGTCAGAGGAATTGAATTTGAATACTGTCACTTATTACCTATGTGATGCTGAGTGTGCCTCAGTTTCCTTATCTGTGAAATGAGGGGAATTGTACTAGACGGTCCCTTTCTCACTCTAGAATTATGTCCTACAAACCTATTGTGCACCATGTTGACCCAGATTTCTGTACTAGCAATCTTGAATATCCTCTATAGTTCCATGCCAACAAATTCAGAGTTTTACTGTTTGAAGCCTAATAATGAATATGGGAAAGTTTACCTTATAACAGCATGTCTTTCCTTTTCCTTTTCTTTTTTCCTTCTCCCTTCCCTTTTCATTCCCCTCTTTTCCCCTTTCCTTTCCTTTCCCCTTCATTCCCCTCTTTTTCTGTTCCCTTTCCCTTCCCCCTCCATTTCCATTCCTTTCCCCTTCCCTTGCCCTCTCTTTTAAAGAAACTGTAAGAAAGATATTCTCATGCAAAAAGAAGATACTTCTAAATGTTAAAAATCCTCCAGAACTTGGCATAAGATGAGGAGTTTGAGGACAGCCAGAAATACAATGAATATTTATTCAATTTCAATGATGCTTACCTTCCTCCCTCCCCCTAACTCCAGCTAGATTCAAATCTTGGATTGGCCAACCCTAATTAAATTTTAGAACTGAAGATGCAAAGTGGTTTTGATTTTTTTTTTTGATTGCCATTGAAAATTCCAAGGTCTTTGGGTAAGAGGAAAAAGGCCAATCCCAATTATTGGCCATGTTCTAATATGTATGATGAGGTTTACTGAGCTAAGATTTCCTCCAGGATTCCAGATGAATCAGTTACTGTTTTGCTTTTGGTAATTAAATTACTATCTCATCTCCAGAGATTACTGTGTAGGATACAGCTATGGTCCTCAAGAATATAAGATCATATCTGAGGCAGAAAATAAATGAATTTAGATACCATAAGGTGTTCTCTTATCATTCCTTCATTTGCTTTCACCATGATGTCTTGGTGTCTTTCATGTATATTAGTGAATGGCATTGTGATTGAATTTCATAGGAGGGACCCAGGCTCAATTAATGCTATCTTTTACTAATAATACTTGTAACCAAGAACAAAGTCATCATCTCCATAGGAGAACAAAATCTTATCTTACCTCAGCTTTATAGTATTAAATTCAGTCCCCTGTATACAATAGGCATCTAATAAATGTTTGTTGCATTGAATCAATCCAAATTTATTAATTTTATAATACATACCTTGGTATGAACATTAAAACTTTAGGCTTTTCAAGTTTCTTTTATATGAGTTTTATTTTATTTTTGGACCAAATAATTGTAAGAAAACATCCTTGACCACTGCTGATGGATAACCATCCAGCAACTTACGATCTTAATTATAATCTTAATGAGCTGTCTAGGGCATTGAGAAGATAAGCGGCATGGCCAAGACCATACAGCCAGTTTGTGTCAAGGGTGGGACTTGAACCCAGGTTTTCCTGACTCCAAAACTGTCTGATTCTTTACCAGGACTTTTCCCTTGGACTTATAAAAAAGAAGTCCTTATGCAACTTTAATTAAGCTTTAAATGTGGATGAGAGGCAGTTTGGTAGAGTGTAGTAGCATCACAGTCTGAGAGACCTGTGCTTGAGTTTCAGTATATATTGGAGGTGGGCAAATTATTTAACCTTTTGGTGTCCCTGGGAACTTTCCAATATTGCAAGTTGCAAAGAAGTTGCTGATCTGTGTCATGGAAAGGAGTTCTTATCCTAGTGAAATAACAGATCAAGTCTCCTCTTACCCCCCCTTACTCTAGTAACCTTCCCCCACCCAAAAAAAACAACAAAAAAACCAGGGCATTAAATTGAGCAAAGCAAATTGGAAACAACAGGGCACAAAAAATCTCTATCCTGCCCATTGGTTAAGTTTTAGCAAGAGCACATGTTCTTCCTCTACCTCCCTGTGAAACACTAAATCTGATTTGCAAACTTTTTAACAACATTATGCCATTGCAAACTTATTTCCTAAGTGGTTTTAGAGACTTGCCCCAGAGTTCCTCCCTAAAATCTTGTGCAAGCATGGATAGTTTGAACAAGTCTCCATTAAAAAACTCTCCAAAGGTAGGCATGTGAAAGACCGCCAGAGGCACAAAGATTTCCCAGACCCCCTATAGATCAGGGGCAAAAATACATGTCTCTGCTACAATGGAAAAAAAGTTGTGATCCCACCGATGATTGCTTCAGCTGAAGTGAATGGAAATATCTCTGACCTCTCCATCACACCTTTCATTTCTCACCATGGAAAGAGGTGTCAAATTATAATAAGAATTTTACTTGTCAAGTTGACCTGCTACAAAAGGAGCCTATCGGGGGCCTGAAAGCATTTTCTCTTAGATAGCTCTAAGAGGTCGCATTCTTAGAAGGAAAGAACTGTTAACAGTGAAGCTCAACAATTCAGTCAACTTATGCTCCTTCCCTCCTTTTAGGAAGAAAGGAAAAGCATAAGTCTGAGTTAGACAAATTACCTACAGTGGGGATGGTACCAAAATCTGTCCCAGTCTATAAAGTATTGACATACTCAGTGCTGCTCCTAACACAGGATGGCTAGGAGGCACCATAGTGCACAAAATGCTGGTCCTGGAGTCAGGAAAACTCATCTGCCTGAGTTCAAATCTGGCTTTATACACTTGCTAGCCTTACGAACCTGGGCAACCCATTTGCCTCAGTTTTCTTATCTGTTTCTTATCTGTCTTATCTTATCTTATCTTATCTGGAGAGGGAAATGGCAAACCACTCTAGTGTCTTTGCCAAGAAAACCCCAATTGGAGTCACAAAGCGTCAGAAACTACTGAAAAATGACAAGAATAATGAAAGCTCCTACCACAACCACTATCTAAATGTTAGCTATTATTAACATTAAAATTTGGTGTGTGGTTCTTCCCCTCATATAGCACTGAAAAAAAATTTCTGACCTCCCTTTACCTCATTTCTATACTTACCAGTTTGCTCCACTGGTTCCACAGAAAACCACAGTCAATGTTGACACTTGCAAGGAAAAATTGGGAAGTAGATGCTTTAACTTTCATGTCTCTCCACTTCCACTTCTGTGGTCTCCTCCTCCCTTTCAGTCTCTCAATTTTCTACCAGACCCTCTGTAACCTTCTTCTGCCCCCTAGATGGGGGACAGCACAGCCTGGACTAGCTTTGGAAGATCTGGGTTTGTACCTATCCTCTGAAGCTTACTACCTACGTGAACTCGGACAACTCATAACCTCTCTTGGCCAGAGATTCCTTAAATTGAAGATGAGGGGAGAGGGAGGGGGATAAAATTTAAAACTATTGAAGTGATCGTTGAAAATTGAAAACCAATTCATTTAAAAAAAATAAGTTAAAGGACTAAGAAAAATCTAAGATGAGGGGGTTGGATAAGGTGCCCCAGCTATAGATCTATAATCCTCTGATCTCCTCATTAGTGCCACAAGCTCTGGATTTTTTCCAGCTCTTTTCCTCTGATATTGCAGTCCCTCCATCATGTGCCCCATAGTCTTGCTCCCTCATGATGTGAACATAGGTTACGTGGGAATGATGATATAAATTTGCCCTTATTAAAAGCTATGTCAGTACCTCTCAGATAAGAGGATGCATGTCCAAATACTGCCCCTTTAAGAAGCTATTTGAGAAACAATAAAACCTGATCTATATCTTGCTACTAGTCCTATGACTGTGGAGGAGAAAGCAAGGCTGGTGATTCTGCAGAGCCCTCCCTCACTTAAATCCAATTCACTTGCAAACCATGGCATCACCTCCTTGATACAATGGTCCTCTTTGAGAACAAAGGACAAAAAGCAGTAACAATAACAAAAACTACTGAAATAGTAGTTCTTCCCTTTTATAATGGATATCTACTTGGAATGGAGGAAAGTAGGGTCTCTGAACAAAGGCCAGATCCAAAGCATGATAGGAAAATTGACACTACATATATATATACACACACACACACACACATATATACATACATATACACATCTATATATGTATAGTAGTATAGCTCTCTAAGCTTTATGAAAGCACTTTTCATTCATTCTCTCATTTTGATCACAAAACTATCATAAAGGAAGTGCACTATATGTGCCTGATTTCTAAACAGCTAATGGCCTCCCTTCCCAAACTACCCTCTATTTACAGAAAAATAATTATAATGAAAATAGTAGCTAGCATTTATGTAATACCAATCACCGTGGTAAGTGCTTGACAAATGTTATCTCAACTGATGCTCAGAACGATGCAGCTGTACAATAATTGTTGTTGAGTCATTTCAGGCATGTCTGACTCTTCACGGTCCCATTTCAGGTTCTCTTGGTAAAGACACTGAAGTGGTTTGTCATTTCCTTCTCCAGCTCATTTTACAGAGGAGGAAACTGAGGTCAACACAACTAAATGACTTGCCCAGGATCACACAGCTAGGAAGTGTCTGAGGCTGGGTTTGAACTCATGATGATGAGTTTTCCTGATTCCAAGCCCAGTGTCAAGCCCCTAGCTGCCCCATTGGGCTATTAGTATTGTTATGGGCTGCTATTATCACAAATACTTTTACATCTTAAGAAACTGAGGCAAGTGAGTTGCCTAGAGTCATACAGCTTAGTAAATGACTGAAGCTAGATTTGAATGTGGGTTTTCCTGACTTCAGGGTCCAATACTTTATCCACTAACTAGGTGCCCTCAATATAGTCAGTTTCTATCTCCCCCTATACAGAAAGATCTAGACAGAGAAATGGAGAGAGGGAAGGAAGGAGGAGGGAGAGAGAGAACTAGGTATAGCTAGATATATTGATATGCCTATATATACATATATAGATGTGTATATGTATGTATATATGTGTGTGTGTGTGTGTGTGTGTATATATATGTAGTGTCAATTTTCCTATCATGCTTTGGATCTGGCCTTTGTTCAGAGACCCTACTTTCCTCCATTCCAAGTAGATATCCATTATAAAAGGGAAGAACAAATTTCTATTATCAAGAAAATCTATGGATGTGAATATTTTAAAGTTACTCATGAAATATGCAATATACCCCTTACACACTAAGCACTCACTAGCTATTGATCAACTTACTAAGGAGCACTTGCTTGCATGAGGAAATTACAGGAACCAATACTACCCCTTAAGAATCCCTGAATCTGTGTCTGAGCTTAGGGACATGCTGAGGTTCCGCTGGGGACCATGCAGCCTCCGATACAGGAGAGCAGAGGAGGGAAGAAAGTATAATTCCAAAGCAAATGTCATCTAACTCAGTCTAATCATTTTACAAATGAGGAAACAGAGGTTCCCATTTTGAATGATTTGCCCAAGTCACACAAAACCCCGGAGTTGGAGTCCTGCCTCATATACTTACTGTCTGTGTGGTCCTAGACAACTCACTTAATCTCAACTAGACTCAGTTTCCTCATCTGTAAAATGAGGATAATTTTTGCACCTACCTCACAGGGGTATTATGAAGGTCATATGAAGTCACAAAGTGTTTTGCAAACCTTAAAGCACGATATAATTGTTCACTATTATTACTATTAGGTCACACATACGTATACACAATTAAACAAAAAGTAAATACAAGGATAGATTCAAGGTATGAAGGTTGCTTGGTCCTTAGTAACCCAAAAAGTCCCAGCCAAGACAGAGTTGTCGATCTGCTGGGGAAGGGAACAGTAGCCGGGTCAACCATAAAATCCCCTTGAATTTAAAACTGAAACCGTTTCAATATTGCTTAAATAGAACAGTCAGTTTGGTTAACACAGGCCCTGCCCTATGGCAAGAACTCTGTAAATATTTGTCAACTTGAATTCAAAAACAAGTTTTCAAAGAGAGAAAGATATTGAGATGAGAAGAGTCCAAACGAATTGAAAACCGAAAGCATACAGACTTACCCAAACATAAATGCCACATTTTGGAACAAGAGATTTCAAATTCCATTTGAGGAGGGGACTAAAGAGGGAAGTTGAGATCCTTCCTGTTCCATCTACCCATTCACTACCTTTATGCTGGTAGGTAGCTCCTCTCACAGTTAATAGCAATGTGACCTCAAGTAAGTCAACTAACCTCTCTGGGCCTCAGTTTCCTCATCTGTAAAATGAGAAGATTGAACTACATGGTCTGTGTAGGCCCTTTCAGGACTACAGCTACCTATATTTACCTATCCCATATGACTATGGTCAATATCCTCCTATAAAGTTGGGATTCTACCCAACATATTGGGTGCCTTACTTCTTTTTCTTGACATCTCAAGGACACCAATGGATCACACATGTTTTCCACCAGTTATCTATCCAGTCACATGGCAGGCCCAATGTTACATTTATCTATTTTTTGCCTATCCATTGCTTGGATTACCCTGCTTCTCCTTCATAGTCTCCTATCTGTGATATGCTGTGATATATATGATGGGTGGGTGAGTAGAATATGACCCAGTTGCTGTGTTCATCACTGACATCATCACCACCATCTTTTGGCAGGTCCCTAAAGGGAAGTCCAGTTGGAAAACTAACTGATCAGGGTTACTTTAAGGCAAGATAGCTTTCAAAACTCATTAGCAGTTGTGAAAGTCCTACTAATAATGGAATGCAAGTGTGATGGTGTCTGATGGAGTAACCATAGAAGGGTAGCTCCCATTTACAAAAAAAAAAAAATTCTGTTCATTGACTTTCACTTCCTCTAAGGTCTTTTTAATCTTTCATCTTCAGCTCAGTGTGACAAGGGTTTATTTTCATTTAATCTATTCTCTGCTCCCAGCTCTTGGTTTTCAGTCATGTGGTATAGCTAGAGCAGTTGCTATTTCTTGTTTATTTAGGATTTGAGAAGATTTGAGGTCTGAACTTGGGCTTAGTTTAACTTTTGTACTCAATTTCCATCTTTTCCTGAGAACACAGACATTTCTGTCAGATGTCAAGATGGCACTGGAATAGTTAAAAAGAGAAGTCAAGATGCCTTTTCTATCTCGTCCAACTGCAGTCCCCAAACTTTACCTTAAAGCTCTAAATACTATTCAGTCCCAGGACAGTGGGGAATTGGGGTTCAAAGTATGAGGAAAGCAGAATTGTTTTTTAAGAGAGGGGAACCTAAGATTGAGAAGGCCAAATGTTGGACCCTTAAGGAACCCAGTACTAGAAGAACCAAGGATAGAACTGGATGCAGCTTGAATTAGGTGAAATGTTTTGCAATGGAAAGAGTACCAGATTTAGAGTAGATTAAAAGGGGTAGGTTCAAATCCTTCCTCTGTCATTTACAATTTGTATAACATTGGGCAAATCACTTAGTCTCTTTGAACCTCAGTTTCCCTAACTGTAAAATGATGGAGTTAACCTAGGGGTGGGAAACCTGTACACTAGAGGCTACCGATGGTCATCTAAATCCTCTAGTGCGGCCCTTTGACTGAAGGCCACATGAGCATTTACATGGCAGCAGGTGGCCTTGAGGTTGCAAGTTGCCCACCCCTGGTTAGACTAAATGACTTCTAGTGTCCCTTCAGATTGAAATCTATGAGCCTTATAGAAAGAGCTGGATTGGATGACCTTCCAATTATTCCCTTCCAGTTATAAACCTATGAATCCCTCCTCATCTATTAGTTGTAGAAGTTTTGCTAAATAATCGATAAGGCCTATGCAATTCTATCATCCTGTGATTTTGTCATTCTGTGGAAATGGAAAGCAAGACAGGTTAGAGATCAACATAAGAGGTTGCTATCTAAAGATATCCGCTGTCAAGGTCCTACTCAGCACTAGAGACATATTCTTTTGGGATGACAGAATCTCGGGTCGGTGGCTATGCTTTCAAAGGGGAAAAATTGTTAGAATAACTGTAGGTGAACATGTTGTGAAGAATATGGAATATGGGTGGAAAGAGAACACTATAATTGGATAGAAACCAGACAAGGTTTGCTTCCTTCTATGTTTATCGTTGTGGCAAAGGGAGAAAGAAGTAGAAATAACAGTAGCAGAAAGAGAAAAAAGGAAGGAACAGGGAGACTGTTTTCTTGCAACATGAAGGGCCTTAGCTAATCTTTTTTTCTTCTTTTTTTGGCTTTAGAAAATCAAAAGTTGAATTTGACTTCCATCGTTAGTTTTGCTGCAACTAACAGGATGCTGGGTTAAAAATAAAATATATGCTATATTACAACTTCCTCAGGGGATAAAAGTCTTTCATCTTCAAACCAATCAAGAGAAAACAAAAATAAGGAATTTGGCAACAGGAAAACTGATAAAATTCCAGTTGTTTATAGATCACTTCTACTTTCTGGGGCTCAGATTTTGCACCTGTAAAATAATGATGTGGGTCTAGACAAGGAACCTTCATGATCTAAATTCTGTGATCATAAGATGAAGTGGAATTTGATTTGAGATTCTAGGTATTGCTCCCTTGCCTCCCCCCACCTACCTATTTTTAATGGGTTAAATTACAAAATTAGAACTATTTAGCACCATGTTTTGTCTTCCTTTCCCCTCACTGCAATTGAGATTCTAAATGTTTTTAGTATTATGGACCCATTTGGCAGTCTACTGAAGCCCAGAATATTGTTTTCAAATCTATAAAATAAAATAGGATTAAAAATTTATTTTCAGAAGCATTTATGATCTCTCTCTCTCCCGCTGATTCCCCCAAATGAGTCATAAAATTCAACAAAAAAGTGAAAACTGACTCCATCACAACAAACATGGGAAATTGAGAAAAATAAATTGCCCTGTTGGTTGTGCTTGAAAATGCACATCTTTCTGCCTTCTATAGCCATCATCTCTCTAGCAGGAGATGATTTATCTTCAACTTTCTGGACTCTGGCTTATTTTATTAACCAGAGTTCCAAAGTTTTTCACAGTTGTTTTCTTCTCTCATGTTTTCATAGAATAAATTGTTATAGTTTCTTTTTTCTCACTTACCTCTGCATCAGTACATAAAGGTCTTCCCAGCAACTTAGGAAAACTGCCCACTTTGTCAAATCTTATGACCCAATAATATTCCATTACATTCAAATACCATAATTTCTTTAGATATTTATAACCTATATACATATAGTGTGATTTATAATTAATTACAATATTTTATTTTACATTTATAATTCAGCTATTCCTTACAAAAGAAGGATAGCTAGGTGGCACAATAGAGTCAGAAAGACCTGAGTTCAAATGCAGCCTCACACACTAGCTGTGCCACCCTGCACAAAGTCACTTAACCCTTTTTGTCTCAATTTCCCCTTCTGTAAAATGAGCTGGAGAAGGAAATGGGAAACCACTCCAGGATCTCTGCCAGAAAAATCCCAAATGGTGTCACTAAGAGCTGGATGTGACTGAAATGATTGAACAATGATAGAAGGAGACTTCCTTAATTTCTGAATTTTGTCTATTTTGAAGGGATGCTGTAATACTCTTACACACAATGGCGATTTTACTCTTGCTGTGATCTCTTTGGGATTGTAGACACTAGTTCCTATGTGATCTTCCCTCAGTCTCTTTGCTGCCTTATTATTCATATCATGCCCCCTAACGATGAGTATTTCCCAAAGTTCTTCCCTGGGCCTTATTTTCTTCTCTTTCTAGATGACTCTTGAAAAGCTCATCAGCTCCCATAGAATTAACTATCATCTCTAGATAATGTTTAGATCTCTCCACTTAGCCCCACTCCCCTGAATCTCCAATTACCCATTGGATATCTCAAAATAAATGTTTTGGAGACATCTTTAATTTAACAGATCTAAAACTAAATTTATTAACTTCCCCCTAAACCCTCCTTTGTAGCAAAGATGTTGCAATTCTTCTAGACCACTACATTCGTGGGCTGTGTCAGGGACAGTGCATTACCCTTCTTTGGAGACCTTTAAATGCTGTCTAGTTGGCAATTTGTTGAGAATGCCATGGACTTGATTTCTTCAGGGACTGACTAAACTGTATCACTCCTGGTTTTCTTCCAATTCTGTAAGTTTTTTGATTCTCTGATTTCTAAAGACATTCACATCTCTATAATCCTACAGTCTTCTGGCTTATGGGCATATAGGATATTTCTGGATTACTGTCTTATCATGGCAAAGGGGATTGCATGGCTCGATGAAATTATGAGTTTTGCTGTGCATAAATTGATAGGCCATAGTGGAGATTTCTGACAAAAAGTGATCCACTAGAGAAGAAAATGGCAAGCCACACCACTGTCTCTGCCAAGAAAACATAAGCTTGGACAGATTTGGGGAGATAGTGGTGGACAGAAGGGGCTGGCATGCTATGGTCCATGGGGTTGTGAAGAGTTGAGCATGACTGAACAGTTGAATAACAGCAAATTGTTCCAGAAGTTCATTGGCAAATATGTTCCAGAAATTTACAAAAATGTCTCCATAGAAATGGCATTAGGGTTGGTAGTTGGTTGGCCAGGTAACACTCCATTATACGTAGAATGTACCATTCCCATTTCATCTAACCACCAATTTATGATATTGCTTCAATGGGGAAAATATCCTTTGAATCTGACTCAGGAGTCCAGAAATACATCTCCCCTGATCCTGGCACCACGAGAAGGAACTTTCTCTCAGCTCCAGGGCAAATGGAAACTTAACATAACAGGGTCAGACTGTGTTTCCTCATTTGCCAAATGAGTGTAAGATAATCTATAGCACCTACTTACTATCAGGTTGTAATGAAGATCATATATACATATATGTGTTGTATATGTGTGTGTATATATGTGTCTGTGTGTATGTATGTATATGTGTGTCTATGTGTATGTGTATATACATGTGTATATGTGTGCATAAATATTTATGTATATATATACATATATGAAAGATGCTTTGAAAAGATTATATGAATGACAGTGGAGTTGATAATCATGCATGTAAGAGAAAGTAACTATATAAATTAAGAGAAAGCAACTATATTAATTATTCTATACGTAATGGGGATGAACGAAGGGATGAAAAATCTTTTATTAAGTGCGTACTTAGTACCAGGCACATACTAAACTCTGAGGAAACAAATACAAAAATAAGAGTCCTTGCTTTCAGGGAGTTTGCATTCTAAGTGTGGAAAGAAAACATATAAAATGGGGTAGCTTCAGGATAGAAGGCAACACATAGAGATACAAGGAGTCATGGCAAATGGCAAGACCATTATGAACTCTTTTTTGCTGCAATGGGAACTGTCCAAAGTACAGGGTGCCATCTTCCCCTTCGATGAAAATGGACAACTGATGAAGAAGATAGCTGCTGAAGGTGAAAAATAAATGAAGTCAGAGCATGGTTTGAAAACTGTGCTCCCAAAGCAACAGAAAATGATTCCCAGTTTCATATAGATTCCTCTTTTTGTATTCTGGTGTGCCTATAGAAATAGTTTGGGGGCATTTAAGTTCAGAATTTAAAAAAAAGAAAATTGCCAAAAGAAAATGAAGCTTTTAGTGTGTTGCTCTACAGTAAGGTCTGTGTCTTCAATACAATATTGAACCATCACAAAAATAAATATCTATATTCGTTGGAAAACAAGATTTTCTGGTGTTAAAATACATCCTTTACAAATATTGGACATGTGATTTAGTGAGTATAAGAAGCTCCTGGTAAGGAAAATCTTCTAACAATATAGGGCGACACGTTCTCTACAACTCAGAGTCTTAGTAAGTTGCCTGGGGTTCTGAGAGGGGTCACAGAGCCAGTAAGTGTCAGAGAGTAAATTTGAACACAGGCCTTCCTGACTGTGACGGGGGACTCTCTAGCCACCATGCCATGGTCCCTTTCAAATGCATTAATAAAAATGATATAAATATGTGTCTCTTGTTGCATCGATTATGTTTTATACCCCCAGCCCAACCTTATATTTTTCCCTAAGTACTTCACTCCGCTCCCAGTCCTGAGGAAAAGGGGAGGTAACTCTACCTGTTCTGTGCATGAGTCATTCCTAAGGGAGATATTTCTATCATCTGTAAAATAGAGATAAAACCTGCAGTATCTTCCTCACTGGATCCTCTTAGGGGCCACAAGAGGTAAAACATTTATCAAACTCTAAAAAGCACAAGGTAGTAGACAGAGGGTTGTATTTAACAGGAAAGAAAAACCAGGGTTCAAATGTAGTGGCAGATACTTAGCAGTTGTGTGATTCTGAGTGAACCACTTAGCCTCATTGAGATTCAATTTCCTCACGTATGTGATAATAGTAGACCTATCTCAGAAGACTAGAGAGGGGAATGAAATAAGATCTCAGAAGTAAAGCATTTCACAAATTATAAAAAGCACAATTATCTTAGGCATTATATAGAAAATACAATATAGCATATATTATGTAGGGTCAGCTATTATGTAGGTCAGTAGATAGAGCACTGATCCTGACATCAGGAAGATTCATCTTTCTGAGTTCAAATTTGGACTTAGACACTTACTGGCTTTGTGACCCTGGACAAGTCACTTAAACCCATTTGCCCCAGTTTGCTCATCTCTCAAATGAGCTGGAAAAGGAAATAGCAAACCTCTCCAGGATCTTTTCTAAGAAAACCTCAAATGGGGTCACAAAGAGTCAGACACGAAGGAAACAACTGAACAACATATTATATATACGATTTATGTATACCCTATAATAATATATACTATATTATATAATACTATATATTGCATAGTATATTATGTACTGTGCAATATATACTATGTTACTATAATTGCATATCATATACTTATGTATATAGTATATCATATATTATAGTACAATTATATATAGTATATTATATAGTGTCAAAAACTATATAATACTATATTGTAACATGACATATAGCATAATATACACATGTGTACTATAACATGCATATTATATTGTACTATAATACATATATCATATATGGTAAAATACTATATACTAACTCTATACTACGTAATAAATATACAAAATTATAATGTAACATAATATATTACTCCATATACACATACATATATACTTATGTGTGTGTGGTACTGGATTCTATAGCCATACAATGTTTGTACATATAATGAACACATACTTTTCAAAACATCATTTGCTTGTTCAAGAAAAAATATAGAAAGATAAACGAGAATTTATCTCTCCCTGGTGCCTTGTCACAGAGATGTTTATCGCAAGGGAAAAAACCTCACAAAGGAAATCAGCACAGATGCTGTATCAAAACATATTGAGGGTTTCAGCAAACTGTAGAAACTAGCTGTGCATTTGTCAACATTTGGTGAAAATTTTCCCTTTTTTTTTCAGATGTGGAGATGAACATATTTTTTCCCAAATGCACACATCCATCTTTTTGCAAGAGGAAACTTCTCTTAGTTATTGTAAAGGAGTTTCAGAGATGCTTTTTCTGAGCTGAAGAAATTTTGGTCTTGTAGGGTCTTGTAGCAACATTACAACATTTAACAGCCCACAAATTTTTCCCATAGAAATAGTGTTTTAATTGGTGGTTAGGTTGCCAGGCAACACTCCATTAAATTCAGAATGTAGATGAAGTAGAATAGCAATAGTGTTCCTCCCATTTCACTTAATTACTATTTATATTTCTTCAATGGGAAAAGTTCCTTTTGGCTATCCCATACTTCCCCTAAATCAGGTGTTCTGAATCTGAGTCCATCATATCTATAGATTTCAAGACATCTTTGAACCCAGATAGGAGAAAAATATACCTTTTTCCTTGACATAATTGCCTTCCTTCATAGTTCTCTGTGTATAATTTTATGTTGAAAAATCTTATTCTGAGAAAGGATCCATAGGCTTCATCCAACTGTCAAAGGGACTCACAACACAGAAAGATTAAAAACTCCTGATGGAGATAGTATTTGTCCATGGCAAATTAACCTTGATCAAGAGGATAGAAGGTCTGTCTTGAAGTTAGAATGTACCTTTGACACATATTGACTGTGCAAGCCTGGGCAATAACCTCTTAGTACTCCCAGGCAACATTCTAAGACTGTATACTTCAGAAAAGGTGCCAATTATGAAATTTCAAGTCTGGTTAATAAACAAATGATCACTCAATGAATCGATAAACATTATTAAGAATCTAATGAATAAACAAAGAGGTCAACAAATAAATAAATGAGTGAATAAATAAGTGAACAGATAAATTAAATGAATGAACCAAAAGAAAACCCCATAAATCTATATTCTTTATACTTAGCCGAGCAGAAATTGTAGCAGCAGATAGCCCAAACTTTTATCCAAAGCTATGACTACATTCTGAAATGAGATTGACAGATTTCCTATCAGACGGAACAAAAGATATATTCTACTATTCAAGTTCTAGCCCTAAATTTTGTTGATTTTTTTTTCAGTTGTGTCTGACTCCTTGTGACCCCATTTGGGATTTTCTTGGCAAAGATAATAGAGTGGTTTGCCATTTCCTTCTCCAGATCATTTGAAAGATGAGGAAACTGAGGCAAATGGGGTTAAGTGACTTGCTCAGAGTCACACAGCTGGTAATAATCTGAAGTCAGATTTGATCTCTAGGTATTGTACTCTATACATTGCACCACTTAGCTACCTAGATCAATACAAAGCAGTTAAATCCCAGGTACCTTGGGAACGAGAGTCCTAATGATTGAAGGGATTAGAAAGGATTTCTCGAAGGAGGTGTTGCTTGCAGGAAAGAAGGATTTTAAGAGGTAGGGAAGAGGAGGGAATGCTTTAAAGGTGAAAGGGGCAATCAGTATTTGAATATATTTTGTTTTAAATCAGGTGAGAAACATTGTAGCTTTGGATCTTACTAATATGACTAACTCTTTTTAGCAAACTTTTTGTTGATAAAAAACATAAACTTTTTGCTCTACCCCTCTTCCGTAATGATTTCTAAATTAATAGAACCCATATCAATGTGTTTTTGTTGTACTCAGATTCTTCCTTAAAACGTCATGTTATTGAAGTCAAATAATATGGTTTACAAAGAAGGCTGAAAATACAATGGTGGTCGATATTCACCGACATTTTAAAAAATGCAAATCAAAGTCCTTCAATGAATATAGAAGGTTTCTGCAGAAGTGGCATATACCCAAGAGTAATTTGAGAGAGCAGAGAATAGAAACTTGATTTAGGAAGTGAGAGGCTAACCTTGAATATTTTGAGTACAAAAAAGTTTTTAAGAAAAGCAATACATTTTTTCCCTTTGATATGGCCTTAAGTGATGAATCACTGCAGCATCTAAAGAACTGATGAAGACTCATCCAAAGGTCAATGGAAAGTTGTGAGCGGGCTGAAAAACATTGAAGTAACATGCAATGAAGGGAAAGAGGTGGAAATGGTGTTATCAAGAAAATGTGTGTTCAAAAATGGAGCTGGTCTGGTCTGAAAGGTGGTGAAAATGAGGGACAGACAACCCCCAAGCTACATCAATATGACTCTATAGAAGTCATTGTGATACAGTGAGGGGAACGCACAGGCTAGAGTCAGGGAACCTGGATTCAAATCCTACTTCTTCCTCATACTACCAGTATGACTTGAGAGCAAGTCACTTTAACCTCTCTTGGTCTCAGCTTGCTCATTTGTAAAATGAGGAGGTTGGACTAAATGTCTTTGGAGTCATCTTTCAGTTCTGACTCTATGATTCTATAAATAACAGGAGAAAGCAAAAAATGTTCCCAACATATTGGGTGGACCTCCTCTATTGAATACATGGGAGGGCATGGTTGAGATTTGGCTAGGGTGACAAAGCATGAATGAGCTGCCATTACTATAGAGGAAAGGAAAGCCTACTATGATGATATTAGAGAGTCATCTGAGTAATTATGAAAATTAAGGATCAATAGAGAAATGTGGAGAAGCAAAATAAAAATTAATGCTGCATAAAACAGTTGTAGTTCTATTAGGATGCAATGAAAATTCAGGGGTTTCCACACACACACACACACACACACACACGCAAAGATAGAAAGCATGAAATATATTGTAAAGTCAGCAGGTATCTTGGGCACTCTTTGGTTTACCTTTGTTAAATGGCTTCTATGATTAATAAGGCTAAATTTCTTTAGAAATTGAGATGATAACAAGTCCTTTTGCTCACAGAAGAAAGAGACAAAACAGCACGGAATGCTGAAGTCGTACCTGCATCGGTGATGAAAATTCACCACTGATGATTACTTTCATGAGTAATTTCTCTTGGGTAATCCATGGGCCTAGTTTTACAGCCCTCTAGGGTGATATCTAATGTAAATGAAGCTACTAAAAGTGGATTATCCTGGCAGGAAAATATTCAACCAATAACGCAATAGGAACTGACCCAAAGCTTCTGGGAAAAATTCTGGAGAAAAAAATGTTCTATTTCTTGAAATTTATTTTAACGGTGTGCAATAAACTTTTTTTTCCATTCCATTTCAATCAAAAAGCACTGAGAAAAGTTCAGAAGGTGAAAAGAAATGAATAAATTCATTTAGATGAGATAGGAACCAAATCAAGGAACTTGGGTTTGAGTTACGATTACATTGGGTGCCTTGGGATTCTGATATTATTTTCAACTATGGTTTGTAGTCAACAAAAGGAGACTAGAGATTTCAAATATCCTTAGAATTTGAAGCTAGGGTCAGGAAATGTCATCTTTTGAAACTGAAGTCAATAGTCAATAACAGAGTGAATGGGCCCAGTGGATAGACCGTTCAACCTAAAATCAAGGGGACCTGAGTTCAAATCTAGCCTCGGATGCTTACTAGCTGTGCGACTCTGGCCAAATGCTTAACCTTAGTTTCCTCATCTGGTAAGTAAGGACAATAACACCCGCTACCTCCCAGTGTTTTTGTATGGATCAAATGACAGGATATTTATAAGCGTTTTGAAAATCTTAAAGTAATACATAAATGCTAGCTATTATTATATATTTATATCTTATTCCTACTGATAGATTATAAATTCCTTGAGAGCAGGGACTTGGATTTTTATCTTTTTACTTACACATGATTAATAGGCAAGGCCAGAATCCTTCATTTAAGTCCTGACCATTATTTGATTACAAAATTGAATTGAATTTATCATCATATGATGTTCAGATTTATAGCACTCTAAGTTTTTAAATCATTCACTAACTAATAACAGATCCCCATGGGACCCAGGGACTAGGGGTCTGAGTTCTGAACCAGGTTCAGTTCTGGAGGAACTTGACTTCTAAAACTGGGGGTCAAGTTCTTCTTGCTATCTCTATCTGTTTATGCTCCCAGAATCCTCCTGAGGAAAAATATTTAAATTTTAAGTTGACTCAAGTCTAACATCTCCCCAAAAGAGATCGACAGGATCCTTTATAGAAAGGCACTCAGTATAAAGATGGATCAGGTATAGGACAGCTATTTATTTCTTCCCAACAAAAGACTCATTGACAAAGACTCAAAACAAGAGAGTAAGCCATGGCTCCTTATTGTATTCTCCCAGGAGGTTGATATTTAAAACATTAAAACAGGAAATACTTAATGGAATTGCTCATTGAGTCATTTCTCCTTCACCTCCTTCCTTTCATCATCTGAACAATTCCTTCAAGGCTCTTATCTTCCATTATATCAGGAGATGGCTTGGGCTCATCCTCTCAGAAGGGAGTCATTTCAGGAAACCTCTCTTGCTATCAGTCAGCAGGGAACTCTAGCAGCTCCCCGATTTGAAACTCATAAAGTTGCCATCAGGACTAGAAATATCCATCTCAGGTTGATTGTATGGTCACCTGCACTTAGGAAAAAAGACATGAAGAAGAAGAGGCAGCTATAACCTTGAGATTCGGTCTCAGGCTAACTTAGAAGCCACGTGCCACGTATGAGCAATGAGGGTTGGAAAGACAAAGAAGAAAATGCCACCCTGCCCCTTATAGGAAGTCTGAGAGGCACATATTCAGAAGAAAGGAAGAGGAGAACAAGTCTTCTCTGTAGGGGATTTCTACTGCTCAATGAACCATCCTCTTTGACAAAGGCACCCTCTATTGGGGGATCAAGATACCACTAACTGGTAGTGTTCAGTTCAACCCCATACACACTCCATAAGTGGGTGCTGTAATGAAATCCACATAAACTTGCTTCATGTGACCTTCCACATTCCCCCACGAGGCTGGATCTACAGATACTATTTCTCCCATTTTATAGATGAAGAATCTAAATATCCAAGGGTTTAAGTGACTTGACGATAACCAATGGATGTATCTCAATATAGTTCTTACTGATTCTAAGTCCAATATGCTAAAGATCATTGTTAAAAAACAAACCCAACATTCTCTATCTTTTCCCTTCTTTTTTCTCTTACTATCTCTCTGTCTTTGTGTCTATAACTCTATTTGCCTCCTTCTCTCTGTGATTTTCTTTACCTCTTTCTTCTCACTTCCTCTCCGTCTCTCTTTGGGCCCTATCTTTCCCTCTCTGTCTTTTTTTGTCTATCTTTTTGTCTTTTTATCTTTCTGCCCCATCTGTGTGCCTCTCCCCCTCTCCCTATCTTCCTTCCTTCCTTTCTTTTTTCTTTCTCTCCCTCCCTTCCTTTCTCTTTTTCCCTTCCTTCCTTCCTTCATTCCTTCCTTTCTCAGGTTCTTCCAAACTCTCTCAAAAAATTTGTCATTGAACCAATCAAATAAAATCTGACCTCACCCACTGTGACATATACTGTCACCTATTAAGGTTGGATTCACACCTAGTTTGCCACATACCAGAAACTCTGCTGGTTGGCTCTCTGAGTCTATTTATCTCTCTTTGCTCCTACACAATTTGAGTGGTTTGCTAAAAAAAAAAAATGTAAAGGATGTTTTATTGCCTTTGCCTTAGATGTATATATGACCTAAATCCAAGTAGATAAGAAAAGGAAAGTCCCATACTCAACTTAGGTTTCATTTGATAGATACCTTGCTCCAGTAGTCTTTTCAGTGTCAAAATAGCAGCAGGGCTGTCAGATTCCTGAATAGAGGATTGAGATTAAAATAACAAACCCTTGAAGGGCTTTGCTGATATTTCACAAGTGTTGGTTGGTGGGATTAATCATGACCACATATGGAAGTGGCTAGAGAAAGAAAAGAACCAGAGCTGTTTGCTGTTCATTATTTTGTATAGTAACATTCAATTCAGGTCAACTGAACTCAGTTCAACTCAATATGGGGAAAGCAATGACTCTATAATCAGAAAAACTAGATTCCTATCCTGCTTCTGGTGCTGTGTGATCCTAGAGAAGTCACTTTAACTTTTATGGTCCCTAGTTTTCTCATTCATAAAATGAAAGGGCTGACCTCACTCTTATAATCTATTGAACTAGATGTCCTATACTAAGTACTAGTGATGCAAAGATAGGTAAGACCCAGACTTTTCCCTCAAGGAATCTAATGGAAGGAAGGGCACAAATAACTATGAGACAAGAAAGAGTGAAAGAAGAGCAGAGGAGGAGGAGAGGACTGAGTAAAGTGCTATAACAAAATCTGTGGAGGGGCAGAGCCAAGATGGAGGAGTAGGAGGGTGGACCTGCTCTAGCTCTCCCTCTATAATGCATAAAATACCTATAAACAAATTCTAGAGCAGCAGAAGCCACAAAATGACAAAGTGAAACAGATTTCCAGACCAAGACAGCCTGGAAGTCCAACAAGAAAGTTCTATCACACCAGACTTGGAATCTGAGTGCAGCCATGCCTTGGCCATGCAGCTCAGAAGGACAGGACTGGAGCAGGCTTCAGGGTGCAGTATCATGGTGAGCAGCTGTGGTTCCCAGATTTCTCAACCCACAAAGGCCAAAGATAGCTTCAAAGGTCAGTAAAAAAGCTCTTTCATCTGAGTGAGAGGGGATCTTGGTCCAGGCCCAGCCCTGGCCCCAGGGTGGTGACAACCACTGCAGCAACAGTACAGTGTCCACTTTTGGAACACGGCCTAAAGACCCTGGGGGAATCAAGCAGCTGATCTGGATCTCAGTCCTGAGTGGCAGTCCTGGGATAAGAAGGAGTTCTGGTGCTGCCCTGGTGGAGTTGGTGGTCACTATGAAGAGGGAATCCTACTCACAGTTCCAGGACATAAAAGAGTGCTTGTGGTTGTACATAGACAAGAGCACAGGCCAGGAGAGGAGTAAACTCTTCTCCCTTGATTGTGCTACCTTGGAGGAACTGAAGACTTACAGGTCCCTAGACATATCTCAGAGAACAGCTGCAAAAAGCCTCTGAGGTCTAGGGTACTATACCTTCCACTTGACAAAGGACTCAAAAATCAAGTAACTGGCTGGGAAAATGCCCCCCAAATGAAAAAGCTTAAGACTATAGAAGGTTACTTTCTTGGTAAAAATGTATTTTCTTCCATCCTTTTGGATGAGGAAGAACAAAGCATACCATCAGAGGAAGACATCAAAGTCAAGGCTTCTACATCCAAAATCTCCAAAAAATATATGCAATGACCTCAGATCATGGAAGAGCTCAAAAAAGATTTTGACAATCAAGTAAAAGAAGTATAGGAAAAAATGGGAAGAGAAATGAGAGCAATGCAAGAAAAGCATGAAAAGCAAGTCAACAGCTTGCTAAAGGAGACCCAAAGAAATACTGAAGAAAATAATACCTTTAAATTAGAATGGTGCAGATAGAAGCTAATGACTTTATGAGAAAGTAAGAAATTATAAGACAAAACAAAAGAATGAAAAATAGAAGACAATGTGAAATATTTCATTGGAAACACAACTGACCTGGAAAATAGATCCAGAAGAGATAATTTTAAAATTATTGGTCTACCTGAAAACCATGATCAAAAAGAGATCCAAGACATCATCTTCCAAGAAATTATCAAGGAAAACTGCCCTGATATTCTAGAACCAGAGGGTGAAATAGAAATGGAAAGAATTCACTGATCACCTCCTGAAAGAGATCCCAAAAGGAAAACTCCGTGGAATATTGTAACTGGATTCCAGAGTTTCCAGATCAAGGAAAAAATATTGCAAACATCCAAAAATAAAAAATTCAAGTATTATGTCAATACAATCAGGATAACACAGAATTTAGCAGCTTCTACACTAAGGGATAGAAGGGCTTAGAATATAATATTCCAGAGGCTAAAGGAGATAGGATTAAAATCAAGAATCACCTACCCAGAAAAACTGAGTATAAAACTTGAGGGTGAAAAAGGAAATTTCAATGAAAGAGAGGACTTCCAAGCATTCTTGTTGAGAAGATCAGAGTTGAATAGAAAATTTGACTTTCAAGTATAAGAATCATGATAAGGTAAACAGGAATGAGAAGCCTTAAGGAATTCATTAAAGTTGAACTGTTTACATTCCTACATGGAAAGATGTTATTTGTAACTCATGATACCTTTTTCAGTATTAGGGTAGATAAAGGGAGTATATATGTAGGCATATATGGGTGTGTATGTATGTGTATATATGTGTAGGTATGTATATGTACATGGATGCATGTGTGTATTTATGTGTATATATGTGTGTAGATATACACTGACACACACTATATACATATATACATAGAGAGAGAGAGAGAGAGACAGAGAGACAGAGAGAGACAGAGAGAGAGACAGAGGGCACAGGGTGAGCTAAATATGAAGGGAGAATACTTTAAAAAATTTTCTCTTGAACAGAATATACTAGGAGTAAGAAAAAGGGAGAGGTAGAATGTAGCAAATCATCTCACACACAAGAGGGAAGAAAGAGCTATTTCAATGGAAGGAAAAAGAGGGGGAGATGAAAGGAAATAATTGAGCCTTACTCTCATGGGATTTGGTTTAAGGAGGAATGATACACTCAACTGCATATGAAAATCTATTTTACTCTACAGGAAGGCAAGGGGGAAGGAGATAGGAGAGGGAAGACAATAGAAGGGATAGAAAATTGGGGAAAGAGATAATCAGAAGCAAATACTATTGTAGGAGGATAGGTCAAGGGAGAGAAAAGGAATAAATGAAGATCAGCATAAGACAGAGGGCATAACTATTATGGAAGTGTTTTGCATTGTTACACATGTATGACCTATATTGAATTGCTTGTTTTCTCAATGAAGGTGGGTGGAGAGGGAAGGAGAGAATGTGGAACTCAAAGCTTTAAGAATGAATGTTAAAGTTGTTTTAGCATACAACTGGAAATTAAGATACACAGACAATGGAATATAGAAATCTATTTTGGCCTATAGGAAAATAGAGGGGAAGAGGGAATGGAAGAAGAGTGGGTAATAGAAGGGAGGACAGACAGGAGGAAGGGGTGGATGGGGTGCATCCTGTACTGGGGTGTGATGTGGGGAGAGATGAGGAGAAAATTTTGAATTCAAATTCTTGTTGAAGTGAATGTTGAGAATTGAAAAATAAATAAATTTTTAAAAAGCAAAGGGAAAAAAATCCAAGGATGAAGCAATGCTTTTGACTGGAAAGCATCAGCCGTAGGGGATGAAGAGCTCCTAGAGGTAGTAGCACCTGAAATGGATCTTGCAGGAAAAGACTGGCTTTGCCATATGGAGATGACTGGGGAAGAGAGAATCCATTTCCAGCATGGGAAACCATGTGAGCAAAGACAAGAAAGGGGAAAAGAATGAACATTTATATGGCACCAACCATGTGCCAAGTACTATGATAAAGCTTTCTAAAAGTATTATTTCCTTTGATTCTTACAACATTCTGAAGGTTACAATATTGTTATCCTCATTTTACAGTGGAGGAAACTGAGGCAAACAGAGTTTAACTGATTTGCCCAAGGTCACATGGTCAGTGAATGTCTGAGATCAGATCTGAAGTCAGGTTATCCTGACTCCATGCCCAGTGCTTTATTTATTGCGCCACCAATGCCTCATGGGGCAGGAGATGGAAGGATGAGAATCAGAGATAGTAATCCATCCAATTTGACTGTAATGCAAAGTAAGTGAAGGAGACTATTACTGTTAGGAGAAAGATAAAAATTATGGCACCTAAATGGATGGGAAAACAATGACTTCATCCTAGCTGGGGGAGAAAGAGCACCTCAAGGACACTGATGTTCATTTGGAAAGAGTTTATAGGCAGTGGACAGAGCACTGGGCATGGAGTCAGGAAGACCTGAGTTCATTAGTATGCAAATGGGATATTGAATAAATGGGCTTGAGATGAGAACAAAGAAGAGAAATAGATAAAAAGGGGGGGTAATGGCACCTGGAGAATCTTGAACTTGAACCAGAAGATAATGACAGGCCACTGTGAAACTTCAAAAGTAAAGAAGTCAATTTTGACAGAATGTCAAGAGAAAATTACAATACTGAAGGGAAGGAGAGTTCATGCAAGAGGATGGTTGCAATAATTGGTTAAGAGATAACATGCTTGTGTCCCATTAGACAGGTGGCAAGGCTAAGATACAAAGAAGTAATTCTTTGTTATTTGTTAACATAATAATGTAATAACAATTCACATTTATTTAGCACTTTAAGATTTGCATATATATTATGTGTGTATGTATATGTGTGTGTGTGTGTGTGTGTGTGTGTGTGTGTGTGTATACACACACAGAGAGATATATATGTGTGTGTATTTATTAACTGATTGATTGTATTTTGGACCAGACCTGTGATTTTACTAGGATAAGGAACTCCCAGTGAAGAAATCTCTCCACTAATTGACAATGACAACAATGATGCAGCCTATATTTTTAAAAGATTGTGTGAGACATTAAGAGGTTGGAGACTTTCTCAGGGTCGTACAGCCATATCCCTGATTGAGGCCAACTCTCTATCCACCACGTCATGATGTCTAAAAGTACAAATACTATCATCCTCATTTTCCTGATAAGGAAACTGAGACTTGGAAAGATGAGGTAAGTGATCTATCACCACACATCCACTTAAGTAAGAGGCATAACTGCACACTAGTGTCCCCAGCCTAGATGTCCATCCCCCTACCCACGGCTGCTATGATTAACCAATATCCGGGAATGACACAGGAAAATCATAGTAGAATTCAAAACTCTGGAGACCATGTCCTATCTCTTTCTTGATGGTGACCATGTGCATGGCCAGTATACAAGGGATCTTGAATTTCTCACAGGAAAGATAAAAAATATATAAAATGAATTATAAATGAAATTCCAAATGGATGGTCCTTATCATTCAAATAAAGAGGATACACAAAAGGAATAGTTCCATGTCTTTTCCCCTTTTTTCAACTGCTTTTGGAAGAAAGATATGAAAGGAGGAGAAGGAGGAAGAAGAAGAGGAGAAGAAGAAAGAGGAGGAGGAGGAGAAGAAATGTAGGCAAGAGTTCCCTATTTGCAAATTATTTGGGGGATTATTAAATGGGCAAATTTTTCCTTGGTTCAGTAGGGTCATTCCTAAATGCTCATGGTAGAAAATATTTAGCTACCTTGATTTTCTTGAAACATCCAATTATACCTAGGAGTTTCCCTAGAGCTAAATAGCAAGAATCACTTCTTTTACATTTATTTTTAAAAAGAGAGACAGCCCAACTTCCCTAAAAAAAAAAAAAAAAAAAAAATGCTTTTCTGGGCTTCTTGGGCAAAAATGCACAAACCTGTCATCTTCAGTTCCCTCCAGATTCCCTTCAGTTCTCTAACCAAATTCAACTTCCCAATTATTTGTCCCAACGCATAACCATCTTCACCATTATCTTGAAGATGATGGCATCCAAAACAAGATGGCAGCCATATTCACTGTAGGAATCCCTATGGGTTCCAACCTTAGTCCTCTACTCTTCTCACTGCCTCCAGCATCCCAAAATGAACAAAAAACAAATATCACTATTTCCGATAGAGTCAATGATAATTTTATGAAACTGAGATTGTTTTTATTTTTTAAATTTCATGTATTTATTTTATTTAGTTTTTTGTCTCTGAAAGTAGCACAGTACCTTGAAGCAGCTAGGATGGAGAGCTGTTGTCAGATTCGAATAGAAATAGATCCTTCTAGGTTGTATATCAACTTAGAAAACCATAAATTACATCATTTATATTTTACTGCGTTTTTATGTACTTTGTTAAACATTTCCCGGTTACATTTTAATCTCAGACGTCTTGCCAGAGTCAGAGTTTGATACCTTCAGCGTATCAAAGCCCTGAGTTCAAATCTTATCACAGATACTTGCTAGGTGTGTGATCCTGGTCAAGTTACTTAACTTGTGGACTTCAGTTTTCCCAGTTGTAAAATGGAAATAGCAATAGCATCTACCTCACAGGGTTGTAGTAAGGATCAAATGAGATAACAGATAAAGTATTTTGCAAACCTTAAAGTGCAATAGAAATGCTAACATATTAAGGAGGGGAGGAAATAAGCCTTTACATAGTGCCTATGGTATGCTGTGCTAGGCTCTTTATGAATATTAGCCTAGTGGATGTACTCAACAACACTGGCAACGTAGATATTATCTTCATTTTATGTTTCAGGACACTGAGGCAAAAAGTGGTGAAGAGATTTTCCCAGAGACATAGAGGTAGTAAGGGTCAAAGGCAGGATTTGAACTCAGGTCTTCCTGACTATTCACTGAGTCACTAGCTACTTTTCACCTAGCCCAGAGTAGGTGTCCCTCAATTCTTTCAAAGGCTCCCATTCAAATCTCCACCTTTCCATTCCTAGTAAGTTTCAATTCAATTGACTTGCAAGAAGGTGAGTTTTGAGTTCAGTCTGGAAGGAAGTCAGAGAAATTGAGGGGTCAGGACATTCTAAGTGTAGGTGGTAACTGCCAGTGCAATAGTCTGGAAGTGGGAGATAGGGTATCCCCTTTATCTGGGGCTACTTCATCATAGATGGTAATGGCCAAGCTAAACAAAATGGAATATACCAGAGCAAGGAGACTTTTCCATGATAGTTCCTGATTTAGGCAACTGGCATATATTCTAACAGGGAAACTTATTCCTACTGGAACTGGGAAATCAGTGGAGACCGTCATTTTTGACATAATATATGCCAGTGTTTCCCATAACATGAGGTACACCTACAGGTACCCTCCCTCCTCCCCTCTGTTCTAAGAATTAGCTTTCCATAAAAGAAAACAAAACTGTCGCTTGGCTCTAATTGTCCTTGCCTTCCCTGCAGTTTCTTGGTCACTTAAGGGAATAAAAAATCCCAGTCACATAAAGTCTGGGCTGTCCAAATAGATAGATTTCTGAAGATCATGTGAACTCCAATGTCCTTTACCACATCCTCTCATGACAGCCAAAATGACAGAGGTTAAATCCAGGGAAGCTAAGAGAACATTGAATCCTTGTTCCACATACTTGCTGAATTAAAGCAAAGTCAACCTCTTCCTGATAACTTTTCAATGAATCATGAGTGTTTTATTTCATCCCAACACTGAACTAAGAAAGTATTGGAGCTGACTCCAATACCCAGTGTAGATGCTTAATCAATGCTTATGAATTTATGATCTCCTCATTGAAAAGATGTCAAAGGTCAAAGTTGTCCTTGGTGAGATACTTTTGAAGAGATGTAAAAGGTGATTGATGTGAATTCATAGGAAAGATGATTTAGATTTGGAAGATACTTTAAGATCATCCACTTCAAGCCCTTCATTCTATAGTTGAGGGTGCTAGGTTAAGTGACTTGCCCAAGGTCATGCCAATAATATATGTCAGAGGCAATATTTGAACCCAAATTCTCTGATTGCAAAGCCAGTATTCTTTGGATCTCCTTGTACTCCCAGGGGAACTTGTCAAAATTGTTCATTGGAGGCTGCTTAACAATAATAGTGATATTAATAGTAATAAGGTTTGGCAAAACATATTATTTCATTTGGTCCTCACAACAATTCTCTGAAGTAGGTACCGTTGTAACACCTATTTTACAGAGAGACCCACGTCAGTCCAAGTCATTTACCAGAACCCTGTGTATTCAAGAGGGAAATATTAGGAAGTGGAGCTAAGATTAAATGACTTGCCTAGGATCACACAAACTACCTTTAGTGAGGAGAGGCACCACGGGCAGCCTAGCCTTCCAGAGTAGGCACCATGAAGGTCAATTTGACCGTGTTTATGAGTCTCTGTTCTGCTCAGTGAAAGATGCCATCTGGAGCCAGGACTGTTGACTTCCCCCTACCTAAACTAGAGTTTGCTTCAGTCAGAAGAAAGCAAGCATGTCTTGCAAAGTAACTGGTTTCTCAGAGCTTTGGGCCAACTCTTGTCCCAACTGGGAGGTCTGTGGAGATCCCATCTGCTTTTGGGTGTGCAGTACAGGAAGTTGCTTTGCCATCCTGAGATGCTGGCCATCTGGGCAACAGATGATAGTTACGATGGGGTAAAAAAGCCATCATGAGACAGTGAGCAGAAAAATACCAGGGCAAAGAAGAATATAATTCCCTCGAAGGGAGTAAGATGGGCTCCAGATTGGAGGATCGAGCAAAAATAAACCACAAATGCCAGACTGTTTCTTTTAACAGCATGTTTTTGGAAAGCACCAAAATCTAAGGAGTTGAGGTAAGTGAAAATTGGGTATGGAACAGTTTCAGGCTAGAATGTCAGTACTGGATTGGGAGGCAAAAAGCGGGGCTTAGAAAGGTGGTTACTATGTGACTTGCCCATCACCTCCAATGCTTTTTAGTCTTTTATGGATGTTGCCAGCAAACAAAGCATTTCTGGCCTTGACCCAAGCTGAAGTGTTACTGTAACCTTGAGCCAGAAGCTCTTCTCTAGCTCATGGTGCCAGTAATGCAATGGGTTCAGATAAGCCCTCTGCTATTGCCCCTCCTCCACTTTCCTGTCATGTCCTTCCCTACCCTCATCTTCAGATTCACAGTCTACAGATTTGTAGTAGCAGCCTGGTGCAAAGAGTCTTCTCATTTGTCAAGGAGATACTCCTGGCATTGGTGCTCCTGCCTTCTTCCAATTTATAATCTTACCCATGTCATGGATCCTCATTCAGGTCTGCTCTCCATGGAATTTCTCCAGGATCTGGATTTTTCCTGTTCTTCATTTTCTACTAAAACTGACCCAAGAGGCAATATTTAATTCATTGGAAAAAATGTCAGATTTGGATTTAGAGGTTGAAATTTTACCTATCTACTTACTATCTATGGAACTTTGGAAAGTCTCTCTCCTTTTCTGGGTTCAATTGCATCATCTTTAAAATAAGGGAGTGGGATTTGAAGACTTCTGAGGTTCCTTCTAGATCTGAAGCTATGTTATCATGATCCTCCTAGTGTCTCACATTCCCTCAGGACTCTTCTCTGCTGGCTACTAAGGTGACAAAATTATCCATGCCAACACAATATAGGGTTAATGTTACCCCCTCCCAAGTAAGACAGCTGAATTTTCATTTCATTTTTCCAATTCATAATTTCCAGTAACAAAAACTATTTTTTCTCTCTCACTTTATCCCATTGAAAAAGAAAAAAAAATAAATAAAACCATGTACAAATATGCAATGTCAAGCAATTCCCTCAAAACATTTCCCACAAGTCAGTTGAATGTTAACAGAAGAGCTCTAATAATAACTCCTTATCCCAAAGATTCCAAAAAGCAGCAGGGCATAATAGACAGATTGTTGGACTGGAAGGTAAGATCTAGGTGCAGATCTCATCTAGAGTTAGATGTCAATCGTGTGACTTTGGGCAAGTCACTTAAAGTCCCTATAACTCTGTTTTGCCAGCTATGAAAATGAGAGAGGCAGACTTGTTGGCTTCTGAGATCCCTTTGAGTTAAAAAATGTGTGTTCCTATGATCTATAAGATCTAGGTGACCTGAGACCACAGACAAATAATTTAATTTTTTGGTATGTTGGTTTCCTCTTGCCTAAGATGAGGACAATGGTAGCAACTACCTTGCAGGCTTGTTATGAAGATTCACTGAAATAATTTACGTGCAGTAGTTTATGTTTATACTTTACGGTGACAATAATGATGATGACAATGGTGATATTGATGATGGTGATGATGATGATGATAGCAGGTCAATGAAAGAGATAGTCTGATTGAAAAAGGTCTTTAACTTCTTCTTAAACCATGCTGCCAAGATGGTGCCATTTATGACAACCTTGAGATTGTAGAATGAGCTCCAGATGAGAGAGCAACAAGATGGCAGACAGAGGACTTGGGGCTTTCGTTAACTTTGCCTACCTCTTCCTGCCCTTTTTGACAGGGTCAACGCTTACTTGCATGATAAGTTCCTTTGTTAATTTATTATTTGGGATCTTCTCTCCTAGAGTCAAGCAGGCTCACGCATCATTTCCCTGAACAGGCTAATACAATCCTACCTCCATGGTTCATGCCAACAGCATGCTTCCCTGTTTGTCTTCCATTTCCCTAAGTCCTACCCTTACTGTGAAATGTCCTTCTTGACATTGTGTGGGTTGTGATAATCAATTTTATTATTTCAATTAGCTTAGCTTTCTTCAACTGCTTAAATCATGGCATCATAAACTTAGAATTCAAAGGGACCTTAAAGTCCATTCACTTCAATATCCTCATTTTACAAATGAGAAAACTGAGACTGGGAAAAAGTAAACAACTTAGCCAAAGCTATAAGAGCAAAGAAATAATCTTTGAACTCAGGAGATAGGATCATACGTTTATACATCAAGAAGTAGAGGGTACATCAGAGATGCAATCCTTTCATAAGATCAAAGATTTAAAGCTAGAAAGAACTTCAGGAGTCACCCAGGACCATTCTACGTCCCCCTTTTACAAATGAGGAAACTGAGGCACAGAGAGATTAAGTGACTTGCTCCAATTCAGACAAGTAGTGGGAGGTAGAGCTGGGATTAAAACCCTAGACCCCCAGTCCTATACATTTGTCCATCACACACACTATTTCTCTGATTCCACATCCAGTCCTATGGGAGCTCTCCTTTCTCTGAAATACTGGAGTTTTATTTCTTCAAAACATCACTGAGCCAGCTCTTCTTCTATGATCATGTTTGTTGGGCAGTCCTTCTTTGATTGGAGGCCCTAACAGGGCAGAATCTGAGTCATTTTCCTATGTATTCCAAGCACCCATTGAAGACAGGCATACAGATAGTGGGTTCTTGGAACCCTTAGCTTCGGTTAGGGTTCAGCTAAGGTACCACTTTTTCCAGTAAGCCTTTCCTGATGCCCTCAAGTGCACTCTCCCTTATCAAAATATCTTCTATTTGCTTGTAGGTGTATATGTTCTGTCTCCCAAAAGAATGTAAGATCCTTGATTTCAGGTGTGTGTGTACATATATGTATATGCACATATTTTGTATATATACACATATATATCTATACATATATACACAGGCACTTATGTGTGTGTGTGTGTGTGTATGTATAGTCCATGTAAATGTCACCAGTACCTAAAAATGGGTCTTGCAAAGAGTAGATGTTTGATAAATATTTGCCCAATTCTTGGATTCAATCTATTCCATGTTGTTCGATATTTCAGGGGACTCTGAACTCAGAGGACAAGAATATATTTGGTCCCCTTGTGAATGCTTGGACTCAGATGAACTAGCACACGGAACATTGTAGGGTCATTGCCAATCTTGTTACTCTGAAAAGTGAGACCGCTAGTTCTCACTCCCTCTGAACTCCAGGATGGGCGGCTGCCTGCTTTGGAAACTCTGACAGATCTCCTCATTTTTTACTATCTCTCTCAGATCCCTAAAATCAGGCCATTATTTTCTTTCTTTTTATTTTTTAAACTTCCTTATTTTCCAGAAAGAGACTGGTTGCCCAAATGACCTTTCTCCACTACCCAGAAACCAAGTCCACAAGTGGAAAGTCCAGCATCGAAATGGTAAATGGGCATGGGGGAATCACTTCCAAGATTGAACAAATGTTTTCTCTTGGGGAAACCATGAGCAACATTAACATAGCTTCCCCTTAAGATGGCTTGGTAGATTTGTCTTCCTCATCCAATCAGCTGAGAGCTTCCCTTTGTTGGGAATTTATTTATCTTGAGATCAATCAAGCTGTGGCAGATATTTTTAGTCCCTGCAATTCTGGAACCAACTAATCTAAACAAGAAAAAATCTTTCAGAGAAATGCTTCAAGGGATATAACTTTTGGAGAAAGTAAATACTTATTCTTTCTCTGACACTTAAGAGCCTGGTTTCCCCCTAAGTCACTACTGGAAGTTGAGTGCTGGGCTAAAGGTCTCTTTTTGGACAAGGGATCACTTCCTCCTCTGCTTCCTTCCTTTTTTTTGTTTTTTGTTTTGTTTAAAGGTTTGATTCCAATTCTTTCTTAGATTCACAATTTGTCTTAGGCATGCTACGTCCGTTCTACGGTCATATCTATAGCTTCTTCACAATCACTGTTGGAAAGTTCCAAACTATTGAAAATGCAGAAACTGGTAATCAATCTCCACACACACTATCTGGTATTCAGTGGTGAGTTGGTAAATGTTTAACAACAAGCTGTCTGGGGGAAGGGGGGAGAAGGAGGGGAATATATGCAGGACACACTTTTAAGTAATTTGTATTACTAATATTTTCTCCATCACTTTCTTAAGTCTAGACCATCAACAAGCAATAACCTAAGTGGACTTTGGTAATTTCCGAGGTATAAATGGGATTTGACGATTTCCAAGGTATAATTAGGGTTTGGTAATTTCCTACCTATAAATGCTCACACTGAAAATTTAATAATCAGCTCTCAGAAGCTGGTGTAAGCTGGTTCCACCTCCTTCCTAACTGTGGCCCACCCCATTAGGGATTATCATGATGAAATCCAGGACAAAACTCAACATACTTCCAAAGAGGAAGATATCAATGCTTGCTATCCACCCACAGAGATGGGAGTCATCAACTCTATTCCATCAGGGGAGATGGAGGACCAGCAGCCTTATCACTTTTCCTGCCCCTTGCCCTTTCGACATCAGCACTGGCATGATCCAAGGACCTCAAGGTCTTTTCATCTGCCTCTCTACTGTATCCCTTGGGCTTCTGGGGTGGGTGGGGGTTCCATTCATTTCATGGTTGAATTTATTTTTATGTCTTATCCCCCCAAGAAGAATATTAGCTCCTTGAAAGCAGGGGCTAACTTTGAATATTTATATCCCCAGGGTTTGGCACATAGCAAGTGCTCATAGTATCCTAGTTCAGAGGGCATCTTTTTATCCACTATGCCATAGATGATCTCTCTCACAAGATGCAATTTAGTTCTTTAGTTCAATTTAGTTGGAAACCACTTATTCCTTTGTGGATGTCTTTCTTATAATATTAACTGGAGTACAAAGCAGAATATGGCATCCAGGGCTCTATCTTTTTATTCCAGTAGTTTATAAGCTGTTTGAAAGCATTTTCTGTCCTACCCAGTGTTAAGCACAGTGCTAGGCACATAGTAGGCATATGATAAACATTCATCCAATTACTGAAATGAGAAGCAAGATCTTCTTGGAATCAGGTGACCATTCACACATATTTTACCTAGCTCTCTTCATTGCAGGGCACAGTTTCTCAGCTCCTGTGAATCCTCTGGGCTACACTCCTTCCTAGATTCATCTGCTGGCAAATTGATAGAGACTCAAACTCCTGAATTTCCAGTGTCTCACCCTTCTTTTCAAGCTCCCAAGTTTATAGTTATCCTTAATATGTCTTTACCTAAAAGGAGGGGAAAAATAGACATGATAGGGATGGAAGCAACAGCACATCCATGTGTCCAGGAGCCACATGTGAGCCAGGTGAAAAAAGCCTTAGGTCTCCTCCCACACCGCCCTGTGCTTATAGAACATCTTCCTTAAATTACCAACAGGAAAGAGAGTTATAATATAATAAATATTACATATATATATACATGTATATGAAATCTAACATAGGAATATAAAAAAATATAAATATAATAACATAATTTGCTCAGCCATCCCCCAATTGATGGATACACCATTAGTTTCTAGTTCCTTGCTATATCAAAATATGTTGCTACAAATATTTTTGTACATTTATGTCCTTTCCCCCTTTCTTTGATCTCTTTGAGGTATATATCCATTAGTTATATTGCTGGGTCAAAGGGCATGCAGTTAAGTGACTTTTTGGATATAGTTCCAAATTGCTTTCCAGATCATCATTCAGTCCAATTACCCGGTCCACTATCAGTAAATTAGTGAGCTTGTTTCTTCCACAATCCATCTAACAACTGTCATTTTCCCTTCTTAGTCAAATGTGTAAGAGAAAGAATCTCAGGGTTGTTTTTGTTTTCATTTTTTTATTATTAGCAATAACAATACTTTCACATTGTTATTGATAGCTTGCTTTTCTTTTGAAAACTGCCTGTCTGTAATCTTTTGATGATTTGTCTATTGGGGTAATACCCCTTTTTCATATATATATGAAATATATATTTTTTTCATATATATACACACATACATGCATATGTACATATATGTATATATTTTATTTATGTACGTACATATGTGTATGTAGGGTGTCCCAAAGATCTTAGTGCAGTTTTACCCTGTATTTGTATCAATTTCCTGGATTCCTTTTGTGATCATATATTTATTGGATGCCGTCTCTTGTACCATTTCTTATATGCAACTCAAGCCTTCACCATATTCCTTTTAAATGGCACCATAGTCATTTTTGAGAGCTCCTCCAGAACAAAGCTGTGCTTTAATGAGGATGAAAGAATGATTAAAGTCTTAACTAGAATGATCAGCCCAAAACCAGACTTCCTATAACTGATATCCTCTCCTCTGTTATTGCATATTTCTTCTCCCTTTCATAGTCAAACTCTAGATAAAAGCCATTTACACTCATTGTCTCTGTCCTCGCTTCCCTTTTATTTCTTGACCCCTATCCCTACTCAAATGAAACCTCTCTCTCTAAAGTTTCCAACAATCTCTTAATTGACAAATCTAATGGCTTTTCTTTGTACTCATCCTTCTTGAGCTCTCCGAATCTTCCTATACCATTGACTTCCTGTATCCCATAGATGTTATCTCATCCATTGACTGTCAAGACATTACTCTCATAGTTCACCTCCTACTTGTTTGACCACTCCTTCACAAGCTCCTTTAATGGATTCATGTACTATGGCCTAAGCTCTGTCCTGGGCCTGGATGTAGTGGGAGGCCTTGGCCTTTTTTCTAGTTATATTCCCAATGTTCTATTCATGATCCCATTTGGGGCTTTCTTGGCAAAGATACTGGAGTGGTTTTCCATTTTTTTCTCCAGTTCATTTTACAGATGAGGAACTGAGGCAAACAGGGTGCAGCTAGGTGGTGCAGGACTACCAGTGCAGGAGTCAGGAGGACCTGAGTTCAAATCTCACTTCAGACCCTTGACACTCACTAGCTGTGTAACCTTGGGCAAGTCACTTAACCCCAATTACCTTATCCTGGGTCATCTACAGTCATCCTGATGAATATCTGGTCACTGGATTCAGATGGCTCAGGAGGAGAAGTGAGGCTGGTGACCTACATAGCCCTCCCTCACTCAGAACAAAGTCAAGTGCAGGTCATGTCATCATTTCTCTGATGGCATGGTCTTCTTCAGCAATGAAGGATGAACACACTTTCCCAATGTTCATTCTTGCCCTTTTCCAATCTGTCCTCTCAACTCCTACTAAGCTGATTTTCCTAAAACATAGGTCTAACAGTTCCATCATCCAGTTCAAGAATCTTCTTATTGTTTCTAGAATAATGTACAAACTTGTTTTTTTGACATTTTAAACCCTTTCAAAATCTAGCTCCACTCTAATTTCCCAGACTCATTTTACATTAGTCTCCCTCACTCACTCCATATTCCAGCTAAACTTGCCTAATTGCAGCTCTTGGTTCAGAATTGTCCTGATTCATATCAGACCCCAGGACCCAGATGACTCTGCAGGAGAAAGTGAGGCTGGTGACTTTGCACAGTCTGGCCTCACTTAAACACCAATTCACTTGCAAGTAAGGGCATCAATTCACTGACCTCAAAGGCCTCTTCCAGAAGGGAAGGATGAACAATAACAACTTCCCTTAGTATATACCTTTGGTACTCCTAAAGACACTTCCCAGATTCCAGTTGGGTTTTATGCAAATGAAGGGCTGAATAGTGAAGCATTTTGTGCCCTGGGGCAAACACCTAGTTTTACTGTTTTTTTCCACATACAAGTGAGCTATTCCAGCCCCCATCCCAAAGTGTAAAATGGGTCCTTTGCATCTGAAAGGACTTCTCCTTTACATATGTAGGCTCTCTCAGCCCCTGAGGACCCGGATCTTGGTTAAAATCTAAATGGGTCACACTCTTAAAATAGAAGGCTTGAGGTAGGGCTAAAAAGAAGGGGTTCAATCATTCCAAACCCCACAGTTTACAGGTGAAGAACTTGAGCAGAGAGGCAAAATGATTTGCCCCAGAAAATCCAAGTAGTAAGACCGTAGGTTCATAGGCTTAGAGCTGAAAAGGACCTTTAAGGCCCTCCGTTCCACCCTCTCCTCATTTTACAAAGGTAATTGCTAATAGAACAGAGATCTCCCAGCTACAGGTAGTGACCTTCCCTTTGTCTCTGGAGTGGACCAAGGACAAGGCATTGCCTAACTTTATTGATTCTGAAACAAGGTCAATTGAATATACCGTACCAGGCACCTCCAATCTCATTATTTATTAAAGGCTCTTTTGTACTCATTAGCAGAAGACGTAGACTTAGTGGGAAAGGATACATTTCTTCATACACTGCAGAGCCAGGGATAATATAACACCAATATTACAGAGAAAGGTCACACAATAACAGGCTATGACAGGCAGAACACTCATGAAACACATTGGAAATCCTGGCTTTAGGCGTAAGGACTAGGGAAATTCTGAATGGAAAGCCAAGATCACAAGTTTTTGTTGAAAGTGTGGTAGAATGAGGGGACTCCTGGTTTAGTTACAAAAATGACTCAGTGGAAAGAACTCAAGAATAGGGCACTTGAGCAGAATTCGGTGTAACAGTTCCAAGCAAGGGTTCCAAGGATCCATTGGAGCTCATAGGGGAAATACAATTTAACAGCCTTAATAGGCACTTAACAGAGTACATACAGTCCATGCTTTGCATATACCCCCTTGCCCACCTGCCATCATGTATCTACTCTCCTTCCCCCTCCCCATCTACTCTCCTTCTCGTCTGCCTTTCATTGGTCTGAGCTTGAGTATTTTGTCTCAGTCCAGTCCCTGCCATGTGTTCTCCAGCTTCTAGTCCCTGGTGCCCACTTGTCCAAGTGCAGGCCCCTCCCTCCAAGGCTCAGCCTCCTTTCTGCCTCCCTCCCTTCCACAGGTAAATCAATTTGCATTGTCAAAATTGCTTTAAATAGAGGGAAAACTGTCCGGAATTAGGATCGTGGGTCAAATAGGCTGGAATCACTGCCTGTTATAAATTGGACAGCACCTTTAGGTGCTGGCTCTACATAGATGACTGAAGGACATTGAGGATGAAGTTTGAATCTTCTCTCACTCACTACTATGTGTCCCTAAGCAAGTTACTTAATTTCTCAAAATTTCAGTTTTCTTTTCTATAAAATGGGGACGATAATAGAATCTACCTTACAGGGTTGTTGAAAAGATCAAATGAGATAATTTATGTCAAGTAATTCGCTAAACTTAAAGCTGTACAGAAATGTTCATGGTGATGATTATTCAAAATGTTCAATTCAATAACCATTTATTAAGCACCTACTATGTTCCAGGTGCTGTGCCTAATTAGCACTTATGAGTATGGTGGTGGTGGTGGTATGATGGCAATGATGAGGAGGACGTGAATTGCCCCAAATGTAACTTTTGCACAGAAAGGTTCATATCCTCATAAGACAGTGTGGTGCAGAGGAATGAGTGATAGACTTAGAGCCAGGAGAGGTCTAGGCTTATATCTCACCTCTTACATTTAAAATAAACTTATGTATAAGAGGGAGCCATGGGGTACAGTGTCTAGAGCGCTAGTTTTGAAGTCAAGAAGACCTGAGTTCAAATCCTGATGCAGACACATTAAATATGTGACTCTGGACAAGTCATTTAACCACTGCTTCAGTTTCTTCATCTGAAAAAACCGGGATAAAAATAGTATTTACCTCTCAAGGTTTTTGTGAGGATGAAATGAGTTAAAATTTGTAAAAGACTTCACAAATCACAAGCCATGGCAACCTTGGAACCAGTATCGGAGGTGGGATGGTGCAGCCAGCCAAACCGGCATGGCTCCAACTCCCAGGTCCTATGTAGATTGCCTTTGGCACCTGAAACTGAGACAAACAACACAGAACAGAAATAAATACTACCAAACCCATTTCTCAGAACTAGGGTAAAAGAGAGGTAAGCAAGAGAAGTCAAGTCCTTCCCTTTCACTGTTTCAGTTCATGGAGTCAATCTTGGGCACTAGGAATCACCAGTGAGAGTACAGCCAAAAGATGACAGAAAACAGAGATATCTAGGTGGTACAGTAGATAAAGAACAGGCCGTGGAGTCAGATGGACCTGAGTTCAAATCTGGTCTCAGGTACTTACTAGCTGTGTGACCCTGGGCAAGTCACTTAATCATAATTGTCTCCCAAACCCACATCACACACACACACACACACACACACACACACACACACACACACACACACACACAAAAATGGTGGAAAAGAGAGTTTCTGATTCAGTCTCACCAGTTTTTAAGATGTTAGCACCCAATCAAAGGAGGCTAACTCCACCCATGAGGTAGGGAACACAAAGGGCTCTATACCAGGCAAACTGGGCATGCCTGAAACATGACCAGAGAACCCAAAACCTGGGTTATACTAAGATTCAAAAATACTTTTTGCACATATGATCTTCACATCAACCTTGTTAGACAGGAACTGAAGGACTTGTCTCTATTTTCCAGAAGAGAACTTGAGACACACAGTGAAAGAACGACTTACCTAGGGTCCCATAAATACCAGAGCCAGGATTCCTACCTAAGTCTCCTCTGATTCCATGTCTAACACTTTTCTCACTATCTTATATTACCCTGAAACACCCTATTGCTTAGAACAGCACTTCCAGCAAATGACTAGGGGTTTTAAAAGTTTCACTCAGGGCCACTCATTACCCCAGAGAGTTCATCCCATTTTGAGGTAAGCTTAACTCTTAAAGATAACTCTTACATAGAACCAAAATCTCTCTCTCCCTCCCTCCCTCCCTGCTCCTTTCCTCCCTCCCTCCCATCGTTCTTTGTTCTCCCTTCTGAGACCAAACAGAATAAGCCCGATCCCCTGTGAAAAGAATTATCATGCCCCTACATAGGGTGCCAGCTTGACTGATGACAGTTGGTTCAACTACGGAAACCACTTCACTACCACACTTAGGAAAAAATACCCAAGTGTTCATCCAAGATGAGGCAAACAAGGAATCTGAAACTCATCTTGGGAGTTTAGCTCTGGAAAACTCCCTTTCATATTTGGAAAAAACAAAAAGAATTTCAAAGATGATGAACTAATTACATGTTTTATAGGATAACACTAACTCCTCTTTGAAATACTCATTATTATACTTGCTTTCATGATTTGCACAAGTCATTCCCTCACTCCTGGAATACCCTCCCACTGTCTCCCCATCTCTGCCTCTCAAAATCCCTCTCCTTTCAAGATTCAGTTGTCCTTTCTTCTGTGAAGCCTTTTACTGATCCCCCAAGTGGTTGATCCTTCCCTGCCCCCCCACCCCAAAGTGCCTTGCATATAATTGTCCGTGAATATGCTGTATTAGCCAGTAGAACATAGATTCCTTGAAGACAGGGATAAATTTATTCTTGTCTTTGTATCTTCCATGCCTAACACAGTGCCTTGTTCCCTTCATACATTCTATGTTCCAATTAAATAGGCTTTCTTGCTTTTCCTCACACATGACATTTTATCCCTAGACTCAATAAATTAGAACTGGCTGTCCCTCTCTGCACCATAGAATCCCAATTTCCTAGAAAATTCAACTCTTGTTGCCTCCTATGTTAGGTTTTTCTGATTCTTTCTACCTACCAGGTCCTCCTCCAATACATCATCAAGATGTTTATTTGGTAATCTCAACAGATGGGCTAAACTAGGTTGAAGGTAACAGATGATGAGCTAGGGGGCTGTCTACCCCAAGCATGTGAAGATTTCCCCCAGTGGAATGAGTGGATGAAAACAATTTGCTCCAATGGCCGCAAAAGCAGCAACTATGGAGTGCTTAGAGTTTGGTCAGACATGGAAGATGCCAAGGTCTTCCACTACATCACCTTTGGCCATTGCCAGCTCTCTTGATATTTGTCTTGCCCCTGGACTTCAATGACTCAGGAAAAAAGTAAGGCTGAGGGCTTTGAGCAGCTCTGCCTCACTTAAATTCAATTCATACTCAAGTCCAGATATCACTGGTCCTCTTTGAAAACCAAGGACGAACATTAACAATAACCAAGACATTTGTATGTACTTTGTCTCTATCCATCAATGGGCAAGTATTTATTAAGCATCTACTATGTGCTAGCCACTGTGCTAAGTGTTGGGGGTAAGAATGAATGAGCTGATCTCTGCTTGTCAAGAGCTTACATTTAGCCGGGAGGGGGAACAAATATATATATAGAAACATACGGAGTGAACATAAAAATAGTAAGTACAAATTAGTTAAATTCAAGGTGGTTTGGGAAGGGGGAAATAGCATGCATGGATGAGAAAAGGCTTCAAGTAGAACAGGAATTTTTAACCTGGGGTCCATGAACTTGTAAAAACAATAACCAAATAATTGTATTTCAATTCCTTTGTAAGCCTGTGATTTAATTTAAGGTATTGAAAATCAATGGCACCTAGGTAATACAGCAGATAGAATGCTGGGTCTGGAGTCAAGAAAACTCACCTTTCTGAGTTCAAATCTGGTCTTAGATACTAGCTATGTGACCCTGGGCAAGTCACTTCACCCTGTTTGCCTCAGTTTCCTCATCTGTAAAATAAGTTGGAAAAGGTAATGGTACACCACTCCATTATCTCTGCCAAGAAAACCCCAAATGGGATTATAAAGAGTCAGACATAAGTTAAAAAAGGAAGAAAAAAAAAGACCAACAATGAAAACTATGGTTCTGAAAAGGGGTCCATAGACTTCATCAAATTGACAAGGGGTGTGAGAGACAAAAATGGTAAAGAAGAGTGGATATAAAAGAAGATGCTTGAACTATGGAGAGGTATTTGATAAAATAGAAGTGAGGAGAGGGTTTGTCCCAGGCATGCACTTTGCCTCTATAGAATATAAAGGCTTTGTGTTGGGGAACCTAGAATAATTCTTGACACAAGTGCTTAATTAATTTTTGTGGATTGATTACTTTAGGACTGAAAACCAGGCTAATCTTACTGCCTTCCCTCTGTTGATATTGTAAATATAAATAGCAATTGTTTCTGTTCTGGCCAGAGACCCTGAGGGTCTTCTCCTCCCCCTTCCTTTTTTTGAATACATAAAAGAGCCATTCTTTGTCTCATTTCTTACCTAACCTTAATCACTGAATGAGTCCCAGACAAACTGAGACCTGGGAAAGACCTTGATTTAAAAAAACCCACAGTCTCCCACAGCATGGGGCCATCTCCAGTCCTCTTGATCTTTATCTTGCCACTAGACCCAGATGGCTCTTTGATGACTTTGCATAGCTCTGTCTCACTTAAATCCAATTCACTTGCAAGTAATGACATCACCTTCCCAATGCCATGGTCCTCTTCAAGAACGAAGGACCACAACTCTCTGATTTATACTGTATGTATCATGTTTGTATATAATTTAAAAAAAAAAGAAAACATGTTGTCTCTCCCATTGGACTATAAACTCCTCAAGAGTAGAGATTGTCTTTTGCCTTTCTTTATAATCCCAACCTTTAGCAAAATGTTCAGCATACGGTAGGTGCTTAATAAGCACTTGTTATGATTCCAAATCTAGCCTTCTTTCCATTCTATCACTCTATTTAAACTCTCTAGATCTCAGTTTTCTCATCTACAACATGGAGACTGCACTATTTGGATTTCCTATCTCATCTATATAATGTATAGGTTAGACTGGATGAGCTCTAAAGTTCTTTACAGCTTGGATATTCCAAGACTTTGAGTACCTCTAAGATACTAAAAAGAGTCAGAGGCTTTTGGTAGAAGGTTGTGGTCTGCCTTGGAGGACACAGTTAAGAACCCTGGTGAAACTATGGAGTCAAAAAACATAAAAAGATATTTAGAATGTGGTGAATAAAAAGGGCACTGGCTTTGGAGATAGAACACCTGAAATGGAATCCCCCTCTGTCTATACTGATCACATACTATCTGTTTGGGCCAAGACAAGTAACAGCTTTGAGCTTCAGTTTCCCCATTTGTAAAATTCAGGGGTTAGACTAGAAGAAGACTTTCAACATCCTTTTCAGATCTAAGTTTTACAATCAAGAACCGAAGTTACTGTTATTCTCTGGGCCTCTTTGTGACAGGCTTAGACTGAACGATTCTGAAGCTTCTTTCCAGCTCTAATTCCTATGGTCATTGTGTGGAAAGCATTTTTAGAAACCTTAAAGTGCTATTTTTAAAGATTAGGCTGTTAGGATGTTAGCACGTCAAAGTGGTATTTTCCTGAACCTGGCAAAGTGATGTTATGCTTGCATTTATGTTTTCTTTCCAAATACTAATTATTTTGAAAGAATTTTTGATTTGTGAAAAGGTCCTTTTTAGAACAGGGTAGGCATGGAGGTTTTTTAATAGCAATAATGCCTTACATATCTATTTAAAGTTTTCAGAGTCCCAATCATCAACTTTCTCTCCCTAGGTCCTCTTAATAACCCTGGTACAAGAGGTTCACACATCTCAAGATGGAAGGGAACTCGGGGCAGATCTAGTCTACCTCACTCATTTCACAAATAGGGAAACTGAGGCCCAGGAAAGGAAGTGACCAGTATAAGGGTCATAGGATCATAGATTTAGAGTTGGAAGCTAGAGGCCCTCTATTTCACAAATGGAGAAACTGAGGCCCAGCGAGGCGAAGTGACGTGGTCAACGTCAGACAGGTAGTAAGTGACAAGGTCAGAATTGCCGTTCTTTGATTTCTCTGATATACAGAGTATGTATTCTTTCATTTGTCAATCATGGAACACCAACTTTAAGGTATTTGTAACAGCTACATAAACTTCCAGTGGAAGTAATGGTTTCCTAACTTACCTCAATGACAGGTAGCTTGGAACAACAGAAAGCATCCTGGTGCTGGAGTCTGAGTATCTGAGTTTAAATCATGCCTCTGATGATTGCAACTTGTAAAACCTTGCACAAGTCACTAAACCCTTCTGGGACTCAGGTCCTTGACATGTAAAATGAAGGGGCTGAACTTAGGATCCCAACTGACTTAATTTCCCTGACTCAGTTTCTTAATCTGTAAAATGAAGGACTCTTGAGTCCCTTCCAGCTCTAGGTCTATGGGTCTATGTATGACCTTAGGTAAGTCACTTTCGTAGTCTCTCTGTGACTTTGTTTCCTCCTCTGTGATATGAGAAGGTTGGACAACATGACCTCAAAGACCCTTCCAACACTAGATCTAGGATCCTATGAGTGACCTTGGGTAAATCACTTCCCTTCTCTGGGCTTCAGTTTCCCTATCTGTGAAATGAAGAGGTTTGGCCTCTGAGCTCCCTTCTGGCTCTATAGTCCTATGACCCTTCTGAGGTCTCTTGAAGGTTTAGACTTAGGATCCTATAATCTACAAATACTGAGACCCTTCTCTGTGAAAGACTGGGATCTAGAAATGGGCTAATTTTCTTCCCATCTTTCCCTACGATGACCCTATGATCTTTCACAAGGCTTAATTGTCTTCTGTGTTTGGTTTCTCTCATATATGTGTTCCAGTTTTTTGTTATTCAGTCATTTCAGTTGTATCTGACTCTTCTTGGCCCCATTTTGGGGTTTTCTTGTCAAGGATACTAGTTTGTCATTTCCTTCCTCATTTTACAGATGAGGAAACTAAGGCAAACCAGGTTAAGAGACTTGTCCAAGTCCCTGGAATCCAAGCATAGTGCTCTATACACTGCTCCATTTGGCTACCCTATTCTAGTTTAGGATTAGACAAAACAGGTTTTTGCTTAATCCCATAGACACAGGAGGAAGCCCAGCCCAGGGATAGGAACAAGGACTAGACAGAGGTCTATTTTCATCCCTGCCCGTCAGCTGGCTGTGTGTGTGTGTGTGTGTGTGTGCTCATGAAACCCTGATAATGCCATAAGCAGAGACCTTGCTGGCTACCCATACCAGGCAGAAAATCACCTTGCCCATGGAGACCCGCAGCAATAACATTCAGTGACAGTCATTTTGATTTATTCTCCAATCCAAAGAATTTTCTGGCAATGTAATATGGGAAAGTGTGGGAGAACAGAAGAAATCAGAGACTGAGAGCTAGAAGGGACCTCAGAAACCACACAGTCCAGCACCCCTCTTTTATAGATTAGGAATTTGTGGCTCAGGAAAGTTAAGTTATTCAGGATCACAGATTAAGAGTTGGAAAGGACCAACTCAGAAGTTGTCTAGTCACATGGTCCCTTTTGACACACAGTAAGCATAAGAGGAAGGAGGGGAAACCTAGTTCTCTGACTCAAGTTCCAATGGTCTTTCCACCATAGTACCCTGCCTCCTATAGAACAGCAAAAAATTGGGAAGTTATTACAGTAATCTGTTGAAAATATTTGTGGCAATTAAAAATATCTTCAATAATCTGATGGATTTATGGTTTTACTGAGAAGCAGTATGTGGTACGGAAGATACAACAGTTAGAGTCAGGAGGATGTGGGCTCAAATTTACAGCTGACCCAAGGCTTCCAGATGCTGCCCTATTAGACTCTGAGCTCCATATTTTATCTCTAACTAAAACTAATGAATGAGTCTGATCCTTCTAGGGGCTGCTGGATATATCTCTACTTCAGGGTCCCATGGGGGACCAGCATTCTTTTTTAATATTATTGGTTTAAGCTTCAATGCTGGTATATTCTCCCCAAAATTAATTGTCATTGATTAGCATCCTAAGTTTCATTTAATCTATTACTAATCAATTCATTTTTACAAAGAGGCTATTAGCTGAAAAGATATGGCAAAAATAGAAATATAAACAGCTCCAACCTCCATCATCCAGATGCATGATCTCTACTACACTACTAGGTCTCTGGAGATAGGGGTCTCAAATTTAAAGTAGTAGCTACAAAGCATTTACTTCCCTCTCCCAATCCATTTTTACTTCTCACGGCAAAGTTGATGGACAAGCGGTTTTATTTTTTAGGATTTGGCATCTTGGTTGCCAGAATTATGAAGATTACACAGGATAATGTACATAAGTGATTTGTAAATTGAAACATATCGCATATTGTTTTCAGTTCTGAACACTTCAGTTTAGAAAAGACGTTGATAGACTGGGGAGTTTCCAGAGGATGGTGACTAGCCTTGAACTCATCCTATATGATGATTATTTGACAGAACTGGGGATGTTTAATCTGGAGAAGAGAAGTCTCAAGGGGTGGGTATGATAACTGTATTCAAACATTTGAAAGGCTGTCATGGAAAAGAGTAGGAGGCGTAAGGAACCTAAGTTAGTTCAATATTAGGAAAAACTTCCCAACCATAAGAGATATCAGCCCAAAGTGGAATAGGCTGCCTATTCACCTGCATTCTTCAGTTAAAAGCTGGATAACCACCTGTCAGGGATGTTGCAACTGTAATTATTTTCTAACTTTTCAATAGGAAAAAGCATGGTACAGTGGAAAAATAAAAGCATTGACTGGCTCTAGAGGCAGAGGATCTGGGTTCTAATACTGTCTTTGATGCTTACTACCTAGGTTTTAGCAAGTGATTTATGCATCTGGGCTTCGATTTTGTCTTCTGTAAAATGTAAGGTCGAATTAGGTGGTCTCGAAGTCCCTTCTAGCCTTAGACTTGTGAAGATGTCCTCTGTGAAAAACCTCAGTCTAAAAAGAGGTTTCTGTTCCTCCCCATTCATTACACCATCTCTTTCCTGAGGCGCATTTTTTTGATGGATTCTTTTTGTTCTCACAGGGAAATTGTGATATAAGTTGTGATATAATAAGATGGCCATGAGGTCTCTTCTGAGATTATGTAACTGTCACCCAGTGAAATGTTAGGCATTATATGACAGATGAGAAAAAATGAGCTCAGATGCATAAATGACTTTACCCAGACCTAAGTATCAGAGCTGGATTCACACCCAACTCCACATTCAATATCATTTCCACTAAAGCACTCTTTTTAATGGTCACACTGGGGTATAAACATGGGTTTCCTGATTCCTAGGCTAGGATTCATGCATATTAGGGGACAAATAAATATTAGCTGATCTCATTCTCTTTGATCTGTGTTATAACAAGATGTCTGGGTATTAATTCTACAATGTATAACGTGATCCTTCATGTCTAGAATGTACTCCCTACCTTTTCTTCATCTCTTATAATTTTTATGCTTCTCTATTTGGGGATGGGCTAAAGACTGAATCTGGGATTTTATTGAATATAGGAATCTCTGAGTGAGGACACTCCCCTTGCTAAAGAAGATCAGCATTTCTTCTATAACATATACTTAGAGAGTCACTGAGAGGTTAATTTACTTGCTCAGGGTTCCTATCTTTCTTCAAAGCATAGTTCAGGTATCACCTTCTACATCCAGGGTCAGCAAACTGTGACGTGTTGGTGAAATGTGACTCATGTCCTGTTTTTGTAAAGATTGCAAACTAAGAATGGTTTTTAACTTTGTAAAATGACTGGATTTGTCCTGAAAGCCATAATTTGCTCAACCTTGTTTTATACAGTCCTTTACCAATGTTGTCAGGTATTAGGACTTTCTCCCTTTGTGTATAATAGAAGATAAGTCTTGAGGGCAGGGACTACTTTCTTTATACCTCTGTATCCCTAGCACCACAAAGCATTGTGCCCAGTTGGTGCCTAATAAATGTCCCTCTCCTTCTTCATCTCTCTCTCCCTTTATTATTATTTCTTCTTCGTCGTCTTCTCCTCCTCCTCCTCCTCTTCTTCTCTCTCTCTCTCTCTCTCTCTCTCTCTCTCTCTCTCTCTCTCTCTCACTACCTGGCCCCTAGAGAGAGACTATTACTCTTTTGTCTTTGTGTCTAGACTTCTACCATTCCTCCATTACATCTGCTACATAGCAGTCTCTTAATTAATAAATGCTTATTGATTGCTCACTTGATGGAATTAAATCAAATATAGATATAGGACTTAAATATGCTAATATTTGTACTGAAAAGATGGTGAAGTTAGATGGGAGCATGAAAGTGTCCAGATTGCTAAAGGTCTTTCCTGCCCTGGCTCTGGAGAGACGAGCCATTGAGTATGAAAATACTAATGACAAGCAGATTCAGATCTCTGCCATTAGAGAGTTACCTCAATGAAAAGGACCATAGAAGATTGATAGAATCAAGTGGGTCCAGAAGCCACCAAGTAATGCAAACAACAGTACTGAATTTGTAGTTGACAATCCCTATTCCTTACTAGCTTTGCCACAATGGACAAGGTATTATTTCAGGTCTCACTTGTCTCATCTGTAAAGTGAGGGGGCTGGGCTATATGACCTGTCTTTCTATGTCTAAATCCAATCAGCTCTCAATTACTGGAAAAGTATCCAGGGGGAACTGAATTTGGCTGGATTCTGTCTTGCCTAGAGTCTATTTCCTTCATGGTGGTTCTTCCCAGATCAATACTAGCCCCGGCTTTAGTTCTGTTCTTAGTCTAGGATCATGTTGCCCTATAAACATACTCTATCTCACTAAAGATCTGCATAACATTTTTTCCTCCTGCTTTATATATAAACATAGGCCATTTACACTGATCAGACTTATTGGTTAAAGGCTCAGAGTTCAAACATGTAGAGAGTATTTGAATTTGTTGAAATGTCCCTGAATTAGGAAAGGAAACAAAAAGAATAATGTAGGAAAGCTTGTTAGCACTCTTGGTTTAAAGTCCTAGGAAATCTCTTCTTCTTTCTGCAGAGGAGTGATTTAAAATTTCAACAAATATGTATTCAAGAAACATAGAATATGAGTTAGGCAGAGCATTAAGCTAGGGCCATCTAGACTAATTTGAAGTATGACTCACTACTGTATGTGTGTGTATATATCTATATCTATCTATATGTATGTATACACACATGCATACATATATACACATATGTGTGTATGTATCTCTATGTATGTATATAAGGTCTCTGTGTATTATTAATGAGAGTTAGATCTTCCCAACCCATTAATAAGCCTCAGATGAGCCCATTATGGGAAGTTTGATTAGGGGAGGCTAGTTTTTAAGAAGGCCCACATCGTTTGTTAATTTCTAATGAGGCATTGGGTCCATTAGGCTCTGAAAAATGTATATATATATTCTGAGATAAGGTTTTGCTTTGGAGGATTACTCTTTGGAAGAAGGTTTGTATGCCAGATGAGACCCTGGGTAGCCATTAAGTTGAGCCTCCCCCACCCCTGCCTTTGAAAACCCAGATATTGGTGTAATCATCAAACAGTTGGATCTGTCTGTTGATCTGTGATGTATTGCTTATGGACAGACAGAAGCCCTGTCTGTTGGTCTTTATTTCTCTGCTTGTCTTTTCTCTGTTGGTATATATGATTAAAGAAGATTGCTGACCCCTTCATTTTAGAAAAGCAGATCTAAGAACCTATGCCAGCCAACGTGTATGTGTTAGGGTGCTTGCTGCTATACCCTAACAGGATCTGCTTAAAGACATATACTCTAGGGAACTCATTACTCTCCAAGGCACCCTATTCTACTTTGGGGCAGGTTTAATTACTACAAAGTTTTCCTTTATTCAAGCCTGAATTTGCTTCTCCACTGTTCCCATTAATTTGGTTTTTTTTCTGTCCTCTAGGACCAAGCTGAGAAATTCTAATCAATTAACAAACACATGGATTCCCTCATCCATGGGACAATGCCTTTAATATTTGACAGTTACGAACAAAGTTTCTCCACTCTAGGTTAGGCTAAACATCTCCAGTTCTTTCATGAAACTCTCACATAACCTGGTTTTGATATCGCTCACCACACTGGTCACCTCTTTTGGAAGCCTTTTAGGTTGTCAATATTTTTTCTAAAAAGCATGACAATCTGAAGTGGACACAGTGATCCAATGCAGATGTGGTCTAACTATGGGAAAGCAGAACCACAGTTTCACTTGGGGCACAGTTTCTGTTATGTTGTCCTAGAATCACATTAACCATTTTTGGCTCCCATGTCATATTGCTGATTTGCAATTTTTTAGATTAAAAAATACCAGCTTTAAACAAAAATCCACTTGGGTAATTCAGTAAGCACTACAAACTTTCAAAAGTTTTCAGAAAAGTCCACATGTATACAAGTAGAAAGAAACCAGCAGTTTCAATCCACTAAAACCCCAAGTCTATTTCACATCAATCTCTCATACTGTGATATTCAGGCTATCAATATCTTATTTTTATTCTTGCTGTCTACTTCCTGGACAGTCAATATGTCATCATATGATTTTGGGGTATGGCTTTTCATGCACAGTCTGTCATGGCTTGATGCAATGGAAGAAGTGTTGTCTTTAAATGAAAAAGGTCTGGGTTCAAATTCCACTTTTGATGCTTAGTACCTGTGTGACAAGTCATTCTGGGTCTTAGTTTCCTCACTTGAAAAATGAGGGGGTTGGAGCAGGCTGCCTCTGAGGTCTCTTGCAGCTCTAAATCTATGAATCTACAATTTCTAATATGTTGTAGCCTTTTTCCATTACTCATATGATTTTCCACTGCTCTTTGGGGGAAGGAAAAGAAACAATCATTTATTAAACACCTACCATGTGCCATTCACTGTACTAAATGTTTACAAATATTTTCTCATTTGATCTTCATAACAACCCAGGGAGATAATCAATCAATAAACATTTATTAAACATCTATTGTATTCTGAGTGTTCTAAGCATTGGGGATACAAAAACAGGCAAAAGACAGTTGTCTAACCATAAAAATTGGGCTAATGGCAAGTATTGCTTGCAAATGTCTATCTGTTCCCTTACATTTTCATCAAGGACTCCTCGGATGAACATGTAGACCATTTTATACTGATGAGAAATTAAGCATAGGTCATAGTCACTGATATCTTTCCAGTTATGGGTTTTTGTTTTTGTTTTTGGTAGAGGCACTTTTTCCCCTCATTCTTTTGGAATTATACCCACTAAAATATCTTGATATTCAATCACTGAACACCTCCAGCAAAGACTTATTCTGGAGGCATTTTGCTCAGGTATAGTTTCTTTTCCTAAAATTGGTCTTTTCAAGGACCATCACTACTTCTTTCCATAGTACATTGGGGTAAGAAGTGATAGAATCTGAATGCAATAGACCTATTCTCTTTTTTTTATAAAAAATAGATCCATATTTAAAAATCAGCATTTTGCACCTGTTTATTCTCTGTGAAGACTCATTTTTTTTGTGGTCTTCTAGTCTGCTCCTCTATATTATCTTGCATATAAACTAGTCACCTAAGCCAATATTATCCTTGGTTTCAATATCTCTTTGCTTGATAGGGAAATCAAGCCCCTTTTTCTTCATTGTGGTAATAGTTTGGTAGTGAAAGTTTTTAAAAGAGAGGTTGAAAGAACTAATGTCTTTACTTTCACGTTGCTGAGTTTTCTTTGGGTAAGGAGGTAGATGATAGCTTGCTTGGACCAGATTTTGTTGGAGATGCTGTATTCCATAGTCTTATTATTTTGATGCTTTCATTTCATATTTACTTTGTCGCTAGTTTTGACTGGCTACATAAAGCGAACTGATTATGAAATGACTCCCATATCACTAACCTGTAGGTTGACATTTAATAAATTTCATTTTAATGATGGCATTCATTTGATGTTTGATATATCTCTCACTTTCTGATTCTTCTTAAAGAAAATATTCACAATGTAAATCCAGATGAATCTTCTGTGAAATCTAGAATTTTCCAGCCTCTTTCTTTTCTTGTCACTGAATCAGATTTGCCAATATTGTTTTAGTTACTCTGTTTATAACGATCGTGATGATGATAAATATTTAAAAGTTTGGAAAGTTGGGTGGCATAATAGATAGAGTGCTGGGTCTAGCGTCAAGAAGAACTAAGTTCAAATCTAGCCTCAGATACTGACTAGCCATGTGACTCTGGGGAGTCACTTAAGCCTATTTGCCTTAGTTTCCTCATCTATACAATGAGCTGGAGAAGGAAATGACAAACCACTTTTAGTATCTTGACCAAGAAAAACCAAAGAGGGTGACATGGCTAAAATAATTGAACAAAAAGAACCACAAAAGGTGCTTTGCAAATATTATCTCATTTTATCTTTATAACGACTCTGGGAGGTAGATGATATTTTTATCTCCATTTTACAGATGGAGAAATTGAGGCAGAGAGATTAGGTGATTTGTCCAAAGTCACATAGATTGGAACTCAAGTCTCCCTGACAATAGGTCCAGCTAGTGGTGTGCTGGCAGATGTATAACAGCTGACTTAAAAAAAATTCTGTACATGATAAACTATTGAACTTCATCTGCAGGATTAACATTTTCTCCATCATTTTCTTACATCTTGACAATCAATAAAACAAATAAAGCTCTAATTTGTAGCATTTGTTGATTTCCAAAATATAAATGCTCACACTAAAAATTTAACATTCTCCCAAGCTTATATCAGCCTGTTCCAGCACATCCCTTTGTCCCCTGCTCTATTCATTAAGCCATGTATACTTTCTTTGAAGTTGCCAAAGATCCAAATAATCCATTGACTTCGTTTGAAGGGTCTTGTCAAATTTCTCAAAAAGTGTCTCTACTTACTCATTCTCTGCAAAGGCTGTTGGTATATAAGCTAGAGTTACCTTAAGAGTTTTTTAAAAATACCATTATCCTAAGTACTTCAGAGGATCATGACCAAACATTCCATGAAATGCTTTCTGATTGGCTCTTTTATTCTCTATTCCTTTTTTTTTTAATTCTCTAAGAAAGAATCATGAGTCATCTTTCCACTTAACTTTCAATTCTCTTTGACCTATCAATCCATTCAAGCCCCATAGCATGGTAGCCCATTTGTACATTGCATGTTGAATGTCAGTGATTAAATTAATATTTCTAGATCTTCCAGGAACTATGTGATTCTTCTGACCTTCTTCTCCTTTTCATGTAATTTTCCCACAATTTCCATGGAAGCAGAGGAAGAGGGTCATTTGTATTTTTGGTCATTCTATTCAGGAGTGGGTATCATTGCCAGAAAAAAATTCATCACTTCTTAACTTATTACCTGGTGGCGAGCAATTCCAAATTTATTTGGGCCAACTCTACCTTGGCATAGTCTCCAGAAGTCACCTCTGCCATCCAGCTCCCTCCTTTAAAAACCTCCACAACATTCCCAGTGTTTAATTGGAAATGCTATTTGGAGGTAACGCCTGCTTTTCAAAGGCAATGATGGTGAAGGAATAACTCTGGCAGGTCCTACAAAGTCTGTCCTTGACATGCTTCCAGCTTTGTAGGACAAGATATTGAAGTAAGGGATTTTGTGGTGAATTTTAAATATCAAAGAACATTTCTTGGAGGAAGTTGGATAGCAAAGATGACCTTTGAAGAGTGGAAAGAAAGAAAGGAGATGGCAAGGTAAATATGAGGCTGGGAAATGTTACAAATAGGAAGGAGCATGGAATAAAGCTACACTCTACTTTCTATTTCACTTTCTCACAAAGTCATTTTTTTTAATTGGTGAGGAACTCAAATAATTACTTTGGGATCAACAGATTTTGCCTTCCTTATATATACAAAGTTTCAAGAATATTGACAGAGAAGCTTACAGGTTTCACAAGAGTTCTTACTGTGTTTTGATTCAATTCCCAGTATGGTGCCTACTTTACTAGGGGTACCCTTGTAGTCACTGGGAAAATAAAGACAAAGGCAAAACAGTTCCTGTTCTCAAGGAGCATTTCATTCTTATATTACATAATAACATGCACACAAGAAAGTAAATACAAAGTATAAGCAAAGGAATACAAAAGAATCTTAGCAGAAGAGTGCCCAAAACTGAGGGAAGGTCCGGAAAAACCTAGTGGAAGAAATGTCACATGAGCTGTTGAAAGAAACTAGAGAACTATGAAATGGAAACGAAAAGAGAGTTAATTGCTGACAGAGAGGTAAGAGCTCAGAGGTGGGAGATTAAATCACTTGTGTAATATGTTCTTGGTGTTGAATTGGTGAATAAGAATTGATGAAAAGTTGTTTTTCTTTTCCTCTTTATTGGAATTCTTTGCAATTTCACACCACTGTCATTACCCTAAACATCTTTGTTGACAACCCTTGACAGTAAGAGATCATTTGGCAAATGAGGATAGTAGTTGGAAAGGTCAAACATAACAAAAGCCAAAGGATAAGTGCATAAATATTTATAGGGAAAATTAATTTGTGTTTGATGGCCACGCAGGAGGAAGGAGGGCAAAGCTAACATTTTACAAGGGAAATTTAATCTAGGTCCAGATTCTAATGGCCATTAAGTTTACCATGAGGAACTAATAAATGGTGCAGAAAACTCATTCTCCACATAATTTTCTTGTCTCTTAGTCTGGAGCATTGTAAATGCAAAACTTGGGACCTCAGAAGAGTACTCAGGCCTATTCTTGTATTTGCTGCATGGCTCAGCATCCAAGATGAGTAGATTTCTTGCAGAAGTTGTTAGTACAATGTCCCTGACTTATTTCAGTATCATGATTAATGTGTACAGCAAACATTTGTCTATTGTAGATACAGGACTACAGCAGTACTGGTTTACCAGACAGCTGAAGGTTCAGATTTTAGAGCTTTAAGTCCAGTGAGCTCTTTTTACATGTACCATTTGTTCTGGAGAGTGAGATTCGCAATATTTCTGTTCTCCAGATTATTTAGTCATAGAGAGCCCATTTCCTCATACTGGATAGTAGAGCCATCCCATAATAAAAAAGTCCTATGGAAATGAAGGTCTACGTTAATTTTTTTTAAATTCATATGTCATGTAATGTTAAGCAGCATACACAAACAGTGGACCATAACAAAGATGGTCCCAGGGAAAAGTTTCTCTTTTTACCTACTGAGGTAAATAACCAGGGTGAAATTCAGGAACAGCTGAGAAGCTCCAGAGACCTGTCAATGTCTCTTTTCCCCACCCCTTTCATTCTTTTGCCTCTTTCCACCCCAGTAGACATTGCCTCCAGTCAAAGGGCCTAGGATTCTTCCTGGTCAGTCAATAAGCATTTATTAAATCACTTGTTATATATTGGACAATTTGCTAGGCATTGGAGATGTCAAGAACTACATTAAAAAGTCTCTTCCCTCAAGGAACTCACATTCTAATGAGGGAGACAGATACAAACAGCTCTGCACATACAAGATATGTAGAAGGGACCTGGCACCTATCAGACTGGCTAACATGACAAAACAGGATGATGATAAATGCTGGAGAAGACGTGGGAGAGTTCGAACACGAATTCATTGTCAATTGAGCTGTGAGCTGATCCAACCATTCTGGAGAGCAATTTGGCAATATGCCCAAAAGGCTACAAAAATAAATATACCTTGACACAACAATACTGCTTCTAGGACTGTATCCCCAAGAGATCATAAAAATGGGAAAGGGTCCCACATGTACAAAAATATTTATAGCAGCTAACTGAAAATCAAGGGGATGCTCATCAGTTGGGGAATGGTTGAATAAATTGTGGTGTATGAATGCAATGGAACACTATTGTGTTATAAGAAATGATGAACAGGAAGACTTCAGAGAGGCCTGGAAAGACTTGTATGATCTGATGCTGAGTGAAAGGAGCAGAACCAGGAGAATTTTGTACACAGCAATAACCACAGTGTGAGAGGAATTTTTCTGGTAGAATTAATACTTCATTGCAATGCAAGGACTTAAGTAATTCCCAATAGTCTCAAGGCAAAATGCCTTCAACATCCAGGGAAAGATTCAATTCGCAGAATGAAGCAGATCATTCTCTTCTGTATTATGCTTTGATTTGTTTTATGATTTCTCCCATTCATTTTAATTCTTCTATGTAACATGACTAAGGTGAAAATGTCTTTAATAGGAATGCATGTGTAGAACCTATATAAAATTGTATGCTGTCTCAGGGAAGGAGTGGGAAGGTAGGGGAGAACGGGGGTAGGGAAGGGAAAAATCTAACATATATGGAAGTGATTGCAGAACACTGAAAAACAAGTAAAATTTAAAAAATCAGAAAAAAAAAAGGAAGAGATATGGGAGGCAATCTCAGTGGGAAGGCAGAACCATTAAGGGAGATGCAGAAAAGCTTCTTTTTCCCCCTCTTAATAGTATTTTATTTTTCCAATGACATGTAAAGATAGTTTTCAACATTCATTTTTGTAAAATTTTGAGTTCCAAATTTTTCTCCCTCCATCCTCTCCAAGATGGCAAGCAATCTGTTAAAGGCTATACTGGAAAGGCTTCTCAAAGAGAATGAGATTTGAGCTGTTTCTTGAATGAAGCGGAAAAGGAGAAGAGAGAGAAAGACAATATTCCAGGCACTCGGGACAGATAATGAAAGGCATATCGTCAAGACAGGGAGTGTTGTATGCAAGAAAAAGCTCCTCCCTTCCTGATTTTCCCCCATTATATCAGAGAGGAATCTGATGGTAATCAGTTAGTCCTTATGTCCTTGTCCATCTGAGTAAAATAATCAGTTAGTCAATCACCAACCATTTGAGAGTGCTGGGTCTAGAGTCAAGAAGACCTGAGTTCAGATCTGACTCCTATTCTCTTACAATCTGTGTGATCCTAGACAGTTCACACCATCTGTCTCAGTTTCTTCAACTGTATAAGGAGGGTAATGATAGTACTTACATGGCATGGTTGTGGTGAAGACCAAATAGCTAATATTTAGAAAATGCTTCAAATGGTGCCTGGCACATAGTAGGCTCTTGATAAATGTTTACTTCTAAAGGATAGTCTGAGAGAACTACCTGGGATCGCTACGTGATTTTCTGAGTTACACAGTAAATATGTGTCAGAAGCAGGTCTTGCTGGGAGCCGGGTCAGCTCATCATCCACTATGCAAAGCTGGCCATCAACATGTACATAAAGGGTATTACAGAATAAATGTAAGATTGATTATTGACCATTATAGCTAGGATTTATACAGAAGCTGAGGCAAAGTCTTTCCATGTATATTATTTCTTGTATTACACACACACAGAGTGCACACATACACACACACACACATTCTTGGAGGTGAATACTGTAATCATCCTTTATATCAGATAAAGAAACTGAGGCCTAGCAAAGTTAACTGATAGAATGCAAATGCCTTAAGGAAAGGGACAATTTCATTTTTTTTCTTTATGCAATCCAGCTCCTAGCATGGTTCCTGATACACAGTAGTAACATGAATAATATAACATATATAAATCCTTTGCTAACTATATAAATGTTATCATCATCACAATTATTTTTGTGGTTGTTCAGTCATATTCAACTCTTCATGATCCCTTGGGGGGTTTTCTAGGCTAAGATCTTGGAGTGGTTTGCCATTTCCTTCTCCAGTTCATTTTACAGATGAGGAAACTGAGGCAAATAGGGTTAAGTGACTTGCCCAGGGTCATGCAACTAGTAAGTGTCTGAGGCTGGATTTGAACTTAAGAAGATGAGTCTTCCTGACAGGCCCTGCGTTATATCCACTGCACCACCTAGGATTTGAATTCTGCCACTGATTCTAACTAGTGAAGATTTTTTTCTTCTTCTTAAGTTGGCAGTTCATGCTCAGCAAATAAAGATGGTCAGCTTCTGTAAGGCATTAGCAGGAGATCCTGTTCTCCAGCTGGGACTGAGGCACAGAGTTGACTGAATTGTCATAGTCATTGTCACCTCTGCTAATTATTAAATCAACATGGTGACTCACCAAGCAAGCCATCCATGAAGACTACTGTCTGGGGCAGGGAAAATTCACTGAGAGTCCTCATTTGCTCTGGCTACTTCAGTCACCCCGCATGTGTGTGAATCATAGAGAAATGAACAAGAAAGAGCAAGTACCACTGTGGTACTTCAACCCAGCACCAACTCACTCCAGGTGAGGAAGGAAGTGCCATGGTCCTTGGCCAAGTCAACTTTGCCTCTTTGGGCATGAATAAAATGAGGGAGGAGGTTGAGATGACTCCCAAGGTCCAGGTCCAAAAACTTCCTTTCATTATAAATGTATTCCAAGTTATTCTGCTTGTGGGGTTACTTCTAGTATAAATAATCCTTACTCGAATAGATATGCGACTTCATGCTTCCAGTGAAAGAACACATCTAAAGCTCTTCGTAAACCTTACAGGAACACAGCTTTGGGACTTTGATTTAAATAGTCTAGGGAGCTCCAAATTTCTTCTATCAATGCAAGTCAGTTTCTTGTCTTGAATTTAAAGTCCTCCAAAGCAGCCTAGAACACCGAGTCAATTCAGTGACTTGCCTGAGGTCACATACCTAGGCTGGATCAGAGAAAGGACTTGAACTCAAGTCTTGCTCACTCTTAAGCCAAGCCTCTACCCACTACACCATGCTGTCTGTGTTGCTTTTTTTAAAAATATGATTTCACTGATAGAAGGAATTTCCAGTGATGAAAATTCCTCTACCAGTACAGATGGGATTTGTTTTAAAGAGTTGTCCCCGGCCCTGAGAGTTTAGTGACTTTTTGAGGATCACATCAGAGGTTAGATCTGAACTCAGATCTTCCTGCCTCTAGGGCTAACTCTTTATCCTTATAACTTTATGGTTATGGAAATACTCATCCAAGACTTTTTCTTGTGCACAAGTAATAATGTATAATTGCGATACTGGAACAGCTGGGTGGTACAGTGGTTAGAGTGCTGGGCCTGGTGTCAAGAAGACCAGGGTCAGAATCCAGTCTCAGACACATACTAGCTGTGTGACCATGGCAAGCCACTTAACCTGGTTTGCCTCAGTTTCCTCATCCGTAAAATGAATAAGAGAAGGAAATGGCAAACCAGTCTACTATCTCTACCAAATAAAACAAAAAACTCCAAATGGGGTCACAAAGAGTTGGACATAACAGAAAAACAACTGAATGACATTCATTATGAAACCATAGAGAGTGGGTTGTTCCATGATCAGCTGCCACACGGAAATGTCAGGACAACCTCTGGTGTTAAAATGTTCTGCTCTAGGTTTGTTGCCAACAGATAGCACTATGCCTTGCTCCTAGAGAATACCTAACAAGTGTTTGTGGGACTGAATCGAATGATGGTTGGATTTATAATAAGAGCAACAGTATAATATACTGATGCGTAAAAGTATTTAGTTAATGGATGATGATTAAAGGAAGGAAAAGAATCAATAGTTGAGCTGCTTAAGCTAAAAGATACATAATTCTTATAACAGCTACAATAATAATAGCTAGAATTTACATAGTGCTTTCAATTTTCAATATATTATTCCATTTTGTCTTCACAACAAACCTGTGAAGTAGGGGCTGCTGTTGTTTCCATTTTACAGATTGTTAAATGGTTTGCTAATAAGTGAAAGCTGAAGGATTCGAACTCAGGTCTTCCTGACCCCATGGGCTGTATTAAGTCCCCTCTACAACCTAGCTGCCAATTAATTATTTGTCATCTGCCTCCATTTCCTCTACTCTGCAAGACTTGCTATGGAAGGAAAAGGGGCTGCTGACCTAAGACTGACCATCAGAGAATCTAGGGTTCCCTCCACACCAGTGAGGCAGCTTTGGAGGGAAGAGGAGGAAAGCATAAGATAGCAACACTATTCACTTTCCATGTGAAGATCAGAGACACATCTTTCTTTATTGATATACAAAGTATGACCTAGTGGGACATGGACAGCTTGGAGACATTAGTTCAGTGTTCTACTGCTATCACGGCCACGTTAGGGCTTTGGGAAAGTCACTTAACTTCTTTCAATCTGCTTCTTTATGTTTAAAATACAAACACTACTGTTGGTGGAGTTGTGATCTGATTCAGCCATTCTGGAAAGTAACTTCAAACTATGCCCAAAGAGCTATCAAATTGTGCATACCCTTTGATCCAGCAATGCCAATACCAGGTCTATATACCAAACAGAGTTTAAAAAAAGGAAAAGAACATATTTGTAAAACAATATTTATAGTGGCTCTTTTTGAAGTAGCAAAGAATTAGAAATTATGGGAATGTTCATCAGTTGGAGAATTGCTGAATAATTGTAACAAAATAGTATTATGCAATAAGATATGAAGAGCAGGATGCTTTCAGAAAAATCTGGGAAAATTCATACGAATTGATACAGAGTGAAATGGGCAGAACCAAGAAAACATTGTACACAACAACAGCAACATTGTATGATAATCAATTCTGAATGACTTGGCTATTCTCAGAAATACAATGATCCAAGACAACTGCAAAGGACTAATGATGAAGCATACTGTTCACCTGCAGATAAAGAACTGCTGGAATCTGAATGCAGAATGAAACATTCTTTTTTCACTTTATTTTTCTCATTCATGACTGATATGAATATATGCTTTGCATGACTGTACATGTATAACCAATGTGTAATTGCTTAGCTTCTCAAGGAGGGGAGAGGAGAGAGAGCAAGAGAATTTAGAACTCATAATGTTAAAAAATGAATGTTAAAAATTATTTTACATCTAATTGGAAAAGTTAAAACATAAAAATAAATAAAATAGGAACATTAAATGAGATATTCTTTGGTCCTCTCTAATGCCATGATGATGAAGAGGAGGAGGAGGAGGATGAATATAATAATGATGATAAATCATATTTATATAGTGCTTTTAGATTTTCAAATTACTTTACAAATATTATCTAATTTTTATCCTCCCAAAATCCCTGGAAGGTAGCTACTATTACTATCTCTGCTTTACAGTAGAGAAAATTGTGGCAGACAGAGGTTTAATGACTCACCCAGAGTGTCACATCTAGTGAGTGTCTGAGGCTGAATTTCAACTCAAGTTCACTTGACTCCAAGCCCAGTATTCTATCTACTCTGCAATATTTTTTACATGAATTCCAACCTTTGATCTCAACAATCAATGTGGTGTCCCCCACAGGACTGACTGTCTATTAGTATGAATGGTAAAGCGGCAGCTAGATGGCACAATGGACAGAGCACTGGGCTTGGAATCAGGAAGTTCAAATCTGAATCTTGGAATGATGAGTTCAAATCTGGTCTCAGACATTTAGCTGTGTGACCCCAGGAAAGTCACTTAGCCCTGTTTGCTTCAGTTTTCTCATCGGTCCAATGAGCTGGAGAAGGAAATGGAAAACTGCTCCAGAATCTTTGCCAAAATGAGGTGACAAAAAGTCAGACACAACTCAACAACAACACAGAAGGTGTTATCTGTCCCCCAATTCAGGTCAGTCATGTAGAGAGAAAATCAAGACTCCAAAAGAGATGTCTTTGGTAACTTACCCTTTGCTAGCTATGGATATCTAATAGATGCCTATCATAATCCCATCTATGATATGATGTACGATCAGATCAAAGAAATATAGACCCAGACTGAAAGAGACTGCAGAGACCCATCTAGATTAACTCTCATTTTGAAATTAAAGAACAGAGGCTGAACAAAATGAAATTATTTGCCCCAGGTCACATAGATAGTTAGCATCAGATGTGGAATTTGAACCTGGTTTCTCTGACTCCCTCCAAATTATAAGGAGTTGCTTGAAACACCAAGAGGTAAAGTGATTTGTCTACTGTCATACAAATGTTTCAGGCAAAGTTTACATCTAAGTGTTTCTGCCTTTGAATCTGGCACTTCCATCCATTCCACTACAATCTCACTATCTTTAAATGAGATTTCTTCTCTCCTTCCTTCCTGTTCTTTACTGAAGATAATAACTGAAATTCGATAGCTGCCACACTACCTCATGATTCTTCTTCCATTTAAATGAGATGGGTCTGCGAGGAGAAGGGCAGACCCCACCCCCCCTCATTCCACAGGCCCTCCCTTTGCACCATGCAGTATCAGCTTGTATGGGTTTATCTTATTTAGATTAAGTGACGAAATCACTTTCATACTCATCTGTCAAAAGTCCAGAATTTTTGCAATGCCTTTCTGCCTTGGATTAGAAGAGTCTCTACTAACACTCTCTTGAAAGAGTTTTCTGTGTAATAGGTAGTAAGGAATAGAAGTAATGTAACTTCAGCTCAGACTATGCAGATACAAACACACATATAAATATATAAATATATGTATAAATTATGTGTGGATAATATGCATACTTCCTGACTTTGTATACATGTGTGCATACACATACATATACACATATATGAAATATATATATTAACTCACATTTATATGTTGCTTTAAGGTCTGCAAAGCACTTTACAGACATTGTCTTATTATACCCTCAGAACCCTGAGATATAGGTGATATTATTATTCTTCGTTTACAAAAGAGGAAACTGAGGCTGATAGAGGTCACATAGTTAGCAAGTGTCTGAGGTCAGATTAGAACCCACATCTTCATGAATCCAGGCATAGCTTTCAATCCAATGCTCCATTTAGCTGTGCTAAAATCACACACACATATATAAATTAAAAATATGTGTATATCTACATACATGGATATGCAAAGTAGATATCTACAAACTGCTGTTGTTGTGTTTGTCCTTTGTTCTCAAAGAGGACCATGACATCAAGATGATGACCTGACTAGCAATTGACTTGGATTTGAGTGAGGAAGGGCTGTGCAAGGTCACCAGCCTCACTTTCTTCTCCTGAGCCATCTGGGTCCAGTGGCCTGATATTCATCAGGATGGTTGGAAATGGCCCAGGATGCAATGGGAGACCCTGGACCCTTCAGGCTAAGGTCTTATAGCATTCTCACTTTGAGTGAGATATACCCATTCAATGGATAGACTTCTTTAAGCAGTTGCTCAAGGGATGGTCCCCTTAATAAAAGAAAAAAATCAGACTGGGAGGGGAAGACCTTCCAGGTTCCCCAGGTAAAAGAGAAACAGTTACTATTTAGTATTTACATTCATTCTGTGCTGGGTGGGCAAGGACCTGTTGTCCAATCTATGCTGTAGAGTGAATTGGGTTTAAGGCTTGGTCTTTGAGCAAGAAATCAAGACAGTAAACTCGAAGGGAAAAAGGCAGCTTTTGGTCAAAATGATGACCCAAAGTTAGGGTCAAGGACTCCAGGGGTACTGCCTAAGGCAGAAACCCTTGCTGTTTTATATATAAAGGAAAAGAACCCTACAAACCATCTTTGGCAGAATGGGGTTGTAAGTATCTGCAAAGACTGTTCCAGGCCAGAAGTTCTATAAATAAACCCTCATCTCCTGGGAAAGGAGACCATGTTTTCACAGCATTTCTAGTTGAAATGTCAGATCTTTGAACCTCTGTTAAATTGAACAAGGTAACTCAAATGTCCCCCTTGTCATTGGTTTCCACCAGTTGTAAGTCTACCACCAAAAAGTAAATTCTTGTATTTAAGGGTCTAAATGATTGTCTTGAGTCAGCAATAAAAAACAATTCTTTTAAATCATTTTTTCATCTTGTGAAGGAAGCAAGTGCCTAATTGATTCACATACAGGGCCATAAGTAAATTAAAAAATGGAATCTCATAAGACCTGGAAGACTCTAAGCTCCTAGCTTATGGGGGGGGGTGGTAATTGACATTGCTTGGAAATGGTCACTTTCATGGAACATAATAATAGCACAGGTGGGAGTAAAGGATGCTAGTCAGTCATATCAAATTCAGAGGGAGTTGAAGGGTAGGGCTGACTTCATACATGTGGCCACTGTTCCCCATACTCAATAATAATTAAAAAATAAAGTACATGTAATTGTGAGAGTTTAGCTCTAGAGCAGGAAGGAACTCCAGAAATCATTTTCTTCAAACACTCATTTAACAGATGAGAAAATTATGGTCTAGGGAAGTGAAAAAAATTTGCCCATAGTAACACAAATAATACTAAAGGCAGGATTTTGATCCCCGTCCTCTGGTTTCAAGGTTCTTTCCATTATGTCATATAGAGCTCCAAACTATAGAAAAGGGAGGAAATACTATATAAAACTCAGATTCCTGTTGTTAAATTGGCCTTGAATCCTACAGCTTGACTGTGAACCGCATCTCTACCTTGACTTTGAGGCTAGGAATGATATTTCTTTTTGCTTGTATCTGTAATCACAGATGCTTAGCATAGCGCTCAGCACACAGTAAACACTTAAATGCTTGTTAATTGACTAAAAAAAATTTTGATAATTATATTTCACTGTAATTGGTTTCCTTTGTACTTTTTTTTTAAATTAATTTAAAACATGATTCTAGCTCTAAAGGCTTCACCAGATTTCCCACCAAGAGGTCAAAGTGCCCCTTTGATCATGAAAGGATCACCTGCTGGATTCTCTTCTAACTTTGACATTCTGTGAGTCACTGAAATAACCAACTGAGACGAGAACTTCTGACAAATCTTAATGACCTTTATGGCTACTCTGTGAAGCTCATAGGGTGGACAGATACCCAAAGGTCATTTCATTATTTAAAAAAAACAACTAAATGCAATTTATTTAGTATAATAGTGTTATAACAATAACATTTTAATCTTCTAAATAACAATCCTAGTCTCATAGATTCAGAGTTGGGAGGGGTCTTCAAGATCATGGAGTCTAATCCCCTCATTTTACAGATGAAAAAAGTAAAGCAACTTAGTCTGTGTCACACAACAGCTAAGAGTCTGAGGCTAGATTTGAATGGTTCCAAGACTGGCATTCTAGCTACTGTATCACCTGAGTTTTATCTGCTTCTCACTGAACTCTCAGGGTAGATCTTAACATTCCCCCCTCCCCCCATTTCACAGGATTAACAGTTGAAAGGCATATTAGGAGCTCATCTACCCCTCATTTTACAGTAGCTATGAAGTAGATAAAGAACTCTGGGCCTGGGGTCAGAAAGACTTCTCTTTCTGAGTTCAAATCTGGCCTCAGACACTTGCTAGCTGGGTAACCCTAGGCAAGTCACTTAACCCTGTTGACCTCAGTTTCCTTATTTATCAAATGAACTGGAGAAGGAAATGGAAAACCACTCCAGTATCTTTTCCAAGAAAATTCAAAATGAGGTCATGAAGAGGCAGACACAATTTTTAGTCACATTCATTTTACAAAACGGGAACTTCATTTATTTGATTTCCAGTGACCATTTTTCTTTTTTTTTTGTGTGTGCTTAGTGCCGAGCACTGTACCTGGCAACTAGTAGGCACTTAATAAAGGTTTATTTATAAATTAAGTGCTATTCAGAACCTACTATGTGCCAGGCCCTGAGCTAACTGCTAGGGATTAAAGACACAAATTTATCCAACAGATGTGACAAAGCCAGAAGCCTCACACTGACCCTCTGATTCTGATTCTCACCTATTTCCTCTAATACTAAGCTGTTTGACTCATTTGACACTAATGTATTGATTTTATTTGAAGATTGGAGCTTTTTAAAAGCTCATACCTACTAATGACTGAGAACATGAAAGCCAAGGCTTACAGAAAACAGTACCCTGCAACAGAAAAGAGTAATCACTCATCCTTTGGGCCATGAGGGAACCGATTAATTCTCACTGTTCTCTGACCATTTGAGCTAGCTTTCAGGAGGTTTTTATCGGTGGAATTAAGAATCCCCTAACTTTCGATCTGGCCCGGAAATCCTGCTGAGATCATATTTTTATATATATACATGCTGGATGGAATTGTTATAAATTGCCATCCGCAAAACACCACAGCAATCTTTCAGAAACTGTAATTCTCTGTCGACTTCCTTATTTGATGCTATAAATTGCCACCCTTAGCAGCTTTGCAATAAGTCAAGAGATGTGCTATTAGCCCTGAATTACTTACCTAGTTTGGCTTCTTGGGGCTCCTCAGATGCACTAGGGGCCGAATTTTCCTAAAAGCTTGACTTCTAGAATGAATCAAAGCCTGAAATCTTTTGTAAAAGGGAGAAAGGAAGTAATTTATGACCGTTCAGAGTGTAAAGTATTCAGACACAGTATGGACCGCTTAGTGCTCTGCTCAATGGTTGTGGTTGGAAAAGAATCCATCCATGCTTTTCTGAATAAATCCTAACCTTCTGAGAGTCTTGGTTCCTATTCCTTTGAGAAGAAGTAATGGAATGAAGTTCTAAGCCTTTTCCAATGTTAAAATAGTCAGGAGTCAGGGTTTAGCCAACCATATCCAAAAGTAAGGTGAACAAGGATAGTTTAATTTTTCTTTTTTGTATTTCTTTTGTATTTCTCTTTCTTTCTTTTTTTCTTCTTTCCTTCCTTCTTTCCTTTCCTTTCTTTCTTTCATTTGTTTCTTCCTTCCTTTCTTTTTTTTTCTTTTAGTGAGGCAGTTGGATTTAAGTGACTTGCCCAGGGTCACATAGCTAGTAAGTGTTAAGCATCTGAGGTGAGATTTGATGTATTTCTCTCACTTGAAGTGACAGTGGAGGTTTAGAGGAAAGGGAGGTAGAATCAGGCTCAAGAAGGAAGACCTAGATTTAAATCTGACCCTCTGACCCATACCTATGTGGCCTTGGGTGAGTCAATTAACTTCTCAGGTTCCGGGCAAGTGACACTCCAGGTTGAAGAGAAGGGGCCACTTTGAAGTAGGGAGGGATTTCCTCATCTGTGAGCTTCCTACAAACCCAGTTCTTACTTCCCTCTCAAGTCACTTAGTACAGTGTCTGACAATCTATCAATAAATATTTACTTAGAAGCTATCATACTAGGTGCTGGACATAACAATAACAAAAAAGAATCAATCTTCCAGGAGATTGGACCCTATGGCAGGAGATAATAGAAAGTTTTATATGAATATACAAAATAAATATAGAAATGTAAGATTAACTTTTGAAGGGGAGGTCATAACAGATGGTAGGGGATCTAGGTGACACAGTGAATAGAATGTCAAGCCTGGAGTCTGGAAGACTCATCTTTCTGAGTTCAAATCTAGCCTAAGACACTTGATAGCTATATGATTCTGAGCAAATAACTCAACCCTGTTTGTCTCAGGTTTCTCATTTGTAAAATGAGCTGGAAAAGAAAATGGCAAAGCACTCTCATATCTTTGACAAGAACACCCCAAATGCGTTCACAAGAGTCAGAGATCCCTGAAACAATTGAACACCACCACAACACTTAACTTAGCTGTGTGACCCTGGGCAAGTCACTTAACTTTGTTAGCTTCAATCCCTTATCTGGAAAAGGAAAATGGCAAACCATTCCAGTATCTTCATCAAGAAAACCCCACACGGGATCATAAGAAGTCTGTCAAGACTGAAACAACTCAACAACAACAGATGGTAAGAGGAGTTCAGAAAAGGTCTAATATAGAAGATAACCTTTGAGATGATATAGAAGATAACCTTTGAGATGACATTTGAAAGAACTTAGGGGTTCTAAGAAGTGGAAGTAAAGATGGAGTACATAGAGATGGGGAGTGAAATAAGTATAAATTAAATGCTCCAAGATCGTTTGTTGAATTGCATTAATCGAAATTTCATTGAGATCTAGGTTCAAGTTTGAATTCTGCTACTAACCTAATTGGATGAAAATTCATTTCATCTTTATGAATCTCAGTTTTCTCATTTGTAAAATGGGTAGGCCATTCTTCACTACTAATTCCTCAAGATGGTTGTGAATAAAGTGTCTTATAGGTCTTAAAGCACTAACTACATGTGAATTATTCTAATTAGGAGGATACTCAATATTATTGCATCTTAATGGTTCAAAAGAGAGAGGACATGTCAAGAGGAACTATGGCACATCAGAGTTGGAAGGGGCCATCTAATGGACCATACCACTCTAGGAATCCTCTCCTCAATATTTCCACATGAGTGAGTCAGTCAGTTTTCTCTTAGAAAATCTTGAATGATAAGGATTCCATTACTTTCCAAAAGGATTGCATTGTACTTTTTAAAATAATTCTAAGTTATGAGATCATAGACTTAGAGCTGGAAAGGAAGACACAAGTCATCTTGTCCAGTTCCCCCATTTTACAGATGAAGAAAATAAGATTCTCAAAGAGGTGAAGTGACTTGCCCCAGAACAAACAGGTAGTTTGTGGCAGAGTTGGTATTTATACCTAGGTCTTCAGATTTTAAATTCAGCACTATTTATTGTTTGAAAGGTTTTCCTTCTACAAGGCCAAAATCTGCTTCTCCAAAACTCTTGGTTGCTTTATGTAGCTCTGTCTTTTGCAATGAATCATTTAATCAGTAGGTATTTATTTAATACCTACTATGTGCCAGGTACCATGTTAGGCACTGGGGAAACATTAAAGAGGAAAAAAGTAAAATAGTGCCTGCATTCAAGGAACTTAGATTCTAGTCAGGATAAATTACATTTACATGCATGGGTGTTGCCCCTTCTGGAGTTAGACTTGACCTTATGGGTTGATGTGCCCAGATTTGTGATTGCTCACTATTCTCAGGGTTCTAGGGATAACATCATGGGGCTGTGCTTCTAGGGCTATTATTCCTTAGCCCATCTTTTCACTTCCTGTTAACAAACAGCCAGTAGACATTTGTATATCCAATAGATTGTGGCTCAGAAGCCTCAGAAACAAGACTTTTCATGATCACATAATACAAGACCCTTGGATTGTGCATGACCAGAAATAGGTTCCCAAATTCTATGCCCTAGATTGGAACTAGGAAGAGAATGTCTGCATATGCTCAATACAACCTACAAGAAAAGATAAATCCAATCATGTTCCATGCCTATTTCATAAACATATACAAGATAAAAAAAATAGAGGGGGCATAAGGAGGTGGAGGAATCAGGAAAGGTTTTATATGGAATGAAGTACTTGGGTTGAATCTTACAGGAGTTTAGGAAATCTATGAAGTTAAGGAAGGGATGTCTTTCAAAAATGTCTGGGGATCAGATATCAAGTCTCATGTGGTGAGAAAAAATGGAAATACAACTTTGTCTAGAGCAGGGGTAGGGAACCTGCTCTAGATCATATAGTACAAGAAAGGGAATAATGTATAATAAGTCTGGGAAGGCAGATTAGGGGCAGGTTGTAATGGACTTAAAAATCAAACCAAGAAGTTGACGTTATTATGGTCAATGGAGAACCACTGGAGCTTAATGAGTAAAGGACAGACATAGTCAATCTGTGCTGAAAGAAGAACAAATCAGATCCTTCTTCTACATGACAAATCTTTAAATGCTTGACAGCTATCACCTCCTCCTCCCTCTTCCTGGACACTATGCCTCTCTTAAGGCAGCTGAAAATTGCATTCACTATTTTTGTCTTCATGTCTCACTGTTTGCTTATTTTGAATTTACAATTAAAAAAACTTTCCCAGAACTCTTTCACTAGTCATGTTTTCCCCCTGTCATCCCTGTCATTCTTGAGAAGTTGACTTTTAGAACCAAGGTGTAGAATTTTACATTTGTCCCTATCACATTTCATGCTGGGGCAGATAGGTGATGCAAGGGATAGAGCACCAGACTGAGAGTCACGAGAAGCTGAATCAGGCACTTACTAACTATGGGATCCTGGGCAAATCATTTAACCCTGTTTAACCTCAGTTTCTTCATCTGTAAAATGAGCTGGAGAAGGAAATGGCAAACCACTCCAGGATCTTTGCCAAGAAAACACCAAATGGGGTCTTGAAGAGTCAGACGCAACTAAACAATAACAATTTTATACTAGTCTGATGGGATCTTTTAGGATCATGATTCTGTCACCCAGTAGGACAATAGCTATTCCTGCTAGCATTGTGTCATCTGAAAATTGGATTAAAAAAACACTAACAGTTAGCATTTTTATATCATGCATTAAGATTTGCAAAGTGGTTTATCTAGGTCAGATCTGTCCCCAAAAGGATTTGTTCTGTGAAGTTTGGATTCATTCAAAAGGTCACTTGAAGATGTAGTGGGCCACATGTGGCCTTGAGACACAGGTTGCCCACCCTTGATCTGAGTAATCTCACTGGATTCTCACAACAGCATTATGAGGTAGGAGCTATTATTGTATCCATTTTTGCTGATAAAGAAACTGAGACAGGTGAAGTCACTTGACAAAAAGGGTCATATAGATTGTCTTGAACTCAGGATTTTTTGACTACAAGCCCAATATTGTGTACACCTAGCTGTCTCAAATCTGGGAGGAGATTTCGAAGGGTTTAGAGGACTAAACTTTCATGCAAATTATTGATAAATAATGTTAAACATCACAGATCAAAAATAGATCTCTAGGTGGAGAATTGCATACATGATTGACTTCTAAGCTCCTATCAGGCCATTAATGACTGACTACTCTTTGGGTTGGGTTAATTTTGGTTCATTAATTTTGAATTCTCCTAATGGTACAAGCATCCAACCTAGATTTCCTCTTGTTTCTGTCATGATGCTTCTGACCCTTTCTGAACTCATTTTATGTTGCTGTTTTGTTTTTTGTTTTTTTGCAAAGATTCTACAGCTATTCACCATTCCTCTTCCAGCTCATTTTACAGATGTGGAAACTGAGGCAAACTGGGTTAAGTTATTTGCCCAGGGTCAAACAGCTAGTAAGTGCCTGAGGCTGGATTTCAGTCTTTCCAATCGTAAGCCCAGGACTCTCTGTTCATTGCATTGCTACATCTCCTACTTGTCCAGGGTCACACACACACACAATATTTTGTCAAATGTTCTGCTGAATTCTAGGTATCTCATGTTTAAAGCATTCTCCTGTTCTACCAATATGTATTATTGTTGCTTTTATTTTTACAAAATTCATAAAGAACAGATAGAGAAGTAACACTGTAACCTATGTGTATTGTGACAAATAGAAGTCCATTAACCTAGTCAAAAGAAACAAGCTTAGACTGGTTCCTCTCAGCTCATGAAGAGATGTCCACTCCTAATGACCACTCTCTTCAGTCCTAAGTGCTTACAAACCATCCCTTAAATAGTATATTCCAGAATTTTGCTAGGAATTGCAGTCAAATCCACGGGTCGGTGGCTTTCAGACTCTGTTCACTTTTCTTTTCTGAAAACTGGGACATCTGTCTTTCTAAAGTCCTGTGGCACCTCTCCCACTCTTGACAGTCTTTCCAAGATTGCCCACGGTGGCTCAGCGATCCCACCTGCCATCTTTTTTCCTTATTCTGCACTGGGTTTTGTCTAGGACCCAGTATTAGAATTCTTGGTTAGAAAATAAATTCCTTGATGGTCTGGACTCTCTCATTCTTTGTGTCTGCATCCTCAGAGTCTAGCTTGGCATAAAGCAGGTACTGAATAAACGCTCATTGACTGACTGCTTGGAAGGGAGCCAGGGTAACTCTCACTGTCTCCCTTTCTCTATCTGGGTTTCAGCTCCCTAGTAGCTATTTGTTACATGATAGTGATGGAGGAAAAAAATGAGAGAGAAAGCCAAAGAAACACTTTAAAATTATATGGAAGTTCAGGCAATTTTGTTACTATTGCATTAAATTTAACATACATTTAAGAAGCTACATTTTACACAATGGAAGGTCACAGTTTCAAATATAATCCTCTTTTCTTGCTCTTCTAAAAATACATTTAAATGTCTGTATTTATTACATTTTCGAGTTCAAAATAAAAAAGACAATTTTTT
>CM053770.1:220099684-220122545 GCA_028658325.1 Potorous gilbertii
ATGTACGTGAATATATACCCACACATGTATACACACATGCATGCACATATATGTACACACACATATACACACACATGCATGCATGTCTCTCTCACTCTCCCTTCAGGGAGAAAGTCTCTCTCTTTTGTTCATACTTTCAAAGGCACTTAAAATTAGGACAAGTTGAAATGTCTATCCATCTATGTGATTCCCCATTAAGCAAAATTAACAGATAAGGAATGTACATAATTAATAGTAATAGTCACTAGTTATTCAGAATTTCAACCAATTTTCAAAAACTTCATGGTATTTCAGATGGGATCAGCACAGTAGAACCAATCAATCAATAAGCATTTATTAAATTAAATTTATTAAATAAGCATTTAGTAAGCACCTACTGTGTGCCACACCCTTGGGTATACAAACACAGAAAAAGTAACAGACCCTATAGTATAGTCTCTACTCACATTCTTTCAGTCTGAGCATCTAAAGAGTTAAAAATGGTCTAAATTCCCTTGCTTCATCCATTAGATCAATGGACTTGTCCTGTGGAGTAATGCGTTCTATGCTCTTTCCATTATTGTGATAAAAACAAAGTCCTTTCTTTTATTTTTCTGCATGCAGTCCTCTCCACCCTAAGATGTGTGGTGTTATGCAACATTACCTTAAAAATCCATTAAGAAGCTAGCAGGTCATAAGCATTTTTAAAAGTTTATGATCTGATGAACTGGAATGAATTGGAAAAATAACCCACCTCTCAAGTGGTGAATGAAATTGTTTGTGATATGCAGTTTTTCATCCACATTGAAATAGGAAATTCCTCTATTTGCAAAATGGCTCGGAGGAGATGTTGTCTTTTCATGCTTTCTGCATCATTTGCAGCATTCTGGGTTATATAATACTTAGAGTCACAAGTGGGGAGTCATAATTGTGTATGGCCTTAACCTATTCAGCCATGTTCAGAGATGTTTATCTAGGACCCTCTGTTTATCTTGTAGAGTCAGCCTAACATAGAGGATGGGGTCACTGGATTTGACTCAGTTGATGCTTATTAGGTGCCTCCTACCTGCCCAATAAAATCCTGAGTTCTAGATTCAGAAGGACCTTGATTTGGATCCTGCCTCAGACATTTACTAACTGGGTGATCCTAGGCAAGTCACTTAACTTCTCTGTGCCTCTGTTTCCTCATCTGTAAAATGGGGATAATTCTTGAGGTGCTTACTTTCCAGGATTGTGATTAGCTTCATAGATTTAGGGACAGAAGAGACCTTAGAGACTCTCATTTTACAGATAAAGAAACTGAGTCCTGAAGAGAACAAATGACTTGTTATAAAAGTCACACAGCTAATATTGGTATAAGGTAGGTCTGAGGTCTTCCTGACTCGAAGTCCATTAGCCTCTCAGTTACACTATGCCACCTCTCAAATGTGTGTAATACACTTTGCAGACCTTAAAGTAGCCTATAAACATCTGCTATAATTTTTGCTGCCTTAGCTTCTCAATTGACCACAAGCATTCATTTATTATGTACTTACTATTTACCAGGCACTATGCTGACTCTAGCAATGCAAAGAAAAAAATTAAGGGATCTCTGCTTTCAGGGAACACACATCCTATCAAGAGAACTAACAGGTTCATAAAGAAGTGAGGTTGATTTATTTACTCAGTGAAACTGCTCTCCAGTCCACATATCAGCACTAGAGTAAGTTATAAGATGCCCAGTCAATTTCAATTGTAGACTTTAGACTAAATGTAAAAAGTATTTGCAACTAGAATGATATTGGACAGGAAGAAAGATCCAGAAAGGTCCCTCTCCAAGGAAAGACACTAGCATTGAAAGGGACTGGGAAAGGTGTGTTGCAGAAGGTGAGATTTTAGCAGAGACTTGAAGGGAATCCGAGAGGGAGGGAGGGAGAGGGAGAAGGAGAGGGAGAGATACAGTGCATTCCAGGCATAGTAGACAGACAGTGAAGGGGCATGGCAACTCTTCAATGCTCAGCGTAAGAGAGAAGTGGCTTGTCTCCCTGTACCTGGTGAGTCATAACTACTACAGGAATGAGTCAGTCTAACATTTCCTGTTGATTCACCCTGAGATTGAGCCAGATTCCTGCAAGGTCAGTCATCAGCAAAATTGTGAACTGGGCAAAGCAGCCCCCTAGCCCACTTCTCTTTTCTCTGACTTTCTGCCCTTCTGCCCACACTGGGTTCCCTGAGTTCAAATGCTACCCTGCTCCTTCTTACGACAGGGAAAGGAAGCTGAAAATACTTTTCATCAAGTGTTAGGAACTTCGTTTCCCACCTCCTCTAGGAAACTACTTCTAATCAAATTTGTAGTACTCTAAAGGGCCTGGAGATCATTTCTATGGTCCAAACCCCTCTACAGGTGATGAAAGTGAGGTTCAGAGAAAGCATGTGCCAGAGATCAATCTATGTCAATCATTGCGATTAAAACTTGATTAATCTAAACACCTTTCAATCAAATGACTTGAAACCTTTGAAAAAGCTGCATTATAATAGCAGCCTAGAACTGAATGGTGAAACTCAATATAAAAAGGAACTTGGAGCATAACATAAAAAAAAAATAGCCAAGAACACATGGTAAGGTCTTGGTGTGTTGGATGTAATTTTTCAGCAGCAAAAAATGACTACTTTAGCACTGCAAGGGGAAGGTAATACTGAACTGGGGAGGGAGTGTAATGATGTTTTTTCATTTGTCAGAACTAAAACTAAAGAGAGAGGGATTTCCAGTGAGGAAAGTCCCTCAAATCTCAACACATAGGCAAGTGCAGATTCTACAGATTCACAAGCCCGCCGTCTTCATGGAGCTAATGTGGGGAGATTTAATACACTGGCCAATTATCTTGCAGATCAAAAAAGAGAAAAAAAGCCTAAAATCTCTGCAGGAAGCAGAGATTTATTCCAAAGAGGTTACTGGATGGATTAACTACATAGTTACAAATCCCTGTAAGATTGAAAACAAAGGTAGCAATTTAGCAACAATCATTTGTAAAGTGTTTGCCATGTGTCAGGCACTATGCTAAGCCCTGGGGCTACAAAGAAAGGCCAAAGTAGTTACTACCCTCTAAAAGTTTACATTCTAAAGGAGAAATCATTGAAGAAACAAGAGTATATAAGATACATATAGAGTAACTATATGTAATCTGAATGGGGAAAGGTGTTAGCAGCAGGAAAGATCTGCAGAAGTTGGCATTTGAGCATAGTTTTGAAGGAAGATAAGGATGTGGAGGCAAAGAAGGAAAGGATCCCATGAGTGGGGAGAACCATTGCAAAGGCAAGGAATTGGTAGATGGAGAGTTTTGGGTAATTAACAGCAGATAGGATAGGATGGCTCTATTTTTGAGTGTGTGAAAGGGAGTATAAAAGAGGAGAAAGAAAACTCTCAGTCCATCTGTCTAGTCCAACTCATACCTGCCCCAGAAAGCCTTCTGTAACAACCTCAATGAGAGGTCATCTAAACTTTACTGAAAGACCTCGAGAAAGGGAGAACCTGTTGCATATCATTGTTCTACTTTTTCAAAGCTCTAGTTTTGGGAAACTTTTAGGCAATACCGTGAATAGAGTTCTCGGTCTGGAGTCAGCAAGACCTGACTTCAAATCCAGTTTCAGACACTTACTGGTTGAGTGACTTTGGGCAAGTCTTGTTTGACTCAGTTTCCTTACCTGCAAAATGGGGACAATAAGAGTACCTACCTCCCAGTGTTGTGAGGATCAAATGAGAGAGTAATTGTGAGTCACTTAGCATAGTGCCTGGCACATAGTAGGTGCTATATAAATATTAGTTATCCATCATCATCATTATAAATAATCTTCATCATCATCATCATCATCATTTTAATGGGGATTATGATAGTACTCACCTCCAGGGTTTTTTGGAAGATCTATTGAGAGAATAATTGTAAATCACTTAGCATAGTGACTGGCACATAGTAGGTGCTATATAAATGTTAGACATTATGTTTATCACTATTTTAATGGTGATAGTAATGCCTCCCACCTTCCTGGGTTCTGTGAGGACCAAACGAGATACTAATCATAAAGTACTCAGCACAGTGCCTGGTATGCATGTCTATATAAATTTTACTGTGACTATGGTGATGTTGATGTTGAACATGCCTCTCCATAACTTTCACCAGTTGCTCCTACTCCTGTCCTCTGAGCATTGAACAAGGATCACAAGTCAGCACAAGTCGCATTTCTTTGTAATGGGACAACCCTTCAAATTCCTGAAGGCTGCTGCTGGGACTTCCCTTTAAGAAGGACTTACAAGAAATCAGGTCTAGATGCAAAGAACTGAGTTAACAACAAGGAGAATTGAGGTGAATAGAAGCAGATAAGGGGACCGCATTTTGGGAGGGACTATGGTGAGACAGAGAATGTCCAGAGGAAGATTAGACTATAAGCTTCCTGATTATAGATTGTTTCCTTTCCTTGTGATTGGTCAACCCCCTCTTTGAGTTAATAAAGATGCCTTTTGGAATGACATTTTAAGTATTGATTGATTGAGGAATCACTTTTTTATATAATATTTTATTTTCCCCAAATCTATGTAAAAAAATTTTTAACATTCATTTTCTAAAAAGTTTTTATTTCAAATTCTATTCATTTTCCCCTTCTTTCTCCCCTCTCTGAGATGGTAAGCAGATTGATATAGGTTAGATATGTGCAATTATGTAAAATATTTCCATATTAGTCATTTTGTACAAGAAAACTTAAAAAAGAAAGAAGGAAGGAAAGGTAGAAAGAAGGAAAACATGAGAGAGAGAGAGAGAGAGAATGAGAATATGATTCAGTCTGTATTCAGATGACATCAGTTCTTTCTCTGGAGGCAGATAACATTTTTCATCATCAGTCCTTTGGGATTGTCTTGGATCATTAAGTTGCTGAAAATAGCTAAGTCATTCAAAGTTGTTCACTGCTTTTATTGTGTACAATGTTCTCCTGGTTCTGCTCATTTCACTTTTATCAGTTCATGTAAATCTTTCCAGGTTTTTCTGAAATCACCATGCTTGGCACTTCTTATAGCACAATGGCATTCCATCACAATCTTATACCACAACTTGGAGGAACCATTGTTCTTAACACTCATCCAATTCACTTGAGTGTTCTCTCTCTTTTAGCCCAGAGATGATTTAATTTTTGCCTTTGTATCCTTAGCGCCAAGCCCCTCTGGAATATAGTAGGCTCTTAATAAATGCTTGTTGATTAATTGGTTGTTTGGCATACACCCTTATCTAAGGCTTCATTTTGGGTACTGGAGAAATGCACCTTAGAATCTCAAACCCTGTCTCTGTAGGTTTTTTTTCTTCTTTTTAAATCTAGGCCCTTGGAAGAAGAAAAGAAGGTGAAATAGAATTACATCTTGACAACCTCAGAGAATTTTATTCTGAATATAACCCTTGGTCCCCAAGGTACTGCCCAGAGAGCCCTGCTCTAGAGAAGGTATTCTTAACTTCTTTGGTGGCATGGATTGCTTGGGCAGTCTGCTGAAGCCTTTGGACTCTTTCCCAGAACAATGTTTTGGAATGCATAAAATAAAATGCATAAGATTGCAAAAGGAAACCAAAAATGTATTTTTTCAATCCAAGTTTGCAGGCCCCCTAAAATCTATCTAAGGATTCTTGGGGATGGTCTGTGGACACCCAAGTTAAGAATCTCTGATGTTTTTTCATCTTTATCAATACAATGATGGAATTTTAGCTGTCTTCAAGTATTTGAAAAGTTCTTAGGTGGAGGGAATGTTACTCTTGTTCTGATTTGCTCCAGAGGGAAGAATTAGGAAAACGAGTAGAAAATGTAGAAGAAGGTTTAGCCATGAGATATGGGGAAGGAGGCAGAAACCAACCCTCTACTAATCTGAACAGTCGAAAAATTACCCTTCATTAGAGGTCATAGTTTTATAGATTTAGAGTTGGAAGGGACTTTATAGATTATTACATCCAAGCTCTTTCATTTTAATTTTGGAGATGAGACAAGAGGGTGAGAAGTTAAATAATTTACTCAAGATGTCACCTAAAAATCACCTTAAACAGAATAAGGACTGAAGTCTACCTGACTCTGTCTAGCCCTCTCCACAATGCAACATTTAACTGCCTGAGGGCCACAAGCAAAGCTTGGGGCTATCCCAGATATATTTTATGCAAACTTCACTCTTCTCCAAGAACTCTTTAGACTTAATAGCCTCTGATGGCTCTTGCAACTCTTGACATTCTGTGACTTCTGCTTTATAAACAGGAGAGCTCAATATGACCTTTTATACTGTACCTAGCAGAGCTCTCAAAGGCTCCATTATATGTTCACAGTAGGATAGCACCTAGCTTGGTTCTGAGTCAGCAGGTCAGTCGACTTCAGTCCAAGAACATAAGGAGCTCTCACTGCTGCCTACCTCATTCTGTATTCATCAGACAAAGTCAGTGCTGGGTTACAATGAAATTTGGAATCAGTCCTATTTGAGTCTGATTTCCTGATTCTCCAGAGACAACAAACTGTCTTTCATGATCTGGATTCAAAGATAGTTGAATGAACATACATATCACAAACAAGCTATATCCACATACATGTGTTATGAAAGTATTAGCACATGTTAATCTTGAATGATTTAAAACTGCACTGATATGTTTAGAAATATATCTGTATATATAGATATAAAATGATGTATATATGTATGCATAATCTATATATCTATATCGAAATATACATGCATGCACATATAAATAAATATGCATGTGGTAAATATATATAGTGAATTGAATATGTATGCATATACATAATATATGTATTGTTTAGGTGAACATATTATACGCATATAATTGTAGATTTAGAGCCTAAAGGGACCTTTGAGACCCACCCACTCATTTTTACAGGTAAGGAAACTGAGGCTCAAGTGATTTGAGCAGGCTTCCCCAGGTAGGTCACATATTCAGCTTTTCCTGCTTCTAAGTCTTGCCCTCATTCCATTCAACCACCTAGCTGCCCTGGTGATATCCATACCCACATGATTTCATATAATGAGAAAGTTATTCTCTGAGATTCTTGAGCCCATTAGGGGACCATGGAAATAACTCAGTGGTCAACTGTTAATAATTTCACCTGTCAACATAAGCCCCAGCATCATGATCCAGACACTCATTCATACTCTGATTGTGCTTGCTCAGTAGCTTTGAAGCAGAGGTATAATGGTCTCTGGGGAGAGGCAAGAGCCAATTAATATTCATCTTGATGTCTTCAAGAAGGACATAAGCAATTCTGCACCCCTTGAGGGGGGTCTAAGGAAATATAAGGTTGAACTTGAATCCACCTGGGAGTCAGAGCAGGAGAAAGAATTCAAATATCAATATGTTGATATTTCCTGGAATATTACTGGGGTTTGGGGAAGACCTTTTGGAATGTGAATGACAGACATTTAAAGACAGTTCCATCTGCTCAGAGAAACAGGACTATCCTTATGTAAACCAGTCATTCCTTTTAAAGATAGCCTTTTTTCCTTCACACTAAATGATACTTTATATAAGGCTTAATTTTTAAAAATCAAAGCAAACATGTAGTCCAGTATTTATACTCTGTCATCCATCCAAGGGAGCAATGAATTTGGAGTCCCATGATTCTGGTTAGAATCCATTTAATGTCTGTGGGACCTTGGGCAGAAAGCTATAGATAACTAGAGCAAAGTAACTAGGGCTTTGCCTCAAGGCTCTGACATCTATTTTTTAAACAATTGTATTTTTATATTTTTAATTTTAGATTTATTTTTAATTTGTGGAATAAAACAATCAATTTCATAACAGTGTAATAAACCAGATCTGGTAGGTATGAAATGCTGTCTCAAGGCTGTTTTAATCTGCGTTTCTCCAATAGTGATTTCAAGCATTTTTATGACTATAAATTGTTTGATTTCTTCATCCGTAAAATACTTATTCATATCATTTGGCCAATTAGGGAATGACTTGTATTCTTATCAATTTGACAAAATTCTTTATATACTTTAGATATGAGATCTTTATCTGATAAACTGTCTATAAAATTTTTCCCCAATTGTCTGTTTTCCTGGGGCACTGACATTTAGAAGGTACTGACAGCCCTTAAATATCGTCAGTAGTGTGGCAACAACTAATTCGCTTGGACTTATTTTATATAGATATAGTTTATATAGGTACTGTCTCCCCTATGGAATACAAGCTTTTTGAGGGCAGGATCTGTTTCATTTTTTGCTTTCAAATCCATGAAGCCTGGCATCATGTCTGACCTGTAGTAGGGAATAGAGAAATGCATTCTGAATGATGTTGATAAAGAAAAATTTGTTAACAAATTGTGGCTTGATGGAGACGCTTCCTGTTTCAACAGCCATGCCAGAGGTTGGCTTTTTGTCCATTTATTTCCTACTCCTCCCCTCTCTCCTGCCTACTGAGGATCAAATGAGATATTGGTGAAGTTCTCGGTACAGTGCCAGATATGTAATAAGTGCTTAGAAAATGCTTAGTCCCTTCTCTTCCCCTTCTCTAACCTCCTTAATATAAACACCACAGCATACTAGGGTATCTCCCTTTCCTCTGTGGGATGTGTAATACTAATGAGAGTTAAAGATCTTCCCCACCCATAAATGGGCCTGCCCATTAAGGGAAACTTGATTAGAGGAAGCCCATACCTTTTGCTAATTTTCTAATGAGACTTGGTTCCTCAGGGTAATGATGCCCTCTGGCTCTGAAAATACTCTGAGGTAAGATTTTACTATTTTACTTTGGGGCTAACTCATTGGAAGTATTTGACCAGAAAAGGCTCTGGGCAGCTGCTAAGGAGTCCCCTGGCTTTGAAAACCCAGATGTTGGTGCTTCTCTCTGATACCTATGTATGTATGGTCAGACAGCTGGAAATCCTGTCTGTTACTCTTTATTTCTCTGTATTTTCCCTGATGTAAAGAAAAGGTAATGACTTTTTCCTCGGAACTAAGTGAATGATATTTGTGCTTGATTAAAGTAGATTGTGGACCCCTCAAAAGTTGCTTTCCTTTTAAAAAAAGCAGATCTAAGTATAGCTGTATAGCCTGTGTAGCAGGCCCTTCTGTGTACAATGAGGTCCTTGCAGATACAGGATGTCTTCCCAAGATCTCTCTCCTCATTGGGTCTTGTATCTTGGGGTGTCTCCCCATAATAGTTAATAGTAGTGATGATGGTGATAGCATTTCTGTAGACCTTTAAAGGTGACAAAGATCTTCATAAATACTATCTCATTTTATCCTCACAATAATCCTGGGAGGTAGGCACATTCTTATAGTTTCCTCATTTTACAAATGAGGCAACTGAGGCAGACAGAGGTTAAATGACTTACCCAGGGTCACACAGGTAGTAAATGCCTAAGGCGGAATTTGAATTCAGACCTTCTATCTGCTGTACTACCTTATCACCTGAAAAAAACTTGGTTTAAGGGCTGATTTTGTGTGTCAGATTTTAATTCTGACCTTGATCTAGTCTACCAACTTCCTAATAAGCCCCACCTTCCTCATCTAGAGTATGATCTAGATAGATGGTCTTTAAAGTTCCTTTCAGCTCTGAATCTGTGATCCATATGACTTCTGAGCTTATCGATGCATCTCAATGCTAAATTAGCAGAAGATGTTAAATTCCTCAGTATCAAAGCTATTATTTCCAGGTCTTTTGTTATATCCATGTGGGTGCAAATTGAAACAATATGGTCATGTAGTTAGAGTACTGACTTTTGAGTCAGAAAACCTGAGTTCAAGTCAAGTCAAGAAGCATTTTATTAAGCTCAGGCCCAGGCACTGTGTTACGTGCTAGAATGGAAGAGAAAAGCAAAATTACATTCTAATTGGGGAGACAACATATAAATAACTTGGCAGATTTTACATATCTATACACATATATGTGTGCACATATACATATGTGTAGGTGTGTGTATATGTGTGCATATCTACATGTGTATCTACATATGTATGTGTATGCATGCATATATGTATGTGCATTATGTATGGGTGTGTGTGCACACACACATGAGACACAAACAGTAGAGAAAGGCACAAGCAAGCTGGAGGATTTGTCTCTTTCCGAAAGTGGTATGAGCTGAGCAATGAGCAAAGCTGGCAAAGTCAGTCAGTGGGGGTGATGGGAAAGATCATTCCACATGTAGGGAACCAATAGTGCAAAGGCAAAGAGATGAGAGAGGGAATGTTCTGTCTGAGGAACTCTAAGTAGAACAAAGTAGAAGAAGACTGGTAAGGTAGAAGGGGGCACGATATGAAGAACTTGAAATGTCAAACAAATAAGTTTATATACTGATCCTAGAGATTATAGGAAACCATTGGAACTCCTTAGGAAATGGGGATGAGGGGAAGGTGGGGACAGGCATAAGAACACCTGAGAAAAATCATCTTGGACTAAAAGCGATTCCCAGATAGAATCAAAGAATGTGAACAGTTGATTTTGAAAGGAAATAATCTAAATTATCATTAACCATATGAAGAAAATATTCCAAATCACTAATAATTATAGAAATTAAAAGTAAAACAAGGCTGAGGTTTTACCTCATGCCTATCATATTGCCAAAGATTTTTTTAAAAAGAGGAAATGGAAAATATTGGGGGCTATGGGAAAATAGGCACAGAAATATGTTGTTGATATAGCTGAGAATTGGTATAGGCATTTGGGGAAGGCAGTTTGGAATTATGTCCCCAAAGTTGCTAACTGTGCATAACTTTGAACTCAACCATACCGCTACTGGGCCAATAATACCCTCAAAAGATATAAAAATAAAGAATAAAAATGACTTATGCTGAAAAAAATGTTTGTAACAACTTTTTCTGTAGTAGCTCAACATTGGGAGCTCCTCAGGTGCTCATCCATTGTAGAATGGCTAAAGAAATCATGGTACACAAATATAATGGAACTGTTGTTGCGGTCTCTTCTTTGTTCTTATTCCATGACATCAGGAAGGTAATACCAAGACATGCAAGTGAATTGGATTTAAGTGAGGGAGGTCTGGGCAAAGTCACCAGCCTCACTCTCTCCTCCAGAGCAGTCTAGATCCAGTGGCAAGACACAGATCAGGATGACAGGCAAATACAATTGAATGTCATCATGCAGTAAAAAATAATGATGGAATGGACAGTTTCAGAGAAAGTGGGGAGGACCTGATGTAATGGAGAGCAAAGCGAACAGAGCTAGAAGAACGATATCGACAACACTGGCAGCATTAAAGAGAAAAATATCTTTAGAGTTTTGCTTAATGCAATGATAAACATTAAGTCCAGAGTGATAGGCTTACGATCCAAAATGAGACATGCATGTGATCAACATAAGGATTTATTTTAGTGAACTATGGGTACTTACTGTGAAGATTTTGCTTTTAAAAAATGTTCTGCTGGTGGGGGGGGGGTGTGTACTATAACAGAGAGAGATAATAGTACTTAAAATAAACTTTAAGAATTGTCTTGGAAGCCAAGTTGAAGTTGAGGAGAGTGGTTAGGAGGCTATTGAAATAATCCAGGGAGGGGTGATGATGATGAACTGAACTGGAATTGTGCCGATGTGAGTAGAGAAGAGGAGACGCATAAGAGTTGTTGTGAAGGCAGAGACTAGGAGATCTGGCAATGAGTTGGAAATGTGGTGTGATTGAAAATGAGGAGAGGATGAGGATGACACTGAGATGGCAAGCCTAGGTGACTGGAAGGATGGTGGTGCCCTCATTTCTGCCATTTAATCCCTTAGTGACCTTTTTGAGTCACTTAAATTCTCTGGGTCTCAGTTTCCTCATCTGTAAAATGAATAGTTTGGGTTAGATAGCCTCTGAAATCTCTTCCAGCTCTAAGTTTATGACTCTGTGCTTCGATGAGTAGATTGCAGGATGCCAGGATCTTAGATCTAGAGCTTGGGAGGGTCCAACCTCCTCATTTTACAGATGAGCAAGCTGAGGCCCAGAGTGGTTAAGTGACTTGCCCATAGTAACACAGCTAGTGTCTGAGGTGGGATAATACTCATGAAATCATCCATCCCGCACTATCCTTCAAACAAGACATTGAGTTCATTTCTAGGCCCATACCTGATCATTTTTATTCTATCAGGGAATCTTTTCTGATCTTTAACAAAGGCATGGGAGATGCCTCACAAGGAAAATGCCTTTCAAGACTGGGTTTTGATCTACTGAGTTCTTTTTGAGCAACTAATAATAAATGCAGCAGGCTCTTGTATTTTCTCCATGTTTCTATTAATGGTCACTATAGAAAAGTAGTTATAAAGACAAGATCATTCCCTTCTCATATTTTCCTTAAAGCTACTCTAAGTTAGTATGTGTGCATTCTTCTCATTAGGAAAAGAGGACTACAAATCAGAAGCTGTTGATGTGGAAGCAAATTCAACTTTTTTTCTGTGTAATAATACAGAATAGATATGTATTGAATTGATTTTTCTTAACCCAGAGGATAGAGTTTGGACCAACTAATGGAAATGGTACAAGAAAAACCAAACAAACAGATTTTGGTCATTTTGGGAATACCTTCCCCCAAATTAGCTCTATCCATGATATCACCAAAAGAGAACTAGGCTTAAAGTCAGAGGGTCTAGGCTTGAGTTCTGTCTCTTACTATTGCTGCCTGCATGACCACAGAGAAGTCATTTAGTTTAACTCAACAAACTGAGCGTCTTGACTATGGTCAGGTATGTTGCTAGGTGCTGGGTGATACTTAGGCTGACCCCAGTTTACCCAACTATAGAAGGGAGACAATTACTCTACAACTCATAAGGTTGTTTTAATGAAAGCATCCCTTCAATGCAACTAAAAATTAATGCTATCTGAGAATGGAATGTTCTGCTTTGGTAACTAGTTTGTTTCCTGTTACTAGAGGTATTCAAGCAAGGAGATGATCATTTATTAAAGATGAGGTAAAGGGGATTCATTGTGGTTGTTCAGTTGTTTCAGTCATTTCTAGCTCTTCATGATCTAATTTGAAGTTTTCCTAGCAAAAATACTGTGGTTTGCCATTTCCTTCTCCTGATCATTCAACAGATGAGGAAACTGAGGCAAACAAAGTGAAATGATTTGCTGAGGGTCACACATTTAGTAAGTGCCTGCAGCAGGTCTTCTGGCTATAGGCCCAGCCCTCTATCCACTGAATACATAACTAGCCCAAAGGTTTGATTAGATTTAAGTTCAAAGTTCAAAGACTCTATCACTCTAAGTAGAGTGACTTGATTCCAGCCTACACTCATTGAAATATGATAGTCATTTTGAAATCACCCATTATCCTGACATGCAAATGTAACCTGTGGTTCAATCTTTACTTTCTCTCCTCACTTAGGATTCTGGGTTCACATGCACCAGCTTCAGTCCTTCAGATTTGACTTTAAAGAGTCAATCTATCTTTCTTTATACTTGTTGATTTCTGACTTAATTCTGGAAAATGGTCCAAATGTGTTGGCATCATCCCCAAATCTTGCACAGGTGCTCAACATGCAACATGGTTATTATCCTGGGTGTGTCAGCCAGACACTAAATAGTATACTAAAGATTCCCAGGATTACATGAACAAACATAGACGTATGACACATGGAAAAAACTCATTGGTGCCACTCTAGAAAAGAACTGAACTTGGGGATACTGTTGAATAACCTTCTGTCATTCTAGTGAATTCATTTTTCTCAGCGAGCCCTAACCAGTCTCCCCAAGCCTTAGAGTCTGTTCCTGAAAGATATATATGTTTTGAACTTGCTGAACAAGACGACTACCTTTTCAGCAGACCTTATGCTCTCTGGATAATGCACTGGCTTAGCCTCCTAAGGAGAATACTGCGTGGGAACCATGTGAACTGTCTCCTTTCTTTTCTAAGGAGCAGTTTGCAGCCTGACATCTGAATCTTAAAGTTCCAGTGCTCAAATGTTTGAAGTAAGAAATTTTTGAGTGAAGACTTATCCACTAGATGACTATTAAAACTAGTATTTCCCAGGAAGTCTCCCTTCTCAGTTAGAAGGTTATTTTCCAAGTTCACACAGCCTCCAGAATTCAAAATTTCCCCTCATCTAGAGGGATGCAGTTAGGGAATAGCAGCCTTGAGCTCCATTCTCAGTTTATACATGAGCACAGATCTGCTGCAGTCATACGCTTCAATTGTGAGTCACTGTTACTTCTTCTTTTGGTGAGGAAAGAGAGAGAAGTGCCTTCACCTTCTTTTGCACTTTTGGTGAAAACACAAAGATGTCCCCAAGAGCCTCAAAGAACATGGGATCAACTTCCTTTTACAGGGTATAGGGAGCAATGCTGATTTTTCACTAGGAGCTTCCTATGTCCAACAAATTGGCTTCAGATGATGGTCTATGGCTTTCAAATTCATCATTTTTAATTCAAGGTCTTTTAAATTTGACCAGGAGCTAACAATGGCCTACATGCATTCCATAAGTAGCTAAATTCTTGAAAAATATGAATATTCCTTCTTTATAGAGAAGCATTTAGTAGGTAGAGTGATGGACTTGGTGTCTGGAAGCCTTGGATTTAAGTTGACCCTCAATTCTAGCTGTGTAATCCTGGACAAATTACTTAACCTCCCTCAGCCTCAGTTTTTCCATATGATAAAAATGATGAAAATAACAACACTTGCTCATGGGGTTGTGAGGTAATATATGTAAAACAGGTAATATATGTAAATAGATCATATGTAAATGAGGCAATATATAAAAAATGCATTGAAAATATTTTGAGACAGCTAGATGGGGCAACAAATAGCTCTCTGTACTTGGAGTCTGAAAGAACTGACTTCAACTCTTACTTCAGATACTTCCTGGCTTGTGACTGTAGGCAAGCCACTGAATTTTCTTTGCCTCAGTTTCCTCAGATGTAAAAAGAGGGTAATAGTCCTTAGTTCACAGGATTGTGGTAAGGATCAATTGAGATCATATTTGTAAAGCTCTTTGCAAACCTTAAAACCATATACAAATGATGGCTCTCATTACAAGTAATGCCGTGCAGTGAATGGTCAGTGGGTAAGTTCATTTCTGTCTTCCACAGGACAAAGCATTCTTACCTCTCCTGCCTCCTCCAACTATTCTGATTTCACTGGTGTAGGACACTTTCCAGCAAAGAAACTCCCTCTGTCAATGGAGATGGAGAACTGATTGTCTTAGCGTTTCCTGGAGGCATCAAAAGGAGATTGGGCTTGTATCAATGCATTGAGTGCATTGCAGGGCAAAGAACAGAGAACAACTAAGAATATTGGGTAGAAGAAACAGAGAAAGCAATGTCCAAATAAAGAAATTAATGCTGTCTAAAAGCAGAAAAGGGTTCACCACTACTAGAGACCTTTCATGAGAATGGATGACCATTTATTGGGAAGGTTGTAGAAGGGTCAAGGTATGACTAGGTGGCACCATAGTGGATAAAATACCAGGTCTGGAATCAGGATGACTCATAGTTTAAACCCAACCTCAGACAAGACACTTACTAGCTGGGTGACCCTGGGCAAGTCATTTAACCCTATTTACCTCAGTTTCTTCATCTGTAAAATGAACTGGAGGAGGAAATGGCAAAAACACTCCAATATCTTTGCCAAGAACACCCCAAATAGGGTCATGAAGAGTTGAACATAACTGAAAATGACTCAACAAGAAAACAATAAAGGCCAAAGGATTGTAGATTGAGAACTGAAGGGACCCTGGAGTCTTAGGAAAGTGAGATAGAGAGTAGTAAAGGGCTTTGCTTGAAGTCACACAGATAATAGAAGGTGATGCTGGAATCAGAACTCCTGCTCTTTGACTGTAAATCCTGTCCTCTTTCCCTTATGTGTCTGTTCAGGTGTAAACCAAACTAGCTGACTTAAGGTGTTTATTCCAATGCCTAATGAATACTTGTTGACTTAAAAGGACTCTTTCCAATATGAGATGTTATGACTGCCTCAAACTACTTGCTGGCCCTGATGGTCCTGCTACCATCAGGGGATGACTACAGCAACTCCTTCCCAGGCCATTCTTCAGAGGCTGCCTTTGGTCCCTAAAGGCCTCCTGTGACATTTGTCAGAGCTCCCCAATGACTGGCACGAGACAGCAGATTAGCAGACCCAGAAAGCTGCTGGCCAACCGATAGATAGATAGATACACAGATGGATAGATAGATAGACAGATAGATGGACAGACAGACAGACAGGTAGATAGGTAGGTAGGTAGGTAGGTAGCCAGGGGCAATGTGACCACAAACTCTCCTTACTGCTATGGTATCATAGTGTGAAATGGAATCCCAAGGACTTCTCAGCTTCCTGAGCATATGATGAAACTGAACTCACTTTGAACTTATTAATAGCAGCCCATTAAAAAGATCCCCTGAACAAGCTCCTTTCATTTGGGAGATTTGATGGTTATTTTTTTTTAATTTTGATTTATTTAATGCCCTTCTATAGATAAAGAAAGCATTACAAAATCATAGAGCTAAAATGGACCTTAAAGGTCATCAAAACCAAATCCCTCATATTACCACTGGACTGAGGCCCAGAAAGGTTGTGACTTGCCCAGGGTAACATAGCTAATGAGTAACCGAAGTTCCTATTTATCTAGCCCAGTACTCTTCCATGATACCAGGCTATCTAGACCTGGGTCCAAGATGGCCCCACATTATGATGTGTGCTGTTCTCTAAACTCTGTGTGTGTGTATGTGTGTGTGTGTGTGTGTGTGTGTGTGTGTGTGTCTGTGTCTGTCTGTCTCCCTCTCTTCTCTCTAAATTCTATCTCTGTCATCTCTCTCTCTCTGTATATGTATGTACATTACATATGTATATAAACTTTGTCTCCCTCTCTGTTCTCTAAACTCTGTCTGTCATTTCTCTTTCTCCCTCCCACCCTCCATCCTTTCTCTCTGTCTCTCTTTGTTTCTCTGTATCCCTCTTTCTCTCTCTCTCTCTCTCTCTCTCTCTCCCTCTGATTCTTTCTCCATATAGATTAATAATTGATAGTTACCCTCCTTTTAATGGTTTAACTAAAACAAAGTCATGGAGAAACAGAGACAAAGAGACAGAGAGGAAAGAGACACAAAGAGAGAGCCAGACAGGGAGAGAGAGGAGAGAATGTGAGTATGGGAGGGGCCCCCTTCTGCTATAATAGGCAGTAGTGTTCAAAGAGTTTTACCTTTGTCCCTACTTGGATGTCACAAACAATGCCAACAATGAGCAATTTTGGAGGAGCCCTTCAATTGGAGAAGGCTTTATACTTTTTTGTCTCAAGCTGTCACAGCCTGAAAGGATGTTGGAAAGTGGAGGGGGGGGAGGGGGGGATAGATGGTGGTTTCTGTGTTCATTCCCTCCAGAGACAAACAGCTTTCCTGATAACGTTACCATAGACCACAGAGAACTGACCTTAAACTACCAAGCTCATTTCACTTAAGATATCAGTTGAATTAAGGAGCCAGACACTTGAGGAGGGTGAGTCACAGTTCTTTACTAGTCCATACATAGGCTCAGCACCAGCAGGAGAATGGAGGAGAGAGAAGAGGGATACTTGGGGGTGGGAAAGGTATCCAGGAGAATGCACAATTACTCATGGCTTTCTTTCTTTAAAAGAAAAAGTATAGCATTCTCTCTCCCTCCACCCCAAAAAGACAAAGACAAAAAGGTAAAAATATGTCTGTCTGTCTGCCTGTCTGTCTCTCCCTCCTGTGTCTCTCTCTCTTTCTGTCTCTACATGTCTGTCCTTTCTCCTTCACCCTTCTCATTGCATCAACCAGTCTGTTAAGAATAATAGATCTTAGGACAAAAAAATTTAGTTACTAATACAATGAATAAATTGAAAATATGACTACATTAGTAAAAAAAAAAAAAAAGGCTTTTTTTTTAACAACACCAAAAAAAAATGGGTCAGGATTGAGAAACCTCCCTCCTCCCCAATTAAGTGACAATTCTATTTTGTAGAAGACAGAATTCATCCTCTATAAACTAAAGCATCTCAGCTTAAGGTATTCAAGTGACATAATATCTGCTCTTTCTTTCTTTTTTCTTTTTTTTGCATCCCAGTGAGTACAGTATTTCATCTAAAGAGCCCAGAGTAACCCACAGACAAAGGAGTTTTTCCTATCAAAAACCATTCAGGGACATTCACTTCTCCATGGTGATTGTCACCTGGAGTGTAACTGCACAACCAAAGACAATTTCTAAGGGCCAGATGGCCTGGATGGTTGAGGGGCTAGGGGCTAGAGGAAGTAATAAATGAATACTTTGTTCTCTACTTAAGAAGGCCAATGGGTACTGTGAATGAAACCCCAGAACTGTTTGAAAAATACCTTTTACCTTCCCAAGCAGTGAATCTCCTTTTACATGAGAGGAATTCTCACAAATGAATTCGACCGATCCTTCTTATCTGAAGCTGTCTTCTATCTACTCTGTATGTATCTAGTGTATATCTCTTTCAAAAAAATGTTGTCTCCATCTTTAGAATAAGGGAAAGAACTGGGTTTTTTTCTTTCCTTCCTTCCTTCCTTCTTTCCTTCCTTCCTTTCCTCAACACAGTACAGGTCTTGGCATTTAAAAAGCACTTAATAATTGTTTGTTGATCAACTTATTGATATTGAATCAAAGAATATAATTGATTCTAACAAACATTACATTTTCCTTGCAAAAAATGAGTAGACAAAATTTGGTACTCCTATGGTAATGGCATGTTGAAATAACTGGTTGACCAAGAGCCCAATCATTGTTCGCTTTGGGTTCCAAGTCCCTTCCAGGATGGGATTTGGCCAAACAGAATTGGCTGATGGTCTCTTCCAAGAACTTGCTCCCCCACAGTGATCTGGGCAGCTGAATCACCGGTACCAGAACCTGGCAGCAGCAGATGCAACAACAGGGAGAAAAAAACAGCTTAAAAGCCTGCTGCTGGATAGGGCTGATGAGCAGCCAGTTATTGTTTACTTCTTTTTGGGCAAGAAGATCACAGCTGTTTCTTTCCATAAAAGATGTGGGAAAATTTGACGACCTCACCCCACAGTCTCCCCTCCTTCCAAATGTTGATGAAGCCCAACAGCTGGTTTAGGAAACACTGTCAGTCAGGATTTGAATAGTTTTACATAATCTCCCATGGAGGAGCCAATCCAAGCTCTTTGGTTGTCCAGGTGGCTACAAAAATCCCCTTTATGAACTTGTGTTCAGCTCCCATAGCAATTTTCTTTGGCTATTTGTAGATTTTTTGCGGGGTATAAGTTTGGAGAAAGAAAGGAAGTGTAGAGATGGCAATGGAAGCTTTCTCAAAGTGGGCATTATTTCCTTTTTGGACTTGGATCCCCAGCATGAAGCACAGTTCCTGACACATAGTAGTAGGTATTCAATAAGAACCTACTGATCCATTGGTTCTTCCATGACCCAGACTATGTGTCCATCTCATTGAAAACAATAAAAGCAACTTAAAATTTTTTGAGCAAAGCTTCTTTATTAATATTCTATTAATAATAATTTTAATTAATTGATAATAGTATTAATACTAATGTTGCCAATAGCTGATTGAAAGCTTGAAAGGGCCTTAGAGGCCAAGTATATCCAACACTCAGCAGCAGCTAAGGCAGGCCCACAGGTATTCAGAAGCTTTCCTAGGTTAATAGCCATCATATATAGGTCAAAGGTAGGACTTTAACCTAGATTTTCTCATTATTTGTTACATGATGGTTCTAGTTTTTGCTGTGATCCAGTAAGTTGAATTACATGACAAAAAGGAAAACCCAATGGATTTGGAACTTGCAAGATGCAGGTTTGAATGCTAGCTTTGCTTATAAACTATGGGACATTGGGCCAGTCAGTTCTCCTCTGGGGGCTCAGTTTCCTCCCATGTAAAATGAGAGGTTTGATCTCCCAGCCATGACATAAACAGGCCTTCTTCTCCTGGGGCTAAAGTCAAGGTGACTGGAAATTGAACCACCAGCTACCTTAATGGGAGCAGTTTGATTTTCTTTTGTCTTTTCTACAATCCAAAGATTATCAAAGACTCTCTTATCTATATCTATAGATATTTTATACATATCAATATCTCTGTATAGAATTAATATACATCTACATATAGATATATACACATAGATACACAGGTCTATAGTATATAAACTGGAGGAGGAAATGGTAAACTATTTTGCCAAGAAAAACCCACAACTGTTTTATCTGTAATCTATAGAAATTTTATATGTAGCAGTATCTCTAAATAGAATTTATACACACACACACACACACACACACACACACACACACACATACAGGTACGCAGGCCTATAGTATATAAACTGGAGAAGGAAATGACAAACTATCTTGCCAAGAAAAACTTGACTATTTTATCTATATTTATAGATTTTTTTTACATAGCAATAATTCTATGTGGAATTAATACACACATCTATATCTATATACATATAGACATATACACATACATAGCTACACAGGTCTATAATATATAAACTAGGGAAGGAAATGACAAATCACTTTGCCAAGAAAAACCCAACTGTTTTATCTATATCTATAAATATTTTATACATATCAATATCTACATAGAAATCAATATACTATACAGATATAATTACACACATAAGTATATACACATATATAGATACCCACAAGTCTATAATACATAAGCTGGAAAAGGAAATGACAAACCACTCCAAAAAATCTCTCATGGACGATATGGTCTATGGGGCTATGAAGAGTCAGACAAGATGGAACAATTAAACAATAATAGGACCTAAACATATATGTATACATACATATATATCTATGCATGTGTGTTCATCAATGTACACATATAAACATCAATGTGATACACATGTGCGTGTGATTGTACATATGTACATGTGTATACATAGATAATACTTTATAGTTCTCCAATTTCCTCATAATGACCTTGAAAAGTAGATTTTTTTTATCTCTTCTTAATAAATAAGGAATGAGGCCCCAAAATGTTAACTTACCTGCAGGCATACAGCCAGTTAGTGATGGAAATTCCTAATTTGAACTCATGTCTCTTGACTGCAAACCCACCTCTTCTCTAGGTCTAGGTTTCCTCATGTGTCCAATGAGGAGGTTGGGGCCGATGACCTTGAGTTCTGTTTCAGTTTTAGATTTGGAATCCTGCTCCAATGATTGGATCTGGCACAACAGTGGACCTTAAAGAAGAAAAAACAACACCTTAGTCTGTATTAGAGAGGAGAAACAGATATGATGCCAATAAAATAGGAGATAGGCTCTCTCTGCTGGCTTCTTTTTGGCATGCAGGGATGATCCAGCTATATCATCACCTCAATTCCCATTTGGCTCTGAAAATAGGGCAGCCAGGACCTGAAATAATGGTCCTCAATAATCTTTGGATTACAAGAAAAAAGAAAGACAGAACATAAGATTGTTCCTGCTAAGGCAGTCAATGGCTCAGTTTTCAGTCAACCTGATTCAGCCCCAGCTGAAGAAGGTATGTTTATGTCAGAGCCGTGGGCATTTTATTCCGTCCATCTCTCCCCACATTTTATCAACTGGCTACTGTATGTTTTAAATGACCTTGACCTTGTGACCTATTCCCTATCTACCACCCCAACTTCGACTTTCATTCTTTGACCACAGGTGTAACAAATCTTCTGATGCTGATGAAAGATAGTGATGGCAGTGGGTGGAGGACAGGTCCTGTGGTCAGGAACATCCTGATACTGCCACTTATAAGTGTTTGACCCTAGGCAAGTCATATAAGCTCTGTGTATTTCAGGAAACTGTCTAGAACTTAATTACTAATTAATAGATAGGTTGGAATTTATAATGGTTGAGAGTTACAATCACAGATCCTTCTCTTATTGATTCAACCACATTTAACTTTTTTTTTTTACTAGCAGGGTGGAGCTAAGCCTATAATGTCCCAAAAGTCTTAGTGCAATTTTAAGATTTAAGTTCATTTAGACTTTTGAGATACCCTGTTATAGGTATTATATCTTCACAATTTCATTCCTGAAAGTCCTTAAAGACTAGATTTAAAAAATAAAAACAAGAGAATGGAAATAAGCCCTGAAATAGAATGCAGAGGATTTTTGTTCCAGTACTACCTGTGTGGCCTTAGGCTGATCATGTAACTTCTCTAGAGTTCTATTTCCTTCTTTTTAAATGAAGATGTTGGATTATAAAGGTTCAGATGCCCAATCTCCTGAGCTCAGAAGTCAGGGCAACTAACTGAAAGATGAAAAATCTATGTGAGAAATATGATGAGTGAGGAGGAATTGCATGGTACAATATTGTCAGGCCAATAGTTAATAAACATTTATCGATCACCTACTATGTGCCAGTCACTCTAATAAGTTTTGGATTGAGAATCAAAGGATCTGGGTTAGTTTGGTTCTGCCACTACTACCTCTGTGACCTTTGGGAGAGGTACTTGCCTCTTTGGGACTCAGTTTACTTGTCTGTAAGATGAGAGTAGGGGATTAAATTATGTTTAAAGTCCATCTACCTCACAGTCTATGATTTATTATAAGAAAGAATGGGTTGGTCAAGTAGAAATGATGGAAATCTTAGCAGGGGATGAGGGGAGTGACTATCCCATTTTAGGAATTCTGATAGAGAAAGAGAGGATTATTTGACATAATTTGACATTAACACTAGGTTTTAAAAGAGATTTCAAAGATTTTAAATAATAAGTGACTAGAATTCAATGGTTTACCATTTTTTTTCAGGGGATGTTAACCAAAGTAGTAGGATGGAGGGACTTTCAAGAATGAAATTCTGAAGTGGTAATACCTATACAGGTTATCCCCCAAAATCTTAGTGCACTTTAAAGTTTTTAAATCTTAAAACAATACTAAGACTTTTGGGAATCTGTATGCATACACACACATACACATATGGATATATGTATGCACACATACATATGTGCACACATGTGTGTATTATGTATATATG
>CM053770.1:220128917-220253441 GCA_028658325.1 Potorous gilbertii
CAGAACTGAGAGATCATCAAGGCCAGCCCTCTCAGTATTTTGGAGAGAAGAAACTGAGGGCCAAAGAGATTCAACACAGCTAGTAAAGTGCTAGGATTTGAACCCAGGTTTTCCTGACTCCAAATCCAGCCAGTATTCAATAATAGAAGGTTCCAATGGAACTACTTTCTCTGTTCTTTATGTAATCACAGTGATTGACACATACTAGATGCTTAAAAAATGACCATTGAATGATGAGTTGATTGTTCTTGTCTATTGGAGGGGCACTGAATTTAGACCATGCTAATAGTAATTATATGTACTTAAGAGGCACCTAGATGGTTCAGTGGGTAGAGTTCTAGGCCTGAAGTCTGAGATTAAATCCTGCCTCAGACACTCACTAGCTTTGTAACCCTGGGCAAGTCACTTAGATGCCTCAGTGGATAGAGTACTTTGCTGAAGTCAGAAAGAACTGAGTTCAAATCCAGTCTCAGACATTGACTAGCTGTGAGATCCTGGGCAAGTCACTTAACTTCTGTTTGTCTTAGAGATATCTGGGCTGTTCTATGGATAGAGTGCTTGACCTAGAGTCAGAAAGAACTAAGTTCAAATTCAAACTCAGGCACTTACTGCATGACCCTGGACAAGTCACTTAACCCTGTTTGCCTCAGTTTCCCCATCTGGAGGAAGGAACTGGAGAAGGAAATGGCAAAGCGGTCCAGTATCTTTGCAAGAAAACCTCATATGCGGTCATCAGACGTTACTGAACAACACTTACCATCCTTAAGCAAAAGCTTAGCTTCTGCCAACAGAGAATAATTAGTTACAATGGAAAGTGACCAGGGTGGGGTTTGTTCCTCCTCCAACCCTCCTTGCTTTCCCACATTCCCCATTTTGTGGTCTCCCCAACAACTACCCGCAGGTCTGTGTCCAGCCTCCTCCACGCTCAGACTGGTTTACCCTTCAACCACCGGAGCAATCTGTGGTACTTGCCCCACAGATAAAAAAACCTTACTCATAGCTCTGCCTATTTATATACCTAACAGGGAGCCTATATTTTCTCTTAATTCTTTCATAGGATCATAGATCATGAACCTAAAGCAGGAGGAGACTTCAGAGCCCATCTACTTTGACTCCATTTTACAGATGATAAAACAGCCCCAGGAAGGCTGCTATTTGCCGAAGGTCACATAGATGGTAAGTATCAGATCCAGGACTTCAACCACTGACTTGAGAGTCAGTGTTCTATGTAGGACCTCCTCAAAGAGTCAACAAGCGTCAGATCTGGGGGAAATAGTGAATTGTTACAAAAATTCCCACACTGGCCAGTTGGACTCGGTGCTGACCTCCTGGCACTCTGCCTCAGAGATTCTCTTGATTTTCTGAGCAGATGGTCCAGCCTGGGAGAGAAAAAGTCTTTTATCCGGCCCTGCTTCTTAAACCCAAATTGTTGTCAAAGAATTTTAAACACACACACACACACACACACACACACACACACACTTTTTTTTAGCATTCCAGTATTGAAGAAAACTAGCCTCAGATATTTACTAGGTACTTAACACTGTTTGCCTCAGTTTCTTCATCTGTAAAATAAGTTGGAGGAGAAGATGACAAACCACTCCAGTATCTTTGCCAAGAAAACCCCAAATGGGGTCACACAAAGAGTCAGACACAACTGAAATAATTCAACAACACAGAGGTCAGAGATCTCTTCCCTTATTGAGGACAGACAAGCCCTTTGGGATAATCCAGAGAAAATCTATCTTCTTCCCTCCCTTGAGAGAATCCATCCCTTAAATCTGCTGAGGCTAAGGATGGAGCCAAGGTAGATAAAATCCCAGTAAAAAAACAAAATGAAACCCTTCAACTGAAATATGGTTGAACAAATCGCAGCATTTGAATGTCACAGAATGTTAGTGTCCTGTAAGAAATAATTATGAAGAATTCTGAAAAATTTAGGATGATTTGGATGAATGAATGTAGGCCGAAGGGACCACACCGGAGGTCCAATAGGACCACAGGGCTGTCATCAAAAGACTTCAAAACTGATCAATGCAGTGGCTGATCTCAGCTCTAAAGGACTGACATTAAAACAGATTGCCCACATCTCAACAGATGCAGAACAAGGCATATATCACCACACATGGTAGATGTATTGGTTTGTGGACAGCTGTTGGTTTATTTTGCAAAATGTCCATTCTTTTCTATTTTTTACAAGAAAGAGTTCTATTAGGTAGAGGACAGAGCAATGGGGAAATTATAGACATGAAAGATAGCCAAAATAATTAAACAAAGAAATTGAGCCATGTATCTTTACTGTCCTTTTGGGCATGTTTATTGTTCAAGAGCTGTCCTCTCTTTCCTTTACAAATCCTGAGAGGTAAGGTCAGTGCAATAGGACCTTGGGGCTTGTTATAGTTACGTGTTCTTCATTCTAGAAGAAAACCAATGACAACACAAGGGTGATGTCTTGACTTGCTCATGAACTGGATTTGAAGGGGGTGGAGCAAGGCAAAGTCATCAGTCTCACTGTTGCCTCCAAACTGTATAGTTTTATATAAATAAGTTAGAACATTAAAGTGTTTTGCAAACTTTAAAATACTATATAAATGTAATATTATTAATATTTCTATTATAAATATAATAATTATGAATATTTCTATTAGAAATATAATTATTAACATTTATTGTTGTTTAGTCATTTCAGCCATATCTGACTCTTTGTGATCCTACTTGGGGTTTTCTTGGCACAAATACTAGGTTTGCCATTTCCTTCTCCAGCTCATTTTCAGATGGGGAAACTGAGGCAAACAGGGGTAAGTGACTTCCTTGGAGTCACACAGCTAGTAAGTATCTGAGGCCAGATTTGAATCTGGGAAGATGAATATTCCTGATTCCAGGCCCAGCACCTACCTGCCCTAATATCATTTTTATACCTCAAGGCACATCAGACTTTGTCTTTGGAGAAAGCAGACAATTTGAATTATTTGCGGTTCAATTTTGATTTTAGCAATCTCATCAGAAGCTATTCCTCAATTCTCCAGAGAGGGAAGTAAAACTAACCTAACCTGGTGTGGGGAGGGAGAGGAGAGGAAATCTAGAAAGACATGAGCCAGGGTCCCTCTATTCCCCTTTTAGGGCTATGTTTAAATGTACCCAGAAAGGAGGTAGGAAAAAAGTCAGAGAAATGGAAATGAAGTAAATTGGTTGGGAAAGATTGTATGACTAAGAGACAGTTGCAATGGAAAATATGTAAAAAGAAAAGCAAACCAGCTGGGTTATTTAATTTTGACTCCCCCCCTCCTTCCTTTTTCAATATTTTGTTCTTCAGATTAAACAAGAAAAAAAATCACTGTGTAAATATCCCTCTCTTTTTCTGGTGTTCCTACACAAAACTTTCCTCTAGGGATTAGGAGGGGGACTCGACATTTCACCTCTGGGTCAGTGACTGCCCTCCTTTTCCTGCTGTATAACTGCAAGCCAAAGCTATTACTGTCCCGTGGCTGTGACAGACCAGAAACTCAACCTTAATTCATTTCCTAGCCCTTGACTTTCAGACACCTTCCCACGTTCCCTGCCTCCCCTATGGTATGTGGCACTAAGACCTAGAATTCTATCACTGGAGGGCTAACTCCTCAAAAGGCACCCTACAGGGTGTCTATAAACTGTGCCCCCTTCACCCCTTTGAAAAGATCAAAAGAGAGAAAAGAAAGATTTTTGTCCTATGGGCCAGCAAAGTGTGTAAGAAATCAGTGCTATGTAGAGTTTTGTTTTAAATTTGGTCTAAACCTCTTATTTCCCTGGCATGGGGAACTTCCAGTGTGGGAACTCTCTCCCTTGGCTATAATTTAGTCTATAATTTATAGTTTTAGAAACTTGTCTAAAGCCATGATAGATTTTTCAATGATTTGCCCAGGGTCACAGAGCAGTTTATATCAAAGGGGTTGCTTAAACCTGGCTCTTACTGACTTCAAGGTCGGCAAGCCTGCTATCCACTAGGACACTCTTGTCTATTCCTGGACTTGACTGCAGCTTAAGATGAAGAGACCTACTAAAGACCGCTGAGTATCAATGGGCTGACAAATTACTTACTACTTGATATTTCTACCAGTGAACCAGGGATCTTAACCGGAGTCCATGAACTTTTTAAAAGAATATATTTTGATAAGTGTATTTTAATACTTTCTTTTAATTTTTAATTAAATATTTTCCTTAAAATAAATATTTATATAAATAAAATAAATGTTTCCATTTAAAATACTTTCATAAATAAGATAGATGCTTTAATGTAAAATCAATATTTTCATCAGTAAAATAAATGTCTTACTGTAAAAGATTTTCATAAATGTAACTAATATTTTCATTTAAAATAAATATTTTCACAATGAAACAAATATTTTCAACTAAAATAAATATTTTTATAAATAGAATAAATATGTTAATTTAAAATAAATGTCTCCATAAATAAAATATTTTAATTTAAAACAAATATTTTCATAGATAAAATATTTTAATTTAAAATAAAATTGAAATATTTAATTCTTTTGTAATCCTATGTATGTATTTTATTTTATACACTTAAAAACAATATGCACAGAAGCACGTCATCACACTGTCAAAATTTTGGTCCTATTACACAAAACAGGTTAAAACTCCTGAATTAAACCTTCTTGTTATAAAGAAACATCAAAGTGGACTTAGCTGATGATGCCACAGACACTGGCTGGCTAAATTACAGGACTGCTTTTCGTATATGATCTATTTGAAACTCCCACCTCATTTCACAGAAACCTAGCATGAGAAAGCGACTTATCTAAGGTCCTAAAGGACAACAGAGCCATGTCAGAAATGTATTTTCACCTGTTTGGAGAGCATTTTTTAAAAATTCTCATTTTTGCAATCCAGTCTCATAGTCATGGGTCTATTGACTATAAGAATGGGGCAGTCAGGTGGTACAGTGGATAGAGAGCACCAGTGCATCTCACCTAAGACATTTGACACTCACTAGTTGTGTGACCTTGGGCAAGTCACTTAACCCCAATTGCCTCATCCTGGGCCATCTCCAGTCATCCTGATGAATATCTGGTCACTGGATTCAGATGGCTCTGGAGGAGAAGTGAGGTTGGTGACCTACACAGCCCTCCCTCATTCAAAAGAAAGACAAGTGCAAGTCATGTCATTGTTTCTCTGATGGTATGATCTTCTTTGGCAATGAAGGACAAACACACACACATACACACACACACACTATAAGAATAGGGCATGAGCAGTAGGTAGCTTGGTTATTAGGTTTTGCATACTCAACGAAGAATTACTGTTAGGGATTTGGCCAGAAGCTCCATGATAAAAGTGAAAGGCCATGATCAAACAACTATCAACAGGTTTTTATTAAGCACCTACTATGTGTCAGCTACTGTGCCAGGCACTAGAGATACAACTCCCAGGAATGAAACAACATCTTCTCATGAAGAGCTTGTATTCTAATTAATGGGAGACACAAGTACATGCACAAACACACACACACAATATGAAGTGAATAAATACAGTTAGATATAAAGTAAGTAAATACAAGGTAGTTGAGGAAAGTGGGCACCAGCAGTTGAAGGCATCAGGAAAGACTTTATCTAAGATAGTGCTTGAAGTATGTCTTGAAAGAAGCAGGAGACCATAGGAGACAGAGATAAGGAGCGAGTGCATTCTAGGCATGTGGGTGAAGACAGATCATGCAAAGCCACAGAAATGGGAAGTGGATTACTGGAAGGATTGTTGTCTCTAAAGAACAGGGAAAAGTCTAGTTTAACTCCATCAAAAAGTGTGTGGGGTGAGTGACAATGACCATACATTCCTGTAGAAGAAATATAAGAAAGTATCTCCCTACCCTTCTTAATAGAGGTGGGGGATTATGGGTACAGAATGCTGCTACATATCATTTCAGATTTTTTTCAGTGTCATCAGTGTGTTGTCTCTTCCTTTTCTCCCTCCCTCCCTTTCTTCTTTCATTCCTTCCTTCCTCCTCCTCCTTCTTCTTCTCCTTCTCCTCCTCTTCATCTTCCTCCTCCTTCTTCCTCTTCTTCTCCTTTTTCTTCTTCCTCCTCTTATTTCATCTTCTCTCTTTTCCTCCTGCTGTTCTTCTTCCTCTTTTTTCCTTCTTTTCTCCATCTCCTCCTTCTTCTCCTCTTCCTTCTTCTTTTCCTCCTCCTCTTCATTTTTGCTATGGAAGAACTTTCTTAGAGAGCAAAATGAGAGGGATACATCAGGAAATGTAGATGATATAAAAGCAAAAGTTTTCAATAAAAACCATTTTTTAAAAAAGAGGAGTAAAAGGCTGGAGGGATGCACAAAACTAGTCTTTTAAAAAAATTCTTCGAGATACTAACTTCCACACAGCTGTGCTGGAGTCAAATACCAGCTTGTTAGAGCTGATATTAAATTTTCACTATTAGCATTTATAGCTCAGAAATTGTGAATGCTATAGATCAGAGTTTGAATTTTTGTTTGCTGATTGTCTAGACTTAAGAAAGTGATGGAGAAAATATTAACAATGTATATTAAACTTAAATGGTCCTGCATTTTCAGAGAGCTGGTTGTTAAACATTTGCCAGCAAACCTGTGCCTACCTCTAATAAAAGACTCCTTGTGGGAGGAAAAAAAATTGCTGCTGGGAAGTATCTGAGGAAGAAATGAAAGATAAGACCTAGTTTAGGGCATAAATGTATGCTTAGGGCATTTGTTCTTTACTCAACAATTTCTATTGGGATCAGCAGTGAAGCTGATATTTGGAGCATATACTAGTGAAGAATCACAATCCCTGCCCTCAAGGGGCTTATTCATCCATCCATTCACTCGTTTATTCTCCAAATATGACATGATGCAAGTAAATATTAGGGAGTTACCCAACATAGTACCAGGTGAGACAAGACAGATCACAAGTATTCAGCAGAAATCTATCACTATGGTCCTTATAAGAAGTCCCAGAGCAAGAAGGATCTGAGGATGGTTTGGCAGGTGGGTTGAAGGGTTACAAACCCAAGAAACTTCTAGGTGGAGATGAGAGTTGAGTTGCAATTTCAAGTCTTTTTTTATGTTGCTTCTCTTTTGGAATTGTAACATCTCCATTGGCCCCTGGCCATCGGGATATTGACCAGGATGCATTGAAGACCCTGGGTAACTATCTGACTGCTGGGGAGAGAGAAGGAATGAGGTTACTCAGCATCTTCTCCCTCCCCCCTCTCCTTTCCACTAGTAGCGTTCCTAGGGGCTTCTGGGAGGGAAAGCAAGAGGAGGTACCAATGACTCACTTTGATGAAACCATAGTCAATAGTGGAAGAACACTGAAAGCTAATGACTGTTTACAAAATTTGTCAGTTCCTAGACTATAAATTTGGTGTTCCTAAGGTTATAGTTGGGCATTATAGAAAAGGATAGCCATCCTTAGAAGAGCAAACATTACTATACCAGTACAATTTCTCTCTTGGCAAGAGATGCAACACAAACTATATCTAGGTCTCATTTTTTTCTACTTCCTTAAAAATTGGACATATTACTATTTATTCTTCTGGATACTCTAAAAATGATCACATTTTAGTGATATTTGAAAGTCAGTCTCTGAGTATAAGCATTGGAGATACCAAGTAAAGTTTCTAGTTCAATTGAAAGTCATTTCTCTTTTCTTAATGGAAAAAAAAATGAATGTCTGAGCTACAGCCCTTTGTACGCATCCTCAGTTTCCTTTTCTGTAAAATAAATTGGTTAGACTAGATGAACTCTAAGCTGTTTTCCAGCTCTGAGTTGTATGATGCTTTGAATTTTCAATATATGGTCTTCATATAAGAATAGTGATAATCCCAGAAAAAAAAAAAGAAAACTTCATAGAACTCTGAGACTAGAAAGTACCAACTGGCCTGTTCCTTTAAAACTAACAACAGCCTACTCACTCTCTTGGGAGAAGAGAAGTGGGAGCAGAGTAGGTTGTTGAGTAACAATGAGTCAGGGACTGAACTTGTCAAAAAGAGAGAGAGAGAGAGAGCAAGAAAGAGAAATGAGAAGTTATATCTAAATAGCATACTGACATAAATGAAAAGTGGAAGAGAGAGACAAGGAAATAGAGCGAAAGAGAAAAAGAGAGGAAGATGGAGAGACATACAGAGAAAGAGAGGATTGTGACTATTTGAGAAAAGAAGTGTGTATATTTCCCAGGGTTAAGAGATAAAGTTAAACAAATTAACCCCAACATTCTAAAACCAAAAGTAAAATTCAACCATGCTTGAAAAACATATGGGCGTGAAAAGCCCATATCTGTCACTACCCACTAACTTGTCCATTTCTTATGTAATCATCTTTCTTTATTCCACCTTATCTGTCAAAAAATGTTTGGGTTTATCAGTGACTAACTTCATAATAATAAAATTTTGAAAAAAATGAAGTTTCTTGGTGTTTGGGAATGCTGTTTTGGTGTTTTATTTTATTTTTAGAAATAAAAGGTATGTTCTTATCATTCTCAATGTTGCCAGAGCACAGAGGAATTCAATTTAACTCAAAAAGTACCTACTGTGTATCCATGAATTTCATAGTCATAAGTAATTTGTAAACAAAAGTACCGGTTATCTCAGTTGAGAGGGTCTTCTCAGCAGTTTTCCATAATAATATTCAGTCATAACTAGGGTAGCGCAATCAGGATATTCTCTTAGGATGCCAAAATCTGGAGGACACTGGTAGCATCTGCACTCCAGAGGAAATAACTGAGCCTAGCATCTGGTTAGTGATATTAATTAAAATAAGACACTACCAGCTTCCTTTTCACTTCATTTAAACTTCACTTCATTCCTCTCCCTCTAATGGTAGCTCTATCTTCTCACAGGGACCTATGTTCCCAACATAGGATCTAGTGATTTGGGGTGACCATCCCTCACAAATGAACTTGTCTTTAACAGGTTTAAAGGTCTATTAAAAGGACATACAGAGAAAGAGAGGATTACAGTGTCTATTACAGTGTAAAGGGCACAGGTTTTAGAGCCAGAGTTGTTGGATTAAAACCCCTGCTTTTGTCACCAATCTGTGTGTCCTTGGGTAAATCACTTCCACCTGTTTGAACCTCAGTTTCCTCATCTGTAAAATCAGAGGGTAATTCTAGATACTCTCAGAGGTCCCTCCCAGCTCTAAATCTCTGGCCTTATGATCCTCAGGTACATTTCAAAATCTTTGTCTTAGGCATGAAAAATGAGCTACCTCTCTGGAGAGGTTGGTATCACTATTGTCGATTAATTCAAGTCAAACCTGAATTTTCCTCATCTTGAGATCTTATACAACATTTATTATCTCTTGAGTGATGGCTGTATAACTCTCCCTGTCCATGTTACTTGATTTAAAAAAATTCAATGCAACTATTGTTGAATTGTATGTGTGAAAATAATATTGCCAAGATCAAAACTTGGGAGCAACTAACTGGTGCAGTGGACAGAACAGAGGTTCTGGAGTCAGGAGGACCTGAATTCAAAGTCAAGCTCCGAAAATACTAACTGGGTGATCCTGGGCAAGTGATTTAACCCCTATTGCAAAAACAAATTAAAATTTGGTCACTAAACTACTTTGCCTTTTCTGTGGAGCTTTTAAACAGGGGCTCCTTTTGGGAACTGTGGACATTTATTTGGCGGGGATGGGAGGAGATGGCTGCCCCATCAATATTGAGTCCCTACCCACATACGCTCATGATGGTTCTACATTTATGATCCTACGTACTGAACTGCCTAGGTCTTCTGGAAAAAGATAGGAAACCTAAGGAATCTAGTTGTGACCTGCTGGATTAAGATACTTTTTACCAAATCTTCTGTTTCTCTTACCAAGAAAATATACAAGAAAGCTACCTGATTTACTTTCTCCCCCACTTTCAGAATATGGTGATGATTATGTTGTTTTTAACAGGCATCCCAAGTTCCTCAGGAGCCTGAAGTCCAAACATGTTTCAACCTGTGAGCCACAGGTGTCTATAATAGCTTAGCTTGGGCTGTGATTGGGATGGTCTAGGCGGATTCTGAACAGGCACTGATTACCATAACACAACAAAGCTATTTACAATCCAAGCCTCAGATGTGAACTAGTGTGATTTCCCAAGCTGGATTTCTGGGTTAAAGACTTCAAAAGAAAGGGCAGCTGTTACAAAACACACCACTCCAAAAATACCAGTCCATAAATTGAGCAATCTTTAGAACATGTAATGATGATGACTTCTGGGTATGTCAATGTAGAAACATACAGGCTGTTTGTCAAATTGCTTTGCCATGACAATTGTGTGTGTGTGTGTGTGTGTGTGTGTGTGTGTGTGTGTGTGTTCTGAGAAAGGTCATTCATTCCCTGTTCTTAACAAAAGGAACTGCTGAGTTGGCACTTTGCTTGAGCTTTGGATATCAACAGTAGTCCAGGAAGACATTCTCTTAAGCAATCTGTTCTGTGAAAGTCTGTGTGGAACAATTGCTATTTAAAGACACTGTTTATGCTATGGACCATGGTTTCTGAGCTCTGGGCTAGGGTTATCATAAGGGTCTTAAAATGAGAAATTTTTCATATCATGTTATGAAATGATATTAAACCCTGGTATGTTTCGAAAAGCAGAGGCCACCAATGATGTTCTAACATTTTCTTTTAGCTAAAAAGGCAGCACTGCAAGATGATTGGAGTCCTAGGCTGGAGTCTGGAAGGTCATGTTTCAGAACCCACCTCCAACACGTAAGAGCTGCTGTTCGGGTTAACATGCTGAGGGTCCAAATTCTGCCTTGGATACTTGATAGCTGTGTAACCCGGGGGTAAATCCCTGAGTAACATTAGGGATTTGACTTTTTAGTCATTGTCCAAAAAATGTTTGCATTGGTGGAGAGAGGTTTTCCCACTTACAAGCAATGGATCTGATCCTATCCATTTTCACTTAATGTTCAAATAATGTCAAATATTCCTTAAAAGGTAGGATCCCTGTTTCAACTATTATTGGAAAGACTCCTATGTCAAGCTGAATCTGACAAATTCCTTCCCCCAAACAGTTTTTCAAAATAATCACATCTTGTCAAACTATATTTAAATAATGTATTATGTGTGCTACAAGGCCAAGTGCAAGAATCTTGTCCTAACAAGCCTCTGAATTAATTATGGAGAACATAAAAGGAAAAGCCTAAGAGTGGAGATAGGGTGGGGAGGAGGGGTGATTGTATAAAAATACCCCCAACTAATCCTAGCCCTGTGTGATCTCACATGTGTAACACTTAGAGAGCACCTCTGGGTTATTAATCCTCTGTTCTGTGTACATCACAGACCCATGGGAAAAATGAAGAGACCTTCAACACCCAGATCCAAACACCCTTCCATGGCCACCACCCTTCAATATGTGCTTTCTCTTCCTAGTAAAATGTATATACTCAGTGAGACCAGGGGCTATTTCATCTTTTATATATGTATTCTCTCAGTTTTGCAAATTCCTGCCATTTTCTGTCTGCATTTTTCATTAATTCTTTCATATTATAATAATGGATACTCTTGGCAGGAGCAGCTAGGTGGTACAATAGGTAGAATGCTAGGCTGAGAGTCAAGAAGACTCATTTTTCTGAGTTCAAATTCAGCCTCACACTCTTAGTAGCTGTGCAACTCTGGGCAAGTTGTTTAACCTTGTTTCCCTCAATTTCCTCACCTGTAAAATAAGTTGGAGAAGGAAATGACAAACCACTCCAGCATCTTTGCTGAGAAAACTCCAAATGTGGTCATGAAGAGTCGGAAACAACTGAAATTACTAAACAACAATGCCCTTGGCAAAATACTGATAATTAGACCAAGAGCTGCAGAAGGACTTCAACTCTAATACAACCTTTTAATTTTACAAATAGGGAAACAGAGTCCCAGAACAGTAAAGTGACCTGCCCAAGGTCTCATGGGGACATGTGAAAATAGCACATGTGAGATCCAAAAGGTGAGTCCTCCACCTTTGACTTCAGTGTGTATTGAATGCCAAAATTCCAAGCTTACACAGCAGACAAATTAGGAACAATCTTTATTTAAAAATAATACACCACCTAAATCTTTTATACAGCCCTAAAAATATTCACTGTACAAATACCTAAGTAAGACCTAAGTCTGTTATGATGCCAAGAAGTAACTACAAAGAGATACACCTTGGAAGCCCTCTTTCTGAAATGTCTTCTGTGAGAGCAAGGAAGTCATCACCCCTAGAGACCTTTGTACCCCAGCTCTAATTCAGCTTGCTCTCAGAGGACTACTTTTATGCATACATATATTTTTGGAGGTAGAGTTGCATAAAGAATTGAGTAGAGAGACATCTAGATGCTGTAGTTGATAGAACACCAACCCTGGAGTCAGGAGGACCTGAGTTCAAATTCCACCTCTGACTCTAACTTAACTATGTGATCCTAACTTCAACTTCTTTATCCAGAAAAAGAGGAGGTTAGATTAGATGCTCTTGTAAGGTCCATTAGAGCTCTGTACCTACAATCCTATGATATTTGGGCCAGGATAGTTGTTCTTTTCTTCTTCCTTCTACCAATTTCAGCCCCCTTTCTCTTCTCTCCCTCCCCCCTCTCCCCAGCTGAAGCAGCAGTCTCATATATCACCTCACTGGGTTATCAGCCTTTGGAGAAGAGGCTCTAATGTCTTATTACCTGGTGGTCCCCAGAATGTTAAATGAATCCTCTATTGTGAACTTAATGTATGGTCAGAGAGGAGAGTCTCACAGAAGGGTGGGTGAGATTACAGAACTGCTTTTATATTGCAGAAGCAGAGATCTCAAGGGAGACATCCTGACATCTTGTTTATAATGGTGCACCAGGTAACATCGGGGGAAAGAAAGAAGGAGACCCGTTTTTTAGACCTTGAGGAAAAATTGGATCAAGCAGTGCCTAATGGCTCTTTCAGGTCTAAAATTCTAAATGGATTCCTCTCTCATCATGTGATACTGTATTCTTTCCCTAGACCACAGAGGGGTTTTTAACCTTTTTGCTCTTGGCTTGCTAATAAAGGAAATCTACAGACCTCTTCTCAAAACAATGTTTTTAAATATCTAAAATAGAATACATAGATTATAAGGGAAACAAATTATACTGAAATAGGGTTATCAAAATACTATAAAAAAAATCGACAGACTCCAGCTTTAGAACTCTGCCCTAAGATATTCCTTATCTCCATCAATTTCATCCTTGCCTCTTTCTCCTGGTTATCTTAGGATAGTGCTGTACTCCTTGGCAGATTGGAAAAGAATATACCTTTAAGAGATACAAGGGCTGGGTGTCTTGCCTCTACTACCTCTACTCTAGGAGAAATTCCCCAGAGAAGGTAAACAATAGTCACTGAATTTGGGCTAATAAAAAGATACAAAGAAGTATACAAGTGAATGGTGTTGATATGTGGTAGCTGCCTAGTGCAACTATGATTTGGGAAGGAGGGGCAGTTTCTTTTGAAAGTAATTGTCCCCTTATGTTTACCCCATCCTAAGTACTGTAAACTCTAAATTAATGGAATCGTATTTTTAAAATTGAAGTAGTCACATCACTGTTTCCCTCCATTATTTGGAATAAATAGAAGTCTGCTGGAGACACGGGGATTTAAGCAGCAACTCTCTCTATATATATATATATGACTTAAGAGGCAGGGACTTTGCAGAGGACTTTATATAGAAAGAGATCAATCAAAGAGTTTCTCTTGATACCAGCCAGGCTCGGCGATGGCAGTAAGCAACACATGCTTAGCACAGTAGTAACTGTTGCGTAGTCCCAGCTGGTCAGTAAAGTGCCTTCATTTTTTATAACCTCTCACTTGACCCATTTGACTCTCCAGGTCACATATCCAAAAGCCTTCTAAGTATGGGATTTTATTTCTTTTAAGAAATGGGTGACCACGGATATGGGCTGGTGCATGTGGCGTCAGACTTTTTTGAGACATTTTTTCAGTTGTGCAAAACTTTAGAAACTAATTTCTTCCTATTTTTTTAAAAGGCAATCAGGATTAAGTGACTTGCCCAAGGTCACACAGCTAAGCTAGCAAGTGTCTGAGAACTTAGGTCCTCCTGACTCCAGGGTTGGTATTGTATCCACTGGGCCACCTAGTTGCACCCCTTACTTTTTATTTTTTAAATAAGGAATGGTTCTCTGACTGGGGGTAGAATGTGGGGAGAAATTTAGTAGGAACTATAGACTATGTGAAAACAAAAAAATCAATAAAAATAATTGTATTTTCTCCTTTTTCCTCTCTCTTTTTTCCATTCTTCTCTCTTTCTTCTTCTCTCCTTCCTTCCTTTCTCTTTCTTTCCTTCTTTCCCTCCTTCTTTGCTTCCTTCTTCTTTCTTTCTTTTCTTTCTTTCTCCTCCTTTCTTTCTATAAATGGAACTGCATCAAGGTTGCCCCAAAGAAGGTGCTACTATGGATGAAATGAAATTGAATGTGACTGTTGGTAAGGGTGGGGGCCAGGCAAGGTAAAGTCTCCAGTATGGTGTAGTGCAAAGATTTATGGATTTGGAACAGAGAAATTGCGTTCATATCCTAACTGCATCATTTATGATCTGTGTGACCTTGGGCAAGTCTTATCTTCATCTTTCTTGTACTTGTATGTTTCCTCATCTGTAAAATGAAAATGTTGGATCAGGGACCTCTAAGCTCTCTTCCATGTCTAAAGGTATGACCCAAACCAATCTTTCGTTGCATCATTATGCTTATAGAGGTGAATGAATTAGAGACGACTGTGAGCTCTCAAAAACTATGTCAGTAGAGTATAAGCTCCAGCAGGTCTTAACGAGGTGAAAAAGATCACATAACTACCAAAACACAGATGTGTCCATGTCATGGCTTTGCTCAATAAACTCCCATAACCCCTATTGCCTCTAGGATCAAGCACAACCTCTTTTGTTTGACTTTTAAAGCCCTTGCAAGTCTGGTTCTAACCTCCTTTTCCTTGTATATTACACATTTTTCTTCATACATTCTACAGCCTGACCAAATTAGCCTTCTTGTAATTCACCACACACAGAACAATCTGTCTCCTGTCTCAGTGCCTTCTTTGTACCAACTGTCTTTCATGTCTTTAATATAGTCTCCCCTCATCTGTCTCCAGCTCCAACTCCCTTAGGAGGCTTTTGTTCTGATCTCTTATTCGTATTTGAATTTCCAAAACCGAGTACAGTATGTAGTACATAATAGGCAATAATAGGCACTTAATAAATGTTTGTTGATTGATTGATCTCACTCATTAATGGTGCCTTCTCTTCAAAATTACATTGTGTGTACCATAAATACATATATATGTATGTGTGTCTTGCATATAACTTTTACATGTATATTTTGCATATATATACTTATTTTCTCTTCCACTGAAATATAAACTCCTTGCGGGCAGGGATTGTTTTGATTTTATCTTTAAATCCTCAGGATAGAGTACAGGTCCTAATACATTGGGGCTTAATAAATATGGCAATCGTTTATTGATTGATCAAAATAGGGGCCCGGTGATGGACCATTTGTCTATTATTGAAGGATCAGTCCAAGTTCAGAGAGGTTCATTGCTAAGGTGACTCCAGGATAATGAAGACTTTTGAAGACAACCTAGTAAGTCATAAAGAAGCGATGATCTGTATTGGTGGAGGGAATTCCTACAAAGATGAAACCATGGGTCTTGAAAATTAATGAAACTAATTTCTAACCTACAATGGTTCCAAAGTATCATCTCTTCTCCCTCCAATATGAAGTAAGGTAAGACAGAAAGGGATAGAAACATTAAATTACAACTGAAAAATCATAGTGATGGTGCCACATTCCAACCAACAAAATCTGACTTCTGAGCTAAATATATGCAAACTCTATTTGTTTAAATTGAGCATGAGTAACAAGATGACTCGTGGCCTCTGGCATACTGAGCTGACATAGACCCATTCTGGATTCCAATCCTGAAGGAAAGATGAGCTTACAGTAATGAGAAACCACAAGTCAAATCAGGGGGCCTTTGAGAGCAGCCGCTGGTGAGTGGATGGTCTATTTGGGGAGCTGAGGTTTGGGGTAGGAAGCTCCATCCTTGTGTAAATGACAGGGCGATGTTTTGCTTCTAACACACACTGTGGTTTTCCTCCAACTGTCCCAGTTGGGGAACCCTAAATCTGATACCAAGTATTTTTAGTGTATACCACAAAAGCTGCCATAGTGACAACTGGCTGCTCGGCCCAATGACCACCACCTAGACTCAACCTTACAAGGCAATAATTCCAAGATACTCAATTCTAGTGCTCACTTTAGAAGCAGACCCACATTAGAAAGAATGTGACTGATAATGGAATCTATATTAACTTGTAAATCTCCAGTGTCAGCCAAAAAATATCTTCCATGACCATCCCTTAACTGAGAAAAGATTTCTTGGTTCTAACCCAACCCCATTTTTGTATTTAATTTAGACATATTGTGTATATACCTGTATGTACACATGAATGAGTGAATGAAAGAGGACTTACAATGTGCCAGGCACTCAGGCATATGCTGGTAAAGGTTTAACCTTTGGGTTAGGGGGGAACGTATAGACAGCACATCTTTAAGTTTAATCTACACTATTAAAATTGTCTCCATCACTTTCTGAAATCTAGATGATCTGTTGGTTGAATAACAAAATGAATAATAATTTATTAATGAATATTATTATTCAACAATAATAAATTGTTGAACAATAAATCAGGTCCCGATTTTTAGGTGTGCTAATTTCCTGGGAGTATAAATGCTCACACTGAAAATTTAACAATCAGTTCTCATTTGCACCACTAAGAGCTGGGTATACAATTACAAAAAGAAAGATCCTTGCCCTTGAGGATAGATAGAATAAGTAGATAGATAGATGAATAGATGGATGAATGGATGGATGGATGGGTAGGTGGGTGAATGGATGGGTGGGTGGATGGGTGATAGATGGATGAGAGAAATGAGTAAGATGGATAAATAAAAAGAGGAAATAGATGATGGAATTATAAATGGATGAACCAGATAGATAGATGCAATAGATAAAGAGAGATGAGAAAGATAGATGGATAGATAAAGGAAATAGAAGAGACAAATGAATAGGTAAATGGATAGATGGATAGATGGAAAGATGGATAGATGAATGATTGGATAGTGGACTGGTGGATGGAACATTCCTTAAGTGATTATTTTGTATCAAACACAGTGCTAAAACAAGAGAAAGGATGGTTTTATTGTTAAGGTACTTACATTCTAATAAAGGAAGACAAAATATAAAGAGGACTTTAATTGGGGATGGAAAGGGAAGGAGGATCCCCTTTACAGAAGCAGAGTATTCAGTGTGGCAACAGAGGAAGCTAGAGGATCAGGTTCAAGGGTAGACTGAAAGCAGTGTTGGCTGGGTCTTCTGATGATACGGAGGTTTCAGACAAAGACTCACCAATTATTGAGTCAACCTCAGGATGAATGGTCCAGTGTATTGATTGAGATGGCTTTTCTAGGAATGGGTAGGTGTTGATTTGATTTCTGTTTCCAGAGCTCAAGGTAATGGCAGTAGTATGGCATGAAGGTGATTGTAAAGTGCGTGTGCATGTGTATGTGTGTGTGTGTGTGTGTGTGTGTGTATTTTGCTGTGTATATATCATCTCCTCCTAAAGATGAAAGTTCCTTCAGAGCAGGGCTACTATTTTCTTTGAATCCCGGGGCATAGCACAGTGAGTGGCACATATCACTCAATTATAGAGGCAGCTTGGTATAGTACACAGATGCCAGACAGAATCAGGAAAACAGGAGTTCAAATCCAGCATCCCACATTTACTGACTTGGTCATCTTGGGCAAATGATTGGACTTTTCTTGGTCTCCGTTTCATCAATTAGGTGGTTTAGTAGCTAGAGTGCTGGACAGGAAGACCTGAGTTCAAATTTAACCTCAGTAACTTACTAACTCTGTGACCCTGGGCAAGTCCCTTAACCCTTTTTGGGGGAGAGAGGGGTATGTCTCAGTTTTCTTAACTGTAAAATGGGGATAATAAGAGTATCCAGCTCCCAGGATTACTGTGAGAATCAACAGACATTTTTAAAGCATCTAGCAGAGTTTCTGTCATAGAGGAGGCACTTAATAAATACTTGATTCCTTCCTCCTTTTCTTCTTTCTTTTCCTCTTTCACCCCTTTCTTTCTTTTCTTCCTTTTAAAATAGGGATAGTAACAGCCCCTACCTCACATCTTTTTATAAGGCTCAATTATATATATATATATATATATATACATATATATATATTAAACATTAACTATCATCATCATTATTCAAGCATCATCATTATTCAAGAATTTACTAAGCACCTACTATGCGCTAGATGCTGTGACAAATGCTAGGGAGACAAGGACAAAAAAGGAACAGTCCCTGCCTTCAAGGAGCTTTCTTTATATAGGCAGAGATCAAATGAATACATGTAGACACAAAGAAAACACACAAAATATAAGCCCGTGGGAAAGTGAGCCATGGAGTATGAACTGAGTTCCGAAGGAAACCAAGGATTTTAGGAGGCCAGAGTGAGAAGGGGGGTGCCTCGTAAATGCCCACCGATAGATGGATTGGCTCAGTCATCTTATACGGATGCTAGAACTGGTTGTCAATCTCCATCCCAATTCTGTTCTAAGTCTATAACTACAATAGATAAAATTACAGAGGTTTCCATTATTTACAACATCATATATTTCTGTAGCACTGCTGCAGGCACTCACATATGGGTTCTCAGCTCCCTACCCATCATGAGCACACCATCCCCACTAAGTTTGATAAGAAATCACTCTCAATAGCACTGAAAAAATGTCCAGTGGGATTATTTTGAAGAACATAATTGCAGCTATTGAGAAAAAGCCTCACTGTAATTAAGATTAAGTTAGGATAAAATTGTTTTCAGGGGATTGATAATTGTACCCTAGGCTTTTCAATTAACCAGGCTTGTCAGTAACCTCACCCAGAGAGACCGAGGGTGGATGACTAGAGTTCTCCGAAAGTGTTGTCGTGTTTCTTGGAGTAAGCCTATCAAAGTATTTTTTTTCTCTTCATTGTACATTGGGATTTATCAACCAGGCGATATGTCAATTTGAGAAATTCAGCAGTGAACAGTTACTGTAAGTCTCTGTTGAGAAAGGAAGCCACCTTCTCTTATTCAGAATATTTGTTCTTTCCACAGCGAGCAATCAGCTACTATTGGTTACTAAATGTGCATCCTTTACCCCAGCAGGGGTGGGGAGCCTTTGGCCTCAAGGCCACACATGACTCTCTAGGTCCTCAAGTGCAGCCCTTTGACTGAATCCAAACTTCACAAAACAGGTCCTTTTGGGGATCTGTTTTGTGAAGTGAGACTTTGTTCTGCGAAGTTTTCTTTCAGTCAAAGGGTCGCACTTGAGGATCTAGAGGGCCACATAGGGTCTTGAGGTCATTCCTGTTAGACTCTTAATATTTCTATTGTCAGTCAATCAATAACCATGTAGTATCTTTCAGGTACCTATTTATTTGTTTTCTCTCTAACTAGAATATGAGCTCTCTAATGGCAGGGAGTACTTTTGCATTTCTTGGTATTCTTAGTACTTAACACAGAGAAAGCAAGAAAGAAAGCAAGAAAGAAAGCAAGAAAGAAAGAAGGAAGGAAGGAAGGAAGGGGAAAGAGAGACGGAAAGGTCAAGTACTTTATTTCTTTGTCATTATATCCTCAGTATCTGGCATTGTTCCTGGAACGTAGCAGGAGCCTAAATGTTCATCAATTAATTGAACAAGTGATCTTGGCTTCTTTTTTACTGTCCTTCCTCCATAAGCTGCAACACAGTTGGGAATGAACTGGCCTAAATGCATGCTAGGAAGCAAAGCTATAACTGTGAATTCTGGCAATGAGGAGAAATTTAGTTGGAGGTGGGGAAGAGAATCCAAGACATGCCAAGACTGACGTGTGCTGCCAGTGTCCGTGAGGCTGGTTGAACATGTGGTATAGATCCCAAGGACACAATTAATGTAGTGGTGGCTGGGGGGGAAAGGAAGAGAAGGTCCATTGAGGTACAATCGAAGCAACGTGATGTTGGGGATGGGTAGTTGACATGAGGACCAAGTAAGGAGGGAGGATACACCTACTTCCACTTTCAGACTGACATCTGTGGGATAAGGCATATCATCAGCCTTGGATTTGACCATACTAAAGAGACAAAGTGCTCTGTTTTAGATGTAAGTACCCTCAGGGGAGGAAACATCCCCCCACCCCACCCCCACCTCCCTGAAGATGTCAACACACTGAGGCAAAGCCAATATTCCTGTACTAATCATATTTTTGCTAAAAAGTCAGAGTATCTGAGTTATTTTGTCCTCATGCTCCTAACGTATAGAACCTGAAAATTGGGACTCATTAGAGAGTTCCAAAGGTCTCACTGGAAACTCAAAATGATCCTGTAGTGTACAACAAGCATGATCATGCCCATTTAGAGATGAGGAAACAGGCTCATAGAGGGGACTTGCCCATGGTCACACAGCACATAAGTGTCATGAGCAGGTGTTGAACCAGCCAGATCTTCTTGATTCCAATTCCAGACGTTAAGCTGCCTCTTACTCCTTTATTTGAGAGATTTTTCAAAGAAACCCTCTTAAAATGTGGAGCCTAATTTGGTTATATGGTTGTAATGACAGTCTAACCACTATCAAGTCACTTGCAACTTGGGTCTTGTGTGTGTGTGTGTGTGTGTGTGTGTGTGTGTATGTATGTGTATGTGTGTGTGCGTGTGGTGACTGTGTAAATATGTACATTTGTATTTAGGGAGTGGTCATTGTACCACTTATCTCATTCATCATCAACTATAGTCTACTGTGAGCTAAGCACTTTATACCATGGGAGCTCAGGCCTTAGAAATTTTCTGTTTAAAGATATCTATTTCAAGTCTGTTGACCTTCCTGCCTTTGGGTATAAGCATTTATAACTTCTCTGTTTTAGTGGATATTTTTATGATTAGGAGAAACTAATTATGTCTGTCTGTCTCTCTCTCTCTCTCTCTCTCTGTATATATATATATATATATATATATATATCTATATGAAATGTCTGATTCTATGAAGAGTAACCAGAAAATTAACAGAGATGTATTATCTTGAAAAAAGGGGATGGACACAGTGGATAGTGCATCTCACCTGGAGTTACTGCTCTAGGAAGACCACAGTTCAATGACAGTTTCAGACACGTCCCACTTGCATAACCTTGGGCAAACTTAACCTGTGTCTACTTCATTTTCCTCACCTATGAAATGAAGATATCCATGGCACTTACTTCACAAAGCTGTTATGAAAATCAAATGGATACCATTTATAAAGCACTTTGAAAACCCAAAAGGCTATAGAAAGGCTAACTCGTATTAACAATCATTCAAGTTCTTTGCCCTCATAAGTCTCTGGAACATAGTGTTAAGTTTTAGGAACCGTATCCTATTGGAAACATTGATACTCCAGAGTGGATATAGAGGAAAGCATCAGGATGAAAAAGGACTTTGAGGTCACCTGATGGAACTGGGGATGCTTAGTCTGGTAAAGAGAAAACTTGGGGAAAGAACTGGGATTGGTGGGGTTGGGTTGATACAGCATGTGATAGCTATCTTTATTAATCTGGAGGAGGCTCTTGAACATTCAGCTTGCCCCCAGAAGCAAAACTAAGAGTAATGGATCAAAGATGAAAAGATATGAATTTCAACATTACATAAGGAAGAACTTGTTATAGCTAGAACCATCCAAAGTGCAGATGGGGCTGCTTTGGGGGAGAGTGGTCTATTTTTCTCTTTGAGAACTTCAGAGAAAGGCCTTATGACTTTTTGATTCTTTCTCAATTATTAGGTGGTTGGGTTGTTCCTAATTTTCCCCCCAGGGCCAAGCAGAGCAAGTCTAACCAGAATAATCCTTCTTCCACTTGACAGATTGAATTACGGTCTGTTTTCTAGCAACTCCCAGCAAATTCTGAATGACCAGGCATAGTACAGAGGTGTTTCTTTACTTTGCATTGATCATACAAGGTGACCGCCAGGATGTCTTCCAACTCTGAGCATTTTGAGATTTTGTGAATATCACTTTACAATTCATGTTTTTAGAATAAGAAACTGACCATGACAACAATGGATAAATGAATCAATTTATAGCCCTAAAGTATCAGGAAGTTCATCAGTACAGAGAAAAAAAAGTCACAAAAATGTCTGATTAACCCATATATAGTTTTCCATTGTAAAGAAGTTTCAGTTTATTTCTTTGGATCTGACAGAGATTTTTTTTTCAAATAAAAAGAAATAGATCTCTTCCTCCAGATCTCCGAATAGGCCAGAAGTGACACCAATACCGTATCATTGTGCCTTTCTTTCCACAGCCCCTCCATCACTGACTGGCCCTATGTTTTCTCATGTTGCCAATTTGCTTGGCGTGAGGTGAGACAGCAGAATTGCTTAAATCTGAACTTCTCTTATTATTAGCTATTTGAAGAATACTTTCATAAGGTTGCTGTTTGTCATTACTGTTCAGTCATATCTGATTCTTCGTGACCCCATTTGGGGTTTCCTGGAGAAAGATACTGGAGCAGTTTGCCATTTTCTTCTCCAGTTCATTTTCCAGATGAGGAAACCGAGGCAAACTGAATTAAGTGACTTGCCCTGGGTCACACAGCTAGTAAGTATCTGGGGCCAGATCTGAATCCATGATGATGAGTCTTCCTGACTTCAAGTCTGGTGCTCTATCCACCGCACTAAGGTTGTTAATAGAGCACAAATCTTTTTTTGATAGCTGTTCACCACCTTTGATCACTTACCCATTGGGAATATATGGTATATTATATGTGGTAGTTTCCTATGTATTTTGTATATCAGACATATTAGCTATCATTCATGTTATGTATAGAATGTCATCTATATGAGAGATATTTGATGCAAAAATTTTCCCCACCACCTCATTATATTAGTTGGGTTCACTTTTGTTTGTGCAAAAGCTTTTCAATATCATGGAATGGAAATTATCTTTTTTTTAATCTTTTATGATTACTTTTGTTGGGAGAGAAATCTAGACCGATATTAAGAAAGGGAATAAAATATTCAGGCCCTTTGACTTGGAGATTCTCATGCTTAGCACATAACCCCAAGGAGGTCATTGACAAAAAGAAAGGTCCCACATCAATTATCAAGCATCTTTTTAAAGTACCTACTATGTGCGGGACATAAGTTCTAGAGACACAAAAGACAAAAGTACAACAATTCTTGCCTTTGTGAGCTTATATTGTAATGGGGGAGATATTGTTTACATGAGTAAAAATAGGCATTAACAATAATAACAAGTTTTTGAATGACATTTTAAGATTTGAAACGTATTTTACAACTATCTCATTCGATCTTGGAAGGTGGATGCTATCATTGTCCCCATTTTAGAGACTATCAAAGAGGCAGAGATTCGGTAATTGATCCACGCTCACACTGAGAGTAAAGATTGGAGGCTATTTTTGAACTCAGGTTTTCCTGGTTCCAATAATCCTAGGCACTTTGGGGAGGGAGTGTACCGGCTGCTGAGGAGATGAGGAAAGACATCATATAGAAGGTAGCATGTCAGCTGAGTCATGAAGGAAGCCAGAGATTCTCAGAGGGGAGAAAGGAATGCATTCTAGGCTTGGGGGACAGCTTGCACATTGACATGGAGATGGGAGATAAAGTACCATGTCTGTAAACCAAGGAATAAGCCTAAGTGGATTGGTAGGTATTTGAGCGACTGATATCTAACACAACTAGAAAAATAAGAAAAGGCCCCATGCTGCGAAAATCTTTAAATACCCCTAATGAAGAAGGAGTTTGGGTAGCCAGATGCACCTGAGTGCACAGAGTGCTGGGCCTGGAGTCAGAAAAACTCATCTTTGTGAGTTCAAATCCAGCCTCAGACATGTACTAGTGTGTGACCCTGGACATATCACTTAACCTTGTTTGCCTCTGTTTCTTCATCTATAAAATGAGCTGGAGAAGGAAATGGAAAACCACTCCAGTATTTCTGCTAAGAAAACCCCAAATGGGGTCACAAAAGTTAGACTTGACTGAAAACAACAAGTTTATATTTGATGCTAACTACAATAATAATATATTTATTATATGTAATAAATATTATGTTCTATAGGCTTATAAACCTGTTCTATATTTTAATAGAATTATATAATAATATCTGGAATTTTTTAAGAAGAGGTGATGACAAGTTCTAGCTTGTGCATCAGGATTTGGCAATTCTGTGGAGAACAGACTGGAGTAAGGACATGGAATAAGGAGGTTATTATACTATCCCAGGCATGAGGGGTTAAAGGTCTGAACAAAGATGGTGGCTATGTGAATGATAAAGAGAGGTTACATTCGAGAGATGTCATAGTGATAGAAATGGTAAGATTTTGGTAATTAGATATATGTGGTGAGAGACAGAGAGGAGTAAGAGATGACATTGAAGCTATGTACTTGATTGACTGGGACAATGGGAGTCACAAAATATTTATGGGATCACTATTTGTAATAGCAACGAACCGGAAACAAATCATCAGGGGAAGGCTTAAACAAATTGTGGTACATCAATGTGATGGAATATTATTTCTCAGTGAGAAACGATGAAAATGATGAATAGGTAGAGTCAAAAACAAGACCAAGAATCTATGTCCAACATTGCTCCTTCTATTACCATGTCCCAGGCCTGAACTCCTACACTCCACAGCTCTAAGTCTTCCTAGAGCAAGCCAGTAGTAAAAAAAAATCTGTTTGCCTAGACAGGTGGTGGACGTGAAGTCAGGCAGTCCTGAATTTTATTCCTGCCTAAGTTATTTAATATATGTGTGACACTGGAAAAGTTTCTTAACCTCTATATGCCTTAATTTGATTATCTATAATAGAGCACTAAGCTGGATGGGAATCAGAAAGGTTCATCTCCATGAGTTCAAATATGGCCTTAGACTTTTACTAGTTACATGACGCTAGTCAAGTAGCTTGATCCTGTTTGCTTCAGTCTCATCTGTTAAATGAGGTGGAAAGAAATGGGTCTTTTATCTTGGTTTATTTTCCTACTCACCTTGTAGTGCGTCTTCCTCTGGAATGCATATGAATTTTTTTCCCTATGCTGCTGCATTCATTTCATCCTGAAAGTACAGTTAGCTTTCAGAGAGATTATATAATTCTGTATCAAATAAAATAATACAAAATTGAATAGGGATAAATGTAAAGTCTCAGAGTCAGATTCAAAACATCAATGTTACAGGAACAGAATATGAATGTGCATTATCAAACTAGTCTGGTATCTTTGCCAAGAAAACCCCCAAGAGGTCATAAAGAGGTGGACATGACTGAAAAAACAACTGAAACACAAAAATGAAGTCTTTGCTCTTGGTGGCTTATAACATCCCTTTCAACCCTAAATCTATGATCTTATGATTATAAAGTCAACACCTCTTGGAATACCCACCCTTGTGCCTAGTCTCACACAACCTAATTTTACTTATTACCTCATGCAGACTGGAAGCCAAATCATCCCTATGAAAAAAAAGCATACTCTTCACCCAGTGCTTCGTGTGGCCTGACAATGAACATTTGGGCAAGCTCAAGCGTCTCCCTTTCAGGGGAACCAGCAACCACAAAAATGTAGCCTACCCATCTTAAAACCAAAGGAGCACATAATGTCTGTGTCTGCTTTAAGACTGAAGAGACATTCAGTTGGGGGATGGGGATGACGATGGAAAAATAAATGTGAGGGATAGACCATTACAAATTGCTTTATCTTCAAAGGATGTCCCTTCTGGACAAAGTCAGCTCATAGGGACAATCCCAGAAAATGAATTGAGAAGTATGGTTTCTATACAGTTATCCCTTCTAAGTTATGACTTTCCCCATTGTGGCTTCATTGTATCTCAGGTTGGCTTAAGAAATTAAATTGGAATTTTGGGAGAGTTTTGTGGATACCACAGATGACACATGAAGTCCACCAGAAGAAACAGAAGTTTAGAAACTCAGTAATGCACAAGATATATAATATCAACATTATTTTATTTTTTAATAATATAATAATTCAGGCTTTTTCTCTGGGATGAAGAGAGGGCAAGAAATTTTACACAGGTTTTCCAGATCATGGGGTATCCTGAACCCCCACAATGTGGAAGGGGTGACCACAATTTCCTAATCACTGACTCTATGAGCATTAGGTTCAGAGACTATAACTTGGAAATCAGTCAGTCAATGAAACAAGAAATATTTACTTAAGTATCTATTAGGTTCTCATCTCCACAGACCCAGATGGCTCAGGAGAAGAAAGTGATGCTGGTGACCTTGCACAGCCCTCCCTCACTCAAATCAAAGTCAGCTACAAGTCATGTCATCATCTTGATGTCATGGTCCTCTTCGAGAATGAATGACAAACACAACAAGTTCTCAGCACTATGCTGAGTGCTGAGGATGCAAAGAAGGCAAAAATAGTCCCTGCTTCCAAAGATTTTATAGATAGGTATATGTGAGAAGGAAACAAATATTTTTATTAAGTGCCTACTCTATGCCAGGCACTATGCTAAATGCTTGATAAATATTTTCTCATTTGATTTTCACAACAACCTTGGAAGGTAGGTATGTTTATCTCCATTTTATGGTTGAGGAAACTGAGGCAGACAGGGGTTAAGAGACATGCCCAGGGTCACACAGCTAGTAAGTAGCTGAGGCCAGATATGAACTCACATCTTCATGACTCCAGATCAGCATTCTTTCCACTGAATCACCTAAGTGCCACATACATACAAAGCAGATGTAAGAGAACTTCGGAGGGACAATAGGGAAAGACATTGTAGAGAAGGTGAAGGAAGTCAGGAATTCTAATGGTAATCATCATTCCCCTCCCATCCTACCTCAGATAGGAAAAAGACAGTGATTTTCAGAGGCCCTTGAAGAGAGGTGTTACTTGAGCAAAAAACCTAATTTCTTTCCTAGTTCTCCATTCTTAAAGCTAATTTTCCCAGCAGTCTCTGTGGTCTTTGCTGCCATTCACGACTCAACAAAAAACATGCCCAGATCACTACAGGGGAGATGGGGAGCCCACACTCTTATTCTTAGGACACAACTGGGTCCCTTGACTCCATGATTTTCTAGAAACTGACCCAGAAAGAATGAGCCCAGGAAAGAAAGCCCAGGAATTAATATGAATTAATCCATTTCTTTAAAAAAGTATTTTTATTGTGAATTTAATAAAAACAAATATATCAATATGAAAGACCAGGGAAAAGAGTAGTGTATGAAACTACCTCCACCTCCTTTTGCTCCCTTTTGCATCGTTTTAAAATGTGTTTCACCGGTTTCTGCTTCATTGTCACAAATCACCAATATCCATCTACCCAAAATTAGAAGCATTCTTTGGTAGCTAAGAAGCTTAGTCCAGTAACATAGTCAACATATTGAATGTGTGCTTTGTTCTCTAGTACGGTCCATCACTTCTTTGCAAAAAGATGGGAGAGGAGGAATCATCATGAGTTTTCTGAAGGCATGATTGTGGACTGTTGGTTAGAATTCTAAAGAAAATGAATTCTCTTTTAGATATGTTAAGCCTGAAATAATCTTTATTTTTCTTATGAACACATTTTTTCAGGCTTGCTTACTTGTGTTCTTTTGCAATTTATGTCTAAAAATATTCATTCAATTACACCCTGCCCTAACCATCCATTTCGTTGTCATTGCTGGGTCTTGTTTTCCATCAGGCTTACATCTAATATCTGCAAACATACTGGGAGCCAGCAGGGAGAGAAAGACAAAACAGAGGAAATGAGAAAATGGAAAGAATCCAGAATGCAGATGGCCAGATTTAGATAGCTCAAGCTCATTCTTGAGTGATTAGGATTTCAGAAGGTTTTTGTGAGAGTCATGAAGTTATTAGATGATGTGATAGCCTGGAAAGGCTAGTGTTCATTTTGAAAGAAAACGATGCCTCTCTGGGCTGACCCAGTGGAAGATTCTTTCTAAACTTGGGCATGCCTGATTGGTAAATTCCCACTTATGGGGCATAAGATTTCTATCTCGAAATTTTATCTGGACACATTTCAAAATTTATATATTGCATATGACCACTTAGCTTACCCAACTAATTTTTCTATCATCACCCTATATATAGATCAGCAATTCTCAAACATATTGATCTCTGGACCCCTTTATACTCTTAAAATTTATCGAGAACTTCAAGGAACTTTTATTTACATGGATTATACCTATCAATATTTACCATATTCAAAATTAAAGTGTCATTATTATGAAAACAGTTATGACCTCATAGTTCAGTTGTTTTTCAGTCGTTTTGGATTCTTCTTGACCCCATTTTTTTGGGGTGGGGTGGTTTGGCAGATACTGGAATGGGTTGCTATTTCCTTCTCCATCATTTTATAGATGAGGAAATTAAGGCAAACAGAGTTAAGTGACTTGCCCAGGGTCATAAAGCTAGGACGTGTCTGAGACTAGATTTGACTCAGGATGATGAATTTTCCTGACTCTAGGTCTGTCACTCTGTCCACTGAGGCATCTAACTGCCTTCATGGTCCTCAAAGGGTCTCAGAGATTCCCAAGTGTCTCTGGACCACCCTTTGAGAAGCACTGTTATAGAGATAGGGAGGCCACAAGAATGAAAAGACAATGAAAGTGGGAATGAGGAACTTGGGAAGATATAGGATAAGATGCTTGGCAGATATCTCCAAAGCCATCCAGCCTCAAACTAATTTTAATGGGAAGTCTCTCTGTCTACAAAGATCTGACAAGTAAGAAATGAGGTAGAGAATGACCTCTTTTAATTGGTCAAAAAAATCAGTCTGGGATGGGGATGAAAGGAGTAGTTTCCCTTTTACAAGTCTGTAAGCCTAATCTGGAATTCGTAGAATCAATCAACCAATAAGCATTCATTAAGTGCCTACTGGGTTCCAAGCACTATCCTAGGCAGTAAGAATTCAAATGCAAACAAATGAATGAATGAATGACTAAATAAATAAAACAATTTCTACTCTCAAGAAGCCTACATTCTATAAGATCATATATCTATGTTTAGAAGAGACCTTGGATACATCTAAACCAAATTTCTAATTTTACTGAGTTAGTAACTGAAACCCAGAAAAGTGAAACAATTTATCTAAACCAATGCCAAAATTCAAACGCACCTCTTCTATCTCTAAATCCAACCATGGTTTTCCTGGGCCAATATTCCTCCATACTCTAAAAAGTTGACATAAAATAGGGATTCTTTTGGAACCACGAGTTGGACCAAATGACTGCTCAGGTGTCCTCCAGCTCAGAACAGTTGTGATATGTCTAAATCTCTTGATTTTACAATTGAGGAAACTGAGGTCCAGAAAATGTCCCACAAGAAATAATGAATGATTTGGGATTTGAATCCAGGTTTATTTTACTCCAACTCCAGTATTCTTTATATTATATCAGACTGCCTTTTTATACCCAAATTAAATCTGAATCTTAATAACTTCCACATGTGTTTTCTGGGTCCTTAGAGTTACATGGGAAAGAAAAGGGGGAAATAAAGAAGAGAAGTCCGCTCTTCTTCTAGTGAGTCGTTTGTTTGCTTCTTGAGAGCAGAGGCTATGTATCATTCACTCATTTTCATTTCCCTTCCTCCAAAGCACCCGCCATGGAACCTGAGACTGTCAGATATCTGTCAAATGAAGCAATGTATGAACTGGCCAAGTTTCTTGTTTCTCCTCAATAAAGACTTTCCCTAGAACTCCTAAGGGTGACTTTCCAGACAAGGGTTCATTCTCCTTAACATAGGCAAAAAGGTATAATGTGCTCCTAGAGGCAAATACCTAAATATAACATTGGACTAATTTCCTCTATAGGCCCTAAATTCTTTATGATCCTTGGCCACTTACTCATCATGAGTCATACTTCCACCATCTCTCCCACACAGCTAGTATTTTTAACACTTCAGCATTTCTTGGAGGCATGGCTTTCTGGAGTGTTGGGGGGTTTGGGGGGGTTGGGTTTTTTTGCAGCTATTACCTCAGTATCATCACCTCACCAGACAAAAACTTGGACAGATGTTCAGACACCCAGAGTTACCTAAGAACCAGAGGCCTGTTCTGCTGACGCTAATGGAGACAGTAAGTACCATTGTTCATAGCCTGTTTCTCAAGATCCCTCGAGACAAAAAAGAATGGGTAGGAAAAAGAGTCAAACTCCGAAAAATATTTCTATACATATGTTTACATGAAGAAGAAAAAGTTAGGTCTGCCAGTGCTCCAAAATAATATTCCAAGTACAAGTCAGAACATGTTATTCCCCTGCTCAATAAAACTGTGAATCCTTATTGCCTCTGCTAAATATTATATGTGTGTAGTATGTATATATATATATATACATATATATATTATATATATCAATTACATACATATGTATACAATATAATATATATTTATGTGTATATAGTATATATTATATAGTATTTTATCTTGAGAGTATATATTTAGCATACATTATATATGTTTAAAATGCATGTATACCCACCTATACATATATATAGACATGCACATTTTTGTTTTTTATTTTCAAAATGCTTTATTGATATCTTGATGTCTTTGTGTTTTTTACATCATGATCATTTCCCAAAATTTCTTTCCACTCCACCCTGGAATCTTCCCTTATACTAAAGATAAACAATAAGTCAACAGCTGCACCAATCCATGTACAGTACCTTTGGTAACCATAGTGTCTTTCCTCCCTCTACAAAAGAGTGTTTCATCATCTATCTTCTGGAAAGAATATCCAAACTACATTTCCAGCTTGACTTCACACTTTTTCCCATTGTAAATTCCATGTTTCAGTCAATTGGATGGTTAATTATCACTCCAGTTCCACATTTCATCTCCTGCTTCTATGTATCTGAAGAAGCCATTTTCTGTGCCTGGAATGCATTCCTTTCTCAGCTTGTGCTTTTGAATCTTTTCTTCCTTCATGATTCATTTTAGATGATGTTTATCCTGCGAAGCTTTTTAAATATTACTTCTCCTTGTATCATCAAATTACTGGTTAGTGACTAACTTGGGGATGTAATGTCTCCTCTTTGCCCTGCCCTTGTAGAAATTAGACTCCATGAGGGCAGAGGAGCTTCCCTTTTGTCTCTGTGTCTCCAGTGCAGAGGATCTTCCCTCCCAGTTTGATTTTTTTACTAAAAGGGAATAACTTCTTGAAGAGGCCTATTCATTCACTCAAAGTTAGAATCTGATAAGACCTCAGTCTAAAAGGACAAGGGTCTCCCATTACATCCTAGGTCATCTCCAGTTGTCCCGATGAATATCAGGCCACTGGACCCAGATGACTCTGGAGGACAAAGTGAGGCTGGTGATCTTTCATAGTCCTCCTTCCCTCAAATCAAAGTCACCTGCAATTCATGTCATTATCTTGATATCATGGTCCTCTTTGAGAATGGAGGACAAACACAGCAAAACAACTTTCACATAGTAGAACTGCATACTGAATTAAATCTTTAAACTATATTCTATAAATGTTAACTGTAATTTTATGAGAGTGATAGATTATAGAAATAGTCTATGACTCTGAAGCATGGAGAGATTTGTAAATATAACAAGGGCTCAGTATGCCTTATCTAAATACCTTGGATCTATCCTACCTATAAAGCTCAGAGCTAAAGTAAGGGGAAGAAAGGTCATTGGAAATGGGAAATCAAAACCTCACAGTCAGAGATTCTCCATTTGAATGTTAGCTGGCCATCCTTACTGTATGTAACCTGCATTTCAGTTTCTTCCCTCTGCTTTACAAGGGATGATTTAGCCACAGCAAGATATAGCTGGCAGTCCCCAACAAATACAGGACACCAAATAAAACAGAACCAGGGCCCTTCTGAGTACGTGTTGTCTGCCATGAGGATATTCCTCAATCCTCCATTGAATGGCCAACTCTACTGGATACCAAGAATCAAACATCTTTTGGGAAGTACGCTGTATTTCCAATATTTTTGCACACTCACAGGAAGGATGAGTATGAAAAAATAAGTAATTGACTTGTGTCTTTCTTGAAACTCCTGGATTCAGAGCATATAATGTAGGGCAAGGTTCTGTTATATAACATTTATTTCTTTTATTGATTTTATGCAAAAATAGTAGAACACTATGTATAGTTAAGCCTCACTGTGTGAATGAGTTGGGATGGAGAAAGACACACCATTGTACCAAAGCTGCATGACAAATGTAATGTACCAGAATCAAAGAGAAGGAAGGGTTTTCTCATGGGAAGGAGATTACAATCAATTCTACTTGGTCACCCAGAGATAGGCAGAGATGGGGCAAGAGAAATTTGTCTACTCTCTGAGAACCTGGCACTTCACCAGAATTACCCACCAGCAGGGCATAGCTCCTCAGTGAGCATGAGTCTGGCCCAAGAACCTGAATCTTATTCTTGAACCTGACCAAGATAGTGGCTAGCATACTGGATGGTTAAGTAAAAAGCCAGGACTAAAAACCAGGTCTCCTGAATGATATTCAGTCTGGACATCTTTGCATTGCAATGATACCAATAATCCTGTGCTTAAGACATTATTAAAATATTTTTTTCATGTTAAGCAACACTCAGAGACTCCAATGGCCTCCAGTCTCCCTTAGGAGATAGCCTGGACTCAGTCTATTCCAGAAGTTTAGGGCAGCCACTGATCATGTAATCAGCAAAGGTCTGACCATGTTGTTATATCCAAGGAGGTAATTAGTGACTTAGAGTGGGGCAAACTGACCAAAATACACTAAAGGAATTAAATTTAATTCAAAAAGCGCTTGTTCAGAACCTACTATATGCTAGGGACTCTGTTAAGTATGGGGATACAAAAAGAAGAAGGAAAGAAAAACAACACCAACCCTCCAGGAACTTATGTTCTATTGGAGGGAAGCGATATATGTCTAGAAAATGATAGAATATAAATATAGATGATATAATTTGTAGAAAGAGGGCACTAGCAACTGGGTAATTTGGAAGGAGGAATGAGAAGAGGTGTCCTGTACAAGATGGCATTTGAATTGAACTCTGAAAGCAGCTAAGGATTCCAAAAGGCACAGGGGTAAGAAGGGAGTAAATTCCAGATCTCGGGCACAGCCTGAGGCAACATCATAGGTGGAAGATTAGATAGCATTTACGAGCAACAGAAAGTAGACCAGTTTGGCTAGAAATCAAAGCAGGTGGGGGGGGGGGGGACACGACACAAATAAACAAAGTTTCCAATTAAAATAAGTGTGTTGAGATGAGAGAAGGAATATGAATGTGAGTGTAGTGTGGAAAGGACTCACTGAAAAACTTGCACAGTTTATTGGTAGCTAATCGCCTTGAAAGGGATTTAAGAGAGGTCTCTTTTTTTGTGTTAACCTTCTCAAAATCTTCCTGATAAACCAAACAGCAATCTAATGACAATAAAAAAGAATTTAATTTCATTTCCTTAAAATCAATCCTTCTCCTTGGGTCAAGTCCAATATCTTTGACAAACTTCAGTTGTGACAAATGGCAGATTAGCATCTCTGCCAAGGAGGTCCCTGGATGCAGTCAATCCACAATCATGTTGGAAATCAAGTTTTCATAGTCAAGGAACATATAGAAATTATTTGGCATAAAATACCAATGCTACACTTGTACAGTTAACTAGTAGAGTACCACTATTCGATGAAGTAGAGATAGATTGATGGTTTCTTAAGTAAATATACTCTGAGAAAATATAGCAGTGGCATGAATGGTTGGGAAACATTTGATATGACAACCCTTGAGGTGTATCAATTAGCATTAGTGACAGTTTGGGATAGGTCACTTAGTTTGAGGTGGATCATATCCTGGCCAAGGTAGACCCATCAACAACTTCAGGATGTATATCCACCCCTAGAAGATGAATGATTACTACTTCTCCCCTCTGAGTTCAGGGGGTGACACTAAAAGGATTGAGTTCCTAGTTTAATCACTTATGAGCCCCCACCAGCGTCTATCCCATTATTCATTACCATAACTGTGGGTATTTACTAAGTAGGTATTGCAAAAAACAGTTACAGAAACATCCTTCCCTCTCCTATTTTGAAGGTGTACCCTTCCCTTGCCCATAAAACATCCCTGGATAGCGTGAACTCAAATAGAGAGAGCACATATGAGCCAAGAATAAACATATGGTGCCTGGTCATTGGAAGTCTTTTTCTCCTTCTGGGGAGCCTTCATGAAACTCTTTTATGTATTATTCTCTGCTAGATTTTAAAAGTGAATAACCATTTAGATTCTTAAAGCTGCCCTTCCTTCCATGCTTTGTCTTTGGTGTGTCTCTCTACTTTTAGTGTAGATACTTCTGTCCACCATAGTTGCTACTTGCTCTGATAGATGCCATTATGGACCCCAATGGGAACTATAGATCTTCTGACCTTTTAAAGTTAACAATGTTGTCCCCTGATCAATGGGCAGATCAATGTGTTCCCTCTAAGACCACTCCCTCTCTGAAGTCTTTCACTACTTACCTATAGATTAGATTGGAATCCAAACTAGCTTATTATGGTATTCATAGACCCAGAATTGTATCCACTTTTTTGGTCATTTACAACTCATTTCCTTGTGTGTCCATCATCTGTCTCTACTCAATGATCAGAGCACTTCATTCCTCCCAAATTAATTAAGAATTTATTCACATGTATGTTGAACTCTTAATGGATTGGTTCAATCCAACTCTCTGAGTCTTCTGTGATTACATTAATTAAAATGTGGGTGGAAACCCCATCCTTACACCATAAAGATATATTAAAGTTTCATGTTTGACGGTGACAATCTCTGTCAAAGGCATGTGCCTATCCACTTCCTGTGCACTAAATGGAGAAAGAATCTACATGGCTCTTTGAACACATCTACAGTCTCAGAGGCAGCTAGGTGGCGCAGTGAATAGAACACTGGTCTTGGAATCATAGGGACTCATCTCCCTGAGTTCAAATCTGGCCTTGGATACATACTAGCTCTGTGACCCTGGGCAAGTCATTTAACTATGTTTGCCTCAGTTTCCTCATCTGTAAAATGAGCTGGAGAAGGAAATGGCAAACCACTCCAGGATCTCTGTCAAGAAAACTTCAAATAGGGCTATGAAGAGTCAAGCAGGACTGAAACAACTGGACAGCAACATAGTCTCAAGGATGTTATGAAAACAGTATTATACTTTATATAACCAATGCCTAAGTTGTCACCTCTAAATAAATTTAGTGTGTCCTTTCCATTGATTAGGTAAACTTGAACAAAAATGAAACTTGACCCTTAATGAAAGAAGGAAAACAAGTATTTATTATATGCCAGGGACTATGCTAAGTGCCTTACAAATATTACTCTATTTGACCTGAGTTCAAATGCAACCGCAGATACTTATTAGCTGCGTGACCTTAATTTCTGTCCTCCTCAGTTTCCTCCATTATAAAAGGGGAATTAATAACATCTCTCCTGAAGGGCTGTTGTTGTTGAAAATCAAATGGGAAAATATTTGTAAAGCCCTTAGCACAATGACTGGCACATAGTAGGTGTTTAATAAATGCTTGTTCCTTTCTCTCCCCCTTGGAGGGAGACACTGGAAGTAGCTGAGAGGATCAGGAACCATTTCAAATGTGAGGTTGTATTTGACTTGAACTTTGAAGAAAAGTCGAGGTTTTCTGAGGATGATATGGGAAAAGAATGCATTCCGGGCATGAAGTCTATTCTTGGCAAAAGTGTGGCGAGGGGAAATGGCATTCTGCATGGGAGAAAGAACAAAAAAGTGAATTTGGCTGGGTTTCAGAGAATGTGGAAGCTTTAGGTAAAATGGTTTCCCCTTTCTTATTTGGACATTTTATCTATTGAGCAGTAAAAGAAATGACAGTCATGTAAGACCCACTGAGAAAAGTACCTGCTCAGAGAAAAATCCTTGGGGACAACCACAGTGAGTTCTGAGAGGAGGTAGTCCTCAGAAAAACTTACTGAAGGCAACCACCGCAGAAGTGTCTTGTTTCCCAGCAGCTAATTTACATATCACTACAGCTTTGAGAAAGTCTCAAAACCCTCAAAATAAGAACTTTTTAGTGACTGTGGGACAATTTTATATGGTCTTTGTTTTCCATATATATTAGAAATATGAATTTGGGGTCCTCATCTTAAGATAGAGGTGAGTCTCTTGTCTCACTTGTAGTTCCATAAGGAAGACATTCCATCTCTGGGGCATTTTTTCTGACTATTCCCCGTTCCTGGAATGTTCTTCCCCTTCACCTGGCTTCCCTCAAATCCCACCTAAATCTATAGGAAGCTTTATGCTTTATGTGCCTAAGCTGTCATCTCTATTTATTGTGACCTTTCCATCGGTTAGGTAAACCTGACCCAAAATCATATATTAAATAGATATATTAAAGTTCTATAGGAAGCTTTTCCCAATCTCTCCTAATTCTATTGCCTCCCCTCTATAAATTGTTCCCTATTTATTCCACATAGCTTATTTGTGTATGTATGTTGTCTCTTCCTTTAGATTGTGAGTTCCTTGATGGTGGGGACTATCTTTTATATCTTTCTGTATTCTCAGTACTTAGTACCTGGCAACTAGTAGGCATTTAATATATGCTTATTGACTGACTGACTTCACATAAGGAAACCCTACCTTCAAGGAACAGTCCATTTGAATCAGAAACTGTAGAAACAAAGTCAAGAACCAGTCCAGTTGAGCCTATGTCTCATCACTGAGACTACCCTCTGTTGCTTAAAGAACCCAAGCCCAGCTATATGAGTGGATGATTCATAGAAAAGCAGTCAAAATCAGTAAGAAAGGAACTTAGATACTATACTGCCCTGATGCTCACTAGAGGAAGACAGGCTTTGCATTTGCAAATGAAAGTTGAAATGATGGGGAGGGGGAGAGTTTCACTGCTGGGAGCTGATTGAAGGGAAAAGAATACTCTGTTGTTTAAAAACAATGGTGCTTGTGGAAAGGAGAGGCTTGTCTACTCTCCCCTTTTTTGCCTCCTGTGGCTTAAGCAGAAAGAATATCTCAGAGCCAAACCAAAAAGGCTAATCAGAATAGCATTTCAAATCCCAGGTGAAGAAATCTTCATTTTTGATGAAAGAGTACAGTATTGTCTCAGAGTTCAGTCATGGTATTGTTTAGGTAGAAAGCAGGGAAGAGGTTCTTCCTGAAAATGACTTGTGATGCAGACTATCCCTTAAGGAATCAATCACGTAATCAATTAGAACATTTTTTTAAGTGCTTACTATATGAAAAACACCATTCTAGCCTCTGGGGATATAAATAGAAAAGCCAGTCATCCTCCCTCCAAGCTCCTCACGTTTTAACAGAGGGAGACAGTACATATAGGAGATTTAAGTGACAAGTGAAATTGAAAGGCACCCTGGTCCCTAGGATTTAGCAGCAAAGTCAATATATCTTCTTTAATGTCATTTCCATTAATTGAATCATATCAATTCCTTATATTGAACTATTTGACAGCAGAAAGGATTTAGATGGTAAGAACTTTCTTTTCCAGGTCTTTGGCGGCTGTGCTGTGGATAAATCCAAATCTACAGTTGAAAGTCATGAGCTGCCCTCCTTGCTAGCTTTCTATAAGATCATGTCTGCTTTTTCCTACATACATTGTACACATTGGGAGAAGAGAATGACCCAAGTTTGTGGGTCAACTGTGGTTTTGTGATTATTCTTACTTTGCATTCTCTTTAGTAAATATTTCATGTTGAAGCATTAATATTGCCATCTTGGTTGATTTGCTTTCATAAGAAACACACTGATGACTTAGGAGCTTCATTTGTGAGTAGTAGATCTAGAGTTCTCCCGCATGAGTCATAACCCAAGATCCTACGAGGAAACTGAGCAGCATGGCCATATGCTATGAGATCCCCACAGTTCAATAGCTATCGAGCCCTGATAGAAAGATCCTACAAAGAAGGGAAGCCTGGCCATGCCTGTGCTTCATGTACAGTAAGACTAGGAAAGTAGCTTATAACCAGGTTGTGAAGAGCTTTAAATGAGAAACAAAGGGATTTATAGTCAACAAGGAGACATTGGAGTTTACTGAACCGGGGGAGTCATGTGGTCAGACCTCAACTTTAGGAAAATAACTGGCAGATGGGCAGTGTTCTATAAATGATGATAAAGATAACAGCTAGTGCTCTGAGGTTCATGAAAGTACTTTACAAATATCACATGTCGCCTTAACTTATAATCTTAGAGAACTTCCTAGAGCCCTGAGAGATTGACTGACCTGCCCGTTAGGTGTCAGAGGTGGGACTTGAACCCAAATCTTCCTCATCTTGAGGTCAGTTCCCTATGCACTCTGCCACCCAATCTGTATACATAGTCTGTACAGAAAGAAATCTAAAATAAGATAGGGAATGAATGGGGGGGAGGCAAAGGACAAAGGCTCAAACTGCAGACTTTATGGAGAAAGGACACTAGCAGAAAGCTATGAGTAGTAATGAGAACACCCATATTCCACACAAGGGAATTACTTTATAACTAGGTTGATAGTTACTTTCCCTTTAGAATAAGTGTACTTCCTTTCTTGGGCATTCAGCATTACCAGGAAGGGCCCAAGCACTTTACTTTAGGACTGAAGAAAACAAGAACTGGCATGGAGATGAGGAGGAGCAGAGGAGAGAACCATAGGAGAATATGAGATGGCTCTCTTTAGGTATCATGGAATCAGAATTAGAGTTGGAAGGAATCTCAGATGCTACCTAGTCCAACAATCTCATTTTATAGAAGAAGAAACTGATTGCCAAGGAGGTCCATTTGCCCAAGTTCACACAGGCTATATGAATTAAGGACAGCTAGATTGCACAGTGGATAAAGTGCTGAACCTGGAATCAGGAAGACTCATTTTCCTGAGTTCAAATCTGGCCTCAAACACTTATTAGCTATGTGATCCAGGGCACTTAACCTTATTTGCCTCAGTTTCCTCATCTACAAAATGATCTGGAGAAGGAAATGGCAAACCTCTCCAGGATCTTTGCCAAGAAAACCCCAAAAGGGGTCATAGAAAGTCAGACATGATTGAAACAAGGGAGCAACTACGAGAATTAGAGCCAAGACTCAAACCTAGAGCTTCTGACTCCCAGGCCAGTTGTCAAATGGAAAAGAGATTTGATTGATTCTGTCTGGCCCCAGATGGCAGGGAGAAATTATAGCATCATAGATTTAGAGTTGTAAGGGACTTTAAGGGTCATCAAGACAACCTCACCATTTCTCAGGTGAGGAAAATGGGGTTCAAATAAATGGTATAGTGGACTGAGTTCAGGACTTCAAGTCAGAAAGAGCCTAGCCTCAAACACCACTGTGAGTTCATAGGTTAATTCACTTAACCTCTGTCAGCCTCAGTTTCCTTATTTGTAAAATGAGAACGATAATACCACCTATACTGTACAGTTATTGTGAGAATCAAATAAGATAGCATATGTAAAAACTTTGCAAATCTTAAAGCATGATATAAATATTATTAAGTGACTTATTCTAAGATCACATAAACTAGTAAGTGGATTTGAGTCCAGATCTTCCCAAGTCTAGCCCTTTATGCTCTCCATCATTTTATTTTGAATCAGTATAAAGAAATTAATTTAGATTCGTGCTAAAAAACAGTGGGATAACTTGGGGGATTATAAGGTCACCTTCATTGAAGGTGATACAGAGGGAATTCCCTTTCAGGTATGGGTCAGACTTTATGGCATCCCTTCCAACTCAGATCCCAAGAGAATGTAACATTTCTTCAATGACTTTCCTAAAGATATAGAGCTCTGTATACTGCAAAGTGATATATTCAAATATAGGGCATAATTATTTCTCAGAATTTTTTTTCATTAAAATAGTCATTTGTGGGTCATAGGACCATAGCTACAGAGCTAAAATTGCCCTTGAAGGTCACCCGATCCAAACTCATCATTTTACAGATGAGGAAACTGAGGTGTAAAGATGTTCGGTCATACAGTTAATAGTTGGCAGACTAGGAAATGAAACCCAGGTTATCTCAGTCTAGATCAAAAACCCTTTCCACTGCCCCACACTGCTTTCCATGGAGAGAGTTGCTTCCAGTATGGCTTTGTGAAGGGGGTAACAGCAATACATAGCCTCTCATGAAACAGAAATCTCAGGTTGGCTCAGTCTCCATTCATATCAACAAAATTTTCCAAGCCTTAAGCTCTCCAAAGCATATCCTTGAGTCCAACCAGTACAGTCTGAAGGATTATGTAGATTTTAATCACAGGCACAGATTACTGATGTCTTTTCAGTTTTGCTCCTGTGTTTACTAATTAAAATTGCTGAGCAGGCTAAGCAGGTTTTCCCTGTCAGTTTGCTAAGGCTGATTTAGCAGCAATAGTCCCAGGCTCACCCAGTTGTAAATAGCAACACCCAAAGACGACTCTGAGAGGCTCTTGGGGGTGGGGTGGGATAGAGGAAGTTTGGATGTATATTATCCTCCATCCGTCTCCTAATATATTTAATATTCTGGAGCAAAGCAAAAAAAAGAGAGAGAGAGAACTAAAGGTTATGAGGAGAGTATTGTGTCAATTCCATTTCTCTTGCTAAATATGAAATTGATTTTTTAAACAGTGAGACATATGGACCTCTTTTATCTCATTGGTACAAACCCCAAGTCTCATCAGAAATCTTTTAAGTGCTCTGAGGTTAGAGCGAGCACAAAAGAAACTTCAAATGCTAGCCCTGCAATTTGAATTTTTTTTTTAAGGTAAATAATGGATATGGTAGAACCAGCTAGCCTCAGCTTGTCTAAAGAGAAATGTCTATAGCTAAGTTGAACTGGGGATCACTGAAGAATTGGAAAAAATCATAGACTAGTAGGTTCAGAACTGGATGGCTCCATAGAAAATTGCCTGTCCAATCCCTCATTTTACAGATGAGGAAACTGAAGCTCAGAGAGAAATGTCAAGGTTGCACAGTTAACCAGCAGTACAGGAAAGAATCTAACCTAAGCTTTCTGACTCCACATCCAGAATTCTAAGATTCATGTGAACGTTAAAGACAAGGCAAGCCCATATTTTGAACCCAGAATTTGATGTTTTCCTTTAAAGTTTCCCCCTTTTTCCCCCAATTAAGTTAACACAGAATGAGAGATCCATGAAGACAGGAAAGTAGGTTTGCCATCATCAACAACAACCATAGTTATTTATTTAAAAAAAAGTCAGAAAATCAAAGATTGAGAAGTATAAGGAAAATTAGAGGTTTAGCCCCCTCTATTTGAGAAAGTTCAGGGTCATTCAAAAACTAAGGAGACAGCTATACATGAACCCCAGGACTTCAGTTCTAGAAGTTGAGTTGAGAAGCTGAGATATATAAACGGAAAAAAATGGTGCATGGCAGTCCATAACAGTGTATACAAAGTGCTACATTCATTCATTCAACAAATATTTAATATAATGTAGAAGGTGTTTATTAGGGGTATAATACATGACTCTTACCTTCATATATAAATATATATGTGCGTGTGTGTATATATATGCATAATACATTTATTAGAGGTATAATACATGACCTAGAGAAACTAGGTTGTGCCATGGAAAGAATGTTGAATCTAGAGTAAGGAAGACACTTACTAGCTGTGTGACCCTGTGAAAGTCACTTAACCCTGTTTGCCTCAGTTTCTTCATCTGTAAAGTGACCTGAAGAAGGAAATAACAGTATATTTGCCAAGAAAACCCCAAATTGGGTCATGATGAGTAAGACATCACTGAAAAATGACTCAACAGCAACAAAAAGAAAATCTATAACCTAAAATATGTTATATCATGTGATATAACAGAAAGTACATATATATATATAACATTATATATAATATATATTAGGTCCTGTTATATCACATGATATAGCATAAAGAACAGTAGGACATGAGAAAAATATTCCATTATTGAACTTTTCAGCACACTAAGGAACATTTTAGAATGTGGTTAAAATTAAATTAGAAATAAGTAGATTCAAAAAAAGTGCTCCTTTTGAGGAGAGAGAGATTGTCTTTGGGCAAGGTAGGACATTCTCCTTCAGTTTTGACATTCTGAGTATAGGAATAAAATGATCCAACACTTTTTAATTTTCTAAGGGCCAGAGTTACTCTGTGCTCCTGGGGGGTCACAAAGGGGAAGAAGGTATTTATTGGCTAGCAGAACCGGGCATATAAAAATGGGAAACATAATATTCCCTCTCCTCAAAAGTCTCCCTTGCATCAGCCATCTCCATGCCTGCAATGTACTTCCTTCTCACCTCTGCCTCATAGAATCCCTCTCCTCTTCTACGATATAGCTCAGACATCATTTTCTACCAAAATAAATCCTAAAAAACCTGACTTCAAATCCTCCCCCAGGCACTATGTGATCCTGGACAAGTTGCAAATGTCAGTCAGCCTCAGTTTTACCATTTGTAATATGGAATAATAATAGCACCTACCTAACAAGGTTGTTGTGATGAAGAAAGAAACTAATATATGGAAAAGTGCTTTGCACATCCTTAAGTGCTAGGCAAATGTGAACTATCATCATCTTCATTATGTCATCATCATCGTCATCATCATCATCATCCCTGTCTTTGGTCATGGGCATCTTTGTCATCTTTGGGGACGTCTTAAAGGGCATGTCAATCAAGTATGGGTTAAATGAGATCCCTTCTATTCTGTCCAGGGTCAAATCTAGTATGCTCTGTTCGACTTTTAAAGTCCTTCCTAACCTCGCCCTCCTACCTTTCCAGTCTTCTTGTTCTTGACTCTCTCTTAGGTACTCAACTCCTTTGTTTCTTTTCCAACTCTGGGCATCTTCACTGGCTGCTCCCTATATGGTGCTTTCCCTCTTCATCTCTGCCTCCCTATTTCCTTGGTTTTTTTCAAAGATTAGCTAAAGTCCAGTAAGGTGGGACTTCCTAGTCCTCTAGTTCTAGTGCCTTTCCTCTGTTGAGTTTTTCCAATTTATCTTGTTTATAACTTTGTACCTATTTGTTTGCGTGTTGTCTCTCCCACGAGCTCCCTGAGAGCAAGGACATTTTTATTTTATATTAATTTTTGCCTTTCTTTGTACCCTTAGTGCTTAGTACAATGCCTGGTGCATAGTAGAAACTTACTAAATGCTAGTTGACTGTTCTACTGATTGACTCCTGTTGGTCCCTCCTGCCTTAGAGACTCAGATTTTGTCTACCTAAGGCCACAATCATTTCCCTAGCCTTCCTCAGAGGAAGCAGCCATTTATGCCTCACCATCCCCACCAGCTCATCTTGGGTTGCCACTCTCAAGTTGCCCCAAGTGTTGACACTTTCAAGTGATTAGATAGGACTGAGCAAAGGGAATGTTTGCAGTCTGCAGGGAAGAGTAGGGAACAAAAATAAATATAACATCTCATTAAAAAGTCCTGAATGTGCAGAACAGATGGTGACCAAATGCTGTGGTTAGATAAGCAGTCACTTCAAAGGGAAATGGCAACCAACTCTGGGCCCGTAGAGTAACTGTCTACTTTCAGGCAAGTCAGACAATTCGCCATTTTTTACATTAAGGTAATGCCAGAGGCAGCCTTCCTTATTGTTATTGTTTCAGGCTTTTAATAATTACCCCAGGGCAGCCTCCCTGCCAATGACCCTTCAAATTACACCCTCAGTTCAAATTGCTCCAGTTTCAGGCAAGTCCTTGGCTACACCCTAAAAGCTTCCTTTCTCAACACAGACCATTATTGATGACTCTGGGTGAGCACCTCCATCCTCCCCCACACAAGGGCAAGAGGCTACACACTCACTGTGGTGTGGTCTGGATCCACCCAAGCGTGAGAACAAAGAAACAGCTGTACTATGGGGAGCAGGGGGTTAGGGAGAGGCTTACTCAGAAGACCACATACAGCCTTAGTGCTAAAGGCCGGAGGTGGAGGGAAAGGATTGAAGAGAAAGGTAAGAGCCCCTATCCTGGCCTCTGCTACACACACCTACAGATGTCTAGATGACTCAAATCTCCAAGTCTCCAGCAGAGGCCCCTTTTGTCATAAACTACTCAGCAGACTGGAGTTCTTGGGGCATCAAAGGGCCATGTTTGACGTTATCTATATCTATTTTGTCATTCAGTCATTTTAGTCATATCCAACTCTTTATGACCCTGTTGGGGTTTTCTTGGCAAAGATAATGGAGTGGTTTGCCATTTCCTTTACAGATGAGAAAACTGAGGCAAACGGTATTAATTGACTTGCCCAAGATAACAAGGTCAAATTTGAACTCAGGTCTTCCTGACTCCAGGTCCATTGCTCTATCAATTGCCCTTTCTAGCTGCCACAACACCAAAATTAGAGACTGTTCCATCTGTATTGTAGCAACCACTGACTACAGGACCAACTGAGGGAAGGTCCTTCTGTTCAATCAATCAACAATCAATAAGCATTTACTAAGCCACATGCCATGTTAAGCTCTGGGGGAAAAAACAACAACAACAAAAAGGTGAAAAAAGAATTCTCTGAGCTCAAAGAGTTTACAATTGAATGAGGGAAGGGGTTCTTTCAAAATTGTCTTCAAAATATTTTTTTCAATATTAGATTGTTCTTCAGGTTCTGCTCATCTTACCCTACAATCATAATTCCAGAGGCCCAGTGATGAAGTGTGATAAGTTTTACTAAGTTTCAGAGGTGGGATTTGAACTCCAGTCACCTCATTGCAGAACAATGTTCTTTCTATTGTACAATACTGCTTTTTAAATCATTGTTTCCCCAATTACTGATATCACAGCATTAGGAGGATCCAGAACCACATACCAACTCCGGTCTTAAAACCCAGATTGGGTAATGTCTGCTGCCTATCTTACCTACTCTAGTACCCACTCACTTTTTATTCTCGTAAGTCAAGGCTCAAGACTCCTCTGCCAGGACTCACCCACAAAACATTAATATTGCCACAGCAAGATTAATGGACTTGCACATAAAGATACATCCTCATTCTCATGTCTAACCTGGGTATAGACTTAGAAGAAGATCTTGGAAGAATCTATCAATCATCTATCTACCAATCCATTCATCTATCCATTCATTTATTTAATAAACCTTTTAGCTTTAAATATTTATAATTCTATAGCATTTACTTTCAGTTAATCTGTAAAGTATACGAAGATATATGACACTGCCTTCAAGAGACTTAAAATCTCATAGGGGACGGAAGATATAAACACATAGAATGGGAAGTGGTATAATTGTAAATGCCATGGAAAGTGTCATAGGAGTTCAAACAAAGCTGTTATCACTAATTGGCTATGAAGGGCAACAATCAAGGAATACTTCAATGAAGGAGTTGGGATTTGAGCAGGGCAATGAAGACTGATAGAATTTTGATAGGAGGAAATGAGGAAGGGGAAAACATTCTTTTTTTATGAAATTATATACAGATTTTTTTAAATGCATTTAATAAATTTTTAAAATAAACTTATTTTCAGTTTTCAGCATTCATTTCCACAAAATTTTGAATTTCAAATTTTCTTCTCCTACGCCAGGACAGCATGTATTCTGATTACATTCTCCCCTCCAATCTGCCTTCCCTTCTATCATCCCCCCATGACCTTCTCTACTATTTTCTAGTAGGCTAAGAAAGATTTCTATACCCCATTGCCTATATATCTTATTTCCTAGTTGCATGTAAAAGTGATTTTTAACTTTCATTTTTAAAACTTTGAGTTCTACTTCTCTCCATTCTCTCCCTTCCCTCTACCCTCTCCTCCCCAACTACCCTCATTGAGAAGGCAAACAATTGGATACAAGTTATACATGTGTAGTCATGCAAAACACTTCCATAACAGTCATGTTGTGAAGGACTAACTATTTTTCTCTATCCTGTCCTGTCCTCCATTTATTCTATTCTCTCCCTTGACCTGTTCCTCTACCAGTGTTTGCTTCTGATTATCCCTTCCCCCAATCTACTGTCCCTTCTCTATTATCCCCCCTCTCTTATCACCTTCCCCCCCTGCTTAAGGAAAAGCATTCTTGATAGAGTTCAGGGTAATTGAAAGGGGAAATCACTTAAAATTCTTCAGACCAAGTGAAATATACATTTAGGAAGATTAATTTAGCAGCAATGTGTTGACTAGATTAGAGGAAGAAAGGAAATAAGTATCTATTAAGTACCTACAGTGTGCCAGGTTCTAAGCTAAGCACTTCACAAATATTATCTCATTAGATCTTTACAACAACTCTGGGAGGGAGGTGCTACTGAGATAGATAGAAGTTAAGAGATTTTGCCAAGGTGAAACAGCCTGAGGCTGAGGGGTTAGATGTAAAAGATGTTGTGAAAGGTTAATTAACAGAACTTGGTGATTGACTAGATGTGGGGCGTGAAGAAGAGGAAGGGCCAAAGATTATTCTTGGTTTTAAGCCACCCATGCAAATGGTTTTACCATGGACAAAAATAGGAAAGTTGGGAGAAGGAATAGTTTTAGGATATAGAAAGAGATGAAAGATTTTTTTCCCCCAAAGTTTAAATATGTGATAACTTGATGGATCCATTTGATACAATTTTCCAGTATAGCCAGCCTCCTAGCCAGCCATAGACAGGAAAAAAATCCCAAAATAATTACAAGAAACTAATTATTTAAAGTATTAGAAAACACTAGGTTGTATGTTGGTTAGAACAGTAGATTACATGGAATAAGAGCTATCACATAGAATAGAGGAAAATTTGGTGTATTTTCTCACATGTAAAATGAAGGATTTGGGCTGTATAGTCCCAGATATATCTTCTGGCTACAAAACTGTGAACAATAAACATGCTAGTTAAAAAGAGAGACCACAACCCAATGGCCAATTCACCTGGTTCAAGGAACCAATCAAAAACCATAGGAAAAAAAATTCCCATCTTAATGTTATGGACCTTTTTTCAAGGAACAATCATTTCCAACAGACACTAAATGGCCGATAAATCATGGGGCCAAAAGGCCAGGCAAAGCTGGCTGTTCTTGATGGTTGACTCCACCCTCACTGCAGAAGGCAGACAACATACAAAACGTCAGAGTTTCGAATCTGAGAGTCAAGAAATGGACAGATATATTTGTAGGAAATGAAAATTTGCTCTTTTGCAGGTTTCAAAACTGCAGGGGATTTTTCAAGATTTTTTTCTTCTGTTACAGTAAGAAAAGGTACACATGATCTTTTGTGTATTTTTATAGTGTTGGATTGAAAAACTTCAACCATGAACCAGCCTTTAATGCTATCACTACTTTTTTCTCCATTGCTGCTGTCCTAGCAAAATTCAAGTATGACCAGCTACTATTTATAAATTGAATCAATTCAACTCAAGATGCTATTCAGTTCTACTGTGTACCAGTCACTGAAAGTCACCCTTCCTCACACCTATCTCTTGCAATCATTAATTTCCTTCAAGACTCATCACGTCATCCAAATAAATATTTTTCCATTGACTTTTGGGCCAGGTCAGCTAACTGGATTTTCCTTTCTGACCCAAATAACCTTTTTTGTGACAACAGAGGGCAGCCAGAAGAGTGAAATGTATTCCTTCTGTGATTGGCCCAAGTAAAAGACACAAAACTCCCTCCTGGCCTGAAGCCCTCCTATCTCTCCAAAACAGAGCACTGCATTCTCTGTTTGCACAAGATCTATTCGATCGATCAATCTATCCACAAACATTTAGTGAGCACACACTGTGTGCTGGGCACCACACCAAATACTGCACATACATAGACCAAAAAATGAAATAAGGCCTCTGACACCAATGACAGCCAATGTGTACACCTCACCTTAAGGTTTCTGAAAGGCCTTGTATCCATTGTTTAGCTTAATGCCTTTCTAAAAGGTATATTCACTACAGGTGCCATTGATTGTTCAGTCATGACTGACTCTTCAAGACCCAGTAGACCATCTCTCACCAAACCCTTGTCTCCTCCACTACCTCCTGAAGTCTGTCCAAGTTCAAATTTCTTGTTTCCATGATATTATCTATCTGTCTCATCCTCTACCATTCCATTTTCTCTTTGCCTTCAATCCTTCTCAACATCAGAGTCTTTTCCTATGACATTCATCTTGTTATGTGACCAAAGAATTTAAACTTCATTTTCAGGATTTGATCTTCCAGTGGAAAGTCTGAATTAATTTATTTAACTATTAACTAATTCAGTCTCCTTATTGTCCAAGGGACTCTCAAAAGTCTTCTCCAGCACCACAATTTCCAAGCATCCATTCTGCTGCACTCAGTTTTCCTTGTAGTCCCCTCTCACAGCCATATCTTGCTACTGGAAAAACCATAGCTTCAACTATATGGATCTTTGTCATTAGGCCCATTTTAAAGGTAAGGAAACTGAGCCTCAGAGAGGTTATACTTGTCTACATTATACATTCAGAAAGTGTCGGAAACCAGATGTAAACCCTGGTCTCGCCTAATTTGAAGTCCAGAGCTTTTTCTACCATCATGCTGAACAAATTAGTTCAGGATAGTTTGAGGATTTTCAGAGCATTAGAAATGTAGAGTTGGAAGGGACCTTAGAGGTAGTGTGGTGTCATGGGCAGAGAGTCAGGAATATGACTCAAATCTTGCCTCAGGTGCTTCCAAGCTGGGTGACCCTAGGCAAATCACTTCACCTATATCTGCCTCAGTTTCTTTACCTCTAAAATGAAGGTGTTAGACACAATGACACACAGCTAAGTTCTCTTTCAACATTAAATCTACAATCCCATAATCTAGTCCAAGGGTTAGAGAACTCCAGGCTGCCAGATGCTTTTGTATAGTGTATTTAAAAATGTAAATACAATTCTTAGCTCACAAGCTGAACAAAAACATGTCGTTGGATTTGGTCATTGAACTATACTTTGCCCATTCTTGATCTAGTCTTAGCCCCTCCAGAACTTAGCACAGTGGTCAGCCCATAGTAATAAAAATAATAGCCAACATTTATATGTGCCAGTCACTGAGCTAAGTGTTTTACTATTATTTAATTTGAGTCTCACTACAACCCAGGGAGGTAAGTATGAATATTATCCCATTTTACAGATGAGGAAACTGAGGCAAACCAGAACCATACTTCACAATGATCTCATTTGGTCCTCATGACAACTCTGGGAGGTGAGTGCTATTATTGCCCCAATTTTACAGATAAAGAAACTGAGGCAAATGGTGGTTGAACGACTTGATCAGGGTCATATAACTAGTAAGTATCTGAGGCTGTAACTTAACTCAGGGCTTCTTGCCTCCCAGGGCCAGTGAACCACATGAATGCTTATTGATTGTACATGACTTGAGGCTCAACCAGGTGATATAACTTAGCCCGCAGGCAGTAAGTGACAGAGAAAATATTGGAATCTACCTCCTCTGGCTCCAAATACTAGCTTCTTTCCACTATAGCATGCAATGAAGAAAATGGACTAGCTCCTATCTTAACATAATTAGATTTGGTCTGCTTTAAATTCTAGGACTTTTCTAATCTAAAAGACAGCACTGCAGGCAACTCTCCAGGACTATAGGTTACAAAAAGTTGTGACAGATGCATGGGTGGGGGAGCCTTCCTTATAGCAAGTAACCAAAGTCTGAGCTTTTTAAGAGAATATCGTCATCATGTTGGCTGTATACAATTTGAAATGTGCTGTGTACAAATTTGTGTGGTAGGTAACTAGCCATGTTACATGAGCTTGTGTCCCTCTCCTCTCCTTTCCCCTCCCCTCTCCTCCCCTCCCCTCCCCTCTCCTTTCTCCAGAACCATTATTATGCACAGGAGCCTAATATCCAATACAGTGGGGTGGGGGAAGGGGTGGGGAGTATAGCCAGGAACAACATTGACTCGTTGGCAATGAGCAAAGATCCTTTGTTTCAGTGGTGGGAGGGAAGGGCCTCTCTTCTCCCATGCTTGAGATTTACTTTTTGCTATGTGCTATTATACACAAATACAATTTTCAGATCAAAATGAGCAGACCAGTAAGTCCACATATCAAAAATGTCAAGGAAAAAATGTTTAAAAAACCAGAAATCTTTAATTTTGTTCTTTAATTTCCAAATTTGTAAGAGTTTGTTACAGACCTTTTCCTCCCAATGCTGGTCTCCCCCACATTCTCCCTGTATTTATTCCAGGCATTTTCTGGAGCCAATTCAAATCAGTTAAGAGAGTTGGTTGTTAAATTTTCTATGTGAGAATTTATACCTCGAAAATTAGCAACTGCAGTAAATCAAGACTGATTTATAGTTTTATGGATTATTTAGATTTAAGAAAGTGATAGAGAAAATGTTAATAATGTAAATTAAATGTAGCAGGGTGTCCTGCATTCATTTTCCCCTCCACCCCCATCCCCAGCCAATTATTAAACATTTACCAGTGCACTCTTGGTTGTGCCTACCCTGTGCTCCAAAGGACAAGGGGAAGGGATAAAGCTTTACTGTCTGTATCGATATCAAGGAAAGAAGAGTGTCTGGCCTAAGAAAGAGGCAGGACAAGGCTAGGAGAGATGAGGAATCATAAGAAATAAGAGTAGTCTGGCTGGGAGAGCTCAGGAAAAAAATATCAGGAACCAAATGAAAATTAAATAGAAGTGTTATCTCTGGTTCTATAGAAGTTGTTTCCAGCTTTGGTATTCCATGAGAGAACTTTAAGATCATTAATCAACAAGTGTTTATTAAACAATGTCTAATTGGGGCAACTAGGTAATACAGTGGAGAGAGAACTCCAATAAAGACTCTTCCTTAGTTCAAATCTGGTATATATTTACTATATGACCCTGGGTAAATCATTTAACCCTGTTTGCCTCAGCTTTCTCATCTGTAAAATGAGCTAGAGAAGGAAATGGCCAATCACTCCAGTATCTTTGCAAAGAATACCCCAAATGGGGTCACAAAGAGTCAGACATGACAGCACTAATCATGTCTAAGTCACTCTACTAGGATTTAACATTGGGGGTTCAACAGCTCTAAATCTATGCTCTTGTGATGATCCTAGATGATGACTGGATACCCCTGCACTCTCCATCACCTCTGAACCAGAGACAGCTCAATGGTGATTGTCTAAACGAAACTCACAGTACAGTTAAAAGACATGCTTGTTTGTAGCAAGTTCTGGAACAGGCAGTGTTTTAGTGGCAAAAAAAAGTATGCACCTAGGACACAAAGCCTGCTAAACCTGCCCCCTCAAAAAAGAGAATTGGGGAAACTATCATAGCAGGATCTAAAAAAATCCTCAAGCAACTGGTATGCATGATTTCTGAAGTGCTATCAGTTGACTGTGAAGGATCACAGAAAATGTGCCACAGAATTGAAGACCAAATGACCATATTTTCAAATATGGTCAGAGAACAAAGACTAGATGCTATAGACCAGTCACCTTAAGTTTGATTCTAGGCAAAATTCTAGCATTTAATATTCATGGGATGGTTAGTGATCATCTAGAAAGGGAAGCAGGGGTCACAAAAAGTCCTTAAGCTGAGGATCGTATTGTCTATAAAAGGAATAGGGAGGTCCCTTTGCTTCTAATCTTGCTCCCAGGGGGGCTTTTGTTTTTATTTGAGTTCTATTTTTTTTTTTGCTGTAGTTTGTTTTTACATCACCTTCATTTCCCAATATATTTCTCCCCTGTCCCTACAAACAGGTTTTCTTTCTGACAAAGAATAAAAAAAAAAAAAATGAAAGAGAGGGAAAAGTCAACCAATCTGACAGTTCAAGTAGTATTCTACACATATAGCTCCTCACATCTGAAGAGAGGAGAGGAAAACATTTTTTTTCCATTTTTCTTCAAGACTGAGTTCCTTGCTCATTATTAATTTCATAGCATTCAGTTTCTTTTTTATGTAGTTATCCTTCCCATTTACACTGTTGTAGTCATTGTGCATACTGTTTTCTCTGACTTAGCATACTGTGTTCTACTAACTTCTCTCTGTATCAGTTCATAATTCTTCCCATTCTTCTCTGAATTTTTCATATTCATAGTTTCTTACAGAACAACAATTTCCCATTTTATTAAAATATCCTGTATTATCTAGTCATTCCCCACCCTAAGGTCATTCACTCCCTCCCCCCCACCTCCCCCCACCTCTGCTCTTTTGATGTATATGGAGTTTTTTCCTATCTCCAATTCCTTTGGGTGATATTCCCAGTAGTAAAAGCTCTGGGTTAAAAGGTATAAATATTTTTATCACTTCTCTGGTGTAATTCCAAATTGCTTCCCAGAATGATTGAACCAATTTATAGCTATCCTAGAAGTATATTAATGTTCCTGTCTGTAGCTCCAATAACATTGACCATTCCTATCTTTTGTCATCTTAGCCAAATTGATGACTGTGAGGTAAAATCTCAGTATTCTTTTGATTTCAAATTCTCTGATTCTTAATTTTTTCACATCATGGTTATTCTTTAAAAAAATAGTAACTACCTCTAGTGTGAATTTTATTTTTAATCTTTGACTTTAACCCTTAATCCTTAAGGTCATGGGAAGAAATTGAGTTGGCAAAAAATTGAGTCACCAGACTAGAAGAAAGGACTTTGGAAAGTCATGAATGACAAAGATCCAAACTAAAGTTTGTACTATCTCCAAAAGTCCAGCTATTATCTACCTAATGTCCTACATGTGCAAAAAAAAATAGATATAAGGGAATAGATTTTTAGGTTATTGAATAATTAATCAGCCTTTGGCCAATGAACTGAAAGATAAGTACTAGATAAGCAAGGTCAGAAAACACAGGAGAAAGTTTAATACAGTCTAATCCATTCACCCAGAATCACAATGTGTTCCAGTGGAAAGAATCTTGGACTTGAAGTCAAGAGCATCTCTGTCACTTACCATCTGTCACTTACCAGCTGTGTGACCTTGGGCACATTCTTCCTATCTCAGTCTCAATTTCTTTCTCTGTATAATGAGGGATTTGACTCAGTGGCCTCTCATGTTGCTTCCATAAGCTCAAGATAGGAATGGGAAATTGTCTACATTTTACTTGTGAAAATGAGAAGAAATAAGCTGATAGAAGGTGTTTCTTTAAGAGTCAAAACAAAAATTCTAGCACATCTCATAGAGTCAGAACAGATTTGACCCCAATATTCAGAATTTTCTGTATCTCTAGTACTAAGTCTCAATGATGATCCTTAGTCTCTGAGAAATTCTAAAATACCTTCTGAATTCAAGAAAGATGCCAGAAAGTTCAACAAAATCTTTACTGCTAAATATATTTTATTATAGTCTCTAAAAATGGCCAATCCATGTAGATAGGATTTTGGTGAGGAAAGCATGGGAGCAAGAGGGAAAAAGAAAGGATAGAGAGAGAGAAAAGAAAGTAGAAGAGGAGGAGGAAGAAAAGGGAAGAGAAGCTTAACTAAAGGGACATCTATTTATTGAGGAATGGCTAAGCCAATTACATTATATAAATGCAATGGAATATTATAATGTCAGAAGAAATGATGAAATGGACAGTTTCTAGAGGAACCTAAGGAAACCTCTATGAACATCAGTGCAGGATGAAGTGAACCGAACAACGAAAACAATTTACACAATGGCAAGAGCTTTATAAATAAAAACAGTTTTGCAATACTAGAAATCTGACCAGTCCAATCAAATCACTAGTCCAGAGGACTAAGGATGAAGCATTCTACTCACACAATGGCAGAGAAGTGAAGAACTGTATTTTAGGGCACTGTCAATATGGAAATCTGTTTCATAAGATGACTCATTTTTGTCATGAGGGTTTTATTTTCATTTTCATTTAATATTCAATGGGGTAATTGTAAAGGACAGATCATAAATGCATACAAAAATAAATAAATAATTTTAAAAGCCCTGCCTTTGTCATTTACCATCTGGGTGACCTTGAGCAAGTTATTTAACTTATCTGGTTGCTGCAGTTTCTTCATCGGTAAAACGAATTGGCTGAACTAGATATCATCTGAGTCTTTTCTAGTTTTAGATCTATAATTCTCTTATTTGGTCTCTCTAATGGATCTTACGTACAAGGATAAAGTAGGCTACATAACTTTTGTTAAAAAACATTAAAAAAAAAGTGTGTTGATGAAAGGAGTCCCCAGTTTCATTAGTCACTACCATTTAAATAAACAAATAAATACATTTAAGGTCTCTGAAACATGAAAGCCAGTATATTGCTTTGCACTGTCTCCCTAGGAAGAATCTTTAAAAACTAAGTCACACCCAGCTGCCTCATTCACAACAATGATGGGCCCCACAAAGCCCAGAGCCAGGGCATTATTCCAGTTTGCCACAAACCAGGAAGGACTCTGCAGAAAAGATAAAGTAGATGTGGGATCTTTCAGTTATCCAGAATAGTAAATTAATTACAAAACCCTTTTCCTCAAACTACTGAATAAATGGGGAGGTTACTATTAGATGATGAACCAAACCCACATGTAACTAATTCTAATACCACATTTAATGTAGATTTTATGTCAGTGGCTCCACTGACTTCTAGAAGCCTTATTCAGCTATCACAATGCAGTTAGGATGAATTAAGAGGTTATATATCCCCATTCATCTTGAAACTCATGCCAACAATTCTAAAATGCATCACCTTCAGAACTGGTGCTCACCCTGAGTTAATCTAATACCACCTTGAGTTTACTTACCCTGCTGCCCCAGAGATTTCAACAGAAGAGGCAGACTGGCCAACTAATGCTGAAAATAACAGATCTTTACTTAGCGTGTCTTAAATGACTCAAGATCCTTAGACATCCACAGTCATGAGAAGGGGAGTAAAGGAAGAGATAAAGGGGGCCCTGGACACATAGCTATGACTACATTCACAGAGGGGAGAGGATACATCCACATTTTACCCAGTTAAGGAGAGTCTGGACCTCAGGGTGCATAGACAATTCCAGAAAAGAAGGAAGAGAAGGTAGAAACAAATCGGGCAGGTCTAGAGCAGGGCTTTTTTATCTGGAGCCCATGAGTTTTTTAAAAAATGTATATTTTGATACCTATTTCAACATAAGTGGTTTCTTTTGTAATCCTACACATTTTATTCTTTGCATTTAAAAATGATTCTGAGAAAGGCATCACCAGACTCCACAAGACATCCGTGACACACATAAGGGTAAGAAACCCTGGTCTAGAGAAAACACAGCATGTCACAAGAAAGAGTGGGATCCCAGCCCCCTAAATAAAGGGGTTTTTTGGTGGGGATTACCATATCTACTAAGCTACCTTTTCTCTCTTAGGCTCCTTCCAATCATGTCAATCTCTTCTCCTCCCACTGCTGAACTGCTGTTTCATTGGAGTTTGTCCAAAGTTTCTAAAGATTGTTCTTGAACCTCAAAGTATTATGGATCAGGTCCAAGGGCCTTGGCCATTTAAAATTGGAGCTATTAATCTAATCTGGTGTTGCTATTTTATTTAGTGTAAGATAAACTGTAAAGTGCATAGAATTACCACAAGCCGGATGCTGAGAACAAATCAAAAATTCCCCCAAATGAGTAATTCCATCAGAGAATTCAATTATACTGTAAGGTATTAGAGCAGGCACTTAATTCTTTGAGCAAAGTTTTCCAAAAATACAGAAACAGGCACCTTAGCATTTCTCCCTCAAAAATGAAAGAGCATTATTCAACCAGGACAAGGCAGAAGCTTCCCTCTACTTTCACAATATTAAGGCTTTCATCCTGTGATTCTCTTTATCCTATCCCTCACCTTCCTGACTTCCTCAGTGTCTCTGGGGATCTATTTAGCAGCCCCTTATTTACAGTCTTAGAAATGCAGGAACACGTGCTTCTATCCTGGCATTTAAAATAGCCACCACACAAATTATCCTGTTGCTTTAAAAGGGGTGTGTGACAGTTTAGCTGAACCAATGTTGTTCACAATGAGAAATTGCCTCCTCTCTAACAATCATGAATTCCTTCCCATGAGTCAGTGGGGCTGATGGCTTTGTTTGCATCAGAATGAATGAAGTAGTAATTGGGGACCTCTTAAAAAATAACACTTCCCCCTCTTTTGCATCTGGGCCACTCATCTGCTCTCAACATCTTAAAAAGAAGAAAAAAAAGATATCTGATGGGGTAATTTATCTTGGGATGGAGGTTCGGGTTCAAGGGGAGTCTTCAAGCAGAGAGTGGGAAACCAGCTGTTGGAAGCATTATGTAGTGGATTCATGCTTCAGATATGGATTGCACTAGTTGGTTTCTGGGCTTCAGTTGTTGTTCAGTCGTGTCGGACCCTTTGTGACTTCATTTAGGGTTTTCTTGGCAGAGATATTGGAGTGGTTTGCCATTTTTCTCCAACTCATTTGACAGATGAGGAAACTGAGAGAGGCCATCAGGGTTCAGTTACTTGCCCAGTATCATACAGTTAGGAAGTGTTTAATATGAGATTTGAACTCAGGAAGATGAGTCTTCCTGACTCCAGGACCGGCACTCTATCCACTATACCATATGGTTTGAGTTTATTCATCTGTAAAATGAAGGAGTTGGATTACATAACACCTGAGGTATTTTCTTACTCTAAATCTATGCTGTTATGACTGTGGACAATACATTTCACTTGGACAATACTCTCTTGGACTGCTTCCTCATATGTAAAATGGTGGGTTGGATTAGATGCTCCTTCCGGCTTCAAACCTACAATCTACATTTACCATTGTCAAGCAATTTCCACCTCTATGGGCCTCAGCTTCCCTGTAATGAAAATGAAGCTGTCTGATTTGATAACCTCTTCCTCTAACTCCATGATTCCATCATACTATCACTATGGGCATGTCTAAGGGACCATCTCACTCTGACTCTAGGACGCTATGTATGACTTGGAGCATTTGTAAGGTTGCCATCTCTCTTATGTATAGTGGAAAAAGCATCAACTGGCCTGTGTGTCAAAAGTATTTACTAGCTCTGTGACTGTGTAGATTCCAACTCTTCTCAGCCTCATCTTCCTCTATGTTGGAAAACTATCAACACCAATGGATTCAAGTGGGAAAGTCACCCAAAGAGGACTGGAAAGGTACGTGGTGAGCATGAGCAACTGCACAATGCATCACAAATGAAAAATTGTACAGGAGAAATAGCATAAAGAATGGTGAGGGAAGGAAATAAGCATTTATAGAGCCCTTAGATAGTGCAATGCATAGAGTAGCAGGCCAGGAGTCAGGAAGACCTGAGTTCAAATCTGGCTTCAGATATTTACTAACATTTAACTCTCTTTACCTAGTTTCCTCAACTTTAAAATGAACAGGAGTAGGAAATGGCAAACCACTCCAGTATCTCTGCCAAGAAAACCCCTAAGGGGTCATGAAGGGTCAGATATGATTGAACAACAACTACAACAACTATATACACAATTATCCCTTCCACATCATAACTTTCCCCATCACAGTTCTAATATATCATAAGTTGGCATAAGAAATTAAATGAGAATTTGGATGTGGGGGGGGGTGAGTTTTGTGGATGCCCAAATTCCAGCAGACAACATAGAAAAATTTAAGAAACACACACAGAAATGCATAAAATATATGTATAGTATTACATAATATCAACATATTTTCTTTTAATATGACTGCCCAATTTCTTTTTTAAAGTTAAAATAAGTAAAAAGTTTTTATTTCTTTTTTATACAAATACTTTTACTTAACATTGATCTGAATATAGACTATGACTAAATACTTAACTCAGATTTTACAATAAGGTACTGTAAACACCCCATAAAAGAAAAGTAAAAAATTCAGACTTCTCTGGTATGAGGGGAGGGATAAAAATTTTTACATGGACTGGTCCCTAACCACCACAATATGGAAAGGAGAACTGTATGTGTATGTATGTATGTGTGTATGTCTGTAATATATAATAATATATTATATATTTAATGAATGAATCAGACATCAGTTAAGAAGTCATATATCATAGCTAATAGACAATGACCACAGTCATTGGAAGTAAGAGGAGAAAGAGTATGTACCTGAGAGAACTAGATAATAGAAAACAGATAACCAATAAGCCGGCCAAAAATACACACATGAACGTAAAGAGCTTCAGAAGAGGTGTTGAAGGCATAACTAAGGAGGTTTATTCACAGTCTAACTCTTTGCCCCACTTTTTATATGTCATCTTATTGTTATTTTATTAAGCATAGTTATTTAATGATTCAGTGGCTTGTTCTCTGGTCTACTCATTCTTTACATTTATATTATTTTATTTATCTTACCTTATGTCTGAGTTTTTATTCATATTCCCCTTATTGATTTCAATTTATCTTACATTATGTTTTATGAAGGAAACATTTACTATTTTATATTTTTTAATTTCTTCATGAATTTTTTATATCCTAATACATAGTCAATTATTATACAGGCAGAGTCAATGCATAAAAATAGTCATATTCTTTAATATAGTCATTCAATCATTGCTAGAGGTCTCTCATTTCTAACTTTCTAATATTCTGTTCAGATCCTTACCTTCCATTTTTTTCTGCTGGATTTATCTAAATCTGAGAGAGGTATATTGAAGTTCCTGACATTATTTTAGTAACTATACCTTTCTATAATTCAACATTTTCATTTTAGTAGTTAGATGTTATGCAATTATACACACACACACACACATACACACATAATACTGGAATGGGGGCAGCTAGGTAGAACAGTGGATAGAGCACCAGGCCTGGAGTCAGGAAGATTTTAGTTGAAATTTGACCTCAGATACTTACTAGCTGGGTGACCTTGGGCAAGTCACTTAATCCCTGTTTGCCTCAGTTCCTTATCTGTTTAATGGCGACACCCAGGAGAAGGAAATGGCAAACCATCGCAATATCTTTGCCAAGGAAACCTCATGGGCAGACTCATGGGTTCATGAAGAGTTGAACATGATTAAATAGCATGGTTTCATTATTTATAATGCCTTTTAACATAATGTAGTCTTGCTACTTACTTCTCAACTTCCTCCATTTTCACAGTTACCTTTTCAAGGCCTAATTCTTACTTCACCTTGAGAATCCATTTGCAATGCTATCATACGATCTTCCATAAGCTTGAAGTCTTATAAGTGAAATTGATGATACAGATGGTTCTACCCATCTCCACCTAAGCCTTTGGGATATTGATATTCTAATGTAGCTTTTAAAGTACCCTCATTACATAAAGATAGAAAGAGACAAATAAATATATAGACAAAGGCATGTGCTCTCAGAACCACAACTGACAAGTCTATGAAAACAATTTGGTGGTAAGGAGAGAGGAAGGTGATGAAAATAACAGCCTACATTAAGAAGAAAAAAAAGCAACACCCAGTCATTTGTTGTTATAAGCTCAGTTTTATAGCCACTCTAATTTTTTTTCTCCTTTTTAAAGGCCCAAAGGAAATTAAACCACAAAAACCTTATTCATGTAATCAGAGTTTTCAATCTGGTTCTTGAGTTCTCAGATATATCTTGCTTCATATCTCACACAAAAAAAAGTCACCAACTGTTCCAGGAAATCCAGCCCCACCAGTAAAAGACTTGTTTTCAGGCCTTGAAATGAATTTTAAAGCTCTTTCTGTCCTCTGTTCTGACTTTGGAGGAAATTGTCAGAAACCCAAATAACATCGTTGTGTATTAGTAATAGGACTTCCTGGCATCATGTGAAATTAGAATAAACCTTTGGGATCATGATTTTGAAGCTAATTTTCACTTTACGATCTAATCAATTGCCAAGTCCTATTCCTTCTCCCTCAACAATATCTAAAACATCTGTCCTATTTTCCTAACTCACATGACTACTACCCTAGCACATTTCTTCTAACCTGGCTTGCAAGACCCAACCAATAGATCTTCTACTTTCCATCTCTCCCTTCTCCAATTCATCTCATGTGCAGTTGCCAAATTGAGGTTCCTAAAGCACAGGTCTGACTCAGTCACTCTTCTACTCAAGAAACTTCAATGCTCCCCATCACTCCTACATCAAAATGCAAACTACTATTTGGGGCATTTAAAATCCTTCTAAAGCTGGCTCTAGTCTATGTTTCCAGGCTTATGTCACATTCCTCCATTCTTATGTTTTAGCCATATTTGCTAAATAGCACTTCTTTTCCTCCATTCTGTCTCCTATCTTAATGCCTTTGCATAAACTGTCCCTAAAATGTGAGATGCTTTTCCTCCTCACCTGCATCCCTAGGAATACTTACCTTATCTTAAAGGCTCAGGTTAAGTGTCAGATTTACCAGTCAGATGCTAGAATCAACCTTTTCTGTGACTTCCTCCACTGTTAGTGATTTTGCAATCCCCCCACATCTGTTATCTATCTATCTATCTATCTATCTATCTATCTATCATCCATCTATCTATCCATCCATCTATCTCTCTATATCTCTGTCACCTATCTTTCATCTATCTATCCATCTCCCAGGATGAGGCAATTGGGGTTAATTGACTTGCCCAAGGTCACACAGCTAGTGAGTGTCAAGTATCTGAGGTTAGATTTGAATTCAAGTACTGGTACTGTATCCACTGCACTACCTAGCTGTCCAGTCATCTGGGCATCTCCAGTCATCCTGATGAATATCTGGTCATGGGATTCAGATGGCCCTGGAGGAGAAGTGAGACTGGTGACCTGCACAGCCCTCCCTCACTGAAAGTCTAGTGCAAGTCATGTCATCATTTCTCTGATGGCATGGTCTTTTTTGGCAACAAAGGATAAAACACACACATCTATCCATCTATCTACATGGAGAGATTTTTGAAGTGAGTGTTTCAGGATTAAAATCCTCTTTGTCTTGGTCAAAACAACAGCATACCTAATAAGAAATTGAAATAGGCATCAGTGACAATGAAATCCTGTGACCTGGGACTACTATCTCAGCAGTATAAGAAATTCCTAGGGGAGAAATATCTTCCACCAATGTAGGTTAGCGATGGTTCAAAAACTTTCAAGAATTACCTGGAACATTTAGAGGTTGAGCCACTTGCCTGTGACCTGATAGCTAGTATATGTCAGGTGAGTCTTGAACATGGGTCTTCCTGACTCTGAGGCAGTCTCTTTATTCACTATGCTATACCTCCTGGCTAATAGTTGGCATTCAATAAATGTAGGTTTTTAAATATAATAATAATAAATTGATTGATCAGGCAAATGTTAACAAAAAAATCATAGATAAAAGACCATAGCCACGTATCCTCCTCTTAAAAGGTCATCATACAATGGAGATCAAAGAAGAGACAATAGAAATATACAAGAGAAAAATAGATGGCAGAAAGCCATGGATCACAGAGGACTTTAAATTATGGTGCATCACAAACTTAGAACTAGAAAAGACCTTAGAGGCTACCTAGCCCAACCCCCCATTTTGTAGATGAAGAAGCTGAAATTCAGAGAGATTCAATCATTTTCCCAAAGTCATACAGATTACATATAGCAGCACCAAGATTTGAACCCAGGCCCTATGACTCAGACCCTTTGCTCTTTTAGCTCTGTTGTCCAGTTGTTGCTCAGCCATTTTTTCAGTTGTGTCTAATACTTTGTGAGCTCATTTGGGGTTTTTGTGGCAAAGATACTAGAGTGGTTTGCCATTTCTTTCTCTGAATTATTTGAGAGATAAGGAAACTGAGGCAAACAGAATCATGTGACTTTCCCAGGATCACAGAGCTAGTAAGTGTCTTGAAGCCAGATTTAAGCTCAAGAAGATGGACCTTTCTGACTTCAGGCCCAACACCATCCACTGTTTTCCCTAGCTGCCCTATTAATACTTAATACAAGGTGCCAGGACTCCATTCAGTTACAAATAACATTGTGGTTGTTGCATTGAGTCTAGAGATTCTACAAAGGCTCCTCAGTGAAATTCACAAAAATGTGATAGATTGGTCTCATCATCTACAGTAGAAAAATAGAGTGGATGGAGAAAAACTCCATATGTTACATGACCGTTGTCCTTCATTTTCAAAGAGGACCAAGATGACATCACTATGATAAAGTCAAATTTCAATGTGCCTGGTTGTGATTGATCAGACCAATTGTACTTGTACTACTCTACCACAGATTGGGCACAGATAGTCCGTGTGAATATTTTGGGTGGATTCTCTAAATTTGTGCATCCTATGTTTCCTTTGTGCTGTTTTAATTCTGCCTTGCTCATAGAGCACAACACCTTCTTTGATGTGGGCACACCATGCTGAACAGTCCTCTGCCAGTGTCTCCAATGTCACACAATTAATTCCAAAGTTCTTGAGAGAGACTTTGAGAGAGTTCTTGTATCTCCTCTTCTGACCACCATGTGATCACGTGCCCCATGATCTTTTTGGCAAGTGTACATTTTGCAGTTGAACAACATGGTCAGTCCATTGGAGTTGTGCTCTCTGAAGTATAGTTTGAATGTTTGGCAGTTTAGTTCAAGTAATTACCTGAGTATATGGTACCTTATCCTGCCAGGTGATCCTCAGAATCTTCCTAAGACAGTTCAAATGGAAGCGATTCTGTTTCCTGGCATGGCACTGGTAGACTGTCTATGTTTCACAAGTATACAACAATGAAGTCAGCACAACAGCTGTGTAGACTTTCAGTTTGATAGTCTAATACCTCTTCTCTCCCATACTGTCCTTCGGAGCTTCCCAAACACTGAGATAGCTCTGGCAATGCATGTGTCAACCTCATTGTCAATTTGTACATCCCTGGAAAGCACACTACCAAGGTAACTGAACTTATCCACAGCGTTCAAAATTTCTCCATTTGTTGTTCCATATGTGGATGATATGGCTGGGGCTGATGAAGCACCTGTATTTTCCTAATATTAATTGTTAGGCCAAAATTAGCACAGGCCACAGAGAATTGATCCATACTTTGTTGCATCTCAGCTTCAGAGGCTGCATTGAGTGCACAATCATCTGCAAACAGAAAGTCATACACTAACCCTCCCTCCACTTTGGTCTTGGCTTGTAGCTTTTTCAAATTGAAGACTTTACCATCAGTACAGTAGCTGACCTACTGTACTGATGGTAATGTTCATCCTCATTGAAAGCATTTGTCAACATGGCTGAAAACATCATGCTAAAAATCATAGGAACAAGCACACAGCCCTGTTTCACTCCAAGCCATGACAGCTTTGTCTATTACCCAGAACCCAGGCAAACATGCCATCATGAAATTGATGTACAATACTGATGAACTTCTCTGGGCAGCCTAATTTTGACATAATTTTCCAAAAGCCCTCATAACTAACAGTGTCAAAGGCCTTGGTCAACTCCACAAACATTGTGTACGGACCTCTGTTCTGCTCCTGGAGTTGTCAGGCAGCAAACACCATATCAACTGTTCCTCTGCCCTTTCTGAAGTCACACTGGCTCTCAGGTAGATGACCATCTTCCAGGTAAAGGATCAGCCTATTAAGAAGGACTCTAGCAAGAATTTTGCCAGCAATGACTAAGAGAGAGATCCCCCTGTGATTGTCACAGGACAATTTATTATTCCCTTTACCCTTATAGAGATGGACAGTGGAGGCATCCTTGAACTCCTGGGGGATAACCCCCTCTTGCCATATAACCTGGCAATGGTCCTCCTACCTTGTAAATCTCGGTTGGAATGGAATAAGCACCAGGTGCTTTGCCACATGAAAGGAGCCTAATGGCCCTCAAAACCTCTTCTTCAGTTGGAAGTTCAGCTAAGGAGGGATTGACTTCAACCTGAGACTCTGATATAAAGCTACTAGATAGACTTGTATTAGTGTGTGTATATAATACATACACTTATAAATATGCCTGTTTCCTATACATACAATACATATATGCATGTACATGTGCATATATAAATATACACATACATATACCTATACAATGATATCTATGCATGTATGTGCACATATAGATAAAAGGGGCTGGGGGGAGAGAGAGAGAGAAAGAGAGAGAGGGAGACAGAGTGTGTGAGAGAGAGAGAGAAGACATACAGAGATACAATGAACTTGACTGAGTTCAATGACATTGGGAAGCCGCAGAGTGTGCTCAAATCCCAAAATGAAGATTCACTGTGACATTGGGAAAAGAATGCTAGATTTGGAATGAGAGACTCTGGGTTCATCCCAGCTCTTCAATTTACTGTGTGTCTTAGGGCAAGTCACTTCAAGGCTCAACAACTGACTGCTTGTGTGGAATGAACAAGAGAAAGGGGGTGAGGATGATACTAAAGTCATATAAAATTGGAGGTCCCCTCTTCCCCTTAGGAAAATTAAGAAGAGGGAAGGGTTTCGGGGAAAGATAATGAATTCTGTTTGGAATATGTTGAATTTGAGATTTCTATGGGACATCCAGTTTAAAATATATAGTAGGTATTTGGTAATGTGGGACTAAAGGAGAAAAAGAAGGACTGGATAAATAAATCTGAAAACCATCTGGAAAGTATAAAGATAGTCATTAAACCCATAGAAGCTTGATGAAAGCACCAAGTAAGAGAGTATAGAGGGAGAAGAGAAGAGGGCCCAAGACAGAGCCTTGAAGGTCACCTACCATCAGTAGGTTAGGGCTAGATAAAGATTCAATAAAAGGCCCTAAAGGCAGCAGATTTGTGATCAAGTCAAATCAAGTCATCAAGCGTTCGTTAAACACCTCTTATATGCCAAGTAGTATACTATTCAGAGATATATAAAAACGTACAATGTCAAAGAACCAAAAGATAGCAGAGCCACTAAAACCTGTAGAGGAGAGATCCAGGCTGAGAAAGTGGTTAGATATGCTCAGTGTTACAGTGAGATTAATGGGGATGAAGATGAAGAAGAAGCTATTGCATGTAGCAGTTATAGCATCGTTGGTAACTTTGGACAGAGTGGTTTCAGTTGAATGGTGAGACAGGAAGCCAATTTTCAGAGAAGTTAGAAGGAAGTGAAAGGAGAGGAAACGGAGGAACTGATTACATATGCCTTTGTCTTCTCCTCTGAGAAGTTGAGGAGAGAGGTAGGACCATAGCTAGTGGGCAGGCAGGATTTAATGAGGGTTATTTAAAGAGGGGGAGACTTGGGAGAGTCTTTTACACAGGAGCCAGCAGATAAAGCTAGAAGATTAGAGAGAGTGTGGGGATACTGCTGAGGATGTACTGCTGGAGAAGATGGCATAAAGAGTCCCTGGAGAAGGGTTGACCTTGGCAAGCAAGAGAGTCACCCAATCATCAGAGAGTGGAATGAAGGAGCAGATAGGGTGGAATGATGCCAGAGGAAAGGGGGTGGGACAGGAGAGAAAGTTCTAAGTAGAAAGACTTCATTTTTTCGGTGAAGGATGAGGGGAGGCCCTCAGCAATGGGGGGAGGAGATATCATGGGAAGCTTGAAGAGAGATGGAAAGGTTTGGAACAACTACAGGGGTGAGTAGGAGGAAGAAAAAGGGGTAGGATTGTCTCACTGTAATGAGGTCTAATTGAGATTAGTCAGTGCAGATTTATAGTAGACCCATTCAACATGTTTTTGTGATTTCTTCCGGGTGCATTCAATAGCATACAAGGAGAAGAGAAGGAGGTAGATGGTGGGAGTAATCCCAGGTTGGAGTTTGGCAAGGCGTGATTAACAACAGCGCGACAGAACAAAGGGTTCAGCAGGGGAGGATGGTGTAGAGGTCAAGGCTGGGAAGGTGGAAGAGTATAACCAAAGCAGGAATGAGGGCCTGGGATGGCAATGATGGATGGAGTAACTGAAAGAAATGGCAAGGACACAAAGTAGGTTTAGGAAGTGTCAGGCTTAAGGAGAGATGAAAAGTTAAAAAGATTATGAACTTTGAAGTTCCTAAACATGAAAGTACAAAACCTACGGGTGGATGGTAAGATCAAAGGAATGATCATCCCTGTGCGTAGCTGAGGTAGAATGAAGGCTTAGGGCATGGCAGTTATGTAAACTGAGGAACTAAAAAGTGAGGGTGTTTGATGGAGTATTGATATTTATGGTGAAATTTCCCTAAATGGAGAAAGCAATTGGGTTGGAGAGAAAGACTGTGAGAAAGGCACTGAACACAATGTGAAAGGAGGAAGAATGTCTAGGGGTGACAGAGAGGATATAAATATGTGTATGTATACACACATATGCATATATATACATTTACATATGTGTATATACATACACATGCACACACACACACATATATCAGCTTGATGGCACAGTGGATAGAGGGCCCAGCCTGGAATCATAAAGACTCATCTTGCTGAGTTCAAATCTGGCCTCAGACACTTATTAGCTCTGTGACTGAGCAAGTCACCAAACCCTATTTAACTTAGTTTCCTCATCTATAAAATGAGCTAGAGATGGAAATGGCAGACCACTTCAGTATCTTTGCCAAAAAAACACCAAATGGAGTCATGAAGAGTCAGACATGATTCAAGAACATAGATAGATAGATAGATAGATAGATAGATAGATGAATGGATAGATGGATAGATAGAAGAGATAGATAAACAAAAAAAAAAACCAGGAGATGGGCCAGTCAAATAGCATATATATGAGAAACATCAGATAGAAAACCAGAGCATTGAATTAGTACTGCTGTGATGAAGCAGGCAGTGGTGTAAAGTTTTAGACCTAGACATGGGTTCAGATCCTGGCCTTGACATTTGACTGTGTGTCACCAGGAATCTAGAGTGAAAGGATTTGAATTCAAAACCTGTCTGACCTTGGGAATGCTACTTCATCTGTTGAGGCCTTTGTGTCATCGTCTGTGAAATGAGAGGGCAGAACTAGTTAAACTTTGATGTCCTTTCCCCCTCTAAATCTAGGAGTCTGTGAAGTATCAAGGGCCATTAAAGCAATGCATCCTTTCATATGGCTTGGAATCCACAGCAGGTCACATCACGCCACTCAGAGTGCATCATAGTTCACCTTTAACCAGTCTATTAGTCCTGTCACTTGGTCTCATCACCTACCATGAGTCAGTTCCTCATTCATTCTAGGGCTTGGCCACAGAGTTAAATAGGATGAGAAATGTCTTTGGGTACACATCCTTTCTCCTACTCTTTGGGCCTACTGCTGGGTATTGTCTACAGCAGAAGACTCTAGCTGGAACACTGCAAATTCAGTTCTATGACCACAATTTTAAGATGGTAGAGGGAAAGACCCAATCCATAAATAATGGACTGTTCATCTTCCCAGCTCTATGAATAAACATCTTCATCTTGGTCTGCCAAGTTGATATTCACCCTCACCAGCAGCATCTTGAAATTCAGAGCATCACAAAAAGTCATGGTTCAGCTTTAAGTTTATTGTTATCATTCGGTCATTTCAGTCTTGTCCGACTCCTCGTGACCGCATCTGGGGCTTTCTTGGCCAGGATACTGGAGTGTTTTGTCATTTCCTTCTCCAGCTCATTTGAAAGATGAGGAAACTGAGGTAAATAGGGTGAAATGACTTGCCCAGGGTCACACAACTTAAGATGATGAGACTTCCAGACTCCAGGTCCAGTGCTCTATGCACTATGATGCCACCTAGCTGCTCCAGTCTTAAATTATTAAAACTTTAAACTACACTAAGACTTTTGAGATGCAGAATTTTAAAAATGGTTACTAAACTAAAAATTATACTACATATGGAGATCATGACTCAAAGTAGAACATCTCCTTCTCAGAGGGATTTTTATATGAATTTGTATATGCCACTCAGAACTGTGCTAGGTACAAAATCCTCATCTACCATTATTAAACCAGAATATGTGCATACATTCTATTTTCCAGCTGTATAAGGAAGTCTCATAAGAATCTTGAAATTTTAAGTTTAGCATCCATTGGTATTTTCAGAAGTAAACCTATATTTATTTCTCTCTAAGAAATCTTCAGTATATCATCGTGGGGGAAGGGAATAGACATTTCTTAAGACCCTACTATGTACCTTGAACTGCACAAAGTACTTTAGCAAATATTAACTTACTTGATCATTCACAATGGCAGACAAATGTTCATTTAACCCCTTCCAAATCCTTCCTTCCCTGCTACATACACACCATGATGAACATAATCTTAAAACACAGAAAAATTTTCTTTTTGTCAGCAAACAGTTGCCCATCAATTTCTAAAAGGTAGCATGACATTAATGATAGAGCACTATACTTGAAGTCAAGGAGACCTGGGTTCAAATCCCTCCTCAAGATATTCCCAAGCTGTTATAATCCTGCGTGAGTCACTTAACCACTGCTACTTGCCTCAGTTTCCTCAACTGTAAAATGGAGAAGATAATAGCGATGGAATCAAATGAGATAATATTCATAAAAAGTACTTAGTGACAACAGAGTAGCTGCTATATAAATGTTCATTTCCCTTCCATTCTCTATGAAATACTAGGCATGTCACCTTCCCTTTGTGGGCCTTAGTTCATCATCTATAAAGTGAAGAGAGTGGACACTATGACCACTTAGAGTTCTAAATTTATGAAGCTGGAAAACATCAAAAATAAATTCTTCCTCTATCTGAGGGGTTCTTAATCCTTTTGGGGCCCTAGACCTCTTTGCCAGTCTGGTAAAATCCATGGATCCCTTCTTAGAAAAATGTTTTTAAACATAAAAGAAAATGTACAATCTAATCAAAGAAACCAATTATATTGAAATATATTTATCTATCTATATCTATCTATCCCAAAGTACATGAACATCAGATTGAGAACCTCTGCTCTAAAAAATATCTGTTAGTTGGAATAAACTGTGTGGTCAAGACACTCTTATTATATAAGAAGGTGACAGTAGGGTAAAGAACAAAAGATATGAAAAAGATTTTAAAGGGGGAAAATTAAGAAATTTTAAAATAAAATAAAACTAAATTGAAGGTTGTGTGAAGGTCTAGGTATTCCAATGGATCTGTTCTTCATCACTGTAGGATTTCTCCTCCCACCTCAGGATGTTATGAAATTAAGATCCAAGTCACTGTAAGATCTCTCCCTCCCTCTCTCTCCCTCCCCCACCCCCAGGATTATACCTTGGTAAAGGAAGAACAGGAAAGCCTGATGCCTTGAGTCCATGGCCCAGGCATAAGAAGTATGTGAACCTACTTGAATAATTCAAAACTACCCATCCATGTTCCCAATGGAAAGTTCTAAACATTTCAGAGTCACTCAGATTCACCCTAAGTGGGCTTGGGAAGGGCTATTGTTTAGGACAAGCAAGAACCAAGAAAATTATCTGCAAAATGATGCCGAAACCGGATCTGGGAGCCAATCTATCGGCCAGGAATCCAACGATGGAGTACCTCCATGTCACCATTATTTGGGCTTTTTGTGCTCCCATAGGAGAAAGAGGAGAATGAAAGGAGTGAAGAAAGGGGGAAAAAAAGGAATTTCTTCATTAGTGCTCAAACAGTGCCCTCTTCTGGTCATCTCAGGAACTAGGTTTAAGCAAGAGTTGAAGATGGAATTTGTAGCCTTTATGCAATCCCATTGACAATATCTTGAAAGAAAGAAGGGAGAGAAAACTGAACAAGGGAAAAGGCCAGTGGTGAACACTTCTGTGCATCAGTCTATCTTTATAAGTAGGTAATCTTCAAATCAAGTGATACCTCAAAAAATAAGATTTAAATTTTAAAAGGATTGGTGTTGGTATAGAAGAAAGGTTTTATTGGGAATCTGAAGACTGGATTCTTAGCCTTGGCTCTGTCCCTAATTTGCTCTGTGGCCTTTGGCAAGTTACTCCCTTCCCTGGGCCTCGGTTTTCTGAGATGTATAATGATGAGGGCTGAATGAGATGATGCCTCAGTTCTGTTCCAATTCTAATGAGAATGCTGTAAAATAAATAAAAAGTAAATTTAAAAATAATAGGCAGATAAGTGGCTAGCTAAATGGAGGGACAGATGGATAGGTGGATGGATGGATGGATGGAATAAGTGATAGACAGACAGATATATCGATAGATAGATGGTAACAAAACAACATGGCATAGGGTAAAAATGATGTATTTAGAATCAGAGAACATAGGTTTAAATTTCAGTTCTGTCACTACCTGGGTGACCTAGGGTATCACTTTCCAGGCCTCAGTTTCCTTTCCTATAAAATTAAAGACTGGACTAGATGGCTTCAGAATCCTTGAATTCAGATGTAACCTTATCTGCTTACACAGCTTTGGACAAAGTCATTGTCCTGGTTTCCTTCAGCACCAAATGACTGTGTCAGACAAAAACACTTCTGAGGTTCCATCCAGTTCTACTTATATAAGCCCTCTATGAGCTAAGGAAGACATTTATACACCCTAACCCATAGTAATCCTGTGAGACAGGCCTTCTGGGTATGACTATCACTGTTTTATAAATGAGTAAACCAAGCCTCAGAGAAGGGCACGTGTAAACTATCTGCTATAGCAGAAAGACACCTGGCTTTGGAGTCAGAAAGTCTAAGTTCAACTTCTGGCTTTGGGATCTATATTCTGAGTGTCCTACCATATCATCCTTCTGGGTCTTAGTTTCCTTATCCATGGAGTGGAAGGAGTTATATTAGATGATATCTAAAGTCCATCTCTCCCAGTTCTAAATTCTGTGTTCACACAGCTACTAAGTGTTGGAAGAAACATTCAAATACAAGCCAAGGAATCATTGATTTTGAACGGGCAGGGACATTAGCTATCATCTAGTCCAACTTTTTCATTTTATAGTTGAGAAAACTGACACCCAGGGAATTTAAATGACCTGATCAATCTCATGTAGGTAGTAAGTATATGAGAAAACATCTAAAATGAGGTCCTCTGACTTGCCACCTAGGTGACACAATATATTGGCCCTGAAGTCCGGAAAGTCAGATGAGGAAAATGAGGCAAATAGGGTTAAGTAAATTGCCTAAGGCAAACAGGATCACACAATTAGTAAGTGTCTAAGGTCATATTTGAACTCATGAAGATGAGTCTTCTGACTCTGAACCTAGTAACTCTACCTACTGTGCCACCTAGTAGCCCCAAATAAAATCTAGCTATGCTATAATATTTATAGTTTTCTCCACCATCAATGTCTCCCCTACCAAATTTTAGCCCCCTTTAAAACTTCCTTATTTCCATTGACCATTGTTTCAGCTACCCAAGCCTACACTCCCAGAGTCATTCTTGACTGCTCATGCTCTCTCATTCCATATATCCAAGTTGCCAACTCCTGTCATTACCCTAAGTTATTCTCCTTAGCTCTTTTCTGGACTACTCTAACAGCCTCTGAATGTACTCTTTGCTTTAAGTCTCTGCAGGATGATCCATCCTCCATAAATATTAAAGTGATATTCCTAAAGAATAGGTCTTACCAAGTCACTTCCTTTCCAAATGGATATCTCACCAACTCCCATGGATTCAGTTAGGATCTCTATAATGTTGATGCTGAAATCAACTTATCAAACCCACCTCTCTGCTGACTTCTAGTCTCACAGCTCTATCTGTCTGTTAGCCATCTCCAGCTGAATGTTCTACAGACATCTGAAACTCAACATGGCCAAAACTGAATTCAATATTTTCCCCCTACCTTTCTTCCAGATTTCTCTGATACTACGGAAGATACTTCCATTCTCCCACTCACCCAGGCTCAATTCCTCACTCTCTCTCACCCCTGTAGTCAATCAGTTATCAAGTTCTATCATTTATTCTCTCATAATATGACTCATATATGCCCTGTTCTCTCCTCGGATACTGACACCACCCTTGTGCAGGCCCTCATGGTTTTACACCCAGACTATTGCAAAATCCAACTGGAAGGTCTATCTGCCACAACTTCCCCCACTTCTATCCATCTTCCAATCCGCTACCAAATAGTTCTTCCAAAAGCACAGGTTGGACCATGTCATCTCCCTGTTCAATAAACTCCATTGGTTCTCTATCACCTCTAGCTTCAAATACAAAATTCTTGGTTTGGCATTCAAAGTCTTTCATAGGCACTGTGAAGTTGGCCAAACACCAAAGATTCCAAGGTCATCCACTGCATCCTGGGCCGTCACCAGTTGTCTTGACTGCCATCCTGCCACTGACCTTCTATGACTCTGGAAGAGAGAATGAGGCTGATGACTTGGCGCAACTCTGCCTCTCTTAAATCCAATTCATGCATGTGTCAACATATCACCTATGAGGTCATCAGTACTCTTCAAAACCAGAGAACAAACAATATCTCCTAGGCTTCTTTGTTATTCTTCAGGCAAGATACAACATCTCCCAACTCTGGACGTTTCCATTGGTTGTCTCACATACCAGGAATGTTCTTCATCCTTCTCTCTGACTCCTGGATTCCCTGCTCCTACCATCTATGGGAAGCCTTTCCCAATCCCCCTTAATTCTATGGCTCTCCCTCTTTTGATTGTTTCCAATTTATCTTGGATCTAACTTGTTTGCACATAGTTATCTTCATGTTATCTCCTCCAATTAGATGGCAAGCGCCTTGAGGATAGGGACTATTCTTTACATTTCTTTGCCTCCCCAGAATTTATCACACCTGATAAAATGTTTGCTGACTGACTGGCTCAGTAAATGCCAATGGCTCTTAATTTCTTGTAGGAAACAATAGAAACTTTCCATTGGGAATTTTAAGTCCTTTGCAACATGGCTCCAGAATGCCTTCCCAGTCTTACCATGCATAATACCTCTTCATATACTCTATGGTCGGGATGTTTGTCCCATGTAACATTCTATTTCTCATTTCCCACGTCCATGCCTTTTCACAGACTGCCATCTATCCTGGAATGCACTTCCTCCTCACCTCTGCCTCTTAGATTTCTTAGCTTCATTCAAAATTCAGTTAAAGCACATCCTACTGAGTTCATTCCTGATTTCCCTCACTGCTAGCCCCACTCTCCATTATCTAGTATTTATCTTGTGTGCATTGGTCTATAAATATTTATGTGTATACATGACTTTTCCTCCAATGAAATATCAGCTGGGTGAGAGTAGGGACTGTTTCATTTTGAATATATAACAAAGCTCCTGAAACACAAGGCACTTAAAACATCTTTATCATTTGACTGATTGATTGGTTGGAGATCTAAGTTCAAATTCTACCTGTGATACATAACCAAATTTCAAAAGCTCTCCAGGCCTCAGTTTCTTTCTATGTAGAATAAAAGTGATAATATTGCACACCTATCTCACAGGGTACTCTGAGAATCAAAGGAGATCATATACATATGTAAACTTGAACAACCTATACAATGCTATATAAATGTCAGTTATCATGATGGAACAAAATAAGTTAAATCTTGAAAAGTTTCAGATTCTAGATAAGCTGGGTCAGAAATAAGATACTAACAGACATCTCTGTCCTCTGTTCATTCAAAGACTCTCTCCTCTAGAAAGAAAACAAATTCCTCTGCCTGGCATTGAAGACCTCTGGCAATCTGTCTCATGACTTTACCTTTCCAGATTGTCTGTGCTCCACTCTTCTTTACATACTCTACGATTCAGCCAAACTGGCCACCTTACTTTTCTCTGTATGTCACAGTTGATCTCTGAGCCTTAGTACCAGCTATCCTTGAGTTGGGAAGGCAAGTCCTCCACATCTCTGTTTCACAGAATCTCTAGTCCTTCACAGTTCAATTTGTCCTCCTATAGGAGACTTTATTCTATGGTTATTGTCCTGAAAATTGTGAGAGACTGCGAGATGGATGGATGGAAGGAAGGAACCAACCAAATAACTGTTTATTGAATGAATGAATTCTCACTGAAAGAAATAAAAAAATCTGTCACATTCTAAAAGAACCTTCCTGAAAGGTAAGGAACAACCATCGGTATTTTAGAATCTTCCATACAAGTATTTTTTGCTAAAATTAAATCTTCCATTAGAAAAACATGCATTTGTCAATAAAACCAACCAAGTATGCTTAGTGTGGTGGAAATATTACTACATTTAGAAAAAGAGAATCTTGTTTGGAGTCCCAATTGTTTCACTTACTAATTTTCTGATCTTGAGGGAGTCATTGAACCTCTTTAGGGTTCAGTTTCTTTATTTGTCAAATGAATTATAATAGATTATCCATAATATCCCCTCCATTTCTAGACCCATGGTCTTATTTACATTTAAATTGATAAATATCAAGTCGTAAATAAACATAACACTTTTTATTCATTCCTTCTAAATTTCCATAGATTTTCTTTGTCCAATCATTCTTATTTAGTTTTCCTTATATGATTGTAGTTCATGTATAATCCTCTTCTGTTTCTGGATTTTAAGGTTGTTGTGGTTGGGGGAAGGGATTTGTCTTGTATTATTTAATAAAAATGCTTCCACACTTCTTTCTACAAGAGTATAACCCTTTTAGGCTGACAACTTTGCTGATTGAAAAGTGAGAAGACAAAGACAAATAGGAGACTTGTGTGTGAAAACACCCAAAATAGAGACAATGCACTTACCCAGGACAAAAAACAGCCTGTTTCTCTATCTTGTTTCCTAGCTGCACATTTGCATATTGATCAACAGGAGAACATGGCAGCTAAATCACAACTTTGAACCCCAGAGCTGTTTTGTGATTATCAGACAAATTTATGTTGCCTGATTATGGCTTAGCCACCAAAGATTGGAATTTGATAATGTTCTGATTGATCACTATGAGCTAGAGTGAGACATCCAACTGAGAGGACCTAGTTCCAAGCCAAGGAGATTGACCTAAGAAAAAAGCTTCATAAATTAGTGGAAGGGAAGCTATACCTTTTTGTTCTGTCCTCTAAAGACTGAAAGGATTGTTTGGTGAATGAGAGACTTCATTCTACCACCTGATACCTGGGAGGTAGAAATCCCTCTAAGCCTAGTCAAGCAGGTGGTAAAAGAGAACCTTCCAGAAATCCTAGGCTAAAGGACACTGCCTTTTCTGAAAGAGCAAAGCAATAATTGAACAAAAGAGAGGGCCATCCTAGCCATAGATTAGTCCAACCTATTAGAGAATTGTCCTGGCCAAACAGAACAACAGTCCAGCCTAACAGGGGGCAGCCAAGTTCAATCATGGATCACCCTTGTAGGAAAGCTGTCTAGTCCAACCTTGAAGTTGAACCACTTTTACAGCAGAACAGTCTAATAGAAATATGGAGCTTCCCAGCTTAGCAGTGAGTGAATTCATCAATAAACTTGACAAGGACAGTCCCCAAGAGAGAAAAAGGACGTTGAAAATGTCCTACAGTCACAGAAAAATTGGAAGTTGATCTGGCCATAGGTTCCCTACATATGTTAGTCACTACCATGGAACTTTCTGAACTACCATAGAGAGTATGTGTTCATTCTCCAATATGGAAAATGTACATTTTGGGGACTACAAATATTAGGTAATTATCGTTCATGAGTAAATGCTGCTTATTTAATGTAAATGTTGTTTAAAAAATCATTGAGTTGTGGAAATACAATCACATTAATATATATTCTTAGTGGAATTATGAAACTATAATTATTTTGGAAAAAATAGAATTATGCATATAAAATTATTAAAATGTTCATACCCTTTGAACTGGAGATTTCATTCCTAGGCTTATACTCCAAGGATGTCATTGATAAGAAGAAAGCCCTCATATCCTCCAAAATATTTTCTGTAGCACTTTTTGTGATGGCTAGGAATTGGAAACAAAGTAATGTCTATTAGTTGGAGAATGGCTAAACAAATTATGGTATTTTAATGTCATGGAATAATACTGAACTGTAAGAAATTCTATGTGTGATGGGTACAGAAAAGCATGGAAAGATCTATATGAACTGAGGCAGGCTCAAGTAAACAAAGCCAAGAAAACAATATACAGCGTAACCACAACAATGACACACTAAAACATCTGTAATAAGATTGTAAAGATCAAGCAGGGCTCAAATGGAGAGAGACAAGACATCCCCAACCCACTCCTCCACAGAGGTGGAAGGTCTGTAGGTGTTATACATTATTTTCAGACTTTGTATCAACTTTTTTCTCTCTCTAAAAAAATACTACTTGTTATATATGCCTCTTGGGGAAAAGAATGGATCCTTGGGATAACTATGGCAATTCAAGAAACAGAAAATATCAATAAAAACTTTTTTTTTAAAGCAATTTCACTGAGTTGCTTTCCTGATGCACCCTAGTAGGGACTAGGGAACTATAGTAGTCAGAATTTGCTCCCCACCACCTCCCCTAATCTCATAATAAAGCTTCCCTTTTGGGGACCCAGATTGATGACATATGTGCATTTTGAAGAAGTCAGCAAATATGGGGGTGAAGGGGAGAACCCACACTTCATTCATATTTCTCATTCCTGCCAGTCTTAATTCCATTATAATATTCGATTACAATAACGTCCCTCAAATAATTCAACGATTCCTTTATGTTAAGACGTTTAGCATCTAGATCTAGAGGCTGTCTGGTCCAACCCGCTCATTTTACAGATAAGAAAACTGAGGCCCAAGGAGACTAAGGGACATGTCCCAGGTCTCAGAGATAGAAAGTATCAAAGGTGAAATTCAAACCCAGGTCCTTTGACTGCAGGACCAGAGCTGTTTCCATGAGGGTGAATTTGTCATGTGGTTGTTTACTGTTGGTTTTGTCAGTATATATAATGTAAGTATGAACAGTTTGGACAAATGGTTCTTTGTTTTGTCATTATTTTTGACAACGCTCTCTGGGTATGTGCCCAGCAATAGAATTATTGGGCCACAGTGTATAATTACTTTTGCAACTCTTATTTTGTATTGCCAGAATGATCTCCATAAAAATTCTCCAAGTTGCCCTTGTTTTGGAAATAGCAAACACCCAAATGAATGCATTTTGCCTGCAGTGCAATGACCCTGGACTCCAGCATTTGCCTTTGAAGCTAGTTCCTATTCCTGTTGGCATGTGCCAACCACCCAGGACACCGAGGAGTTTGAGTTTGCTCTGCTGCAATCCCAGCACCAACTGTATACATACATGTACATCAAGAAATACATCGGGAAATGGCTAGCCACTCTTAGAAGAGGGCCACAAATCTCATGATTATAAAGAAAGGCAGGGGAGAAAAGCTGGCAGCATGGTGAATACTAAGTCTTTGCTGGGAGTGGTACTTGAATCCCATTTCCAAATCTGTTTGCTGATTTGGATAAAGAAATTTGGTATAAAGAAAATCTTCTGCTAAGATCATATACAATGATTACTAACATGAAGGAAGGCTAGAAGGAAGATGACATGATATGATAACTTTTTTTTAATTTGGAAGGATGACCTGTGAAGTAGGCATATACATACATTAATACATGAATGGATTATGATATGTTCACTTCTGTATATAAAATGTACATGTGGAAATACATTATGGCATTGTAGACAGAAAACTATCCTTGGACCAGGAAGATCTGGATTCAAGGCCCACCTCTGATAGGTACAGGCTGTGTGGACAAATCACTTAATCTCTCAGCGCTTTAGGAAACTCTCAATTTAAGTTGTCAAGAAGAAGTTGACCTGTACTGGTAAATGGAGTCTTTCCTTTCTAGGAGTTCCTTGTATCAATGAAATCACAGATCTAGAAAGGAGAAAGGAAAGGGAAGGGAAAGGAAGGGAAGGCAAGGCAAGGCAAGGGAGTAAGAGAGGGAGGGAGGAAATAGAAACCATGTCATGAAGCAATAGAGTTCAGTATGAAACAAGAGATTTAGCAACAAGGATGGAGATTGTATTCCCAGTTCTTTCTCTGAGTTTCTATTCTCTCACCTAGGAGTAATAATTTAATTCTGCTGTAAAAGAGAGATGTTACCCTACATCACTCTCCTAACCAGTCCTCCTGCCATTATCCTACAATTTTGAATCCCATGAAAGCATGTTAATAATTATCTGTGAAATACTTTAAACTTGGAAAGAGGTGCTTTATAAATAGGATTATGATTTATAGTATCTTGAACTATATTTGAGTAATGCCTCTTTCCTCTTGTCCCTTGCAAAAGTGGAGCATTACTTCTATAATTAGAGTAGAAGGAAGAACTTTCTCATTTCATTTAATCTATAAATGTTCTTTTTTATGATGACCTTTGGAAACATCAATATTTGCATATATAAGGAACATAGAAAGCCTTACTTATGAAAACACGAATCTCTAATAACATAGTATCAAAACCACCCTGCTTATCTCTGTCCCCTTCTGAACATTTTCTTCTCTCATCTATGAATTTTTAAATGTTTCATTGACTCTTTTATCTTTTTTTGGCACTATGATTACTACTCCCTACATCAGCCTTTATATCTCTGTAAAAAATAAAAGCCCATCAGGGACAAACACAGTTAAGCAAAACTAGTTCACAGTCGGTCATGTTTGAAAATGTACATCTCCCTCTGGACGTACAATCTACCGACCACTTCTGCGCTAAGAGAGGGAAGGATGCTTCATCAGCCATCTTCTCAAGTTGTGACTGGTCTCTGCAGTGATCAAATTTCTTAAGTATTTTCCAAACTGTTTTCCTTTACAATTCTATAGCCACTTTAGAAATCGTTCTCCGAGTTCTTTGCCAGCACAAGGAGTATGGACTAAAATTTGATTTGTTTGAAGAAGAAAAAGTTTCTTCAGCACAGAGTCACCAGAAGTTTTAGGAACAAGTGGCAAAATTATTATTTGCATAGCCACCCATGAAACGACTGAACATATAAAATTATTCACAGTCTTCTTGGTTCCAACACCAAAAGCAGCAAGGAGATGAAAGGGAATGAGGTGGTAAAAGATGTTAAGAATCATGCACTACTTATATTAGCTACAATTATCAACCATTTATTATTTAACTATCAATTAAGTAGTAACTAATACTATTAATAACTAGCATTTTGTGTTTCCTATGTGCCAGGCACTGTGCCAAACATTTTACTCACTTGACCCTCACAACTAGCCTGGGAGGGAGGTGCAATTGGTATCCCCATTTTACAGATGAAGAAACTAAGGCAAATGGAGATGGCTAGAGTCTGTGGCTTGATTTGAACTCAGGTCTTTCTGACTCCAGGTTCAATGTTGTCATTGTTCAGTCTTTCAGTTGTGTCTGACTCTTCATGACCCCATGGACTACAGAATGATAGTCTTCTCTCCTCCTCTATCTCTCGATGTCTATCCATGTTTATGTTCATTGTTTCCATACTATTAGGCATCTCATCTTCTGCCATTCCCTTTTCTTTTTGCCTTCTATCTTTCCCAACATTAGGGTCTTTTCCAATGATTTCTATCTTTTCTTTATGTGGTCAAAGTATTTATGCTACAGCTTAATTTGACCCACTGTGCCACCTACCTATTCAACTATCAATCATTTAACTCTGAGTACTCCAAAAGACATTTTTCCCTATTGACCCAATACATTTATTTATACTGTACTGGGAATGAAACCAATTCAATCCAATATCACTCCTACCAATCTTTCTTATTTATATCAAGCATTTAGCCATGAATGCTCTAGAAATGAATAGAAGAAGCAATTTGACAGTGTATTTGGCCTGTAGGTGAACGTTGCCTTGGTAACTTCTCTCCCCTCACTTACTGACATGGATGAATTGGAAAGACTGAGAATTTTAACATGAGGCAATCCAAACTGGTCAAGCCAGTTGGGTCAAAATACCACCAAAAAAATCAAAGCAAAATCCTATGTGTAATTGATGCGTTCAGGTGAAATTTATCAGAGGATATGGCACAATTAACTGGGTCCTAAGATGACTGAGAAGGGTAGAAGGACACTATCGTATCAGATGTGCCCCCCAAATTTATGGTCATTCTTCAGATCCTATCAACTTCTCTATCTATGGAGAGCAAGCAACAGTGAAATGAAGATACCTGTAACTTTCTGTAGCAATAATCTTGAGTAGCAATGCATCTTTTATGTTATATTAGTTATACTTAAAGTATAAACTCCTTGAGGGAAGGAACTATCTTTTATCTCTTTTTTGCAATCCCAAATGCTTAGCACAGTATCAAGCACATAGGAGGTACTCAATAAATGTTTTTGGATTGACTGACTTGAACTCTTTGACTCCAAGACCAGCTTGCACCTTACTACATTAAAAAGACTCTGATTCCAATAGAGGGAGAGGTTCATTTCGGATGGAATTTACCAGCAATTGTTGATCTGGACTTGATCACTAAGTGGCCAGGGAACAACTCTGGAAAGTTTTGGTGTTTTCTGATCTCATAGTTGATCTTTTGGGCAGCTCAGAGTTGGCATACCTTCAACATCCTCAATCAACTTAGAAACCTGAGAGACCTGTATTGGACAGTTTCTCATAATTAACTCAAGGATTACACCCATTAGTAGCCCTGGGAGGTAACTGCTATCTCAAGGTAGGCAGTCTTCCCAGTAAAAGTGTTAGCAATTACCCTGGGAATGACCTTGAAAGAACCTACCATCATCCTGATGGGGAAAAAGTAGAAAGAGGGACAAAGCCCAGAAGCTAGGGCTTCTTAAAAAAAAAAGTTATCAAGGAGAAAAAACTCTTAAACTTTTAATAGGCTAGCTCAAATGTTATAAGCAGTTTTAGTCTACTTCAAAGAAACCTATTAACCCTTAATAAGCAAGAAGAAAGGACTATAATACTACATAATACAAATGTCCTACTTAGGGAAGGAATCTACCTGAAAGAGAATGGCACTGTCAGCTTCTGCATGTGGTAAATACTAAATGGCTCTAATTCTGCCTTGGACTAGACCCATTACTTAACCTCATTTCAGCAGATTGAAACCTGTACCTTGAATTTATGAAATGACCTGTAGCATTCACTCCAGTGAAAAGCCACCTATAATACAGATTTGATGTAAGTCTAGAATGAGATCAAGTTGGGAAAGTGGTTTGCAAACTGCTATATAGATATCTTTATTAAAGATGATGCTTAGGGAAAGTCAACTTTCTGACCCAGCCAAGCTTGAGGACTTGTAGGCTGCGTTTCTCAGAGGATGATGGTTTGAGATTGTCTTTTTCAACAAACCATGCATGGGAAACCCAATGTTGATAAAGTGGTTTTTACTTGATAGAACCAATTAATTCATAAAAGGAGTGGAATCATTCATGCAGGCTAAATCTGATTACACCTTTCCGCACCACTTACTTGACAATTTTAGCACACACTGTATAGAGATTATCCAAGAAGTCTTTGTTGTTCAGCTGTTTTCAGTCCTGAATCTTTATGTCCACATTTAGGGTATTCTTGGCAGAGATACTGGAGTGCTTTGCCATTTCCTTCTCCAACTCATTTTACAAATGAGGAAACTGAAGCAAACAGAGTGAAGTGACTTGCCTTGGGTCACACAGCTAATAGGTATCTGAAGCCAGATTTGAACTCAGGTAGATGAATCTTCCTGACCCCAGGTCTGGCACTCTCTGCACCATGGCACCACTTAGTTGTCCCAGAAGTCTTAGTGCTGTTTTAAGTTTTAATAGCTTAGAGATGCATTAAGATTTTTGGGACACCTTGTAATTGTCACCCTGCTTGCTGAACCAGGGGTAATCATCTAGTTTCTGCCACCTATTGAGTCTTCTCAATGTGCATCTCTTGGGGCACCAAGGATGAATCCTACAAAATAAACAGTAATAATACCCCATATTCCTAGAAAACCTTAAGGCTTACAAATCACTTTTCATCTATTTTCTCTTTTGATCCTTAAAATAATGCTAGAAAGTGTTATTCTTAATTCCAATTTAAAGATGAGGAAACTGTGATTTAGGAAATCTTCAGCAACATGATCACAAAAAAAAAACAGTAACAAAAAAAAAAGGTACAATTTGAATCCAGAGATTCCTACTGCTAAGAACCAGAATTCTCCTCACCATGCTATACTGTCTGTCAGTATTCCAGTCTGTCTCTTCAAATGTCACTCTCCATACAGTTTTTTGGATACATACATATATACTCTACACAAAAAAAATTAATAGGAATCATTAGCATATATTTTGGTCTTTGGATTTGTCATTGCATCCGTGTGGGGCTTTTTCAATGAAGAAAGCATCTACTGATGTAAAAAAGGCAATTTTTCTATCAATTAGAGTCTTAGAAAATTGCCTGGAAACATGAAAAGGTTAGATGACTCACTCAGAGGCACACACAACCAGAGTCTCAGACACAGAGCTTGAGACCAGGTCATCCTGACTCTTGAGATTGGCCTTTCTCTGGGTACAGCATGGAACTAGTGACCTATGAGGTAACTCCCATCTAGATAAGGACAGGAATGAATCTGTAATTTCACTGATGTAAGAAAATCCCACATCAGGAAACTTTCTCCACCAAGCAAATCAACACCTTACAGAGTCTTAGAAGGTTGCCTACAGCACCAAGAAATTAGGTGACTTGCCCAGGATCAAAAATCCAGGTGGTGTCAGAGGTAGCTCTGAACTCAGGGATTCCTAGCTCTGGGACCAGTTCCCTTTTCACTACATTGAGAAGATTGATTCCAATTCATTCCATGAAAAGATCACAGGAGGAATTTCTAAAGGAAACAAACAAATGGAACGGAGAAGACATAAAACTAAAGGAATCATCATCCTTTCATGTTCACCCATGGAACTCCCTTAGTAGGGGAGTATCACAAATTCCCTTGAATGCCTAGCTTTCTCCTCCCTATTTATAATGTCCTGTTTATCTTCCTAAAATATATAGATTCATCCTTTGGTGGGGGCAAAGGGATTTAGTCGACAATGTTTCAATTGTATTCTTTCATCTAGGTTTGTCCCATTTCTCTACTTACTTTGACCCTGCTCTCTCTGCTGAAGATATAGTACTGGTAGGTTAATCTCATACACACAGACACACAGACACACACAGACACACAGACAGACAGACACACACACACACACACACACACACACACACACACACACACACACCACAGATAGACCAAAATATTTATTGTAGCATTCTTTATGGTAACAAAGAAATGGAAACAAAGTAAAAGGAGACTCATGCGCCACAAGTTGTGAATGGAATGGAATATTATTTTGTTGTAGGACGTAATTAATATGATCAGTACAGAGAAGCATAGTAAGATTTATATGGCTTGATGCAAAGTGAAGCAAGCAGAACCAGGAAAATATGAACAGTTATGACAACAATGTAAACAGTTAGAATGACCACAACAAAATAATTCAAATTGAATGTTGTGAAATTATAATGACCAAGCTTGGCCCCTTCTTTGCACACGTGGAGGACATGGACATGAGATACTGAAGATAATATCAGACTTTTTTAATGTACTGGTTAAGATTTTGGGGACACCTTGTAATTGTCACCCTGCTTGCTGAACCAGGGGTAATCATCTAGTTTCTGCCACCTATTGGTATTTCAGATTTGGCAGACCCAGCATATTTTCAGGACTAGTTAAATATTGAATGATGCCAATGAAAAATGGTGTTAACTTCTGGGAACATTTTCATCCTGTACTATTATCAGATGACAAAGAACGGCTGCCCTGGGAAACTTGATTTCAAACTTGAGCATCACAGCTCATTGGTGATTATTTTGGGTTTTCTGCTTAGTAATGAGCTCATTTCTGAGCTTGGGCTTTTACCCGATGTTAAATTGGGTAAAAATAGTCACAGGTCAAAATGGTCACAAACTGGTCACTGTATCCTTGTTATGGCTTTTACCTGACACATTATCTGAATTATGACTAAGATACTGAATATGATTCAGTATCTAAGTTATTATTTTTAACAGGTCACCATGTCCGGGCTTCTACCTTTCATAGATTTGCCAATTAGCTTCTCTCTCAAAATCATTCTTTTTCCTTCCTTTTCTTTCCTTGCTATTTTTCTCCTTTGGTCTTGGAATCAGGAATACCTGTTTTTAAAGTTCTGTCTGTAGCAAATGCTTGCTGGGTGACCCTGGGCAAGCCATTTTAATCTCATTAACTGAGGCCAGATGGTGGCAGAATGGCCACCTTTGGCAGGCCCAGGATGATCCTGTGCTAGTTTCCTGGCTTCAGGAAGACAAAGGCAAATCTAACAACCTCTGCCCTCAAGAAACTTACATTCCACTGGGGTTACAAGACATAACAGAAAAAAGCAAATACAAGGTAATTGGAAAAGGGAGATAAGTAGTAAAGATTTTAAAAAGCTGAGAAAGCAATTATGTGGATTACTAGGGTTTTTAAATAAAATTTTACTGGTGGATATTGTTTTTATTTAACTACCATTTCTCAATTCATCCCTTCCCTTTCTTTTCTAGAGATAACAAAGGATATAACAAAGAATGAAAAAGGAAAAAACAAAACAAAACATGTTCAGCTGTGTTGGTCTGGGCAATGGAAAGTTCCAGAATGCCTCTGACCCCAAAACATTCTATTCTGTCTCCTTTCCACCCCACCTTGTTCTTCTGGTTGATGATTTTAAGAACTGAACTCTACTGGTCTACTTCGGTTTTCCCAAAGCAATATTTTTAGCAAGGGAACATTGGTGAAATCAAGTTTCCCAGGGCAGCCGTTCTTTGTCATCTGATAATAGTACAGGATGAAAATGTTCCCAGAAGTTAACACCATTTTTCATCGGCATCATTCAATATTTAACTAGTCCTGAAAATATGCTGGGTTTGCCAAATCTGAAAGCACAGAACACTGCCCTTGATGTATTCAATGAGGAGAACCAGAAAGATAAAACACCCATTGGTCTCATTTATTTTCTAGCTTTTCTTTCTCTTAATTAAAAAAAAAAGAAAGAAAGAAAAGAAAATTTAAGGGGATGCTAATGCCTGCGTACTGATGATGTATTTTAGTGAGCAAGCAACATTCCTAAGGTTGTGGATTTCTTTTCCCGATTGTGGTGATTCTGAATTCCTTTGTATTTGTCCTCAACCACTCTAGATCTGAACTTAACAGAGGTCGTGCTGAGATCTCTGGAAGCTACAGCCCTCAATGGGAAAGCTTGTGTATTCAAATTTAGATTCTTCATAAACATGATGTATTTTGTGCTCTGAGACAACCTGTAACTCCTGAGAATGGATCTATTTCCAAATGCACATTTCCCCCAACTGCCAGCTTCTCACTACTCACAAAGCCACAGATCTAGTCCAGACCCTCCTCCCCTTTCTCCTGGGCAAAGGCCTCTTGTTCCCTCTATTTCTGGTCTCTCCCTTCTCCCATTCATCCTCCAAAAAGCTGTCAAACTGATATTCTTAAAGAGGGAGTCTTAATTTCATTCTCCTCCTCAAGAAGTCCAATGGGTAACTTTTCACCTTTAGGCTCAAATATAAACTCCTCTGGTTGTTATCTAAAGAAGATAGGTAGCTAAATGGATAGAGCACTGGGCCTGGAGTCAGGAAAAAATGGAGTTCAAATCCAGCTTCAGACACTTTCTACTGTGTGACCCTGGGAAAGTCATGTAAGTTACCTGATTGCGTTTCCTCAACTGTAAAATTAGGATCACAATAGCACCTACCTCATAAGGCTGTTGAGAGGGTCAAGTGATTTAATATTTGTCCCTGGCACATAGTAGGTGCTTAATAACATGCTTGTTGCCTCCTCTTCCCCCTACAATCTGTTTCCAATCTCGATTTCCATGTTAGTTATCCATTACTCCCTTTCAGGCACTCTGTGGTCAAGGCAAACCGGGTTACACATGACAGTGCATCTACCAACTCCATGGCTTTACACTAGCCATCCTTCATGGCCTAAAATACATTTTCTCTTCACCTGTACTTAGAATTCCTAGCTTCCTTTAAGACACTTATCAAATATCATCTCCTAGTTTGTATAAACATAGAAATAAATGTATATGTTTTCTCCTCCTATGGAGAGCAAGCTCTATGAGGGCAGACATTTTCATTATTGTCACTGTGGCTTTAGAACCTAATATAGTACAAGGCACATAGTAGGCATTTAATCAAAACTTGTCTATTTGTTGACTGACTCACTGAATATAAATAGGCATCATGATGTCATGGAAAAAGCTCTGTACTTCTAATAAGGTAACCTGGGTAGGGATGCCAGCTCTACCAATCACTACCATGCATGGTGGTTCCATTGTCATGGATGAAAAAGAATAATTTGTTATAAAAATGTGCCAATAACTCTTTCTTATTTTTTTCTGGTTGTTCTTTTCTTAGTTTCATCATTAACACTCTTATTAGGATCCAACTTACTTTGTTTCACACCAAGCTCCCTATAATTTCATTTCTCTTGCAACTGTCTTTCACTATTTCATGAGATAATATTGCCCATGAACTTATACAACCTCCTGGGTATGGTTCTGCAAAAACATCTCTATTCTGCACCTGTGTTGTCAATGGTAGCCATGTTTTTCTCTCTGTTTAGCAAGAAAATAAATTATTTGCTGACTGAGGTAGGTTCTAGACCCTTTTGGCCTCTCACTTGGAGCAAATGAATTATGATAGTTAAACTTCCATGGGAAATGGTGAAAATCTGTGTCAACATCTGTTCCTTTTATCATTTTCCATTTCTTTGGCATCGGTCATGTATTTAAATTGATTGTGATACAATTTAAATCACATTCCATCTTTGCTCCTAATTTGGGGTCATTCTAATATTTGTTGTAACAAGCTGATAGTCTAACTGAACACAGATAACTGATACAGAAATTACATTCCCACAGGTCCAGTGGTTTCTTCCTTGTTAAAATGCATTGTTTGCTATTGTTATTTGGTACATAACATGTGTAGCATCTCCCAGCTATCTTCTTGAAGTAGAAACAAATTATATGCATACATACGTATATACATATGCATACACACACACACATGTATATATATATACATATATATATGTATATATATATATGTATATATATATATATATATATATATATATAGAGAGAGAGAGAGAGAGAGAGAGAGAGAGAGAGAGAGAGAGATACATATCCATGTGTGAGGAAGGGGACAGGGGAAGGGAATGAAGGGAAAGGGGGAAAGGAAAGAGGGAAAGAAAAGGGGAGGGGGAAGAGCAGACCTATGCTACTATTGGTATTGGGAACTCCCAACAAAGAAAGCTCCTTCTCCACAATTTAGATTTTTGAAGAGTTGCCTGGGAGCACTGAAAGCTTCAATTACAGGGTCATACAGCCCATATGTGCCAAGGATAGATCTAGAACCCAGGTTTCAGGACTAGTTCTCTATCCATTGCTCCGTAGTACCTCTTGAAGGAATTCTTAATGACATATAAGCATGTCTTCTCTGTAGTCTAAAAGTCTTTGGCCTCTTTTGTTTCTTAATCTGAGGGAGGTTTTTTCATTCCCCTCAATGCCCATGGGAGTAACTCTAATATTCTATGAACCCTAGGAAATCAGGACTATAGGCTCCATCCTAAACTTTTCTCTTGAATCAATTAATGAATCAATCAGTAAGCATTTATTAAGTGACCACCTTAGGCCAGATACTGTGATAGGTTCTGAGTACAAATTCAATGAAACAGCTCTCACTCTCAAGGAGTAAAATGGAGCGGAGTGCTCTGCACATAGTAGGTGATCCCAAAATGTTAGTTGATGAATAACCCTCATGCTAATTGCTTTCAGCCTCCACTGCCAGTCCAGCAGCCTCAGAAACCTTTGAAATTTTATAACACAGTTCAGAACTCCCAAACACCCAGCTACCAACGCAACAGCCCCCCAAATTGCATCACTGTCACACAATCCGGTTTCTCCTCCAGCTACTGTAAATTTAATAGCTTAATCCTGTGTCTGTCCTCACTCAGCAATGAACCAGGGTATTTGGAGTTTTTTCCTCACAAAAACATTTCCCTCTGGCTTTAGCAAATGTCAGCATGGCATCATGAGGGATGATTATTATTAAAAAAAAAAAAAAGCAGTGTCATTTCAATGAAGAGAAGTTCCTGGCCAGCAGCAGATGCATCCGTTGGCATCAAATGAAGCCCGTTATGTGAGCAGCAGCCAAGATGAGCCCGCCTCAGCAGACATCAAGCATTCACAAAGGAAGCGCCTTCAGCCCCGTAAACAGACCCATCTATTGTCTCCGGCAGACAGTGCCAGAGATAAAGTATCCTGGAGACACAATGTAAGGAAAGCCGAACACGCGTGTGCCAGCCGCACAATGGTGACAACTGAAGGAGCAGCTGGTCTGGTGGCACCAGACTGTGTCTTTCAGCCCATGTTATCAACACTTGTCCATAGAGTAAACATTTTCTGGAGAGGAGGTTGTCAGTTTCCATTTATTTATAAATAAGTGAATGAATTGAGGCCAAGTCCCATACTTTTCATCGTCTTTTTTTTTTTTTAATTCCAAAACCAGATCAGAAGGACATTGAATAGCTAAATGGGAACACAAATAGAGGTCACCTTTGTCTGCAGGGACTTGGAAATGCTGAGTCTGGGAAAAGCAGGGAGAATGTCCAGGAGGCAAGTGCAAGTCATGGGTGGGAAAACGCAGGCAGGGCTAAGTTTTCCTCCTAATCAAGGCAAAAAGATTTACTGATGTCTTTGGGAGAATGAGGGGAGGGAAGAAGAGGGGGAAGGGAGGGAGGAAAAGGAGAGGGGTAGAGAGAGAGGGAAAGTGAAGGCAAGGGGGAGGGAGAGAGAAAAGGAGAGAGGGAGAGGGGCAGGGAGAGAGGGAAAGTGAAGGAGGAGGGAGAAAGGGAAGAAGAGAGGGAAAGGAGGGGGTAGGGAGAGAGGGAAAGAGAGAGGAAAGGATAGAGGAAAAGTGAAGGAGAGGGGGAGGGAGAGAGGGAAGGAGAGAGAGAAAAGAGAGAGGAAAAGAGAGAGGGAAGGGAGAGGGGCAGGGAGAGAGGAAAAAGGCAGGAAGAAAACAAGGAAGGCAGGAAGACTTTTCATCCCCAGCACATAGCAGAGTAGCTGTTGTATAGTAGGAACTTAATAAATGCTCATTAAGTGATATTCTATTGACAAAAATAGCACAAAAAGATAATTATAATTCACAGGATAATGTGATAAATACAGATATTTAATGAGCACATAAGGCAGAGAAAGAGTCACCGAAAAGGAAGAAAATGGAGTTGTACAAAAAGGGAGATATTTGCTGGAGAAAATCCCTAGTGGAGACAGGAGTGGATGGAAAAATAGGCAACAAAGGGGAAATAATGAGGTAAGGAAGAAAATTAGGGGCATCAGTTTCACATAGACCTCTTTTCAAATTCCACCCCATCCCAACCTCACTCTTGGAAGTCCTTCAGCTGTCATGAATGTGGGTCAAACCACACAAGAGAAGTGAGATTGGTCAGGCCTGACATGAGCCACTAAGCCCCTTATCCATGGGGTGATAAAGCCTCTGGCTCCATGAAAGGCACCCCCAAAACCATAACACTCTATATTCCAATTAGAACTTTGTTGACAGAGAAAATCTCCATATTTATCTTGCCAGGATACCCCTTTCATTTACCTCTATACCTTTGCCCAGGAAAAGAATTCCAATGTTTATTTTCCTCATAAGGGTCCTATGAGTCCTTTTCTCAGCCCCAGCAGCTGTTATCAGTCAGTCAGTCAGTCAGTCAATGAGTATTTATTAAGTCCCAGATACTGGACTGAGTCTTAGGTATATAAAGAAAGACAAGCAAAACACACACCATACCACACACACACACACACACACACACACACTACCTACTCTCAAGGAATGTACATACAAACAATACATTAGACATATAAATAGACAAAACAGACATAAAGTCGTATCTAACATGTATATTATGTGTATATATATCACGTGTGTATATATGCATATTATGTATAAATCTATATATTATGTGTGTACATATATATATATATTATGTGTATAGAGTCACATTTAAGATATATCTATAGTATATCAAGGAAATCTGAAAGAGGAAGCCATTAGCAGATAAGGGGACAAGAAAAGGCTTTCTGCAAAAGGTGAGATTTGAGCTAAAGGAATTGAAGGAATAAAAAGAAATCAAAAGGTAGAAGTGATGGGTTAAAACATTCCAGGTATGTTGGACAGCTAATGTAAAGACCTGGAGATGGCATTTGAAGAACTATAAGTAGGCTGCTGTAACTGGATTATAGAATTCATGGAAAGGAGCAAAAGCTAAGAAGGCTGGGAAGGTAGGAAGGAACTAGGATAATAAAGAGGGGTAGTTAGGTGGCACAGTGGATAGAATGCTGGACTTAGAATTAGGAAGGCTCATCATGAGTTCCAATCTGGGCTCAGATATTTAATAGCTGTGTGACCCTGGGCAAATCACTTCACTTATTTGCCTCAGTTTTCTCATCTGCAAAATGAGCTGGAGAAGGAAATGGTAAACCATTCTAGTATCTTTGCCAAGAAAACCCCTAATGGGATCACAAAGACTCAGACATGACTGAAACAACTCAACAGCAACAAATAATATGAAGTTTAAAATAACATGGAGGTAATAGGGAATCATTGGAACACTTTCTTGAATTACTGTGTGTGTGTGTGTGTGTGTGTAAAAATATTTATTTACATATATAGACACACATACACATATATATATATTTAAATTTGCTTATCAGTTTATATCTTGTAACTTATCAGTAAATCACAAGTCCTCTGAGGGCAGGGACTATTTCATTTGTTTCTTTCTATACTAAAACCTAGCACAGTGCCTTGTACACAACAGGTACTTAATAAATATTTGTCTTTTTCAAAAGTTTTTCTTTCTACAACCTGGGGGGGAGGGTTGGAGCCAAGATGGTGGAGTAGAAAGACAATCTGTAGGAGCTCTCCTGCCATAGTCCATAAAATATCTGTAAAAAATGACTCTAAACAAATTTTAGAGCAGCAGAAGCCACAAAGCAAAAGAGTGAAAGAGATTTATAGCAAGGTAGCCTAGAAGGCTGAGAGGAAAGGTCTATTGCATCAGGCTTAGAGCAGAGCCCAGGCTTGGCCATGCAGCAAGGTAGGGACAGGATCAGAACAGACTTCAGGTCATGGAATCCCTGGCAGCAGCTGCTGTTCCCATATCTCTAAACCCACAAACACCAGAGACAACTTCAAAGATAAGTGAGAAAGCTCTTTCTCCTGAGTGAGAAGGGAACAGGGCTCTCCACCAGCCCCAGCCCTAGGCTGCAGCAGCAGTAGCATCCATTTTGGGAGAACTCAGACTAAAGACCCTGGGGGAATTGAGCTGCTGAACTGGATATATCATCCCTGAGTGGTAGTCCTGGGGCGAAGAGAAGCACTGACATAGTGAAGCTGGTGGAGACTTTGGAGAGGATCCTGGGTAGAAAAGCTTGCAATAGCTCCCAGAACAAAGCACAGGCCAGGAGAGAAGTAAATTCCTCTACCTTGATTGTGCCACCTTGATGGAACTGAGAACTTACAGGTCCCTAGAGTACACCTTCCTCTTGACAGAAAGGACTCAAAAGTCAAGTAACTGGCAGGAAAAATGCCCAAAAGGGGGGGAGAAAAAAAATAAGACTATAGCAGGTTACTTTCTGGGTGAACAAATATTTTCTTCCATCCTTTTGGATGAGGAAGAACAATGCATACCATCAAAGGAAGACATAAAAGTCAAGATTTCTGCAATTAAAACCCCCAAAATAAATATGCAATGGTTTCAGGCCATGGAAGAGCTCAAAAAGGATTTTGAAAATCAAGTAACAGAGGTGGAGTAAAAGTTGGGAAGAGAAATGAGAGCAATGTGAGAATATCATGAAAAGCAAGTCAACAGCTTGCTAAAGGAGACTCAAAATTGTTGAAGAAATCGCATCTTTAAAAATAAGACTAGCCCAAATGGCAAAAGAGATCCAAAAAGCCAGTGAGGAGAAGAATGCTTTAAAAAGCAGAATTAGCCAAATGGAAAAGGAGATTCAAAAGCTCACTGAAGAAAACAGAATGGAGCAGATGGAAGATAATAATTTCATGAGAAACAAAAAAAATTACAAAACAAAACCAAAAGAATGAAAAAATAGAAGACAATGTGAAATATCTCGTTGGAAAAACAACTGACCTGGAAAATAGATCCAGGAGAGACAATTTAAAAATTATGGGACTACCTGAAAGCCATGATCAAAAAAGGAGCCTAGACATCATCCTTCATGAAATTATCAAGGAAAACTGCCTAGATATTATAGAACCAGAGGGTAAAATAAACATTGAAAGAATCCACCTATCACCTCCTGAAAGAGATTCAAATAGAAAAACTCCTAAGAATATTTCAGAGTTCCCAGGTCAAGGAGAAAATATTGCAAGCTGCCAGAAAGAAACAATTCAAGTATTGTGGAAATACAATCAGGATAACACAAGATCTAGCAGCTTCTACATTAAGGGATCAAAGGGCTTAAAATATGATATTCCAGAAGTCAAAGGAACTGGGATTAAAACCAAGAATCACCTACCCATTAAACTGAGTATAATACTTCAGGTGAAAAATGGTCATTCAATGAAATAGAGGACTTTCAAGTAGTCCTGATGAAAAGATCAGACCTGAATAGAAAATTTGACTTTCAAACACAAGAATCAAGAGGAGCGTGAAAAGGTAAACAGGAAAGAGAAATCATAAAGGTCTTTCTAAAGTTGAACTGTTTATATTCCTACACAGAAAGATAATATTTGTACTCTTGAAACTTTTCTCGGTATTTGGAGGGATTATACACACAGAGAGAGAGAGAGAGAGAGATGGAACAGGGTGAGGTGAATAGGAAGGGATGACATCCAAGAAAATAAACACAAGGGGTGAGTAAGGAATATGTATTGGGAGGAGAAAGGGAAAAATGGAATGGGGCAAATTATCTCTCATAAGAGAGGCAAGAAAAAGCATTTTCAATGGAGGAGAAAAGGGAGATTGAGAGGGGAAAAAAATGAAGCTTACTCTCATCACATTTGGCTTAAGGAGGGAATAACATGCATACTCAATTTGGTATGAAAATCTATCTTACACTACAGGAAAGTAGGGGAGAAGGGGAGAAGTGGGGTGGGGATGATGGGAGGGCAAATGGGAGGACAGAGTAATTAGAAGGGGAGGGAAAGGTCTAAAGAGAGAATAGAATAAGTAGGGGGCAGGATAGGATGAAGGGAAATATATTTAGTCTTTCATAACATGATTATTATGGAAGTCTTTAACAAAACTACACATATATAGCCTATATTGAATTGCTTGCCTTCTCAGTGGGGATGGGTGGGGAGTGAAGAAGGGAGAGAAGTTGGAACTCAGAGTTTAAGGAATGAATGTTGAGAATTGTTTTTGCATGCAACTAGGAAATAAGAAATACAGGTAATGGGGTATAGAAATCTATCTTGCCCTATAAGAAAAGAGAGAAGATGGGGATAAGAGATGGGAGAGGTGTGATAGAAGGGAAGGCTGATTGGGGGAAGGGGTAATCAGAATGCATGGTTTTTTGGGGTGGGGGAGGGGAGACATGGGGAGAAAATTTGGAACTCAAAATCTTGTGGAAATTAATGTTGAAAACTAAAAATAAATAAATTAATTTTAAAAAAATAACATACAACTTTGCCATTTATACCACCCAGTCCTGTTTCCATCATTTGCTGACCTCCTCCTGGACACTCTTAACTTCCTCAAAGACTTTGACCCATGATCCCTCATGTTCCTTTTTAACCTATCCCCTGCCATCCTCAATGAAGGTTTCCATAATCATGGTGCTGACCTATTTAAAACCCAATCTCAAAATCCCCCCGCCATTCCAATTCCAAAGCCCTCTATTGTCACCATATGTCAGTTATGTATCAACGTGGTCACGCTTTGGACTTCATCATCTCATGGAACGGTTCATCCTTTGAAAGTCCTGAAGATTCCTTCCTCATTCCTCTACTTCCATTTTCTCCTTGATTATAAACTTGCTTTCCATTCTTATCACAAATTCCTGACTCTAACATAACTACACCATCTCAAATATAAACTCCTTGGTCTTTTCCCTCAAACCACATGTATTTTCACACTATGCTTTGCAACTCTTTTTTATCCCCCTTGGAGGCAAACAGAGTTAAGTGACTTGCTCAGGGTCACGCAGCTACTAAGTGTCTGAGGCCAGATTTGAACTTAGGTCCTCCTGATTCCAGAGCTGGTGCTCTATTCTCTGTACCATCTAGCTCCCCCCTGCTTTATAGTTCTTATAGCCAATGCTTAACAAAAGTTTGTTCACTTGACAATATTGTTTGTACACATTTCTTTGCTTATGGTCTCCCCAGTTAAATTGTAAGCTCCTTGAGGGCAGGGACTGTCCTTGGCCCTTTTTATATCCCCAGCAGTGAGCACTGTGCCTGGAACATAATAGATATTAAATAAATGTTTATTGGATGGTACAGTGGATAGAGTGTTAGATCTGAAATGAGGAAGACTCATCTTCCTGAATTCAAATCCAGCCTCAGATATTGTATGACCCTGGACAAGCCACTTAACCCTATTTGCCTCAGTTTTCTCATCTGTCAAATGAATGGACAAGGAAATGGCAAACCACTCCAGTAGCTTGGCCAAGAAAATCCCAAATGGGATCACAAGTCAGACACAACTGAAATGTCTGAACCATAACAACAACTGACTGTGTTTGGGGTCTCTTCTTCCCACCATACTATCAGATCAATGAGGTCAGCAACTATTCCTTTTCTCAATTTTGTCCATTACCAAGAACCTAACACAGGTTCTCCTACCTCTATGCTTTTGCCCATGCAGTGCTCACTGCCTTCTCCAATCCCACCGTATGCTATCTGTTGAATTACCACAAAACTCTTTTCAAGTGACACCTCCTTGAGCAGGTAATGACCTCCCCCATGCTTAGAACACACCCATAGTTTTTACTTAAATTTGTGCACTTACGTTGAAGAAGAGGGAGATGGAGAAGGCAGATGATTTTCAGTGAGATGATGATGATTTAAACCCCAGCTCTGCTTGGGGACCTTGGGCAGGACATTCATTTCTCTCTAAAATGAAAGAATTTAAAAAATTAAATAAAAGGTTGGAATAGATCACAAGTTCATAATCTGAGTTCTGTGATCTTATTTTCTTTAATATTTAGATAACTTTCAGTATGTCATACCCTTTATCATCCTATTTATTTTATTTAATGCATCTAATGACATTATTTTGAAAAATGGTCCATAGGCTTCACCATATTAACAAAGGGGTTCATAACACAAAACAGATTAAAACCACTAGACTAGTCAGTTGCTGAGGTCCCTTCTGGTTCTAAGTCTAGGAGACCACCTGGGATTCCATGCATTATTTTATATTAGATTTACTGAGATGTGTGAGAGTGTGTATGTGTGTATATAAAAATATGAGACCATCTATGTTCCATGCGTTAAGGCCACAAGGTCCATGAGACCAAGAATCACATCTTGCAGAAAGTCTGTTGTATCTTTTCCAAGGTACACCTAGCACAGTGCTCCCCACTAAGCAACCACTTAATAAAACGTTTGTTAAATGGAATTGATCCTCTCCATAAAGCTAGGAACCACTGGGAAGGAGGGAGGGAGAGACAGAGGGATAGGGTTACAGACCTAAGCAGCATTGGCAAGGACTGAAACAGATGCTGCATGGAATGCACCATGAAGTCTACCTAAGAAGAAGTGGGACACTATGGAGGAGGAATGAGAGACCAGATTAAATGAATTTGTCTTGGAAGTGGGGTACAACACCAATGGGTGACTTCATCCAGATTAACAGTCTCACTCAGCAAGCTGTCAAGAAGGGAGAGCAGAGAACATCAGAATTAGACAATCAGAGTCACATGGGGTTAGTGATTATTACCAAAAGATGCCACAAGGTAGGGGCCAAGCATTCTATGTGTGTGTCTGCCTGCCCAATACTCATCCCCAATAGTGTTTGCACAGTTGAAATCTAGTCAAAATGAGCCTTAAAGAACAACTTGCATGGGGAAAGGAAGTAAGAAAATCTGTGAACAAAGCAGAGTATTTGGAATGGAATGGATTTAGGAGCAGCTAGGTGGAATAATGTGTAGAGTACTGGACCTGAAATCAGGAAGCCCTGAGTTCAAATCCAGATTCAGACACTTGCTAGCTGTGTGAGCCACTGCCTCATTTTTTTCACCTAAAAATGGGGATAGATAAAATCAGCATCTAGTTCCCAGGGTTGTTGAGAAAATATTAATGATATTATATCTATGTCATCATGATATATCAACATAATAATGTTATATCTATCTATAGATATAGTATCTATTGGTGGTACAGAGGATAGAGTGCTGAGTCTGGAGTCAGGAAGACCTATCTTTCCAAGTTCAAATCTGGCCTCAGGCACTTACTAGCTGTGTGACCCTGAAACAAATCATTTAACCATGTTTGCCTCAGTTCCCTCATATGTAAAATGAGCTGGAGAAAGAAATGGCAAGTTACTCTAGTATCTTTGTCAAGAAAACTCCAAATGGGATCACAAAGAATCAGACACGATTGAAAAAACATAACTTAACAGCAACAGTGATGGATGGATGGGTCTAAATTTCATTTGGTTCACACAACATTTCAAGGTAGTTGCTACTGTTATCCTCACTTATAAAGGAGAAAACAGAGGCTAAGGGATGTTCAGTAATCTAGTCAGGGTTGCATAGGTAGTGAGTGAGGCAAGTTTATGACTTCAGGCTTTCCTTTCTGGAAGTCCAAGGCTCTAACTTCTACATCTAACTGCCTGGTGAGCTGACATAAAACCATCTCAAGAGTCATTGCTAGTGAGAGTCCTAGGAAGTCAATTTATAAGAGTCGCACAGTGTTGTTGTTGTTTGAGATTCATTTGTTGTATTTGTATGGCTTGAGAGGAAAAATGGACCATGTTCAGTCCTAGATACCTCTCCCTAGTAATAGCTTCTATGGCTCCTCCCACCCCACTTCAACTCACACAAACTCCCCTGAAAACCTTAGAACAAGGATCATGTTTTTCCAAGCATCCCCAGCTCCCTTGCAAGCACCAAGGCTAACAAAAGCATTGAGCATAGTTCAGACTTAATAAAAGTCATAAAGAAAGGAGAGACTTTTCAGCTGAACCTCTTTCACAACATTACAGTCAAAATCTCTTTCTAGTGAGCTTTATTTGCCTTCCTCCAGAGGTCTGACTTCAGTGCCTACAAATTCATAGCAGTGAATAATAAGTCAATGGTCAATAAGTCAAGTCTCTGCCTCAGACAATGCTAGCATGGGTCCTCAGGTCTGTTCAGCATTGACTGATCCCTTCATTCTCTCTGGGGTCTATGCCCTCCTTCTGTCCAGTGGACATGTACCTGGAATGACACTTGTATTCTTGGTCTGCACACCACATGGTCCTGGAGGTCCCATATCTCTCTGTATGACAATTGCTGCTGTCCTCATTTGGTTATTCATTTTATTTTTTAAATTTTTTTGGAGGGTCTTGGAAGGCAAGACAATTGGGTGAAATTTTATATCCAACAAAACTAGCTAGTGGTCCTCTTCAACCTATTAAAAAGTATAGACCTATGATTTCATTGATATGGGTATCTTCCAGATGAGGAATGCAGGTTGGTACTTTCTTTGCATTGTAAAGTCTTTGAGAGATGCCTAAGGCACTGGGAATTGAAATGACAACCAGATGGGTCAGTTTGAACAGCTGTAAAATGAAGCTGATCTCCAATGGTTTTGAATGTGACTGAGCTGTAGGACTTCGTTAGCTACCCTCTGACTCCCCCTTTCAACTTTTTATATGTGGTCTTCTCATATGAGAGTGAGTTTCCTGAGGGCAGAGTGTCATCTTCCTTTCTTCATATCTTTAGCTCTTAGTACGGGCGTCTGGCATAGAGTTGGTGCTTAATACGTATTTATTGACTGATCAGCTGACCAACTCAGGTCCATGAACTTTAAAAATACAGATGTGGAGGTAGCGATGAAGATGGCTGGAGTTGAGGGTATGTAGATATAAATACTAGGTAACCATATTTCAGTAAAAATGATTTCTTTGTAGGGCTATATATTTTATTGTAAGCATTTAAAGATATTAATCTAAGAGAAGGGTTCATAGGCTTCACCAGGCTTCCAAAGGGATCCTTGACAACATACATACATACACATACACACACACACACACACACACACACAGCTGAGAATCCCTGAATTAGGAAATGTCTAAGGTTTTTTCCAGATTAAAATGCCAGGATCCTAAGCTAGAACTAGACCAAGAGACAGTCTGGTGAAGCTAAGATTGGATTTTTCCATAAATCAGATGATGTTTCTTGAAAGTAGAATGAGGATAGAATTCAGGTATCAAGAGTCAAGACTCATTTTATTATTTCACCAATATGCCCATAACTGGAAAAAAAAAAAAAAAGGACCACACAGAGAAGAGAAATTTAACATTCATATTTAAATGTCTTCTGAAAGGCAGCTAGATGACTAGTTAGTGCACTAGCCTTGAAAACAAGAGTTTAAATCCGTTTAAATCCTTCCTTGAACAGTTATTAGCATTGTGACTCGGGCACTTAACTTTTGTCAGCCTCAGTTTCCCCATTTGTAAAATGTAGGTGATAATAGTACCTACTTCACAGGACTGTTTTGATGATCAATCAAATTAACAAATAGTAAAGAACTATTTAATTTAATTTAATGCTCTTTATCAGGGGTTCTTCACGTGGGATCTGTAAACTTCTTAAAAAATATATTTTATAACTGTTTCTCAAGGTAGTTGATTTCCTTTGCAATTTTATGAATTTAGAAACATTATTCCGGGAAGGGGTCCTCAAATAAATCTCCAAAAATTGAAGAAGGAAAGCTTTGGTGTGTTGACTAGGTTAAGTTCCTCATTAGAGATATGCATCATGCACATTCCCTGCCATCCCCTCCCACAGCATCCTGTTCCTGCTCGACCACATCCCAAACCTTATAACATCAATTCTTTGCTCACCTCCATCACAGGACCAGAGGATTCACATTCTGCTCCCCCTTTCCTGGTGGTTTTCTAGAAGCTATTCTGCTCATGGTTGCCCACATGGCAGCTCCTGCCCACCCAAGGTCAATTTCCTCCTTCACCAGAGATTTCACTCCTCTCCCTACCCCAAACCACTTTGAAATGACAGTCGCTGCCATCCAACACACCAATCTCTTGTTCATCATCCATCCTTCCAAATTATCACCATTAAAGAGGATTTCATATCTATTTTACATCTAAAAATGCATTTTGTTTATACTGAACTTTTCTATTTATATATTTTCTCCCCTGATAGAATATAAGCTCATTGAGGTCAGGGACTGTATTATTTTTAATCTTTGTATTTCTGGTACCTTGTACAGTGTCTTGTATATGGAGTGAATGCTGTAAAAGGACAGGTGATCCACACCAAGGGAAGAAGACAGAGTTTTGTATGGATATTGGTACACCTGTGTTCTAGCCTCCACTTCTGACTCAGAACTCAGACTCCCACCCCTGGACCCTGGACTCTAATTAGTGAGCACCCAGATTCAAGCCCACCTGCCATTACAGCTCCATCTCCATGATCTGCTGCTACCACTGTACTTTCCTCTCCCCCAACTCCAATCCTATATTCCCCTTCCCAATTCTAGCTCTAAAAACAATAACTAAATTAATACTAGTATTACTGGACAAGTCAATCAATTGTCCTATGATTCCAATCACCATTCCCTCTTTCTTCTCTGCCCCAAATACTCTCCTTTATGAGCTATCCTTGAGGACCAGCCTGTCCTTATCTGCCCTGCTCTCAAAAACCATCACCCTCCCGGTTACCTTTCTCTGTATACATCTTTGCCTCCACACATAGATGTATATGAAGTGATGCCAAGTCAGGCAGAAGAAAGCAGAAGAGCAGAGTAGAGGCTGATTGCCACTATGATGATAATTTTGACCTCAACAGCCCCAGTATCTCATCCTTTGAAATCATAGCTTGATCAGTCTGTGTTTTCCAGTGTGTGCATTGGGCGTTCACCAGCAAAGAATGCAACCCATGTGGGAGAGTCACCATGGTCAAAAAATTCATTTCCCTTGAGGTTGTGGATGACTCTCTCCAACCTTCACTAGGCGAGTCCTGAGATGACTTATAATTCATCATCAGACCCATATTTGAAGTTTTTCTAGCTTGGTAGACCTTGCTTAGCTGTGCTTTGTGAACATAACCTTTAAGAAGTCAGGGCCAGTGAGTCAGTCAATTAGCAAGCATTTCTTAGGTCCTCATTCTATTCCAGGAACTGGACTAAGCCCTAAGAATACAAAGAAAGACAAATCTACACCAATACTAAGTAAAGTATCAAAGGAGGATTTTGGTTTGAGAAACCAAAGAAATACAAGATAGGAATTTAGAAGGGGACCATGAAGTAGGATATAATTGTTTCTATCTTATTAAAGTTCATATAGACACAAGGAGGCGTGAGGAGGAGAGTTCTGAGCTTGGATTCAAGAACATCTGGGCTCAAATCCCTAATCTAATACTTATTAACTGTGTGACCCTGGACAAGTCACTTAACCTCTAAGTATCTCAGGCAGCTCCCTAAGACTTGCTTACAGAGACTGAGGCAAGGGTTGAGAAAGGAGTTTGCCACAGATATCAAAAAATCATAGCTCTTTCCAATCAGGGAAATTTCATAAGACTTACAAATACCCAAATAGATCTGTGAAGTTCAGGAGGTCTCTCCAATAAGGCAGACTGTATCAGCCCATTTCCACCACATTACATGGGATTTTTGTCCATGTTCCCCTAAAAGTTCACCACACAGGGTCCACCCAACACACTGGAGACTTTTTACTTCTTCTCCCAACATTGTAAAGGCACCAAGGAACACTGATATTGTCTACTTACCATTACTCAATTTTAAAATTAAATTCTGAACTGAGGGAGAGGAGGCAGAGCCAAGATGATGAAGTAAAAGCAGAGACTTGCTAATGCTTTCACACTCAGCTAAATATCTGTAAAAAAAAAAATGACTAAACCAAATCTGGAGCTGACGAACCTATAGAATGACTGAGTGGAGCAAATCTCCAGACCAAGACAGCCTGGACGTTCAACTTGAAGTGTCTATCATTGCCAGGCATAGAGCAGAGTGCCATCCAGTGTGGGCTGTACCACTACAGATGGGACTTGAGGGTGGGGAAGGAGGGGATTGAATCACTGGCACCTGTGGCAGTTTCCAGACTTCATGACTCCAAAATGCTGAGGACAAATTGGAAAGTCAGTGATAAAAATCTGTGAGACCTGTGTAAGAGAGTCGAGTGGTCAGGTCCCAGTGCAGAGAAGGGGGTGGAGGGGTGCCGGTAGCAGCAGGGGCAGGGGCAGTGACAGCAGCTGTTTATGAAGCTCTAAGCCCACAGATTGTGGAGGAGGGGATCTTGTACCTGACAGTACATCCCCTCCCCGTCTTTCCCCACCTGAAACACAGAACTACCTTGACAATGAGCTCAAAAGTCAAGAAAACGACTGGGGAAATGAGCAAAAACAGGGAAAAAAATAGACTATAGAATTTTACTCTGGGGACAAGATCAATGAAAACATACAACCAGAAGGAGACAACAAAGGCAAACTCCCTACATTCAAAGCTTCCAAAAAAAAAAAAACTATGAATTGGTCTCAGGCCATGGAAGAGCTCATAAAGAATTTTGAAAATCAAATAAGAGAAGTAGAGCAAAAATTGGAAAGAGAAATGAGAGTGATGCAAGAAAATCTTGAAAAATGAGTCAACTAATTGCTAATGGGCACCCAAAAAATGTTGAAGAAAATAACACCAAAAAATACAGTAACCAAAATGGCAAAAGAGAGCCCAAAAGCCAATAAGGAGAAGAATGCCTTAAAAAGCAGAATTGGCCACATGCAAAAGGAGGTCCAAAAGTTCACTGAAGAAAATAAGTCATTCAAAATAAAATGGAGTAGAAGGAAGCTAATCACTTCATGAAAAATCAAGAAATTATAAAACAAAACCAAAAGAATGAAAAAAATAGCAGACTATGTGAAATTATCTCATTGGGAAAACAACTGACCTGGAAAAGAGATCCAAGAGATATAATTTTAAAATTATTGGACTACCTGAAAGCCATAGTGAAAAAAAGAACCTAGACATCATCTTCAAGAAATTGTCAAGGAAAACTGTCCTGATATTCTAAAACCAGAGGGCAAAATAGATATTGAAAGAACCTATTGATTGCCTCCTGAAAAAGATCCCAAAAGGAAAACTCCTAGGAATATTGTAGCCAAATTTCAGAATTATCACAAAAGGAGAAAATATCACAAGCAGCCAGAAAGAAACAATTCAAGTGATTATGGAAACAGAATCAAGATAACACAGGATCTAGCAGCTTCTACATTAAGGGATTAGAGGCCTTGGAATATGATATTCCAGAGGTCAAAAGCACTGGTATTAAAGCCAAGAATCATCTACCCAGCAAACTGAGTATAACACTTCAATGGGGAAAATTGGTCTTCCAATGAAATAGAGGACTTTCAAGCATTCTTGATGAAAAGATCAGAGATGAATAGAAAATTTGACTTTCAAAAACAAGAATCAAGAGAAGCATGAAAAGGTAAACAGGAAAGAAAAATCATAGGGGACTTACTAAAGTTGCATGGAAAGATAATATTTGTAACTCTTGAGACTTTTCTCAGTACCGGGGTAGTTGAAGAGATTTTGTATGTGTGTGTATATATATATATATATATATATACATATATATATATTATACATAGACAGAGGACACATGTCCTTGAATATGAATGGATATACATTTATAACTCTTGAGACTTTTCTCAGTACCGGGGTAGTTGAAGAGATTTTATATGTGTGTATATATGTGTGTGTGTATATGTATATATATATTATACATAGACAGAGGACACATGTCCTTGAATATGAATGGATATATCTAATGGATGATATCTAAAATAATTAAGGGGTAAGAGAAGAATATATTGGGAGAAATAGAAAGAGAGAAATAGAATGAGGTAAATTATTTCTCACATAAAAGAGGCAAGAAAAAACTTTTTCAATGGAGGGGAAGAGGGGGGAGGTGAGAGGGAAAGAATGAAACTTACTATCATTGCATTTGACTTAAGGAGGGAATAATATGTACACTCAATATGGCATGAAAATTTGTCTTACATTACAGGAAAAGTAGAGGAGAAGGGGATAAGGGACATTGGGGGATGATAGAAGGGAGGGCAAGTGGGAGGAGGGGGTAATTAGGAGTAAACACTTTTGAGGAGGGATAGGAACAAAAGAGAGAATAGAATAAAGGGGGCGTGGATAGGACAGAGGGAAAATACAGTTAGTCTTTCACAACAAGACTGTTATGGAAGTGTTTTGCATGACTACACATGTATAACCTATATAGAACTGCTTGCCTTCTCAGTGGGGGTAGATGGGGAGGGAGGAAAGGAGAGAAGTTGAAATTCAAAGTTTTAAAAGTGAATGCTAAAAATTGCTTTTACATGAAGCTAAGAACTAAGACATACGGGCAAAAAATTAAAAATTAAATTAAATTCTAAATAATGGAATTAATGGTTTCATGGCTAATCACTTTTCAAAAACTGTTATGTGTATATTTGAATATTTCTATTTTTATTGACTCCAAACTAGGAGACCCCTACTTTGCCATCATCCACATCCCCTTCTAGAAAGATACTTGGACAGCACACTGAGAAATACCTTTAGCCTTGATTTTTTGCTTTATCCTGACAAGGATCAACACTCCATGCCATTAACTTTCCAGCCATTAACATCAAAGTATGTCTCTGCACATTTACTCCCCAATTTTCTGGTTCTTCTTTTACATATTGTCTGTCTCCATTTGGGTAGCTAGGTGGTGCAGTGGATAGAACACATGTACAGGAGTCAGGAGGACCTAAGTTCAAATCTCACCTCAGACACTTGACACTCACTAGCTGTATGAACCTTGGGCAAGTCACTTAATCCCAATTGCCTCTTCCTGGGTCATTTCCAGTCATCCTGATGAACACTTGGTCACTGGATTCAGATGGCTCTGAAGGAGAAGGGAGGCTGGTGACCTGCACAGCCCTCCCTCACTCAAAACAAAGTCAAGTGCAAGTCATGTCATCATTTCTCTGATGGCATGGTCATCTTTGCCAACAAAGGATGAACACATACATCTGTCTCTATTAGAAAGTAAGCTCCTTGATCTCAGAAACTGTCTTGCTTGCATTTGTATCTTCAGCACTTACCACAGTATCTGGCATGTAGTAAGGGCTTAATAAATGTTCCACCCAACCATCATCCATTCATCTATTTGTCCATTCATGTATCTATCCATCTAGCTAGCTAGCTATCATTAGTAAGTTTGAAATATTCAAATACTCCAATGAGCCCATGATCTCATCCACGTGAGCATTCCTTCCAGTGATGAAGATCTTGACCACAGGAAACTTCTTCGCTATCTCCTGCCATACAGAGATTACCAATGGTGCAAATGGACTGTCCATTAGTTATCCATTACTCTAGTCACATGATTAGCCCATTTTTATTTTCAATCTCATATATGTGTATGTATGTATGTGTATGTGTATGTGTGTATATGTGCAATGACCTCCCTTATTCCAGTTTTCCATAGCATCTTATTTATTCTACATGGCAGCTTGGTCACATCTATCATGTGTCTCTCCAATGACCTTGGTGTTAGGCATTTTTAAAATTTCTTTAGAGACTGTGGTGTTCTGTGACTCACAAGACATATAACAATACCAACAGAAATTTTTATTTATTTTTTAAAATAAATTGTTTATTAAAAAATTAACCTTCTTAGTGTTTGTTCCAGACTTATGTAATCCATACATCTAAAATAAAAGTTAAAAGTTTGAAGGGAAAAAAATCTCTAAGCACTTTGAAGTTAAAAAAGAATGGAGCTTTGTAAACAATTTATCTCCATTAAGGAGAATTTCAAAAATTCCCAATAATACTTTGGTCATCTGAGCTCTACCTCTGAAATCTCTTGTTTCCAAGGGGTGAATGTTTTCTGAGGGAGAATTTGATCTTTGGGTAAATTCTAGGTCACTGAAGGATTTATGTAAGTTCAGGAAAGGAGTATGATTAGCTCTGCTTGTGTAAAGACATCATTCCTTGTGGGTCTGCCTTGGCCTTAAAATTAGCTAAGAAATTGAGCTTCAGAAATGAGAGTGGAATCAAAGGAGGGGAAAAAATTATTTCAATAATTTTTTTACAGAAATAATCCCTGAAGAAACATCTGCTTTTTTTGGAAGAAAGGAAAGAAAGAACAAGGGAAGGAAAGAAAAAAGGAAGAAAGGAAGGAAAACATATAGTTTGTAATACTTCTTCCCTAACAATCTTAGTTTTAACCGACATTCTACTACCCTGGATTTTCTACTCCAAGAATGTGACACAGCTGCCAAAACACCCAGAGTAAGAACTCCATAAATGCCACACCATATCAGGTGATCTTACTAAGTCTGAAGCAGCAGTTTTCTGTGAGTAATGCCTGTACAAAACAAACAAAAAGTCTAGTATAGTAGAAAGTTTGTCGAGTTTGGGGTCAGAGGACCACGAGGTTACATCCCATCTCCATCACTTACTATCTATGTGATGTAGGCAAATCACTTAATCCTCTCTGGGCTTCATGTTGCTCATTTGTATAAGATCATAGATTTAAAAATGGAAGGGACCATAGTCTATTGAGACCAACCCTGTACATTTCACATATTAGGAAATTGGGACCCAGAGAGAATTAGGCAACTTCTGTACATCATACAGTATCTGATGTAGGATTTGAACTCAAGTCTTCCTGACTGGAATCCAGTACTCTCTCCATTATGGCAGCTAGATGTAAAATAAAGGGTTTGAACTGCGTGAACTCTTAAGGGCTGAAGTCAAGAAGACTCATTTTCCTGAGTTCAAATCTGGCATCAGAAACTAACTAGCTGTGCGACCAAGGGCAAGTCACTTAACCTATTTGCCTCAGTTTCCACATCTGTAAAATGAGCTGGAGAAGAAAATGGCAAACCACTCCAGTGTCTTTGCCAAGAAAACCCCAAAAGGGGTCACAAAGAGTTGGACATGACTGAAATGGTTCAACAAGAAGAACTTTATGGATTCTACCACCCTGTTTCAAATCCTTGGTCCAATGCTTCCTACCTTCATGAACCTGAGGATATTCGGTCACCAATTTGGGCTTCTGTTTCCTTATCTTATTCCTGAGGGACTATAGATATTCCCTATCTGTTTCCTTATCAGATAAGGATATCTGATATCCTTACCTTAAACTAATGGCACTGGACTCAGTGATCTCCAAAGTCTCTTCCATTTCTAAGTATATGCCTCTATGAATGAATGATCTCTAGGAATCCTTGTAAATCCAATAAAATAATGATAATCATGTCTCTGAGTGCTGAAAATATCAATAGTAGAATTTTTTTTGCTCTTTCCTTTCTCCCTATAATTGCTATCACCTCAAATTATATTAAGAAACCACTAGCAGACCTGCGACACAAAAGGTCATAGCAGCTCCCAACTGGATGCTAGAAAATACATCCTTCATTCAGCAACCTCCTCTATGTTATTTTCTTTCCTTTCTTCTTTCATCCCTTCTTTCTCCTTTCCTTCCCTTCTTTCCTCCCTTCTCTTCCTTCTTTCCTTTCCTGTCAAGACTTAGGTCTAAAATGAGCAATGTCTTACAGAACAGTAAAGATGTAATTTGTCAACTACAACTATTTCTGCAGGTTCTCCCCACCTCCACCTCTCAAGGGCCACAGCTACTACAGATACAGGGAAGCAAGTCATCCCCACCCAAGTCCTTGGCCCTGACAAATGGCTCAGCCTCAAAAATGGGTATGGCATTCTAGACAAAAATGACCCTAAAGAAGATGCACTGCCATGTGCTTTGTCTGCTGCCCCCGAAGAACCACTGGGCCTTTCCATCTGACTTGCAGCTAAAACTTTCTAATGTGTTTCTCCCCTTATTAGAACGGGGGCTCCTAGAGATCCGGGACTATCTGCTTTTTCATTGGGATGCCCAGTCAGTATTTAGCACAGGGCTCAGCACATAATATGCAATTATTGAATGCTTAGTTAGTCATTCATTGATAACTTACAATAAAACAATAATGGCTAACATTTACATAGCACCTGCTATGGCACTACTCATTTGATGCACTAGTATCATCCCCATTTTACAGATGAAGAAAGAGAGATAGACATTAAGCAATTTGCCCACAGTCATACAGTTAGTGTCTGAGGCCAGATTCGAACTCAAGTCCTCCTGACTCCAGGTGCAGAGCTCTATCCACAAGCAGCATGTAAGTGACTGGTCAGAGTCAAAGGTGCAAGTCTGGGAGCACAGGACATTGTCCTGAAAGTCTGCTCATTTCTTGGCATATGACAGGGAGGGAAGGGAGGAGGCTCAGACATATACCATCGGACACAATTCAATCACATACTCCAGTTATAGCATCTCACGTACATTGTGACTTGATCATCTCCTCAAGGTCCCTAGATTCCTCCTATTCATCATTATATGAAAATAGCCTAAAAGGATCTCTACCACCAAAGGAATCCAAGTCCATTGAGTACGCACACTTTCTTTGCCCTAGGTGATACAAATATAGTTATCCTTCCATAGAGATGGGGAACAAACTCCAGTTGGTTTGATACTTGCCTGTAGTCACAGGGGACTTAAATCCACATCTGAGGAAGGGAGAAGGCCCCTCACAGTAACCCTGACAACAGACCCAGGGCTCCTAAGATTACCTGAGACCAAGTAGCAAAGCTTTAGAGAAAGGGTATCAAACTCTCTTAACCCCTGTTTGTCTCAGTTTCCTCATCTGTAAAATGAGCTGGAGAAGGAAATGGCAAACCACTCCAGTGTCTTTGCCAAGAAAGCCCCAAATGGGGTCATGAAGAGTGAGACACAGATGAACAACAAAATCCAACACCAGCTAAAGCAGATTAAGATAAAATTAGGAGATATTGAACAAAATAAAGAAAAATACAATACAATATAGATAATGTTAATTTGTGCTTTTCTAAGTCAATATGTTGAGTGGCATAGTGGATACAGTGCTCAGCCTGAAGTCAAGAAGACTCATCTTCCTGAATTTAAATCTGACCTCACACTGTGTGACCCTGAGCAAGACATTTAACCCTGTTTGCCTCAGTTTCCTCATCTGTAAAATGAACTGGAGAAGGAAATGGCAAACTACTCCAATCTTTGCCAAGAAAACCCCAAATTGGGTCATAGAGAGTCAAGTACTACTAAAACAAAATGACTGAATAGAAAAAAAATCAGTATGCATCCCCTCCTTCCCTGCCAGGGATCTATTTCTATTTATTTGACACTTTCAGAGAGCTGCAGAGGGAGGAGTGAGGGCAAGAAGGAGCCAGGTTGGTGCTCAAGACTGCAAACATTTTGTGGGCTGGAATTGTTTTTTATTTTGTACTTTCAATATGCAGGGAGACACAAGAAGCCTTGGAGTCAAGAAGATGTAGGTTCGAGTCTCACCTTTCCATACATTGCCTTGTGACCCATGGCAAATCACTTAAGCTCTTAAGGTCCTGGGCAACTATACAAGATTCCAAGTCTCAGAACAGGAATTGGTCTTCACCAAGTGGAGGGAATTTTCATAATGGAAACTGCTTAGACCAGGAGTCAAACAAAGAACCCCCAGTGTCATCATGTAATTGGAAAACACTTTTAAAAATAAATAAAAATACAATGGAACATAGGCAGTATTAATATGCAATTTTAAAAGTCAATATGTGGCCCATAGAGAACCCTTACAGATGGTTTAGTGGTCTCATTTCTATCTGAATTTGACACTACTGTTCTAAACCAAGAAAATCACCTATCTGGATTACGATCCCCAGCTCTCACAAAAAGGAACAAAAAACCCTAGTTTGGTTTTTTTTATAAGAGGCTGGACACGTGACTTTATCATTACAGGAAACCCTACCAATGCAAGTTGGCACGTTCTCTGTAGCTATTTTAAAGGAAGTTACTAAGAGTTTAAGTGACTTTTTAAGTGTCTTTTTTTTATTTGCTCAACTGGCACATCAGAGTAATGCCTGAGATGTAGTGAACCTGAATTTCAGCAAAGTATTTAACAGGAGTTCTTAAGAGGCATGTTCTTATAAACAAATAGAAGCCTGTGGTATTGATTTGAATACCATTACAAGCACTCACTGACTGGAGGAAGAGGGAAGAATATAGTTAATTATACCCAAAGCATAACAATTAATAGAAGTGAATATAACCTACACAAGAAACTTCCATTGGAATGATCCTAGGACAATATTTTTATCAGTGATTTAAGTGAAGAGATGACATCTCTATCAAAATTGCAAGTGACACAAAGTGGAGGGATAGCTACCAAATTAAGTAGGCTAGACTTATGGACTAAATATTAAAAAGATGAAATGGAATAAAGATAAATGGAAAATCCTATATTCAGGTCCAGAAAAATCAACTATATGATGGATAGTAGAGATAGAAAGCAGAGACCATACTATACAAAGGAACTAGTGGTACTTACTTAGTCTGACAAGGAGAAGATGTAGAGGACAATTGATCATTGTTTTGAAGGATGTAGAAGGAGAATTAGGCTTTTATTTGGTTCCAGAGGGAAGAACTTGGAATAGCTGGGTAGAAGTAGAGCAACTGAGGACAGCTGGGTGGTTCAGTGGATAGAGTGCTGGACCTGGAGTCAAGATGATCTGAATTCAAGTCAGGTCTCAGACACTTACTAGCTATGTGACCCTGGGCAAGTTGCTTAACTTGTTTGCCTCAGTTTCTTCATCTATAAATGCGGGTTAATAATAGCACCTACCTCATAAAAATTATAATTGTATAAAGTGCTTTGTAAACCTTAAAGTACTATATAAATGTTAATTATCATTCCTATCCTTATCATACAGATTAGACTAGATGAGCCAGGAGAACCTTTTCAATTCTGATGTTCTGTGTTATGCTGGACCTTCTTTTGCCACTAACAAATACTACAAGTTGATGTAGTCAGTCACCAACCATTTATCAAATATCTGCAGGGCCATCTCCACTCATCCTGATCTATATGTTGCCACTGGACCCAGATGGCTCTGGAGGAGAAAGTGAGGTTGGTGACTTTGCACAGACCAGCCTCACTTAAATCCATTTCACTTGCAAGTCATAGCTTCACCTTCCTGATGTCATGGTCCTCTTTGAGAATAAAAGGCAGACAACTGCCATCAAACATCAACATCCTGCACAGAGCTGGACTCCAGGAAGATATTACAAAGACATAAATCAAACACTTCATGCCCTCATGGATCTTATAGTCAATTGAAAGGACTTCAACTCCTTAAATTTCAGTGTTTTTCTCTATAAGACCCTGAAAGAAAGTCTCTAAGGTTCTACAATTACATGAATCCAAGAAACAAATAAATCTATAAAAAAGGCTTTATTTTCAGAAGCAAAGTCCCATGACACCATCCCAAAGTCTAAAAATGTCCGTTTCAGAGATTCATGTGATTAAAAATCTGAGAATACACATGAGAATTTGTTACATAGACCGAATACAGTTTCTGTACTCTGACACAGCAGCATTAAAAACATCCTGAAACCAACAGAGTATTTCTCATTATTTTCCCTTGTCACATGGGTTGGGAACACATAATTAGATGACAACACTTTCTTTTTATCTCTTTCCTTCCCCTCCTCTCCTCCTACATCTACCCCAGAATTGGTTATGCACAAATATGTGTAAAGACAAGGAAATTTGCTCATAGCAAATTATGGAGCTCCAGTAAACACTGTGCTAAGATAGTCAAACCTAATTTGACCTCCTTCAGAGTTTCTTGTATGCATTTGCTCCAAGATAAAACAAGGTATCCAACTGAGAATCCCAACAGTAGGATGGAGGTGATGTGTGCATAGCATCTAAAGCTGGAGAAAACCTCAGAGGCAACACAGTTTAATGCTGTTTACAGATGAGGAAACTAGGACTCAGAGAGTATAAGTACCTTGTTCTAGGATTTAGAGTTGAAATGGACCTCAGAGTTCATTTGAGCCAACCCTAAAATTTCACAGATATAGAAATCGGTGTCATTTGGCTTGCCCAAAGTCACATAGGCATTATCAGAGGTGACATTTAAACCTTGTTCCTCTGATTTTTTTCCACTGTACCATAAGGTGTCCCTAGAGAATCTTGCATGATACTGGGGAAGCTTGGAGAAAATAAGCAAATATACACATCCATGTGAGGACAGGAGAGATTGAGACAAAGGCTGCCCTACTAATCCCACCTGTATCCTCTTCCTACTTAGGCTCTTTACCCTAGCCTAAGTGACCAAGAAATCTGCCTTCTGATTCTTTCAGGGAATTACATTACATTAGACCCTATCCCCTCCTTCTGTCTTTCACTGAGTTAGCCCTCAGTTTGACTTAAGTCAGATTCTTTCCCCAATACCATGTCTATATGACTGATATACTTCGGACTTCTTTTGGGTGACCTTTAAGTTAAATTTCCCTGCTCCCTATTGCATACTCATTGTCCAGTATGGGCAATCAGTGGCAGCATAGTGGATAGGGGACTGACCTCAGAGGTATCCAAACTTGGCTTCAAGTCGACCTCTGACATATGATAGCCATATGACCCTAGACCCATCATTTCATCTGTAAGTGAACTAGGCAACTGTCTTAGACTATGAGTTATAGGTGAAGGGTTGACTTACATTACTGGAGGGAATTTTCATGAGGTGAGCTTAGTATACACATGAAATCATAGATCCAGAGGGGGGTTGAAATCAAATATCCAGCACATTAAGTTCCAAAGCTGTCCTAAAAAAGCACTGAATTGGAGTAAATCAAGAGACCTAGATCCTAACCCAGCTTCTGGCATTATCACTAAGACAGGCTTTTATCTTCCTTCAGGGTTCACTTTCTTATTCTGCAAAACAAGGGCAGTGGACAGGAAAACCCCTAAGGCTCTTCCTAGCTCTAAAATTCTATACTTCTCATTCTATGACTCTACAGAAAGCCCAAATTATCACTGTAACAAAGTGATCTCATTCATGCTCTCTCAATTCACTGGCACCCTAACCACATCACATGAAATAAAAAAGAAACCTTGATTCCACCACTGTCCCCTCAAGGACCATCAACATGGGAACTCATGGGACAAAGAAGGCTGTGAATCACCAAACACTAGTTTCTCTCTCCATCTGTGCGTGTATGTTTCTTTCTCTCATAGCGCCCTTGTGCATGGCTCATTGGCCAAGTTACTAATACAACTGGTTCCATTGACTTCTCTAGATCATCATCTTCCTTCTGCTCTATAGTCAAAGCCATTATTATTATTTAGAGACCACAACAGAGTTCTTGGATAATCTCCTTCAATACCATCACCATCCGGGCTGAATCTTGGCAGTGATCTCCATTTCCCACAAAGTTTTCCTAAGTTCCTTTGACAAATCCAGGCAGGCAGCATAATATAGAAGAAAGAGTACTAGTTTGGGGGATAAAGATGTGGGTCTTGATCCCACCTCTGATGTTTACAACCACCATGACTCTGGACCAGTCATCCTCCCTGGGCCTTAGTTTCCTCATTTGTAAAATGGAGTTGGACCGAATGGCTGCTGAGGTCCCTTCCTGCTCTAAATCAGTGGTCTTCTAGTCTGATGAATTATTATGCAATTTCCCCTTCGTGTAGACTATAGCTTGGTTCTAGGAATACAGAGTAAATGTGGGAGGCCACTGAGTACAACACCTTCATTTCAGCTAAGGAAATTGAGGCATTGAGTGGTTAAGTGAGTAACCTAGGGTCACTCAGGAATGTACAAGGTGGGATTTGAATCAAGGTCTTTCAAATCCTAGTGCCGAGTCTTTGTGAAGCTGCCTTAGCAACTTTTTTTTTTATCCAGATCTATAATTTGCACTGGTGTTGGACCTCTAGGAGAGAAAATTACCTCCACCAGAGCAAATCAGCATTTCTTCTGCAACTTTTGGTCTTAGAGAGTTGCCTGTCTAATGAAACAGGAGCTGGAATTTGAACTCAAATCCTGTGAGTACAGCCAAAACCAGTGTTCTTTCCACTGTCTCCTTTATTTTTTTCTTTTCCAAAGTGAATGAGAGGTGTTTTGTTGAGATCACATTTGTTGCATTAAACCAAGAGTGCTAAATTAGACTTACCCAAGTAATTTTACCAAATAACATTTGAAAGGTACAGAACATGCTTGAAAGATTCCTAAGTCAGATAGGCTTTCCTCTAATTACTATCCCTTGGAAAAATTTATTTCTAAAAATAGCTCACTTCTTTTAGTTCTTCCTTTAAATCTGTCATACACAAGTCCCAGGAGTGTGCTGGTAAATGCTTAACAACTTGCTCTATAGGGGGATAAATAGATGGATAGAGAGAGAGACGTAAATATAGATTTCAGATACATACACACACATGTAATGTCCACAACATTTTATCATTTTCTCCATTTCTTTCTTAAGTCTAGACAATCAACAAAACAATGGGTCAAGACATGATTTGTAGCAATTGTCAGTATCCAAGGTGTTAATGCTCATACTAAAAATTTAACAATCATTTCTTGTGAGGTAGACTTCTGGGATATCTTCTGTATGTAGGGGCATACACACATATACGTTTTTATACATAGATGCATGCCTACATTATTTCCATGTACATATACACATATATGCCCATGTGTATATATTGTATGTGTATACATATGTACATGTGTGTATACATATGTACATGTGTGTATACATACTAGCACATTCTCAGAGGACAGCTAGGTGGTGGCATAGGGTCCAGAGTGCTGGGCCTGGGGTCAGAAAGGTTTATCTTCCTGAATTCAAGCCTGGCCTCAGACACCAGCTGGGTGACTCTGGGCAAGTCACTTGACCCTATTTGCCTCAGTTTCCTCATCTGTAAAATGAGCTGGAGAAGGAAATGGCAAACTACTCCAGTATCTTTACCAAGAAAACCCCAAATGAAGTCACAAACAGGCAGACATGACTGAAAAGCAAACAAAATAAAAACATATCCAACTGGCTAAAATCCTATCCTTTAGGAATCCTGGAAACACTCAAACTTCTCCCTTCTGGGTGTAGACAACACCTCCGGATATTTCCTCCCCAAACAAAACCACCAACTCTTTTCTCATGCCATCATTCTTAAAAAATTTCTGAATAACAACTTAAATGTGACTGAAGTTGTACAGTGTCATGAATCAAAAAAGCTCAAAACTTCCACCTACCCCTCTGTAAACAATGTCAGCTGTCAAGCTCTCAATAAACTGTCTCCACTCCATTCCATAAATGCACCAGATTGCTTCAAAATCAAGTACCAAGTTTGCTTTGAGTATCTTTGCTCTGGTGGGTTTCAATTAAATCACAAAAAATAAAAGAAATCTTTGAAGGATAGATAAGCATCTAGGAAAAGGGACTTCTCCACAGATCTCTTAACACATGTTTTTCAAAGGCATCTAATCATAAGGTTCTAAATGGGATTTTTGTGTTATCAAGAATTAAAAATTTAGTTTTCAAAGGGATCTCACAAGGTGTTAAGTTCAACCCTCTCATTTAATAGTTAAGAAAATGGAGGCCCAGAGAGAGGGGAAGTAACTTGGTCAATGGCCCATAGGTAGCAAGAAGCCTCAGTAAGATCTAAACTCAGGTTGCCCAGTTCCAAACTCAGGGCTTTGTATGCTATACCATACTAACTCTCAACTGAAGAGAATCTAATTCTTCAGAACTTCTCTTTTATCTTTGATTTTCAGTTTACTTTTACATGAATTACAGTAGCAGCTGCTGGTATGAAGGAAATTTTAATTGTATTTGTAACCATTGTATCTAATAGGATATGTCTCATCCTCCAAACTGGAACCCCAGGAACCATGCCCCAGCAGGAATAAGCTACTTAGCTCTGTACTCCCTGGGATCACATATTTTCATCTTTACCTTGACCAGCTTCCACCCTCCTACTGGACTTGTAACACCTACCCCTAAACCCCTAACCCCATATATTTTTCATCTTTTGCTTTTATCAAAGTAACTACTACCAGAGCCTCTGAGAAAGGTGAGTCAACGGATTGCTTTATTGCCCCATTACCGTCTCCATGATGTCCCAGACCAAAATACCCTTCCCTGGCCACCAATCCTCTCTATGTTTTGTCCTTTCCTATTAGAATATAAGCTCCTTGAGGGCAGGGACTATCTATTTTTAATATCCATCTCTAGTGTATAGTGGGATATGTAATAAACACCTAATAATTTATTCATGAGTATCTGTATTGTTATTCATTTTCATCTTTTTTGATGGGGTTCAGTTTGAACCTGTCCTGACATAAGTCATCATTTTTTTTCTGCTCCTTTTATTCTTTTGTATCCAATGTTCTATGGACTATTGAAGGATAAAATAAATGAATGAAAGTATTGCGATTAAAGTTCATATTGCGATTAAAGTTCATCTTCTGGAGACTAACTGAAAGCAGCCTCCAATCAAGTCCAATAGCAACCAGGGCTAGAGGGAAGTTTTCTCATCCTATTCCCACATGATGTGACTCTTGGCTGGGTCACTATATTTTGAAAGACTTTCTATTCAATATAGTTTGGAGACTCTGGGATGGTGACACATTAAAAATCAGATTAAGTTTTTATGTATCAGTATCATGTCTGGGCAGTTACAAGCAACAGTTTATTCTGTGATGATAGTTCAATTTTAATACAATTTGTTGGTTATTTTCCAGGATTTTTTTAAGGTCTATATCTGTAGTATGGTAATATGTCATCTGTTACTCTGTGCAACATGAGAAAGCTTTCAATGTACAAGTCTGCCCATCAGGTCATGTCTTGCTAGATATTTAATAGGTGCTAAAGTTTTTGTAGCCTGCAGTGATATACTGCACTTTCTGCCATTTCTTTGTACAATCTGATCAAGTCCTTAAGGATACCTCTTCTATAATTTTGGGTGGCTATTCATGCTAAACTGGCACCATAAATCCTTTCATTTCCCCAAAGTTAACTACATGACATCATTTGGCTGAAGTTTCTTTGCTGATTTATTGTTGGCCAAGTTCATGAAGGTTCTACTCATGTAGGACTCTCTGATTCTACTCTTGGACATAAGTCATTTCATCAACTCCATCCAGACATGAACAATTTTTGATGGCATCAGACAAATCCACAGGCACAGAACTGGGACCAGCTTTTACAAATTCTCCATAAAGTGATATCACCCTGTTCCAAAAAGAACTCCATAGGTTTTTGGTCTCTTTATCATGCACTCTAAGAATATCTATTAATCATCTTCTTCCTTATTGGCAAGGAATTGTCATCTTTCTAAAGCTACTTTAGCAGGATGGTTCCTGTGTTTCATGAATACTGTAACAGGAGTTTATCTTAGGATTCTTTCCAAAATCTATTATGGTTGATTTTACAGTTCAGAAAGTATGCATTGAGAATGGTTTTATATAGGTGTTGATTGCTTTAAATATGTCCTTCCTATTCAGTTTGTTTGTACATATTTGCACATTTTGTCTTTTAGTCACGTCTAACTCTTCGTGATCCCATATGTGGTTTTCTTAACAGAGATACTGGAGTAGTTTGCCATTTCCTTCTCCAGTTCATTTTACAGATGAGGAACCTGAGGCAAACGGGGTTAAACTACCTGCTCAGGCTCACAATAAGTGTCTAAGGTTGGATTTGAACTCATGAAGATGAGTCTTCCAGACTCCAGGCCTGGCACTCTATTAACTATGGCACCACCTAGCTGTCCTGTCTGCATATTAGCTCTGCTGTTAGATGGTAAGCTACTTGTGGGAAGGGACTATTTTTTGCCTTTCTTTGTATCCCCAGTTAATAAGTGATTATTGACTAACAAAATCTCTCAGGCTCAATTTCCTATCCTACCTCACAGGATTGTTGCAAGAACTGAACATGAGTGTGTGTGTGTATTCATATTCATGTGTGCATACATATCAATGTATATATATGTATGTGCCTGTGCATGTATGTGTGTCTAAGTGCATACTTCTGCACATGTGCTTGTATATGTACATGTACAAACTATATGTGCACATTGATACATATACATATTTATATACATATATGCATATGTACGTGTATAGTGTGTATATATATATATATATACACACACATGTATTAAGTATATTTTTCCAAACCTTAAGGCACTACACCAATGTATTAATAGAAAAGTGACTAATATAAGAATGATGTAAAAAAATGAGCTCATCATCTTCTTACCTAAGCCTGCTCTTCCTCTTTGACTATTTCAGGCTGTTGCATGGTCATTCCACCCAGACATTCAGGCTAATAACCTTGAGTTTAGTTTTTTTGGTGTTTTTTAAAAAAGTTCTTTCCTCACTTCAGCAAAATTAAAAAAAGCAGCATTGCTAAAATATTTTATTTTTCTCACTCAACTGATAGGAATACAACAACTCCAACTATTCTCAAATGTGGGGGGTCCAAATAGTTTTCTTAATTAAAAAAATAGCATCCCTCTACTAGAAAAAAATTGGGAGCCAGGGAGCTAGACCAACTGCCTATTTTATAGGGGAGAAAACTGAAGTTCAGGAAAGTTGAATGAATTTATAGGATTATAAATCTAGGAAGGAATTTCAAAGGTCATTTAGTCTGACTCCTTTTTACAGAAGGAGAAACTGAGACTCAAGAAAGCCAAGTAACTTGATCAAGTAGCCAACATCAGACGTATTATTTGAATCCAGTTCATCTGGCTCTCGAGTTAGTTTTCCATATCATACTGATTTTTCTAATGTGAGGAAGGCAGCATGTAGTAGGGTTAAGGGTTTGGACTCAGGTGATTGATTTTTATCCTTCATTCTCAAAGAGGATCAAAATGACATCACTATGTTGAGTCAAGTTACAACATATCCGACTGTGGCTGATCAGATCAATGCGAGCTCAGAATATTCTACCACAGGTCAGGCACAAATAGTCCGTGTGAACATTTGAGGTGGATTCTCTAAATTTGTGCATCATGCCTTTCTTTTGAGCTACTGCAATTCTGCTTGGCTCATAGAGCACAGTACCTTCTCTGATGTGGGCATGCCATGCTGGTCCTGTGCCAGTGTCTCCCATGTCACACAATCAATCCCAAAGTTCTTAGGAGAGACCTTGAGAGTGTTCTTGTATCACTTCTTCTGACCGCCATGTGAACACTTGCCCTGTGCAAGTTCTCCGCAAAATACTCTAAGGACAAGTGAGGGTCCACTACATTATAAACACACTGTATCTTTGGGCCATGGATGAGAATTCTAAGTCCAAGCAACAATACAATTACCCTGGCTTCCAATGATTTCTCTGAGGCTGGAAGCTTCATTGAGAAGCTAAACTATACTACCTGAAACAAAACTTTTGACTTGGAGTTAAGAAGATTTGGACTTTCCCTCATTAGCACTTTCGATTAGTAAAATAGACCGTGAGGATGTCTCTCTTGCTTCATTCTTAAGAAGAGGTGGAATATTTATGTTTGAAAAGGATTCCTGCTCATCTTTAATATTTAATATCTGAAAAGTACTTTGAAAGTTAAATCATTTCTGATATTCATTTAGACCTTTGCCTTCCAAAATTAGTGCCCTAAGTAAGAGCTACCTTCATCTTCACCATTTGATATGTTCTCCTCTGAAATGACTTCTTAATGCATATACGGTAGTTCAGGGATTATCTAACTTGGATTTAGGTTGTATATTTTAAATTTTTTTAATGAAACTTATTATTCATGTGATCAGAGCCATGTCCCTGAACCTCAGTTTAGGTGATCTGAGGGACAGGGGAGAGAAAGCAAAGAGTAGATAGGAGAGGAAGAGAGTAAAGGGAAATCAAAGATAAGGGATAGAGGGAATAGAGAAAGAAGAGGGAGGAAGGGAAACGAGAGTACTCATTCTCAAAGAGATTCTAATAGAGGGAGATGACCTCGACAAGCACTTATTAGACACCTACTATATGCCAAGTATTGTTTTTACACTGAGGATCCAAAGACAAAACAAAGCAATCTCTATGATCACAGGGCTTACATTCTTTCACAGGCCAAATGATAGGGTCCAACGGTTCTAGGAATGAATCATGGAATTTCTTCAGGGTGGGTGGTAAGGACCATTGCTATGCCATTTATCAGAAAGGTCATAGTTGGTGACATCCTGATCATTCAAGTCATGTAAGCAATAATATCTGCCAGTTGGAGATGGGAGACTTGGAAGGCTGCCATCATTAGGAGGGAAGCAAGCTCTAGAGTCAGGAACAGATACTCTTGATTCTCTCCTTCATGAAGGCAGATAGGAGGTCAGTGTCCAGCCACGAAAGGGGAAAGAAACATTGGCAAGGACGTTAGAGGAAATGGTCCCAAACTATGTGTGTTCCTCCTGGATCCTCCAATACCTGGATGGGATCTGGGCTTCAGGAGGGCTAGCATGTAGGAGATAAAGAATATTCTATGAAGTCTATTCCTACTAGGATGAGGTTAATTATTTGACAATAAAAGGAAGTACAAAGAGAAGATAGGGCAGCTTGATGATCAAGAGAGAAGGGTGAAAATTTAGGAACTTGCCCTATACACCTCAGCCAGATCAGCTCAGTTCAGGACTTGCTCCATTGTTGGTTAGATTATCAGCTTCAGGGATGAGGAAGGGCAATAAAGATGGCAGTTCTGGTCTTCAATCTGGGTTCAAGTCCTACCTTTGATACATACTATGTGGCCCAAGACTAGTTACTTAGCCTCTCCATGCCTCGGTCAATTTTTAAAGACTATGAGTGACAGCAAAATACTACTATGCATAATTGGAGGGAGTTTCCATCCTGGGAATATCTGAATGGGAACAAAATCACAGGTTCACACTAGAAAATAAGAAACAAACAGAAATGATTTAACTAACAGGACTGTGCACTGATATTATTGAAATATATGTGTGTGTATATATGTATATGGGTTTGTATGTATATGTGTGTACATGTATGTATATGTATATATATATGAATGAGTGGGATGTGTGTGTATATATATATATACACACATATATATACATATATACACATATATATACACATATGTATGGGGTGGGAAGGGTGATGTTATTATAGGCAGCCTGGTTTAGTAGAAAGAGGCTTGGGTTCAAGTCACCCCTCTGATGGGAATTACCATTTAATCTCCCTGGGTCTCAGTTTCTTCACCTGTAAAATGAGGGAGCTGGACATAAAAGCTTCTGTGGTCCATTCCTGCCCTAGATCTATGATTCTATTTTAACTGCTATTCAGTTCTGCAAAGAAAATAATAGTACATTTAAGCCCCCTTCTCAAGAAAATAGCAATATCGATTCATATGATCATGAAGTGGGGAACTGGCATCCTTTACATTGAGTGAAATCTGGAAATAAAGAAATATCTGCTACTGATTACTTTCAGGAGGCAAAAAGTCTCTGCCTCGTTTGCCTTTCAGTGCTTAACAAGCTCTTTTATTCCTGAGGGACAGCATCAGAGATGACTTCCTGTGGTCTGGAACACTCCATGAATAATTTGATATCTCTTCATAAGTGCAATTTAAAATCTTCCAAAGCGGGCTCATTAAGAGGGAATATTCTTTCCCTCCAAGTCCTCATTTCATTAAGCTCCTCATTCCATCCATTTTCTGTGGGCTGCTTGTCTTGGTGTCTGTCTGACTTCACGGGGAGAGGTGCTTTTTCACCCATGATCCATTTCTATTGGACAGCACTCAGACACATTTCAAATTCTGACCACATACGTACTCATTAGACATAATTATAAAGCGACCTTTACGCTGAGAATAGCTTTGCTTGGTTGTTTTGTTGCAGAGGAAAGAGCATGGACTGGAATCAAGACAACTTGGCTTAGAATATCCTATTTTTGACAGGTACTACTTATGTGACAAGTCAGTTACTCTCCCTGGGCTTTCGTTTCTTTATCTGCAAAATGGATTCACAGATCCCTTCCATCTCTGGACCCATGGTACGATCAATCGCACCAGAGTCGTCCTGTCCCACTAAGTCTTGAACTTTGCTAGCTCCAGAAAGTTTTTTTTTTAAGCCAGTCAGTCTTTTCCTCTCTATTCCTACACCTCACTATCCCTTTCCTGTGTTTTTTCTGGATATTTATCACATTATGCCCTGAAGAAAAGTGACTACAGAAGAACCCTATGCTAGAAACATAAAAACAAAAGTTTAGAAAATATCTGTTCTCAATGAACTTGTATTCAAAGAATACAATAACATGTACATACATAGGTGTATATAAGACTCACACAAAACACACACAAAGTAACCAAGCTTTGAAGGGTAGAGGCATCAGGAAAGATAGCACAGGTGTTAAATCTTGGAGGAAACCAAGGTTTCCAAGAATCTCTACGCTTTAAGGCACAGCATCACCAGGGAGACAACTAGAATTCTGCATCCTGGTGCCAACAGCATTATACTAGAGCATGCTTCATTCTCCAAACCACCTGACCCTCTCTAGCTCCCCAGAAATATCCGTTCCTTCAGCAGCTGGTATCCATGTCTATTCAGCTTTACAGAAAGAAGATACCTGATGTCTTGGGGATGAGTTTCCTTCTCCAGACACAAAAAAGTCTTAATCACAGCTTTACTTTAAGGAGGACAAGAAGAGATGATGGCAAGTTCTAAAACTGCCTTTCCTGGTCAAAGAGGGGACATAGCTTATTGGTGGAACAATATCCCATCTCTGGATGAAAGAAAGGAATTTAGGACAGGTCTCTTTATCCTAAGCACAAGATTATTCCAAAAAGGCTTCCTTGAGCAATTGGGGAAATGGGAAGGAAGAAAATTCTCTTCCCAAGGTAGAATGAAAATACAGCATTATCATTAGACTTTTCACCTTGAAGGAACTTCTACAGCTTGTTTGAGTCAAGAAAATACTGCACTTTGAGACAGGAGAGTGTGGTTTAATTCTTTCCTATTGATAGGCAAGTCATTGAAATCCCTCAGAGCATCAATTTCTCTATATATAAAATGAAAATGATAACACTATGCTATATACATCGGTTGTTTCAAGGAAAGAACTTTACAAACCTTATAATGATGTGCATGTTTGAAAGCAGTTATTATTCAAATAATAGAATTGTGTAATTTTAGAATCAAGATGAGTCAAGTCAAAAACATTTATTAAGAGCCTACTATGTGACAGGGACTGCATATAGTTACAGAGGTGGTCTGATTGGAGTAGGTGTGACAGGGTGGACCCATCTCTCATCCCAGATACCCTTAATGCAGCCTAATAACACATCAGCTTTTCTGATTATGTCACACTGCCTAATCATGATAAGCTTGTCTTCCACTAACAAAATCAAATCTTTTGCAAGCACATTTTCTTTGAATTACACTTCCTCCATCTTGTACTTATGAAACTGCTATTTTTCAAACCCTTTAGATTATAAGGTCCTTGAGGGCTGGGAGCATCTTTTGTCTCTTTTTGTATCCTTAGGGCTTAACACAGTGCCTGGCACTTACTGGGCACCAAACGGAACCCTAGTTTAGAATGTTACATTTATCATTATGAAATTTAATTCTATTCTGGTCTCAGAGATTGTTATATCTGCAAAGTAACTGAGTTCCCCCAGTGCAAATCCTTCACTTCATGGATGAATAGAATCTCAGTGAAGTGATTTTCTCGAGGTCTCACAGCTAGCAAATGGCAGAGATGGTTCTCAAATCCAGCTCTTTAAGGACATCCAAGTGGTGTGGTGGATGGAGTGCTGGACTGAAGGTCAGGGAGATGCGGGTTTGAATCCTGCCTCAGACATTAAGTTTCTGTGTGTCCCTAGGCAAATCATTTTAACACTCTGAGCCTCAGTTTCCTTATTTATAATATGGGAATAATAGTAACACCTACCTCCCTGAGTTGCTATAAGGATGAACCAAGATAAAATACGCAATCACTTTTGCATTGTGTGTACACATACATGTGCATATGTTTATAAACTATACATACAATACATAAGTATTATGATAACTGACATATGGCATCCCTTACATGTATACACACACGTATGTGTGTACACCATATGTCAGTTATCATTAATTACTCCTCCTGCCCCAGGTCCAGAACTCCTTCCATCTCATCACATTGACATCAGTAGGAAGGTTTCACTTGCCAACCTTTTTTCTCACTGCTCATGTCATGCCTTTCAAGCCAATTCCCACCCAGCACTCCTCACCCCGCAGGTAACCATGTTTAGACCAGCCTGTTTTGGCAAGATTTTCAAGGTGGGGGTGGAGCCAAGATGGTGGAGTAGAAAGACACACATACACAGGGTCTCCCCACACAGCCCATAAAATACCTGTAGAGAGGGACTCTCAACAAATTTGGAGCAGCAGAACTGGAGAGCAACAGAGTGGAGGAGATTTCCAGCCCAGGGTGAGCTGAAAGATCTACAGGAAACATCTGTTGCACCGCACGTGAAGTGCTCACTGAGGACCCCAGCCCAGCCTTGGCCCTACGGCTCAGGGATTGTGAACAGCCCTCCAGGGTGGAATCTCCAGTCTTGGAATCTCCAGTCGCAGCAGCAGCAGCAGGTCTGAAGATCCCTCAATCCACAGGCGCCAAAGGTCAGTGACAGGGGTTTTTTTCAGTTGGCCAGGAAGGGAGAAGGGTCTTCCCATAGCTCTGGCCTCAGGCAGCGGCCTGCAGAGGCCACATGGGGCAGGCAGCAGGCCCTACAGTAACCCAAGAGCATTGCTGGATCATAAAAACCCCTGGGGCACTGAGGGAGCTGGTCTTTGTCTAGAACTGAATGGTGGCCCTGCCCCCACAGCTTGACTGAATCCCACTCCCCACCCCCAGTGCTAGCTTGGTGGAAGGGGAAGTCAAGTCCTTATGGAGAAGAAACTCTGCTAACATACTAGGCACAAAAATCCTGCCTACACCCAGACCAGTACAAGCTTGATTGTGCCACCTTGGAGGAACAGAGATCTTACAGATTCCCAGAGTATACCCTACTCTTGACAAAGGACCCAAAAGTCAAGTAACTGGTTGGGGAAATGCCCAAAAAAGGGAAAAAAAATAAGACCATAGAAGTTTACTTTCTTGGTGAACAGATATCTCTTCCCATCCTTTGGATGAGGAAGAACAATGCTTACCATCAGGGAAAAACATAAAAATCAAGGCTTCTGTATACCAAACATCCAAAATAAACATTCAATGGGCTCAGGCCATGGAAGAGCTCAAAAGGGATTTTGAAAATCAAGTCAGAGAGGTGGATGAAAAACTGGAAAGAGAAATGAGAGAGATGCAAGAAAAGCATAAAAAGCAGGTCAACAACTTGCTAAAGGACACCCAAAAAAATGCTGAAGAAAATAACACCTTGAAAAATAGGCTAACTCAATTGGCAAAAGAAGTTCAAAAAGCCAATGAGGAGAAGAATGCTTTCAAAAGCAGAATTAGCCAAATGGAAAAGGAGGTTCAAAAGCTCGCTGAAGAAAATAGTTCTCTCAAAATTAGAATAGAACAGATGGAGGCTAATGACTTTCTGAGAAACCAAAAAATCACAAAACAAAACCAAAAGAATGAAAAAATGGAAGATAATGTGAAATATCTCATTGTAAAAACAACTGACCTGGAAAATACATCCAGGAGAGACAATTTAAAAATTATGGGACTACCTGAAAGCCATGACCAAAAAAAGAGCCTTGAGATCATCTTTCATGAAATTATCAAGGAAAACTGCCCTGATATGCTAGAACCAGAGGGTAAAATAAATATTGAAAGAATCCACCTGTCACCTCCTGAAAGAGATCCAAAAAGAGAAACTCCTAGGAACATTGTGACCAAATTCCAGAGTTCCCAGGTCAAGGAGAAAATATTGCAAGCAGCTGGAAAGAAACAATTCAAGTATTGTGGAAATACAATCTGGATAACACAAGATCTAGCAGCTTCTACATTAAGGGATCGAAGGGCATGGAATAGGATATTTCAGAAGTCAAAGGAACTAGGACTAAAACAAAGAATCACCTACTCAGCAAAACTGAGTATAATACTTCAGGGGGAAAAATGGTCTTTCAATAAAATAGAGGATGTTCAAGCATTCTTGAGGAAA
>CM053770.1:220253941-220271617 GCA_028658325.1 Potorous gilbertii
GGCCCTACAGGACAAAAGAGAAGATGGAGACAAGGGAAGGGAGGGATGATAGAAGAGAGGGCAGATTGGTGATAGGGGAAATTAGAATGCTCGGTGTATTGGGGTGGGGGGAGGAGACAAATGGGGAGAAAATATGGAACCCAAAATTTTGTGGAAATGCATGTTGAAAAGCTAAATAAATAAATGAATGAATAAATAAAAGATTTTCAAGGTGACATCAATAAAACCAGACCCACACTTTCAGCAGCAGGCTATGTCCTTGTTTGTTTCTCCTTTTAATCCCCGACATAGTTTTAAAAGCCATTTTCTGTTGTTGTTGTCCTTGGTATTTTAATGTCAGCTTCATTTAATTGTGGACTATGACACATTTCTGACATTCTAACAGGCTGATGCCACTCATTTGAACAAGGTAGAGCCTTTTCTGTTCTATTCTAGTCCTAATTCCCATACTGCCAAGGCTGAGCAGCACCTTTAACAAGCAATTATTACACCTGGGAAAGAACCATAAAAGGCCCCTGGAACAAAGGTGCATTCAGTCTGCTGGGGAGGAAGAACGAGAGGAACGGGATGGGGAGAGATTTTGGTCCCCGTGTCTGGAGAGACCGAGCCAAAACAGCAAACCATAGTGGGGAAGACAAACACGACACCTTCTTAAGGCTGTCCATAGACAGACGGAGAGACTCAGACGAGTTGCCGCTAGTGGACGATATTGTTCTTACTAATTAGAAGCAAAATTTGGTTATTCCATCTACCAAATCGGTTCAAGTGCTGTAACTTCCAAATTCTGATATTCTAGAACGGAAGAGAGGAACCTGCAGCCTCAGAGTCCACATGTGGCCCTCTAGGTCCTCAAGTGCAACCCTTTGACTGACTTCAAACTTCACAGAACAAATCTCCTTAATACAAGGATTTGTTCTGTAAAAATTGAACTCGCTGAAAAGGCCACACTCAAGGACCTAGAAGGCAACATGTGGCCACAGGTTCCCCACCCCTGCTCTAGAACAAATCTCCCATGGCCCCACCCTAGTTACAGGTCTAAGTTTAAGTTACTAAATTCAGTTGTTCTAGCCACTAAATCAGTCTAAGTGCCAACAGCTGACTTCTAAATTCCACCATCCTAGAACAAATTTCTTAGTTTCCCTAACCTAACCACAGGTCTGAAGTCAAACAATACCTGCGAGGAATCATTTGCCATGTTAATATTAAATCTTGTGTTAAAATCTCAAAGTAATTATTAACTCAGAAGAAATGCACTGGTCTATAAAAATGAGACTATAACTGTGATTTGTAACCCTCTTTATGGTTATTTTTCTTCTGTGAATTACAAAGGCACTGTTGTTCTATTTCATACCTATGATCCTCTAGGATAGTCCATTTTAATCAACAAATATTTATTGAGTGCCTACTATGCAAACATTCAGCTAAGTGCTAGATAACTGGATGGAGAGATTTCTCTGGAGAGCTTTCTCCTTTCCCTATGTTTTCCATTTAAAAGTTTCTTAAACAAAAATTGACAGGTCTTCTAGATATTCTTCTGAGACCTCAGCCCTAGGTAGGAATATATCATACTAGGCTCTTGAGCCAAGCATAAATAACCAAATCCCATTCTCCAACATCATTCCTATAGCCAGCTATCTATTCCGCTTGCTCTCCTTTCTCATACAAACACTCCAATTTTCTTTTTTGAAGAAGACCCAAGATAATTATCTAGGATGCCAAGTTTTTCAATCTCCTACCAGCCCCTTCATTCCAATCCAATAAATATTTATTATGTGCTTAGGGTAACTAGGTGACACGATGAATAAAACACTGAGTTTGGAATCTGGAAGATATGATGTTGAATCCAGCCTCAGATACTTAGTAGCTGTGTGACCCTGGGCAAGTCACTTCACCCTGTTTTCCTCAGTTTCCTCATCTATAAAATGAGCTGAAGAAGGAAATGGCAAACCACTCTAGTATCTCTGCCAATAAAACCCCAAATGGGTCATAAAGAGTTGGACGTGACTGAAATGACTGAACAACTATATCCACAACTAATTGTGGATACAATTAATGAAAAGAAAGACAGTCCTTACCCTCAAGAAGCTCACAAATTAAGGAAGAGATGACACACGAAAAGAGTCAAGAAGTGGAGGAAAGAAGAAAGAGGACAGAAATGGGACACTATAGAGTACCTGGCCCCAGGAGCTTCTTATTCCATGGAACTGATGCCAGACTGGGCAGCACACAAAGTGCAACGAGCTAAAGGTCAAGGAAGGCGTTGGGAGGAGTTTGGTAGCAAGTTCTCCAGCCTTCCAATCAGAAGAGAGAGAAAGACTGAAGCAAGTGGTATCCATCAAGGCTTGAGTGAACAACATGGTGGTGAGTTAGAAGTGATGAGCTTCTCCTGGGAGGGGCATCTTGTTTCTCATAGCAGAAACCAAATAGGGAAGCAGATGCACAGTAAGCAGTTCTTCAGCCACGAGGTGTCTTTTCTAACCTAACATCGTACCTTTCCTGACATTCTTAAAGGATATTCACTGGATTCTTATTGCCTCTACATTCACAAAGAGAAAAAAAATACAAACTATTTAACCAGTTGGTCAAAATGGAACTCACACATCACCTTGTAAACAAAGCCTTTCTAGAGCCTCACCAACCGCCAGTGGCTTTCCCCTTCAAGCTACTTTTATTTAATGATATTGGATTTATTCTTTTTATATTCTGTATATATTTATATATGTACTACTTGCCTCCTACATTAAAATTCAAAGGTTTTTTTTGTATTTATATCCTCAATACCTAATAAATACAGTGTCTAGCACATAGTAGGTGCTTAATAAATTCTCATTAACTGGCTAACATACTTCAAAATCTACACTGGAACACCATTTGGTTTTTGTCATTTTTTTAAAAGTAAAATTCAATGCTTGTGAAAATGCCAACCTCTAATCTTCATTCTGCTTGGGGGAGGGGGGAGAGAGAAAGCTGTTTCTCATTAGCATCTTGGAAAATTCCTTATTTCCATACCAGGTGGGGTCCTAATGAGGCTAATTTCCATACGGAACACAAGAAAATCAGCTTCATGACTATGGCTACACAGGCACACATAGTCTCCACTTCGGCATGCTGAGTATGTTTATTTTTGTTTATGATTTTGCATCCATACCTGCTGGCACATATCTTTTCTTCTCCACTGTGCAAGGGAAGAGAGTTTCAAGTTAGAAGGATGAAAGTGTAAGCCAAAGAATAAGTCTTCCACTGGAGAAGTCAAACATTTCCAGATGGCAGAACCATCTCTTTTTCCTTTTGTTGAATTACAGAGAGGATTCATGGAAAATGACATCATTATCAAATTCACAGGTGACACATTGAATTGATAGGCAGGATCTGAGACTGTCTCAACAGGTAGAATATTAGGAAGAATCTAATAAGATGAAATGTGATTAGATCAAAGCATCATAGATTTAAAATTTCAAGGATACATGGAGACCATTGAATCCATTAAATTTTCATTTAACAGATGAAGAACTTGAGGTATGGAGAGGTTACCCACTTAGCCTTGATCAAAAACCTAGTAAACACTGAGGCAGAATTTGATCTCATATCTTCTTCACCCTACCTACTGTTCTAACCACTATGTTACCTAGACACCTCTATTGCCAGAAATAATATAAATTCTTGTATGTGGGTACAAAAAATGAATTTTACAAGTATAGATGAGGAAGGTGGATCCTCTTTCCCCCACATGTTGTCTCAAGAAGAACTAAGAGACAGTAATGGAAAATACTATCCACATCCAGAGAAAGATCTATGGAGTCTGAACACAGATTGAAGCCTGCTATTTTCTCTTTTTTGTTGCTTTTTTCTTTTCTCATGGTTTCTCCCTTTTGTTTTGATTCTTCTTTCACAACATGACTAATGTGGAAATATGTCTAATATGATTGTACATGTATAGCCTATATCAGATTGGGGAAGGTAAGGTAGGGGAGAACTGGAACTCAAAAATCTTATAAAATTGAATGTTGAAAACTAAAAATTAATTAATTCTTTAAAAAAAGACTGACAGAGTTGTTGTGGAGTCATATCTGACTCTTTGTGACCCCATTTGGGGTTTTCTTGGCAAGGATACTAGAGTGGTTTGCCAGTTCCTTCTCCAGGTCATTTTACAGATGAGGAAACTGAATCAAACAGGGTTATGTGACTTGCCCAGGGTCACACAGCTACTAAGTGTCTGAGGCCAGATTTGAACTCAGGAAGAGGAGTCTTTCTGACTCCAGGTCCAATACTGTACTCTACATCACCTACCTGCTCCCAAGAGAGTATTAGTAGCTTCCAAACTCAGTATGAGTCAATATTGTTATGTAGTAGGCAAAATAGTGAATATAATTTTAGGGTGTTTGGGGGAGGCATAGAAAGCAGGCATGGGGGGATGTATCACTGTTCCCTTCCCTGGTCAGACCACATGTGAAGTACTATATTCTGATCCTTTAGGAAGGATGTTGTTGGTAAGATGTAAAACATCCTAGAGGAAGCCTTCATTTGGATCATGCCTTATGAGGAGCAGGTGAAGGAGATAGGGCTGTTTAGCTAGGAGAAGAGTGGAGACACTATATCCATCTCCAAATATTTAAAGGATTGGAAATAAGACCGAGGATCAGATGGGTTCTTTTCGTGCCCGGGGTCAAAAGAAAAAGTAGTTAATAGACTGTGAAGAGGCTAACTTAGGCTTGCAAAAAGGGAAAACAATTAAAAGCCACTAAAAATCTTTCCTTGAGAGGTAACATGTCCCCTCTGGCTGGAGTCTTCAAGCAAAGGCTGAATGACTCCTTTCTTGATATATTGCCAAGTGGATTTGTCCATTGGACCAGCTGGTTTCTGATGCCTGCATCCAACTCTAAGGTTTTGTAATTCTCTGAAAAGAAACCCATCCAAAAGGATAGGTGGATTTTCCCAAACCCAGTTTCTTTAGGTTGGAAATTTTCATTACCAACTCAACAAGATCCCAGGGACAGGAGTTACACCTGTGATTTTACTGGTACAGGAAATGCCCAGGTGAGGAAATTCCCTCTACCAAGGAGGGAAGTACACCATCTTCTTTGAGATTTATTGTCTTCAGAGAGTTGTCCAGACTGTGCACTGAGAAAGATTAAGTGAACTATCCTATGTCAAACAGCTAGTGAGTCAGAGGCAGGACTCGAACCCAGATCTTCCAGTTTCCAGACTGACTCTTTATCCACTATATCACACGGCCTCCCCTTCAAGGACCTATACAAACAAAATGTTCTCCATTCCTCATTTCCTCAAGATAAAGCAACACATATTTGTTAAGTGCTTGTACTGTGCTAAGTACTGATGATACAGGCTTTTGTAAATATTTCCTCGAACTTATTCTAATTATCTTTAAAATATCAGTGAATAGAGTACCAGGCTCAGAAAGACCTGAGTTCAAATATGGCCACAGATACTTGCCAGCTGTGTGACCCTGAACAAGTCACTTAGCCCTGTTCGCCTCAGATTCCTCATCTGTCAAATGAGCTGGAGAAAGACCACTGGTATCTTTACCAAGAAAACCTCAAATGGGGTCACAAAGAGTCAGAGACAACTGAAAATGACTGAATAATATGATACCTAAAATATTTATGATCTCTTATTATGAGCAAAATATCACTTACTCAAAAATAAATTATGTTTCTCAATTGGTTCTAACTCTAAGTGAGTGATTTAGCACCAGCCAAGACCTTACTAACAGAGGATGGGAAACTGCACTTAGAACTGCATGTTTCGAATTTATAAGATGGATTTTATATTACAAAAGAAAATGGTTTTTAACCTTCACATTTGTGTTTGAATCTAAGAAACTTTATTGATTTTCTCAGCATTCAGTATTGTCAAATATATTGTAGGTGACCCATAACAGATCCTTAATACATTTCTGTTGCATAGTAAATGTGTGGATGAAAGGAATCCTTTGAAAATTGGAGCTTTGGCTTCCTGAAAGAGTTAACAGAGCTTATTCTGATAGAAGCTGTCATTGTGAACTTTTAAAATTGCATTATATAACTAATTCAACCCTGGAGCTTGAATGGAAGGCCAAATCTACTTTTATTGTTCTATTTCTTCTTCATAAAACTCTGAAAAGATGAGAGCAGTGGTTGACAATTTTCTTTAAATGATAAAGGTAGAGATATTATCTTTAGATTGAGAGTTAAAAGGACCTTTCGAACTCATCCAGGCCAATGCTCTCATTCTCCAAAGAAGAAAATAGAGAGTTCATTTATACCACCTCTCCAAGGATCACATAGGCAGCAAAGAACCAAGCAGGAAGCAAGATGGCACAGGGTTCAAATCCAGACTGACCTGAGTTCAAATCCAGCTTCAGACACTTACTAGTGGTGTAACTATAGGCAAGTTATTTGACCTCCCTTAACCTCAATTTCTATCTCTGTGAAAAAAGGAATAATATGAACCACAGGGCTGCTGTGAGGATTGAATAAGACAATATTTCCAAAGTGCTTTGCAAGCTTTAAAATGCTATAAAAACACTGGATATTATGATTTGAACTCAGTTTGGGAGCCAATGTAGCATGGCAGAAAAGATTGCTGATTTTGAATTCAGGAGGACCTCAAATCTAATCCCAGCCCTACCACTTGTTGTCTGTGTGACCTTAGGGAGGGAGGGAATAAGCATTTATATAGCACCTATTAGAGACCATCTAGAAAAACCTTGTCTTTTTATGTTTGAGGAAACTGAGACTTGAGGAAATTAAATGACATGCCAAAAGGTCACACAAAGGATAAGGATCAGGAGTAGGATTTGAACTAGGCTCCTCTGATGGCAGAGGCAGTGCTCCTGACACAACTCTAGTCTATTTTCACAAATGAAGAAAAAGATATTTGCAACTCATGAGACCTTTCTCAGTATTAAGTTGAAGGAAATATAGATAGATAGATAGAGAGATAGATAGAGAGATAGATAGATAGATAGATGGCACAGGATAAGTTTAATATGAAGGGATGATATCTAAAAATGAAATTAAGGAGTGAGAGAGGAATATATTTGGGAGATGGAGAAAGGGAGATAAAATGGGGTAAATTATCTTACATAAAAGAGGCAAGAAAAAGTTTTCACAATGGAAGAAAAGAGGGGGAGATGAGAAGGAATGACTGAACCTTACCCTCATTGGATTTGGCTTAAGGAGAGAATAATATACACAATCAATTGGGTATCTTACCATACAGGAAAATAAGGGGGAATGGGATAAGAGGGTGGGGGATGATAGAAAGGAGGGCAGATTAGAAAAGGGACAGGGTCAAAGGAGAAAATAAAATAATTGGGGGATAGGATGAAGGGAAATATAGTTAGTCTTTCACAACATGACTATTATGGAAGTGTTTTGCAAAATTACACATCTATAACCTGTATTGAATTGCTTGCCTTCTCAGTGGGGGCGAGTGGGGAGGGAAGAAGGGAGAGAATTTGGAACTCAAAGTTTTAAAAACAAACATTAAAAAATAGTTTTTACATGCAACTGGGATTTAAGATATACAGGCAATGGGGTATAGAAATCTCTCTTGCCCTTCAGGAAAGTAAAGGGGAAGAGGATAAGAGGAGAGGATGAAAAAAAGGAGGATTGGGGAAGGGGTAATCAGAACAGAATGCAGATCATCTTGGGGGAATGGAGAGGGGAAAGATGGTGAGAAAATTTTGAACTCAAAATTTCATGGAAATGAATACTGAAAACAAAAAAATAAATTTAAATCTTAAAAAGAAAAGAAAAAAGATAAACATATTTAAGGGTCTTTTTTCCAGTTATAATTACTGAAATATGATAGAAACCATCCTCCACTAGCTAGCTTGGATTTTTAAAGCTAGATGGTACATTGTAATATAGATACTAAATGTGATTATTTTTGCATCTAGTAGTTTTTCTCAAGAAGTCAGGAACCTTGGAGAGATAGCAAGAGATGTTGTAGAAGTTAAAATGGACAGTATTTAACAAATGGTGAGTTGAAAGTGGGTTGGGTTTGGTAGAGAAAACTATAGGCTTGCTGCTGGAAGAACATCATAGGTCATTTAGTATAACTCCTCTACCCCTTCATTTTACTCAGGAGGAAACTGAAATTCAGAAAAGTTAAATGACTTATCCAAAATTATATAGGTAGTAAATAGCCATGTCCCCTGACTCCAAAGCCACCCATGGTATCACATTTTCAACAAAAGTGCCTACTGTGTGCAAAATACTAAAACACAGAGACAAAAAAGTGAAATAGTCTCTGCTATTAGGGAATTTATATTCTACTAGGGTGATCCTAAGATTCTAAACCTGAGTGCTTGGAAGAATTGTGGTATGCTCAACGAATACAATGGCATCTAGAGGTAGAGTATTTTTAAAGAGAACATCTGGCTGGAGATGTTCAGTAGGGCTTTGGCAATGTGGAATTGGAGCCAAGGAACAAATTGTGATGGAGTATGCAGATTTAGCATCATCTCTGTAGAGATGATAACTGAACTAATGGGAATAGATGAGATCATCAAGGGAATGCAAAGTGTTCTTCTTGTGTACCCTTCTTGTCTCCTTTTACCACCCCTCAGTTGCTTTGGAAATATACAGTATATATTCCAGTATATACTAGAAATAGACAACATATACTAAGACCCTGTTCTTAGAGTTGGTGGAACTTGAGTCTTATTATTACTGTAAAATGTAAAGTATTTTCTATTATAAGCCTGTAGTGCTGACATTCTGAAAAAGTTACTTCTCTAGGGAGAATTCTCTGTAGGGATAAGCCAATCAGAAGAAACTGAGGAAGTAATGCTATTAACATGTGTTGCAAGAATCATGAATATTAACTGTTAATGTTAAGTGTTAATTGACTAAGGGACCTAGTCATCATCTTGGTCCAGTAAATGAATGGGGAGTTGGATCAGGAATCAGTAATTTAGTAAGAAGTCTAACAGGAAGTATGGACTTTGAAATAGGAACAGAAGGCACTATTGAAAAGAGTAGCCATGAGAGAATCTGGCTTCCATAGTTTTATAAGCATTAGACCAAATTCCCACCCCACCCCAGGAAAGTATGCTCAGATGTTAATTTAGAAGGTTTATTCATTCAGCATACATTTATTGGAGACTTATTATATGACATTGTGTTAGATGCAGTGAAATAATCTCTGAGCTCAAAGAATTTAAATTATCTTAAGAAATTGAGTTTTACCTGATCTTTATCAACTAAATGAATTTATTTCAGACAAACTGATAAATACCAGATATGAATTCCAGGACATAGAGATCATAAAGACCTCCAAAGATAATTATATTATTATAGTTCTAGAGCTATCAGGGAGTTCAGAAATTATTTAGTCCAATCCCCTAACTTAAATGTCTTTTGCTTAAAAGTTAAATGGTGTCTACTGGCTGACTAAAGTGGAAAGCACACCCATGGGGGTTTGTGACCAAGAGTACCATAAAACTACCTTCCTCAGTATAATCTCTGTAGCTGTCTTCCACAGACCCCACCCATCAATGAAAGTGGGATCTTTCTACTAAAGTAGATACTTTCTACTGAATTGGGATCTTTCTACTTTCTACTGAAAGTAGAAAATGATCATATATGGTGGAGGAGGGACATACCATATGAAATTAGTATTTACTGGTAAAGAAATTGGAGCCCAGGAAAGATAAGTGACTTCACCATAGTACCAAAGGTGGGATTTTAATATATGCCTTCTGATTTTAGCCAATACAACTATACTACATTATACCCAAAAGATGAAGGACATGACATTAGGATCAGTACAAGAAAAGACAAAGCCCATGAGAAGAATCTTGGGGGCCAGATTAAAAAAAGGGTCATTCTTTATCATGGGTCTCATACCTTTAAATAAGACCAGGACACAGGGTCTAAAAGGATCTGAAAATACCCAAATCTACCTCAACTAGAAACATGCAAACTTGGTAAAACCTGCATAAGGATGGTGTCTGAACTGATTCCAGAGTACAAGAATGTACATTCAAATATGGTGAACCAACAAAATGCCCCCTTTTACCTCCAGTTATCATTTACATTTAAAGATAATTCTCCCCCTCCATCCCCCCAGTAAAGTAAGCTCCCTGAGGACAGATAGTCTTTTTTATTTGCCTCCGTATTTCCATCACTTAGCACATTGTTGTGTAATAAGAATTTAATAAATGCTTATAGAGTTGAAATAAATCAAAATGTTAAATGCCATAAAAAATTCCTTTGGAAACTAAAAAGAGGGTTATATATTTATTTTAGAGACCAAAAGACTGCTCTAGAACAGCAGACATTTGCTGTGGAAAGAATACTAGATTTGGATTAAGAGGACCTTAATTCTAATTTTGATTTGCCTACTTACTTCACCTATGTGTAGCACCCTGTATGAGAGCTCACTTTCCCAACTCCTACTTTCATTGTCAAGTAGAGCCCACAAAGAGCTGCTATTTATTGCTACTCAAGATTCTATGGATTACTCTCTAAGATGATGTTTTAATACCCTTGCTCAGGAGCCCCCACTAGCATACTTCTTACTTCAATCAGCCAGTAGATGTCATTTACCTTTTTAGCAAAGGACTTTTACAAAGGTGGTAGAGCAAGAGCAGCAGATGCAAAATATCACCCCAAAGGAGTACATAATCCTACAAGTAGACAGAGGTCCATGAGTCCGATGTAGACAGCACAGTCAAAGGGTATGATTACAATTTCTGATTACTGGAAAACTTTTCTTAAGTTCATAGTCAAAAGTCTCCTCGGGTCCAAGGGGTCACTCTCCTTGAAATTTCTTTCTCTCATGTGTGCCTATCTTTTTCTATCTGCCTGTTTCTGTGCTTGCTGTTGGTATGTCTTGGTGCATTGTCTTCTACTGGTGCAGACAAGAGAGTTTGCTCGCTCAAGATTCTCCTAAGCCTGGATTCCTCCACCATTTTGATTCTAAACAGAATCCATTGCAAAAATTCCTCTACAACTTAAAGCCTCCAGGGGGTTGTGGTAATCTTATTTAGCTAGCTAATCTTGATGTTCCTATCTTGACATATTCAAAGAGGCATTCAATTCTCATAAAGACATCACAAGGTTTAAACATTGTTCACACATCCAGAACTTCATCCTGGTCTAACTATGCTTATATTTAATTACAACGAAATTATATTAATTAGGATTAGAGTGGAACCCCTCTCTTACAAATATAACCTTGGGGAAGCCACTTAAACTCTATTGGCCTGTTTCTTCATCTTTAAAAGAGTGTATTGGAGGAAATGAGCTCTGATGTCCCTTCTAACTTTAATTCTATGTTTCTATGATCTTATAACATCCCATATATCCTCCTCACTCCAAAGATGACAGTACAAAAAATGATTTTAATTGGGTGCATGGGACTGACCCATGCATTGTAGATGCTTTAGAGGGAGGTGAATGCTTTAGAAGGTGAAGCAGACAGAGTGCCATGTCTAGAGTGGGGAAGATTTAAATTCAGATACTTGCTAACTGTGTGTGACCCTGGGCAAATCTCTTACCCTTGTTTGTCTCAGTTTCCTCATCTATAAAGTAAACTGGGGAAGGAAATGGCAAACCACTCCAGTATCTTTGCCAAGAAAATCCCAAATGGGATCACAAAGCTTCAGACATGATTGAAATGACTGAACAACAGATGTTTTAGAAACAAAAAGAAAAATGGAAAGAACTATGAGGAATACTTGAAAGAAGGGAATAGGTCTTTTTTTTTACCATCTCCATCATAAAAGAAAACAAAAAGGTTTGGGGGGAAAAGTATGAAATAATAGGATAGAAAAGAATACTGACTGACGACCTGAGTTCATACCCCCCCTCTCATTGGATTAGATGACCTCTCAGATTCCTTCCAGGTCTAAGTCTATGATCCTATGACTTTAGTGGAATATTTATTCTCATTTCTGAAAAATAAGTGACCATGTTTAGGAGGAAAGGTAGAATAAAGCAGCTTGCACATGTGTGAGAAAGGAGGAAGGAGAAACAAAAACCATCATCATGTGACCAATTAAAAAAAAATTTGATATAGGTCATCTCCCCAAGCTTTAAAGATGCTACCAAGATAGTTCAGTGGAGAACAACCAACTCTTCAAATAGAAATAAAGACAAAAAATGAACAAAAGGGAAGAGAGGGAAGCAAAGTGATAATCTCCTAAGAATTGTGAGTAAAATAGATCCTCAAGGAAGTGGGAAAAAAAATAGAAGTATCAACCCATCAAGGGTGCTAAAGGACCTTAGATACAGTGTGGCCACATTTTTCCACCCAAACATATTCTACTTTGTCAGCATATGCTTTTGCAAGAAAACCATATGCTCCCGGCTGTGTTCTAGAGCTTGAAATGTCGTGGAAATTTTAAGAAAAGAAAAGAAAATGTCAGAAAAGGTGTTAAGGATATTTAGCACCCTCAGCTTTTTTTTCTTCGTATTACACATAAGATATTCTCTGGTTTGTGAATTTTAATAACGCCACTGCTGTTTGGTTTGCCAATCACTCCACATGGCTGGCAGACAGAAACATGCACCGGCAGATCCTGGTTGGATTTCTTCCCACTGCAATGACAAAATCTGCAAATGGGATTTTGGAAGCTGATGTACAAAATGTATGCTTAGGAGAGAAGGATCAAAGGTATGCTAAACCTTGGGATAAAAATGATGTCTTGAAGAATTATTTCCAAAACAGTAGTTAATGATATTAAGAAATGCATCTCAATATTTCTTGATGCATGAGTAGGCACAGAAGTGATCATGAAAGGTTTAATGAAGAAATGGAATTCGGTCATAGATTTCAATAATAGAATGCTGGAGTCTATGTAGCATGAATGAGAATTAGAGACCTCTTCCTCACTTTCCAGGATATTAAAACCAGTCATTACTTATTATTTCCTCTTCAACTCTTATCTACATGTAAATGATTCCTAAATTTTAAGCTTTCCCCTAAATCCAGGTACAGGATCTCCAATTGCCTAGAGGAAATTCCCACTTGCATGCCCCAATGCCAACTCAAGCTTAGAGGTCCGCAACTGAATCAATTCTCTTTTCCTCAAATCTAGTTACTCTATCTGACTTTCATCATTTTTGATCATTTTTCCCCCAGTTACTCAGCCTGAAAATTCTCTCAGATGATATAACTCCAAGCAAAAGCTGGATGACTTTTGTTTGGTATCATAGATTTAAGGCTGGAAGGGAGCTTGGACACTGAGTACTACCTCCCTTGTTTTGCAGATGAGGACATAGAGACTCAGAGATGTTAAGTAATTTACTCAATATCACCCAAATAATAACTATCTCAGGCAGGCTAGGAATCCAGGACTTCTAGCTACCAGATGAATGTTCTATCTGTTATTCCATGCTAATTCTGTTTTTGAGTGGTTTTTCAGTCATGTCCATTGCTGTCCTCCAGATCCAGGTCCTTATCACCTCTCCTGGACTGTGATAACAGCCTCCTTTTCTTCTTCTAGCCTCCAATCTCTACTTCCTCTAACAGGCACAGCTGCCAACATAATCTTGCTAATGCATGGATCTAGATGATGGCATCACTCTTGTCCTCAGACATTTCAATAACTCTCCTAGTTGCCCATGGGATAAATATGAGCTCAGCATGAGGGGTTCTGAGATCTTCCACAGACTGACTCCAACTTACTTTTCTAATTTTATTCATTAAACCATATATGATCCCACCAAATGGGACAATTAGTTTTTCCCTTGTGTTATGTTAGAGCCTCCCACCTCTAGGTATTTGGCAGGTGGTCTCCACCACGCCCTTTCTCCTTGAAGTTATTCCAGATTAATTCATGGCCCTTCCCAGATGCCACCCAAACCCAGCTAAAATCATTTTCAGTCTTCTCAAATTAATTTCCTCCAACTTTCTTGTCCCATCAAATCTGATTTATCATAGTGATCTTAATCATGTATTATAGGAGCATAGATAGAGAATGGCAAGAAAACTTAGACACCACCTAGGTCAATCCCTTCTAGCCATGGTTTATGACAAGTTGCAAGTCTGCTTCCAAGATATGCTTCATCAGGGTGCAAATGAATTTTATCTGTTTTAATGATATGGTACCATTAGATTATAAGATCTTTAAGGGGAAGGACTATCTTTTGTCTCTTTTCCTATCCCCAGTGCTTGGCACACTACCCCAGCATATAGTAAGTAATTTATAAGTGTTTATTGATCAAAGTAACATCTTCTCCCTGCATATATAAAGTCCTTTGCAAACATAGTAGGTACTTAATAAGTGTTGATTGATTGAAACTAACAACCTTTTCTCCTTGCATATATGTGTGTATACATATATATAATATATGTAATTACTATAACAGGGTAAATGGAAAAAAAAATAACAAGAAAACAATAGAAAATAAATGCTGCTAAATTATAATGAGCAAGTTTAGACGCAAAAATAGAAATGAGAAGACATTTCCCCTCCACAATGCAGAACCCCCAGATATGGAAAATTATATTTACATTAAATTCTTTTTTTAATGTATTGATTGGTTGTGCTAAAATTTTCAGTTTAATCCTCTGATCTTTTTTTCCAAAATAAAATTACTTGTTACAAATCATGGTTCTATTAGAGAAGGAAAGAGGAAGGGTATAGGGGGAAATTAGTTGATATTAATAAAAAGCAATAAAAATCTATTTAGAAAAATGCTTTTGAGTAGATTCATTTTGCACTTTATCACTACAAAAAATTTTGTAATTTCATCGTACTACAGTCTTCACAGTTGGTTTCATTCGTGTTCTCCATGTTGAAATGGGGACACTGAAGCAAGGAACAGTTAAGTCATGGGACCAAGCTCCCATAAAAAACGACAAAGTTACCATTTCTCACACCATGCCATTGCTCAAACTCCCAAACCATCAACTATGTCTTGAGGAAAATAATTTTGTCCTAGATTCAGTTTTTCTTCTCAATGATTGGTAAGTGGATTGCTTTTCTGCCTGAGGTACATTTGGGATTAAGTCCACTGTCAAAGGAAACTGTGAGCTTGGCATTCTGATCTGTCATCTTTTTCATCTGACTCTTCTAATTTAGACCTGAGTATGTGAAGCTCAAATTGTATTAAATCTGAGGCAAAGTCAAATAAATTAAAATATAATGCTTCTCATATCCCTGTCCATGTTGACCCAATTTATAGCAACATTTGTTATTCCTATCCTAGGCTGCCCTTTCTTGGCATTTGTGGGGATTGAAATAGATGTATTTGATCACACCATTCAGTAAGGTTCAGTGAGAAATCAGAGATGCTATCCTGAGTGACCAAAAAAAATTTTTTTAAGCATGCTTCTGTGTACGAAAATATATTCCTTTGCTGATGCAGAGACATGTGCGATAGAGTTGGATACTAAGTACATCTTGATTCGCAGTGGTACTTAAAAAGAGGTCCAAGATGTAACTAAGGTAAGAGAGACTAGGCCTTTGTCTCATGGTACTAAAATTTAAAGGGCACAAAAAAATTTAAGTGATGATTTTATGAAATTGTGCATTTTAAAGTGACTAAACTAATTCCTGACAACATATTAACTCCTTCAGGAAGCAGTGTAGAAACTACTTTGCAAGAATAATAAGTTAAATTAGAAAGTTATCAGATGATATGATTCCTCCCCAACAGAAGCTATAGATCAGATGAGCTCCTCCCTCCATCCCTTCTTTGTGACCCCCAGGAGCATCTTCTTCTCCTCCTCATAGCCTGGTGCTATGGGGTCATCCACTAACCACAGAGTACATTTGAGCACATTTATAATATTATTTTTCCATAGGACAGTAACAAAGAGGACCATAATTGCTAGTTATGTATCTGGATCACATATACAGTGATAGGTCTTCAGATTTGCATATCAGGAAGAACTGGATCTTTGCAGGCTTTCCAAAGCAAATAGACTACATTCTGGTGACAGAAAAAGGGAACATGATATAGGGAAAAGAATGCTAGCTTTGGAGTCAGACATTCCTGAGTCTGCTACCTATAAAATCTGTGTGATCTTAGACAAGTCACTTAAGTTTATCATGACCTCCATTTCTTCTGTAAAATACAGGTAAGAGAATTTGACCTAGAAGGACCTGCTAATCTTAGAGTATTATATAGATTGCTAGAGTTGGAGTCAGGAAGACCTGAGTTCAAATCCAACCCCTTACATTTACTGACCACGTGACTCTGAACAGGTTACTTAACCTCTTGTTGCCTCAGTTTCCTCTTATGTAAAAATGGAGGTATGTGACCCTGGACAAGCTAATTAACCTGTCTCAGTTTCCTCACCTGTAAAATGGGAATGATAATAGCATCTACCTCCCAGAGTTTTTGTGAGAATTAAATGTAATATTTATAAAGCGCTTTGCAAACCTCAAAGTTTGTTGTTGCTATGATTACTAACCAAAGCAGAGCCTCTAGTATCTCCTCAAGTAGACCCCGACTGGACTTTCCTGCCTTGTTGTATTTGCCCATGTCCTTCCTTGTCTATATTCACCCATCAGATTTTTCCCAGTCTTTCAAAACTCAGCTCAAATGTGTCCTCTCCTACAGAACCTTGACTTCCTCAGTTGGAAGTGGGAATTCTTGTGGTTCACATTGCATGCTGAATGCCTGAACTGCATGAAGAGCAGGAACTCTGCGGCATTTATTTTGGCGACAGGAGGATATTTTTTTTTCTTTTTTCTTTTTTGTTCGTATCCTAGTTTGGGTTGTGTTCTGAATAGTTGAGGTTGCCCACCAAACAACATCCAGAAAAACGAGGTGTTACTGAAATAGCCACAGAGACTCATTAATCACTCTGTACTTCATCAATATTACAAAAGATTCATGATGTCCTCACCATGGCTGCTCCCTTCATACCTTCACGGACAAGTCTTCAGGAGATGCTGTGGTTAAGATGATTTGTCATCTGGTAATCGGCCCTCAGGTCTCTTTATACTTCCATATAAATACACACACACATATACATACATATATACATACAAACATATGCATACATATATGTGTGTATGTGTCTTGAACAGCAGAAAAAGAACTGACTCTGAAGTCAGAGGTGTTGTTTTCCAATCCTGCTTCTGATCTGTAGTGCCTACGTGGCCTTGGGTAAATCACTTACCTCATTTGGCCTTCATGTTCCTTATCTGTACAATAAATGGGTGGGACTAAACAACCCTAAGGTCTCTTCTAGCTCTAAATCTATGATAACAAAGCTGTTGGCCTCTGCAAGGCTGTTTCCTCATTGATAAAATTAGAATGATTTAGATAAAATTATTGCTTTATAATCTCATCTTCCTGAGTTTAAATCTGGCCTCAGATACTTACTAGCTGTATGATTCTGGGCAAGTCACTTAACCCAATTTGCTTCAGTTTCCTCATCTGTCAATGTGCTGGAGAAAGAAATGATAAACCACTCTAGTATCTTTTCCAAGAAAAGCCCAAACAGGGTCATGAAAGAGCTGGACACAACTGAAATGACTGAACAAACAATATAGAATAATATATTATTCTATTGTTATATAGAATATATTATATATACTATAGCATATATAAAACATGCATGTAGCTATATAAAATAGTATAATATATGTAAAATAGAATGTAGTTATTCTATAATAGATAACAATATAGAATAGTATATGATATGCATTATAAGATATTCTATATAATACATTATATATTATATAACATAGTAGATAAG
>CM053770.1:220272117-220381320 GCA_028658325.1 Potorous gilbertii
TAAATAACCATCTAAAACTACAACTCACAGCTGCTGGTCTACTTTGGAAGAAGGAGTTTTTTCACTAGGAGTTGGTTCCGTGGACCTATGAAATCACAAGTATATACACAAGCACACATATGAATGAATATGTGTATTTGTGTATATGAATATATCTGTATTTGTTGTTCAGTTGGTTCAGTTGTGTCTGGCTCTTCATAACCCCATTTGCTGTTTTCTTGGAAAAGATACTGGAGTGATTTGCCATTTCCTTCTCCAGCTCATTTTAAGATGAGAAAACTAAGGGAAATTGGGTTACGTGACTTGGCTAGAGTGACATAGCAAGTGTCTGAAGCCAGATTTGAACTTGCGAAAATGAGTCTTTCTGACTTCAGGCCCAGAACTCTATTTATCATGCCATCTAAGTGAAGAGAGAGAGAGAGAGAGAGAGAAACAAAGGAAAAAAACTTCAACCTTAAAGAATTTCATTCAGTTGCCCATAAAAGGCTCAAAATGGGGCAGAATATTAAGTGAATAAATCGACTCTCCCAAGAGACAGGTGAGGCACTCACTGCAGGTCTCCCTTTCTTGCTCTGAGAAAATCATCTCATGCAATAACAGTGCCTGGTTACAGTTGGGTATGCATATAGCTTTGGGATGAAAGCTGACCCACTGGGGAAAGAGTTCAGGACAAAATACATAAACAAGAGAGCCCTTTCTTGAAGTTCTGAACCTTGAGTCAGCCTTAGACTGGGTTTTGTGAATTTCTACTTTTTGGATGGCTCTGGGATTTCATGAGTGACTGAATTGATTGCTTGATTAATTAATTAATTAATTAAAAGGCATTTATTACATGTTTGCAAAGCTCCATTCCCTCGATATAGATTGTGACCCATCCCAACCACACCACCTCTCCCGTGTGTTTTGGTCATCATTCCATTATTACAGTTTCCAGAGTTTTCATTAAGTAAGGATTTTAATGATCTCAAGGCTTTCTCTCTTGAATTTTTAGGAACTCCTTTACTTCATCTAATCTTGGCCTAGGGATGATGCTTTGTGTAACTCTTGTCTATGTTCTCTCTTAAATCCTCCACAGCTGGACAATCCTATTTTCCAAATAGGTTTTCCCTAGAGCCCTCACTATTACCTGTATAGCAATGGAATAAATGAACTGTTGTTCCTCTTTCTGACCGCATGACCATCCCATCTTCATTTCCAGTCAAAAAGATATCTCTCCAACATCTTTTATGTTGCTTCTCCTATACCATATCCCATAGGCAGCTAGGTGATGCTATGGATATAGCTCCAGGCCTGGGATCAGAGAGACCTGAGTTTAAATCCAGCCTCAGAGACTCATTAGTTGTGTTACCCTGAACAGGTCACTAAATCTTATTGCCTCAGTTTCCCTACTGACACTTATCTCCCAGGGTTGTTGTAATGCTGCAATGAGATAATAATTATCAAGTTCTTACCATAATGCCTGGCGTATAGTGTGTACTATAAAATGTTAACTAGCGGTAGTAGTAGAGGCTTGCTTTATAGGCCTCTTTTTTTGTATTCCCAGTGCTTAGCATAGTTCCTGGCATATAATAGGTGCTTTATAAATGTTTATTGATTGATGTAGTATAGCAGTAGTAGTAGTAGTAGTAGTAAAGTATTTTAGTGTGCTCATACCCACCATTTTTGTTTAACCATACCTATGATTTAGGAATGTCCCAGAGAGGAGGTTTTTTTACTTAAGCTAGTCAGCACCTTCTCTTTACACTCTTAACAGGGAGGCCTGTTCACTGAGGAGATGGTCTACAGTCACTCAGCCAGAATGTGGTGTAGGTGGGACTCAAACTCAGGACTTCCTGATTTTTAAGCCAGCTCTCTGTCTCTCCCTGGCTACTATATTTCCCCTCTGTAGTCCATCACATACTTCTCTTTCACCTTTCCATTTCATACAGTATTCTTTTTAAATGGATCTCTACTGATATATTTTGTTTTTACATCACCTATATTTCCAAGGGTAACTAAGTGGTACAATAGATAGACCTGTATTGAGGAAGACCTCAGTTCAAATCCAGCCTCAATATTAGCTGTGCGACCTTGCACAAGCCATACCCTCTGTTTGCCTCAATTTCCTTACCTGTAAAATGAAGCTAATGATAGCACCTACCTCGCGGAGGTATTGTGAACATCCAATGACCAACTAATTCTAAAGCACTTAGTGCAGGGCCCAACACATATTAAGTGCTATATGAAAGTTAGTTATTTTTTTTAATTTCCTCCTCTCCCCCTCCTCCCATATTCCATAAACTGGATCCAGTCAGGCGGGACCTAATTCATATCCTGCTGCAGACATTTACAAGGTATGTGACAGAGAAATTACTGAATTTCAAACACAGTTCCCCCAACTATAAATGGAGACAATAGCATCTTCGTAGCTTTATTGAATTTATTAAGATAATGACTTTTTTTTGAAGAGCTAGCATTAATATAAAGCATTGAGGTTCACAAAACGGGTTTTTTTCATATCATCTCGTCCAATCTTTATAAAAACCCTGTGAGAGAGAAGCTTGTTTTATCTCCATTATAAAGATGAAAAAAAAACACACTGAAGCTGAGAAAGGATAAATGACTTGCCTAGGGTGGCAGAACAAGGAAGTGTCTGAACCCAGGTTGGAACTCCCGTCTTTTTGATTCCAAATCCAACACATTATCCATTGCCACCGAGTTGAGATAATATATGGAAAGTGCTTTGCACATCTGGAGCACTATAAAAACCCTTAGCTCTTACTGTATTTTTATGATTAATCTCACTCCCTATAAATTACCTTGATAGCCATTTTTCTCCCAAAATGATTTTTTTTTCCTTTAGGTGACCAGAGACAGTTTGAGCTGGGCAACTCAAAGGGGAATGGTTAGAACCTACTGAGTTTATCTAGGATTGATGAGTTTGAGTCATCTGATCTTTAATCCCTGGGCTGGGTGTCATCTAGTGCCAGCCACCACATATCATTCTCTCCCACATGACTTTGCAGAGGATTCAAGCCCCTCCCAGATCATCATTCACCCTTTCAACCTGGAAAATCGGTCCCAAGACTGTTGTCCCACAAGGTCAGTCACTCCAGTCTCTAGATATCTCACTCTCAAGATGTATATCATGTGTGATGCAGGGGATAGAGGGTGAAGCCTGGAGTCAGGAAGACTCATCTTCCTGAGTTCACATCTGATTCAAACACTAGCTGTGTGACCCTAGACAAGTCATTTAACCCTATTTGCCTCAGTTTCCTCATCTGCAAAATAAGCTGAAGAAGGAAATAGCAAATTGCTCCAGGGTCTTTGCCAAGAAAACCTGAAACGAGGTCACATAGAGTCTCACATGACCAAAAAGAGCTGAAGAACAACAATCTCCCCAAAAGGCATATATACAATTAATCATAACACAAGCTCAAATATGAGCATTCAAAAAATAATGATGTAATATGCCTGGTAAGTTCCATGAAACTTAATGATACGACCTTCCCCCCCATCCTCTCCACCCCTACCTCTTCCCCTAATGCATATATATACAGAGGGCTGTGTCAAATGTCTAACTGTGACAATAATGAAAAAGAGAAAACTGCTTGAGAGACTGGGGGGTGGTAATTTACCAGCTAAATGGTTTTCCGACCGTTCAAAGAGTACCAATAATAATTCTGTTTTTTATTGGTATGTTTCCATGATCTATAACACGCAGCTAGTCCTTTCAGTTTCCCCAGCCTGCATTTGCCTTTATTCTAGATGTTAATGGCGTAAATATTTGAGGTTTTAGTAATTATCTTAGTAAAAAATTATGTTCTGTTTCTTCAGAGAAACAATAAACAAATGTCCCATCCTTTGTCGCCTTGCTCCGGTTACGTCAAGCATGCACATGGGAAAAGGATTTAGCATAGACTGGGTAAGATGAATAACACACTTTGCCTTAGTCCTAGCTCTGAGGAAAATTAAATTATTGAGAGAAAAATATTTTACAAGTTTAGCCTATTTCATTATCTGGAGTGTCCTTTTTTATCCTCCCAGTTGAATTTGGTCCTTGTTAAAGGAGGTCCGAGGCACATAGCCAGCAGCTGAAAATTATCAGGGGACCTTGGGAGGGTCTTTAAGAGACATTGTTTGGCCATGGCAAGAATGATGATTCGTATGACCCTGAAAACTAGGCATAACCCAAATGAAAAGAGCACAGATGTTCTGATTACAGACTGTCTCAAAAGCCTTAGGACAGTTTTCAAGCATTAAAAGCTTCTAATCCCTAAGAGCTTAAAGCTGTGTTAAGATTTTAGGAGGGAACTATGCCCAAAGGGCTACAAAAATATGCATAACCTTTGACCCAGCAATATTGCATCTAGGACTATATCCCCAAGAGTTCATAAAAATGGGAAAGCGTCCCATATGTACAAAAATATTTATAGCAGCGCTCTTTGTGGTGGCCAAAAACTGGAAATCAAGAGGATACCCTTCAGTTGGGCTATGGCTGAATAAATTATGGTATATGAATGTAGTGGAATACTATTGTGCTGTAAGAAATGATGAACAGAAAGACTTCAGAGAGGCCTGGAAAGACTCATATGATCTGATGCTGAGCTAAAGGAGCAGAACCAGGAGAACTTTGTGTGTTGCAATGACCACAGTGTGCAAGAGTTTTTTCTGGTAGACTTGGAACTTCATTGCAATGTTAAGATTTTTAAAAATCCCCAATGGTCTTTTAAGGCAAAATGCCTTCCACATCCAGAGAAAGGACTATGGAATTCAATCGCAGAATGTAGCAGATCATTTTCTTTTGTATTACATTTTGGTTTGTTGTATGATTTCTCCCATTCCTTTTTATTCTTCTATACAACATAACTATAGTGAAAATGTACTTAATAGGAATATATGTGTAGAAATATATATGTATAAAACTGTATGGTGTCTCAGGGAGGGAAGGGAAAGGTGGGGGGAGGGAGGAGGATAAAATCTAAGTTTTATGGTAATGATTGTAGAACACTGAAAATAAATAAAATTCAGGAAAAAATTTTAAAAATTAAAAAAAAACAGATTATTTATGTGAGTAGAAGAACCAGGACTTTTAGCCAGGTCCTCTGAAAATAAATAGAATATTCATTTTACTTTGCCATATTGCTTTCAACAAATGAGAAATTATTACTTTTTTTTAGAAAGAAGGAGAAGGGAAAAGGAGAAGAAAGAAAGGCAGGAAGGGAGGGAGGAAGCAAGGAAGGAAGGAGAAGAAAAAGAAAGAATGAAAGAAAAAGAGAGGGAGAAAGAGAAAGAGGAGAGCAAGGAAAGATGTGTTTAATATTTTGTGATTTTCAAACGCATGTTAAACACATTATTTCATTTGGTCTTCACAATAATTCTGTCAGGTACATTAAATAAATATTATTTCTAAATTTTCAAGGTACTGGGATAGGTACTAGATGATGGAGATGCTAAATTTAGAAAAGACAACATTCTCTTCCTCCATTTAGCATGTAATCTAGTATGAATATATACCCCATACCTCAAAGATCATTTTCAAAGGACCCTTCTCATTGGGGGTACCTTGTGAGGGGGTAGAATTAGCAAAGACTTGAGAGAAGAAAAACTCTGGTCTTCTGGTTTCCAGTTTTGAGTGGGAAGATTCTCTTCAGATCCATAAAGAGAGAAAAAGACTCCCTGAAGAAACCTACATATAGAGTTACCTTAAGAGAGTAAGTAACTTTTTTTCAAGATTCTTTATTATTTCTTTTTTTTTTTACCCTGATTTCCTTTGCACATATCAGGCTAGTAGGAAGAATGGTAAACTTCTGGGTAAGGCAGACAGAAGCTCTGTGTTACTTCTTCAGTGCTAAGTCTATGGGAACCATAGTATACATAGAATGTAATGGAAAGAGCACAGAACTCAAAATTAGAATTCCCAAGTTCAAGTTCCAACTCTGATATTTACTTGTCATCAACAACAATAAGCATTTATTAAGCACCTATTGTGTGCCAGATACTATGCTAAGCATTGGGGATACCGAGCAAAGTAGAAATACAGTCTCAGCTCTCAGGGTTCACATTCTGATGTGAGACAACATGCAATCAACTATGTACACATAAGATCTATACAGAGTAAATGGGAGGAAATCTCATAGGGGAGGTTTACTACATTTTTTTGGGGACATCATGTACCTTCACAAGACAATCTCTAAGGTCCCTTCCAGCTTGAGCATTCTATTTCAGAAGATCCATAAATTTAGATGAGGGAAAGAATAAGAATTAAATCTTTTTTTTTCAGATCCATGACAGATTTCAAAAGCTCCATGAACTTAGATGAGAGGGAAAAAATTGCATCTTTTTCCTTATTAACCTCTAACTGAAATTTAGCATTTCCTTCCATTATGATTGGTTTTTTGTTTTTGTTTTTTTACAAAATAACAATATTCTGAAAAGGGTATATAGACTTTGCTAGACTATCCATGACATGCTTTGTAAAGCAAAGCAATATCTAAGTACACATTCTTATCATTAATGCTAGGAAGTACACAGCAGAAGCCTCATAGCCATGACATTGCAGGAAAGGCTGGTGATATTTTTCAAAAAGCAACATAACTAATTTCTTCGCATCTCAGTTTTTTTTTATCTACAAAATGAACATTGGGGGGGGCAGATGATCCCTGAGGCCCTTCTCTGCACTAAAGTGCCATAATTTGGAAAAACTGTCGAACTGTCTTGGCTATGCTGGGATGAAACACAAACCAGGGAACCTGAGATGACTTTGTGGAACGATGGCAGGAGATCTCCCCCAGCCACAAACCTCTATGCCCAAAGCCTCTCTAGGTTCATTGATTGGCTGTGCTAATGGCTATTTCCCCCCTCCTCTCCCACAAAACTGCATCAAAACCCAGCTGATCAAAGGAATCCTGGACTTTTACTTTTTGCCTTGTTGACCTCCAAGCCAGAGGGTCCTGGCCTCTAAGATTTAACTTTCAAATAGTAGCCAGTCCTTCGATCTCCCAAGGGGTTTTACAGCCAACAGAGGCTGCTCAACACTTCAGGTTTTCGGTCTTTATCTAAGGGATGCAGCCACAAGTTAAAAACCCAGTCATGTAGGAAGAGGAAGAAAGAAGAGAAGAGAAGAGAAAAATAAGTGATGTAAATGGTATGGTGTGTGTGTGTATGAGAGGCGGCGGAGGGGGGTGGGGAGAGAGAGAGAGAGAGAGCGAGAGAGAGAAAGAGCGAGAGAGAGAGAGGTAAATCCAGGGAAACTGCTATTTCTAGCCAGGCCAAACTTGGCCCTTGTCTTGAGTAAAGTATTCTCTCAGAAGGCACTCGCTGTACTTTCCCCTGATGTCAGTGGATTCAGGGACCCAATGTTCCCATTCCTTAAATTACATGAGTAGAAATCAGGAGTTCAGAGCAAGATTTGCCACATCACAAGCCCCTGGCCTTAGAAATAATATATCATCTCATTCACTCTGGTAATTGAACATCCAATGAATGAGCCATTATAAAATACGTACTATGGGCTGGGTTCTTTGATAAGCAGTAGGAAAATAAAGACAAAATCAGATCAATCCTTGCCCTCCACGAGTTTACCAATTTGGAGAAAAACATCAAATATGTCTATAGCCTCCTCAGAGGAATCGGTAGAAAAAAGGAAGATGTTTGAGCTTAGCTTAAGCCTCAGACACCTGATGACTTCTGTTCACGGTGTGCTTTCAGGGTATCATCTCATTTTATTGATTTATTTAAAGAAATTTTTTTAAGTGAAGGAGTGGACAAAGAGGAGCCTCAGAATTAAGGAGATTAGGATCGAATTCTTTGAGCCTGTGATCCCTCCTGGCTGTGTGATCACCTCTCAGGGTCCTAGGAAATTCTCTGAGACTTTAAGCTCCAGAGTTTTACAAATAGTACTCAGGGCATTTCTTAATTGGGTGTTCCTAGTGCCAATGAAATTAAGGATTAGATCATATAATATAGATAATATTGATACTACTAATAAATAGTTCAAAGACGTGGCCTGGTCTAGATGATAAAAAACTGGGTGCAGATTGAGGAAGACCTGGGTTCAAGGTCTGTCTCTGACTCATCCTGATTGTCTTGGCAGGTCACTAAACCCCTCAATGCCCTCAGCAAATCTCCAAACACACAATTTGAAAAGCAATTGTTGGTCTGCATTGATAGTGAATGGGGTTTTCTCACCAAAAGCTCCTAAAAACAATGAAATCACAAATCCAGCAGAAACAGACAAACTGATAGATAGAAGTAGATAGATAGATAGACAGACAGAAATACATAGATAGATGGGCAAGCAGACAAATAAATAAGCCAATGAATGAATGAATAAGCTAGTTCTCGAAGGTTTCCAAAACACTTTCAGAGTCTGAACAGGTACCAAGTGTGCCTTGGTCTGGGAGCTATTGTTGGCCAACCAATGAGAGCCTAATGATTTGGGTTTAAGGCACATCCCTAAGAAAGAAATCTAGCCCTTAAACTCCAAGATATCCTCTATCAAAATTTACATCCTTTGGGCAGAGTACCTGCAGCTAAGACTAGGATACCTTATGTGGACAGAGGAAAGGGAGGGGCGGAAGGAAGGAAGGAAGGAGGGAAGGAAGGAAGGAAGGAAGGAAGGAAGGAAAGAAAGAAGGAAGAAGCTGTGTCGACCAATTGGCCGGTTACAGTTGGGTCCCCATTGAGACAACTGCTACTAATACTAACAGAGGTTGTTGTTTCTCCTTTGTTGTTGAAGACCATGATATCAGGAAGGTGATGCCATGACAAGCAAGTGAATTGGATTTAAGTGACGGAGGGCTGTGCAAAGTCATCAGCTTCACTTTCTCCTCCAGAGTCATCTGGGTCCAGTGGCCAGATATAAATCAGGATGACTGGAGATGGCTCCTGTGTAGTGGAAAACCTTGACCTTTTCAAGCTAAGTTCTTTCCCAGGTCTCAGTTTGACTGAGGCAACACCTATTCAGTGATTAAGGCTAGGTATAGCCAACCCAGGTTGAAGGAATAAGCCTAGAAAATACGCTATAGATATCATCAAAGAAATGTGTGATTGAAAAAGAAGATGGTGGCACAGTGGATAGAACACTGGTCCTGAAGTCAGGAGGACCTGAACTTAAATCTGGCCTCTGACACTAGCTGCGTGACCTAGAACAAGTCACTTAACCCTGATTGCCACCAAAATGAAAAAGATGGTCTAGTCACTTGGTGAGAGCAAGGGACAACCAAGTATGCAATTAGTATCCTCATAATGTATAGAGAAATGGAGGAAAGTCACCAGCATGTTAGGTCAGTGCTCCAGGACAATCTTATAAGAGGGCATGAGTAAGGCAAAGGACAATATATAATCTGCATCAATTGAGTTAATGTCCATATTAAGATTACAAATTTTTGTAATACCCTGCTTTACTCAGATGAATCGAAGGATTTAAAACTACAGTGGATTATAGATCATGCAATCACAGATTCAACTTGGAAAAGATCACAGGATGCTGTATCTGGTGTAGAAGGGGACCTCAGAGGCCAAAGAATCCAATCTTCTCATTTTACATAGGAGGAAACTGAGACACAAATTAGCAAAGTGACATTTGCCCAAGATCATATAGACAGTGTCATAGAATTTGGACTCAAACCCAGGTCTTCTAGGTCAAGGAGAGATCTTTTTTTGCAGAGAACAGAATAGAAAGAAGACATTAACAGGCAGGACAATTTTGAAAGCTATAGGTTGTATTTATTATATTCTTTAAAAGAATATAAGGTATTGGAAGACAGATAAAACACAGCCCACTTGAGCCTAGCACAAGTTCACTCTTGATTTGGTCAGAGAGGAAAGACACTAAAAAGGGGTTAATAATCTCACTCTATTCTGGTCTAGTTTTCTCAGAAGAGGATTGCTGATAACAGGAGTCCAAACTCCTACAGCATTCCCTAAACACCCTTTTCACAGGGGCAGGTGAGAAGAGGGGCCAACTACTCCTACCTCTCGATGGGGTCAATCAAGATAGGTGCAACTTGTGCTTCCCCTAAATCTCCCCTAGCTCCCATGGGGGCCAGTTGAGGCAAACACAGATTCTCCCCAAGCCTTGATGGGGGTCAATCAAGATACGCACAGCATTCCAGCTTGAGCATTCAACCCTAAGGTTCCCCCAAGCCTCCGTGGGGGCCAGTTGAGGCACACGCAGCATTTGTGCATTCAAGCCTGAGGGTTCCCCATTCACTGTCTAATGATCACCTATTTTACCGACCAGCAGACAAAAGAAGGCAGAGTGCCAGCAATAGCCTCACAAGTATATATCACCTCATCCCTGTATCTTACTGAATGCTTATGGTATTTACCATTAAGTAACTAGCACAAGTGTGGTGGAAATGTTTTGAACCATAACTGTGGGAACTCATATCTGATACTTGAGAACTGTTGTTGATTGTTATAGCTATGGATCCTGGGAGACTGAACTCTGAGAAAAAATAACAAAAATTCACTTTACTTATGCTAAAATCCACCTTACACTAAAATTCACCTTACAAACAGGTATAATTAATATAAATCTCTAGTCTCATGCAAAATCTTTTTCTGTTCTGTTCTGTATGTGCAAATACACTTGGGGACATTGAAGATGTTTGTTAAGTTCAGAATTAAAAAAAAAACTGTCTGACTCCACATCGAGTGTTCTGGTGAAGAAAGCCTTTTTTAATATGTTAAAACACCATTCAAAGTGTGTGTGTTCATCCTTCGTTGCCAAAGAAGACTATGCCATCAGAAAAATGATGACATGATTTGCACTAGACTTTGAGTGAGGGAGGGCTGTGCAGGTCACCAGCCTCACTTCTCCTCCAGAGTCATCTGAATCCAATGACTAGATATTCATCAGGATGACTGGCGATGACCCAGGATGAGGAAATTGGGGTTAAGTGACTTGCCCAAGGTCACACAGCTAGTGAGTGTCAAGTGTCTGAGCTGAGATTTGAACTCAGGTCCTCCTGACTCCTACACTGCTGCACCACCTCGCTGCCCCCATTCAAAGTGGGATATCAGTAGTCATATAGGTGTTCCAGTTTTAAAGATGGTATGCCCTAGATGTGAAGTTAGTTGCCAAAGGTCACAGAGTCAGTTAAGAGACAACATTAAGACTCAAACCCAGCTCTTTGACTTCCTATTCAATGATCTTTCCATTATATAGTCTATGGTGGGGGTGGAGGGAGGATGGCAATACTTAGGCCACCTTGTGATATGTGGGTGCTCCGGGGCACGCAAGGAAAATGGTGACACTAAGCTCATATCAGTTTCCTTTAGAGAAGTCTTTTAAAAAATAATATTATTCCTTCAAAAGTTAATGTTTTGAATAGAGAACAGGAAATTGTCTATTGACTGTCTTAACACAGCTGCCTCTCATTCAGGAGAAAGGCCTGAAGCCAGCAATTCCAGCAGTAGTAAGCCATCAGGGAGATGTGGAGGATGGGGGCCAAGTCTGGGTGTTCTCACTTAAAAGCCCACAGATGTTCCAAGGCAAAGCTAATAGAGCAAACTGCCTTAGGGTCTCTGCCCTAACCAGAGGCCTCTTTAATTGCCTCCATCTGCCTCCCCCAACTCCTTCCTTCATGTCCTCCTCCCTTTCCCCTCCTCCCTCGTCCCTTCTCCATCTTCTTCCTTCCTTCCCTCTTCCATCTTTCTTTCTCTCTCCATCCTTACTCCCAGTTTCACATCCTCCACTTTGGCTCTTCACTAATCCTCTCTGCCCTCTCCAGTTACTACCTAACGACTTGGTCAATTCACTGTGTTATACAGACACACCTTTGCCCCCTGAGGCCCTTTGGATTCTGTCTTGGTCAATCTATTGCTAACCTCTTCATTTTGAACAAGTCTCAGCTACGGCCTTTTCTTCTGTCAACTGACCCCAGGCCCACACTTTGAAACATTTAGCTGACATACAGACAGACTTTTGGTCACCCAACTGGGCTAAGCCAAGCTGAGCAAGACAGAAATGGAATTCCTCCAGAAGAGGGGACAAAAAAAAAATCAGCCATATGACCCTGCAAATCGCTTCCTGTTCAGAATGACTCAGATCTTATCTTGGTACTCCATTGATGAAGGGTGATGTGACAGTCTGCTCCTTGTTTCACTGTGAGATGTTTTTTATTCTCTTCTAGATACTAGAAATTCTCCTGTCTTGCTGCAGATGGCATTGTCTGCTGGCTTAAAATCAGGATTGGTGTCTGGTAACAATACAGTTAAGTCTGAACCTGCCTCCTGGGCTGTGGAAGAATTTGTATTCTTTCAATATGAGATGTGTCACTTGGGGAGACTTCTTCTTAAAGCTAATGTGTATGTGGCAGGGGAGGGGGGAAAGGGAAGGGGGATTTCATTTGCCATTTCTGCTCCTCTTATATCATCCTATAAGCCTAGCAATGAATTGCCTTATAGCTATTGCATGAGACCAGTAAAGTCTTACATTTTTCCAAATGATCAATATTCATTTTCTTTCTACCTTTCTCATTTCCCTTCCTTGTAATTTCAACTGTGACAATGTTAAGTAGATTGCCTAGAGCCTCTTGGGCAGAGATGTTTGGTAATGGGATAGTTATTATTATGGCAAATTTTAGAGGATTTAAAAAAAAAAAGAGTGAAAGTACAGCTTGTACATAGAAAATAAGATGACTGAATATATACAGAAGTGGGATTCGTTTCTGGAACATACCTCTGGAGAGACTCAGATTTGAAATCAATATGTATACTTAGGGAGAGATGAAGGCCTTAAATCTCATAGATGTCATTTTCACCAGAACCTGGAATGGGTGAGTCAGATAATTGCCATCTTCTTCAGCATTTCCTAAAGCCCCTTGGGTATGTGGATTGTGGGTGGGACCTTCCTGTTTTTGTACTGATATACCTTTCAGAAGCTGAGCCTTCCAGTGTACCTCTGATTTTGTGGGTATGGAAACATCTTCCACCAATATTGACTTTATTCAATGTACTTTATCAAATAGAAAGCTGACCTGGGAGAGGAAGACCTAAAAACATGCCTCTAGTTGGGAGTGGTACAGCATGCCTTCAACCCTCCTCCTGGGGAGGCGAAAGCTGAAAGTTCCCTTGAGTCAGCCAATAAACTTTATTAAACATTGCCTATGTGCCAGGCATTGTGCTAAGTGCTAGAGGTTAAAATAAAAGCTAGTCCCTCCCCTCAAGGAGCTTACCATCTAATAAGGGAGATATATGTATATGTACAAACAAGCTATTAATGGGATAAATAGAAAATCATCAATAGAGGGAAGGGACTGGAATTAAGAGAAATTGGGAAAGGCTTCCTGTAGAAGGTAAGATTTTAGTTGGAATTTGAAGGAAGCCAGAGACTAGGAGTCAGAGAAAAGGAACTAGGACAAAACCCTGGATACACTCACAGTTATGAGGCTTGAAATGGGTGAACAATCAGCAAAGAAGACTAAGAAGGAGTGGTCAGACAGGTAGGAGGAGAGCCAGAAAAGAATATCAATGTCTTGAAAACCCACAAAGAAGGAATATCCAGTAGGAGCCATAATAAACAGTCAAATGCTACTGATGCCTCAAGGAGGATGAAGACTGATTTGTTCTTGGATCAGTGGATGTTTTACATAATCTCAATCACAATCAAGCAAGAAAATGCCAGGGGGAAAAAACTCCTGCTTGCTATGGCATCCATGCTCTATCAAGATCTTTTCCCATTGGGCAAGATGATCCCGGGCAACGATCCTATCCCCAGGGTCTGAACAATCATGAGGGCTTTAGAGCTAATCAGAACATTTGGAGTCATGGATTTCATCTCCTTCATCTCCTTAAAAATGTGTGCCGCTGCTAACCAGAGACCAGGAGAGAGAGTGTGGATGGCTCAGCCCAAGCCTATTCCCAGTATACTGTCAGTGTAAATGTTGATGGCAGGTTTTCATATATGGTAGGTGGCAAAAGTAATAATAGTAGTGTTTACATAACACTAAGGTTTCCAAAGTAATTTACAAATTTGTATCCGTTGATCTTCCCAACAATCCTGTGAGGTAGGTTCCATTATCATTTCCATTGTACAGACATAGAAACTGAGACTGGTGGGGTTAAGTGACTTGCCCAGAATTGAACAGCTATCAAAGGTCTGAGGTAAGATTTGAACTCAGGTCCTTCTGGCTCTAAGACCAGTGTTTTATCCACTATGCCCCCCTAGTTGCTCTGTTATAAGCACAATTTCTCTTTTTCTGACTCCTTTTATATAATATAGTCTTTCTTCATCCTATATTTAAGCTCTCTTTTAGTTCTATCATATTTTGATAGGTGACAGTACTTTTTAAAAATACTGTGTGGCTCATGCAGAATTAGATTAACTGACTTCTTCAGCCACTGCACTGTTCTAGCTACCTTGTATCTCAGCAGAGAGAAAGGGAAAACTTGATTTCCCTTTCCTGGACAGCTACAGAATAAAGTTAAAGCACATCCAGTAACAGTGTATTTCCTCCAGAGTAAGGAAAAATGAGTTTATTAAGTAGTACTAGATAACAGTCTTTAATCAGTTCCTGTCATTTCACCAATGGTAGTAACTACCTGTCGATAAATTCCATTTTAGTTTCATAACATGGAGAAAATTGCATGACGTAGACTTCACCCCTAGCCATGGCCATCTGCCATGGAAATTGGTCACAAGAAGAACTGGGCAAGAGAATGTCTATGACTCAGTGCAAATTCATCCCCAGTCCTGCTAGAGTGGGAATAACCCAACTCATCCAAGTTTTTCTTGTAGACCTTCCATGAGGGAGAATCTATTGCCTCTCAAGACTTTGTGAGTGTCGTAATTCAAAGCACATGACCTACCTACCATGGTGGTCCAGGAAGACCAGCCTCATTTATAAAACAACAACAACAAAAATACCTAATTGCTATAGAGAATCCAAACTTTGCTCTAAAACAGACCTTTTCTTCCTTTTCTTGTGAGAGTGGCCCTCCCTTAAAAAGCCATTTAAGTATCTCAAGGACCTTCAAAACACAGTTTGACGTAGCTTCATACCCTTGCTTTGTGTTTCTGCATATTATTTATAGACGAGTCATGTGGTGTAATAGGTAGGACACTGGAATGAGAAACAAGAAAACCTTGATTCTTCAAATGTCATCCCTGACACTTGTTGGCTGTGTGACCCTAGGAAAGGAATTTAACTCCACAATGTCCTGGCCAACTCTGAGTCTATAAATTACAAGGTAGCTGGTAATCTGCATTGGTAGAGGAAGTTCTCTTGGCCCATGAAATCATGAGCCAGATATACTATGCCCTGGTGATGCAAAAAAAAAAAAATGAAATACCTTGCCCTCAAGGAACTTACATTGTATTAGGGAGAAATAGCATGTGCACATTTGAGCAAATAAAAATGGAATTTCTAGGGGGAAGCAGCAACAGCTGTGTAGGAGGGGTCAAAAAAAGGAGCTTTGAAAAGGAAACTAGGGATTCTAAGGAGGGAAAGAGGAAAAGGACATATGAGAGTCCATCACAAAAGGGACAAGGTACCCACAATACACTTTACCTTGCAACAATGAAAAACCAGTGACAGTGAAACCACCCTAGGGAGTTGTCTAGCTATGCCCATGGACTCAACAGACCAAATAATTTTCCTAAATCATCTCCTCCTCCACCTTGGGTGTGTCACATGGAAGAAGGATTAGCTTTTTTTCCACTTGGCCCCAAAGGGCAGAATCAAGAGCCATGGGTAAAAAGAGGTCAGTTCAGACTTGATGTGAGGGAAAAGTGTTTAAAAATTAGAACACAGAACAGACTGCCTTGGGAAGTGATAAGATTCCTTCTTACAGAAGATCTACAAGAAGATGTTGGATAACCACTTAGTGGCCAATCCAATAGACAGGATTCTAATGGCCCCTATTGTCTTTTCCAACTCTGATTCTAGCGTCAGGTTCTGGATAAGGAAATAGAGGATGAAGAAAAGGTAATGTAGAGGGAATTGCCTTAACAAGAAGTTGGTGATACTTCCACAACTAGAAAAATATGAGAAAATGTACCTGGTGTCCCAAAAGTCTTAGTACAATTTTCCATCTAGGCTTCAATTTAAAAAAAAAAAATGATGATGCTGAGTTTGAGGAATGGAAACCTATTACTATCACTATCTTGATGCAGAATACACCTATAACAAGGAAAGGAAATCTGGATGAGTTTCAAATCCAGCCTTGGAAACTGAGTCTCAGAGAGGTTAAGTGATTTCCCAGGGTTATCCGGAGAGTAAGTGTCTGAAGCAGAGTATCAACTCATATCTCCCCAATTTACGTCCAACTATCCATCTACTAAACTTACAGAAATTCTTCACAAGTGTGATCCACTTGTGAAGTCCTGGGGACTTTTCTGTGAAGAGTTGTGTGCAGCAAAGTGGCAAGAACCCTGGATTTGGCATTGGAAAACCTGGATTCTTAGATTTGTTAGCTGCTTCCTGTTTGACCTTGGCCATCACTGGGCCTCAGTGTCTCATTCATAGAATGAGAGGTTTGGTCCAGGTGACCATCAAGGAACCTTACAGCTCTGACTTGATGATCTTTGGGTCTCTTGACATGGTATGGATACCAATGGAAGTTACCTGACCCTCACTGCAAGACCAGTACACCTCCTTTTCCAACCATACACTTCTTTGGTAATTTATACTATGCTGCCTTTGTTGCACAGTTTCTTACTGGGCATCTACTACAGCCCACTAATACCCATTGTGAATCTTTCATTTGCCTTTTGGGTGAAATGAAACCACTCATCAGGGACCATGGCATCTTCTGCTTCACAGATACCCAAAAGCCCTGGAAGGGAACATTAGTGTTAAAGCTTGAGCCATCATTTTTAGGCAAAACTTCCAGTCATTCCATGTACTATGTCATCTCCCCAAGGCAATCCACTGGGCCAGAAACCATGCCATATGAAGATCTGTTGAGGGAGCTGGGGGCATTGGCCTTGGAAGAAAGAACTTTGTAAGCACTCGATAGTTGTTTCAATATATATGAAGAAGAACCACGCACAAGAAGAAGGAAACTTATTGTGTTCCTTCAGAAAGAAAACTTAGGACCAACAAAACTTGTAGTGAGACATAGCACAACGCGATAGAAGTTGACAACAACAAGGGTGGTCCAACAAAAATGTGAACCACATTGGTATGAGGTTGTGGCCTCATAGCTGGAAATATTTAAACAGAATCTGGCTGAGAACCTGTCAGGGTGTTGAAAATGGGAATCCTGAAAGAGGGAGGCTTTGAAGGACTTTCATAACCTGATCCAGCCTCTCACTTGAAGGGTCCAGCCAACTTGAATAACTTGCCTTCTGTTCTTCACAAACAGTGCCCTACTCTCATCTCTGTGCTTTTGCAATGGCCACCCCCTCCTCACCTCTGCCTCACAGAAACCTCTCCTCCTTCAAGACTCTCCATGGAACCTTTCCCAATCCCCTCTCCAACCACCAGTGCCTTCCCCAACAATCCTGTATCATGTGTGTCTGTCTGGCTGTACCTCATATACCCCCCACTCAACCCCAAGAGGGTATTAACTCCCAGGGAGCAGGGATTGTTTTATTTGCTGTGTCTGCATCTCCAGTATTTGCAGAGCCTGTCACATAGGAGCTTCTTGATAAATGCTTACCGATTGTTTGAGAGTTAGACTAGCTGGGCTCTATGCATAACAATAACTGATTATTCATCCAGCATCTTTAAGTTCACAAAGTGCTTTATATAATCCTCTCATTTGATCTATTACTCCATATTTGCACATGGGGAATCCAAAGCTTAAAGTAGTTACATGATTTGCACACAGACAAGGTTACAGGGAGGATTTGAAGTCATATTTTCTTGACTCAGAAATCAGCCTTCTATCCACCTCCTGCCGAAGCCCCTCTGCTCTCCTTTAAGATCCTATGATGGAGGACATAAAAAAAAAAAATTCCCAATGGTCTTCTAAGGCAAAATGTCTTCCACATTCAGAGAAAGAGCTATGAAATTTAATCGTAGAATGTATCAGATCATATGTGTGTGTGTGTGTGTATTATGTTTTGGTTTGTTATATGATTTCTCCCATTTATTTTAGTTCTTCTACACAGCGTGACTAATGAAAATGTATTCAATAGGAATGTATGTGTAGATCCTATATAGAATTGTATGCCATCTTGGAGAGGGAGGGGAGTGGGGCGGGGGGGTAGGGAGAGGGGTGGTGGGGGGTAGGTAGGGGAAAAAAATGTAAGTTTTATGGTAGTGATTGTAGAACATTAGAAATATATAAAATGAATATATTTTTAAAAACAATAAAAAATAATAAACCATGAACATAGAAATAAAAATGTAGAGAAAAAAAAATCCTATGATGCTCTAATTCTATGACATGCATTGCACTGTGCTAAGTATTGGGAGAAATACAAAGATAGATAGCCCCTGCTTTCAACTATCTTAAAATGTATCTCTCTGTGTTGTCCAAGTGAGTAATTTCCATTCCCGTCATAGATTAGTCCTCATCTGACTCATTCGTGATTTTCCCAAGAGACTCAGAAGCCCCAGGCTCTTGTTTTGACCACCACTTAAGCTCCATGACCTTGGGCAAACTAGCTAATATACTAGAGTTTCACTTTCCACATCAGTGAAATGATGATTGAACAAGATTTCAAAGTCCTTTCCTAGCTCTACGATACTAGGATTTCTGTCTTTTCACCAAGAGGGCTCTCAACATCAGAATGGGTGTAAAAGTTCTTCCCATTGAAATAGGTTTACTTCAATTCAACAAGTATTCGTTAAGTCCTTATTTCCATCTCCCAACTCAGTACCTTTGTGCAGGCTGTCCCAAACAGATGGAATGCATTTTCTCCTTTCCATTTCTTAGAATCCTCATTTCTCTTCAAAGCTCAGTCCAGGTGCCACCTCCTCCAGGAAGATCATCATTCTCTCTCCTTCCTCATCACTCTAGGAGAGTGTAAGCCCTCCAGCAGCTATCATGTTTGGGCTTTTGATATTTCCCATCTTGCTTCAGTCATGCAAGCTCTACTCAAACCATCACCTCAACTTTCTCTCCACTTTATCTTTGTCCCAGGGTCCCTTGGCTCTGATAGATCAGCTTTTGCCTAAACTTTCCAAAGCCCAGGATTTGACATCTTTCCACCGCATCCATGATATGCTTGGACCCATCCACCCACTTTCTAGTTCCTTTTTATGTATTATTTTCCCCTATTAGCATGGAACTCCTTGAAGGTAAGGATTATCTTGCCTCCTTGTATTCATATCTCTGGAACTTATCACTCAGTGCCTGAAATATAGGAACTTTTAATAAATGTTCTATCTCTATCATCTATCCATCTATCTCTCTATCTCTCTCATCTGCCTATTATCTATCATCTATCTACATATCTCTATCCATCATCTATCTCTCTATCTACCTCTCTATCATCTACTTCTCTAGCTATACATATCGGTATGCTCCTCTCTCCATTTATCGGATGGGAGGCAGTGAATAAAAGAGAAGGGTGATGATGATGCAGAAGTTAGAAATGTTGATGATTGAAAGGATGATAGTGCCCTCAACAGAAATAAAGGTGAATAGACAAAGCATTTATTAAGTGCTTACTATGTTCCAGTTCTATGCTAAGCATGAAGGATAACCCTGCAAGATTAGACAGAAAGAAGAGGAGAAAGGAAAAAAGGAAGGAAGGAAGACACTACAATGAAATTTCACTCATAAATTAATTGAAAAATAAAAAAGACAATTGAATACATTATATCTCTTTCATCCAGAACCTTAGAGTCACTTGATGAATTAGGATCACTGATAGGACCAGCTCTCATTGGGGTTCTCAAGGACCTAACTAAGCCAGGGATGGCAGAGTCAAAGCAGAGGTATTTTCTTGGAAATTAGGTAATTTGGCCACCCCACACTAGTTTTACCGTTTCTGTTTTCTAAGAGGTACAAAAAGTGTTAGGACATAGCATTTCCTGAGATGTTTTGATGGACTAAGAAATACTGTTAAATAATCAAGGCTCCAAATGCTTGTCTAAATAGAACTTTCCATCCCTCTATGGTTACACAAAATCTCTGCAGGGGCAATCAAAACTGAAGCTTAAGGCACAATCCCTGACTCCTGGTCCTTCAGTGCTTCTGTCTGTAGCTTGTGGAAATGTGGGAATCTGATCCAAGCCTGATAGGGTACCAGCAATGAGCTTTTACAAAAAAGCAGACAAAGCAGCAAGTGGCCAGACTGAGCATCATGCATTTATTATATATGGGTTGAAGTGGATGCACCTTCTGTTGGTCCGAGTGACTTTATCTTAGGGGATGAGCAACAGCTTTGATGACGGATGTTCTCTTTAAAAAGCTTTATAAATATACATTAACAGCTAACAATTCAGTGACATAATTGTGCTTTAAAACAAATAGTGACTATTATGGTGCAATGTTGAGAAAATATGTAATCAAAATATAAAAGTAGTTTGCATAACTGCTAACCAGGCATTTTACGTCTCACCTCAACTAAGCACTGTGACCAGGCTTGCGCCAATTCTCTTACCTCTAATGCAGGTTTCCCTAGCTCCAACCCAGAACCTCCAGACATTCTGGACCCATAAGGCTGACTCCAATCCTGGACACATCCACCTTGGGATATTAATTGGCCTATGATCAGGAAAGAATAAATGCAAAAAGGACAAAGGGAGCTAGGTCCCCACCACAAGCTTTCTTAGCTAAGTCCATGTTCCTGGAGGGAGAGGGGTGGCAGGGAGGGCTCCTTGATATCAGGATGGAGAAGAAACCCCCTTTCCTCACCTTTCACTGGAGTCACATGATGACACTAGTCAAGTTTAAGTCAAAGAAGACAGCTTTTTGTACATCTACCAAATCACCAGCTCCCTCTGTCTGATTCTTCATTATCTCTTACGGCAAAGCCCCGAGCAATGAGTCATGCATAGTCAAAGGCTGCCTGCCTTTCCCCATCCCATGCCTCCCCCACCTTCCCCAAGTTTCTACATGTTTCCCTGGACCAGGAAAGACTGCTTTGCGCATACTCTATAAAAGGGACATTTTGGCTAATTCAACTTCATTACATCCATGTTTGTCTTATTTATGGTAGGATAGCCATATGCCAGTATGCTTGGTGCCTCTGATACCTGCACTTTCTTTTAACTTGGGTTATATTTGCTAAGATAAAGTGAAAAACTCCTTCTACGTTCTGGAGCCCAGCCACAGAAAGGTCATAGCCGTGGTCATTTGGAGAAATGTAGAGGAAGTCCACTTAACTTTCCTAGAAATAAATCTGATCCACACTCGAAGCCATGAGGCATAAAGCAAGGGGCAAACAAATAAAGGATCTAAAGAAAATATTCAAAAATATTTGTCCCCAAACCCCAACTCATTAATCATACATGACGATTTTTACTTTTATATGATGTCATAGACCATGATTATTTAAGGGTCATCGGTCATCATACATGCAACAGTGAATGATCTTACCAAGGCACAAATCAATTCTGTAAATGTTTTGACCTCTGCCCCTTTCCAGACCTTGAGCACTTCTTAGCTAGGCTACTGTAATAATGTCTGGATTTGTCTCCCCCACTCCCTTCTTTCTTCTCCAATCCATCCTCCACAATGCTGTTATTTGGGAACTAATATTCCTAAAACAGAGATCTGGCCATGTCACTCCTTTCCCCCCAAATCTTTAGTGACTCCAACACATGATACAAATTTTCCGTCTGGCATTGAAAGGCCACCACAATCTGACTGCTGGTAACCTTTCTAGTCTTATTTCCTTCTTGACCTATTCATGCACATTCCTTTTTGATTAAGCGCCTTCCAAACATTCCTCGTACAAAACATCTCATCTCCTGCCTCTCTACCTTTATATAAGTGCCCTCCCCATCCTTGGGATGTACCGCATCCTTACCTCTGACTGCAGACTCCTCACTCAGATTCCCTCATAGCTCACTTGCCATCTCTTCCATCAGCCCTTTTCTGATCCCTCCTCTCTAGCCCTCTTATCGTTACTTAGCATTACTTTTATATTTTTTAATTTTACTTGCTCTATACATGTTCCTTTCCCAGTTATATACACCTCCTTTTTGGTCTTTGAATTCTCTTTACCTATAACACTACTTGGCTCACAGTAATGACCGAAATATGTCTGTTAAGTTAAACTGAATTAAGTTCTCCTCAGCACCAAGCAGAGAACTATTCCTATGAGTTCTGAACAAACTAAGTCATAAAATCTGGGATTTAATGTGGATGATGGCAAAAGACATCAACAACACTTTTTGAAGATGAAGAAATAAAATGAAAATACTTCATGATGACAACAGGTATATTACAACCTTCACCTCCTGGATCTCTACCTTGTCATGGCAAAGGGACTTGCATAGCTCAATGAAACTATGAGCTATGGTGGGCAGTTACCCAAGAAAGACAGATCATAGTGAAGAATTCCGACAAAAAGTAATCCACTGGAGAAGGAAATGGCAAACCACTCAAGCATCTTTCCAAAGAAAACCCCACAGTCAGTATTGGTGTTCTATGGTCCACGGTACAAAAGTTGGACACAACTGAATGACCGAGCAACAAATTCTCGGAAGGCAAGGACGATTTTGGTTTTGTATTTGTGTCTCCAACACGGAGTACAATGTCTCCATTTTAATAAATACTTGTTCAATCAATAAACTGAATTCAAAGGTAACCTTAGATGGTATCCCTAGGCTGTAGATTTGTCTAAGGCAAAAAAAAACTGAAGAAAAAATTTTCTGAAAGAAACAATAAAAAAGAAAAATTTCCTGAGAAAAGGAAATTATATTTGACATTCATTTAACACTTTAATGTTTGCAAAGTATAATATATATGTACACATACATATATAAAATACGTATATGCATGTGTATATACATACAAATACACCATGATCCTTACAACAACACTGAGGTAAGGATTATTGTCCTCCTTCTTCAGATGAGAAAACTGAGACATGAAGCAGTTAAGTGACTTGTCCAGGGTCATAGAGCTATATAGTCATAGTGCCTCAGTAGGATGTGAACTCAAGTCTTTTCAACTCCAAGTCCAGTATTCTATCCACATGTCCCCAAACTGCTCCTTTCAATTCAATGTCTTTGGGATATTACTGCTGATAGGAAGTATATGAGCTTACAGGCTCATGGGCAAAGTGCATGCATCCATACGCACATGATCACAGGACCATGCAGTATATGAGTCATGCTTCAGGGCAAAGTCACCCCAGAAAAAAATGCTGTTGCTGTATACCTCCTGACCATTTCAGGGCTATTCTCCTGTTTCTCATGTTCAAATTCCATTTTACAAATTCCCCTATTTCTTCTTCCTATGTCTCCTGTGCCTTCCTCATTCCTGGAGCTGTACAGAAAGAGCAAAGGTGCTCCATTCCTCAAAGCCCACTCTGCCTTCTGACTTAGCACTGCTCCTCCAAACTCGTAACTGTCGAATACATGTTGGGCACTGGGCTAAGTGGGGTAAAGAAAGAAAGACAAAAGCATGGTCTCTGTCTTCAAGTCACAAGTGACATACAAAAAGTACATGAAGATGATCTGAGAATGGACAAGGGACCAGAAAGAAGATGCCTCCCACAGAGGGTGGGATATGAGTTGAGCTGTAAAGGCAGAGTGGAAAGGCATCTCAGGCATAGTGGGCAGTCAATGCAAAAGAAAGGAGACATGTACACAAGGAATTTCTACTCCTAATCTTTCCTAGCTTATGGTTTACAATTACCTCTCTCTTTGGCCAGGAAAAGGTTATCCTTTAGGCTAGGTGATCTCAGAGTTGGAAGGGAACTCATAGGTCTTTCAGGGCTTCCTATGCCTGGCCATACATCCCCTCTACTACATACATGACAGGCTGTGATCAACCAACTTTGGCTTGAACCCTTCCTCTGAGGAAGAATCCACCACTTCCTAAGGAATTCCATTCATTCTACTTGGGGATAACTCTTATATTTTTGGAATTTTTAAAAATTTTATTGATACTAAGACTAAAGTTATTTCTTTTCAGCTTCTGCCAGTGATTTTCAGTACTATCTTCTGGGACCAAAAAATAAAAGCCTAATCCTAATCCATCAGATAACCCCCCCAAAATTTGAAGATAGTTTCTCCCCCTACAAAGCCTTCTCTTATCCAGATCAAATAATTCCAGTTCCTTCAAATGACCTTCCTATGCCATATTTTCAAGGTCCTTCATCCTAATTGTCCTCTACTTATGGTCCAGCTTATCAATATCCTTCCTTTGATGTGTGCCTTACCACCACCAGATAGCACTGTGGAGTGGGCACGACATTACTCTCTTAGCTTCTCATCCACCTGACTACACTCAACCCTTGGTTCCAACCCTTCACAGATAGTGTCAGATTCTTATGTTATTCCAGAAAGTGTCTATACCTTCAAATCAAATCTGATTACCACAAAGACCCCTACCTACTGCCACTCTTATCCACCAGAGGGCACTAGGGTTCTTTGATCCACCTCTAACAATATATTTCAGAAAAGCATTTAATCAAGGTAAAAGAAATATTAATTCAAATTCCCAGATCCTCTCATGACCACCACCTCTACCACCCCAATGGAAAGCAGGGTCCATTAGCACTAGCTAAGAGCAAACAGTGGCTTCCACTAACAAAAATCACCCCAAAAAATCATGGATCAATTTCACAATACAATTCAGAAACTCAGTATACTCAGAGGTCAGGGCATGGGGTCCGGCATAGTTTGAGTAACCAGGGTACTACCAGGCTCTGGTTCCACCTCCAAGCCATTGTATCTCCATACTTCAATCTCTAGCTTTCCTTCATGGCTCACCAACAGATTCCTTTATTTAACTGTACATTTATACTTTTAACACTGGAAATGTACAAAAGGGTTCTCTTCCTGGGACATAAGTTGCCTGGATAACAGACCTTCCATGGAACAAAGCAAGAGGGATTCCCAGGCCATTATAAGTTTGTTTTCTATTTCTCCAGCAGCTCTTCCCAAGTCCAAACCCCAGTTTTAAAATTCCCCTATTTCCCCTTCGTTGGTTAGCTCTGCCTCTTATGCCTTCCTCATCACGGGGGCTGTACAAGAAGGGCAGGGTGTTACATTTCTCAAATATGGCATGCAGAAATGAATATAATATTACAACTGTGGTCTAAACTGGAGGAATATCCCTGACACAAAGTTCCCACTGCCTGTTGGAGATGATGACTCAGTCCCTTACCCCCTCTAAGTTCTCCAGCAGGTACCATGGAGACTTGGAAGTAGCAGCAAAAATTAAAGTAGATCTCTTTGGAACTGGCTTCAGCCCAACATCCATCTGAATTCCAGCAGTAGCTTTAATCAGCTAAAAGCACTGTCCTCCCCACTGAACATTCAGAGTCCATCAAACTCTTTTGCCAGAGCAAGGAGAGCATCTCTTAAAGGTCCTAGCCCAGGGCAAGGTGCCCATGAACCTTTAGTTAGCGATGTGCTGATAAATGTTGAACAAATATCTCTGAAAAGCACAATAGACTTTGACATTTAATTTTCATTTTTAACATCTTCTCCATCACTTTCTGAAGTCTAGACAATTAACAAAACAACTGAGCAAGTTCAGTCTTGGGAGTTGTCATTTCTGAAGTATTGACAGTTATGTCTCCTTGAATATTTAATTATTCACACTGAATATTTAACAATAGATTTTTGCAAGCCTGTTTGAGTTGGCTCTATTATATCCCAGCCTCTAGCTCAAACTATTTTCCATAGCCCAGACCACAGGGGTCTCCATTATGCTTCATCTAATGGGGGCAGCCTTCACATTATGTAGTCCACAGCCTTGTAAAAAATAGCCCCATGTCAGACAATAGGGAAGGATTCCTGAACAGTTCAAGACTTTTGGTACCAACCTTCCTCTACCTTCCAAAGATGGCATGAGTTGAGTAAACAGGGTACTACCAAGCTCTGGTTTTACTTCCAAACCATCATATCTCTCAGGTCTGAGATGTCTAAACAGATTATCTGGTGCCAGCAAGGGCAATAGACCTTGGCAGAATTCAATTCAGTTCAATTCATGATCATATTAAATGTCTATACTGTGCCAGTTATCATGTGAAGTGATAGGGATGCAAAGACAAAAATGAATTGTCCCTACCCTCAAGAATCTTACATTCTACTGAAGGAGGGAATAAATATACAGATGAGTAAAATTTAAAAATAGGCAATGTGAACATGCAGTATTTGGGAGAGGAGGGAGGAAGCACTAACCACTATGAAGAGGGAGTACAAAAGACTTCCTACAAGGGATAACACAAGAGCTGACATTTGAAGAGCTCTTAGGATTCCCAAAGACAGAGAACAAGACCAAGAACATTTCAATCATTCAGAGACCTGGTGGCCTTGGGCAGTTCTGAGTTATCTTAACCTTTGTCCATTCTAATATCTATAAGCTTTTGCATCACTGGAAATGGGAAAAATTTCTTAGCATGTGCTCCAGATCTTCTTTGTAGCTCTGATTGTATGGAATTTGCCAGTTTCCTCTTGACCCTGTGTCATGACTTAGCATGGCATATCCCTGCTCTGTTAAATCAGTTCTTGGTTAGAGAGACCCCTCCAGTCTATGATGAACTAGCCCATTTTGGAAGCAGATGCATGAATAGTGGATCAGATTCTGGATTTGGAGTCAAGAAGACCTGAGATCAAGCCCTAAGTCTGACACTTACTGACTGTATCACCTTAGGTAAGTCACTTGACCACTTTATGTCTCAATTTCCTACTCTATAAAATGAGAGATGAGACTTGATGATAGTTAGAGTCCCTCCATCTCCAAGATCTATAATTCTATGATCAACCCATGCTCATCTAGCAACATGTAAAGGAAGTCCTTTCAGCGGACCCTGTATGTAATATTGTGGTAGACTTGATTCAACCCCTCCCCATTCCTGCCCCATGCTGGTTATACCTTGTGAGGTAGTCAGTTCAGCTTGAACAAGGGGTCAGAGTGGAGGGAACTAGAACTGACATACCCCTACCAGTCACTCAGGGACCCAGCCTGAGAGCCACCATGTATAATGGGTTTTGCAAGGCCCTCTTTTCTACTCATCCCCATACTGACCAATCTACCATATTATACCTATTTCTGACCTTCTAAATGAAGTCACTTGAAGCTAAGTATAGAATTTTCCAGCAATGATGGTCTTGTGTAAACTTTATTAACTCAAGAGAGTAAATACCCAAGAAATGTCATGCACTCAAAATGTCCAGTAGGCATTTGGTCATACAGTACTGAACCTCCAGAGAAAGAATAAGCCTAGATATATAGATCTGGGAGTCATTGGCATAGAGATAACTGAACTCATGGGAATTGATGAGATCACCAAGTTATTGTACTAAGAGAGCACAAGAGCATCCAAAAAAGAGCCTTGGGATACATCCATAGTTAAGAGGTAGACTATGGTGATGATGAACACTCAAAGGAGACTAAGAAGAGGCAGTGAGGAAAATAGGTAAACTGAGAAAAACAATGGTCTTGAAAACCCACAGGGAAGAGAGAAGGTAGGATCAGAGGATGGTCAACAGAGTCGAATGCTTCAGAGAGGTTGGAAATGAGACATTTGGCCAGTGAGGGATTATTGGTATCTTTGGAGAGTACAATTTTAAGTAAAGAGCAAGGTGGGAAATCAAGCTACAAAGGACTAAAGAATGAGAGGACAGAGAATGAAGGCAATGGGAGGTAAAAAAGACTTTTCTAAGAGTTTGGATATGAGAAAGAAGACAGATAGGCAATAGTAATCAATTTCCAGCTTTTTAAAAATATTACTAATATTACCCTCCATATTTAATAAATCCTTTCTCCCTCACAAATAGTACAAAAATACCCGATTCAAATGATCACACCTGCTGTATGAAAAATCTTAAGGTGCTGTACGTAAAATTTAATTATTATTACATTGTGGCTGCCATTTTCAATATTATGTGGTCCATCCTCATGATTTCTTTGATGCTAGAATTTCTTTTGGGAAGACTTTCTCAGTCAATTTAGATCAACAACTGCTCTCCTCATTGTAGGTTTTTAGAGAGTTGCTTAGGATACAGAGATGTCAAGTGACTTGCCCAAGGACTCAACCACTATGTGTCTGGGGTAGGATTTGAACCAGGTTTTCCTGGCTCCAAAGCTGGTTCACTCTCTTTGGCATCGTACTTGTCTCCATATTTATCATCATCACTGCTTTTATTTTACTCTGTTTATCATTTTAAATGGAAATCAGATATTAAGAGTACTGGGGCATGTAACTTTTGGTTATTCTTCTTTTATCTTTAATGTTTTACAAACTATTGCACAGGTGGAAAAAAATGACATTTCGATAATTAAATAAAAGCATTGGAATGGATGCTCGTCTTCAACGAGCTCAATGAAAGTATCTTTGGGACAATTCCAGTAGCAGACAGGATCATTCTGGTTCCACATAGTTACGATTCTTTCCACTAGGTCCCTTTAATTTTGGAAGCTTTCCATTCTACATAGTTTGAATATTTAGTATGAGACATCTATTTAAAAGACATTTTTCTGAAATGTTTGTGGGTCAATGTTACGTCCAGGTAATGATGAGCCACAGTTCTGTCTGTGGCTACTATCATTATCATTTCATTCTCATATTTTGTCTTTCTCAATCATATTATTTCATTCTCACAGAATGGAGTTCAGAAAAATATTCCTGGAACAAGTCCCTAACTCAATGTTCTTCTTTTATATTTAAAATTCTGTGGTCTATTGCAGCTTTTGGTAATCGAATAAAAATAGTAGGATTTGGTTTTTGCCCATGGGATCTGATGAGAACCCCAAGTGGGTGGAGAGAGAGAAGACAAGAGGGTCCAAGACAGAGCCTTGGGGTACACTCATAGTTAGAGGGTAGGATATGGTGATAAAGAAGCACAAGAAATGTGCTTCGGCAGGTCGGTGAGAACTCCCGTGGACTCGGCTTCCATAGACCTATTTACAGCATCCTCAGTGTAACTCAGAAACAGACAGCATAATGGGGCTATTGACCTCATCTTTTTCCCATGCCTTCTTCAATTCTTCTGCTTGTTTTCTATCTTTGGAAGGTCTTTTATTTCAAACAGTTTAGATGTTCTAAGTATTTGCCCTCCAGATCCAGAATTTGACCCCTCCTACTACAGTCTCCACAGCATCCTTATACATGTAGCTAAGTGGTTCAGTGGGGACAACCTAGAATCAGGAAATCTGGAGTTCAAATCCTATCTTTATTTATTGGACCATGTTTTTTCATCTGTGAAATGGGGCAATAATAAAATGTATCTCCCAAGGCTGTTGTGAAGATTGAATGAGATATTTGTAAAGCACTTTGAAAACCAAAAGTATGTGTGTGTGTATATACATGTGTGTACATACATACACACATTGAAATACATATGCATGTTGCTGTTCAGTCATTGCTGACTCTTCATGACCCCATCTGAGGGTTTTTTGACAAAGGTACTGGAATGGTTTGCCATTTCCTTTTTGGCTCATTTTACATGGAAACTGAGGCAAACTGAGTTAAGTAACTTGCCCCTTTACAGACAAGTAAATGTCTGATGCTGGATTTGAACTCAGAAAGTAAGTCTTCCTGATTTCAGGCCCTTCATTCTATCCATGGTGCCATCTAGCTGTGATCCATTAATCAATCTACCTATCCACATACACCTGCACCTACACACACACACACACACACACACACACACACACACACGTATAAGCTATTATTGGCAGCTTTTATTAATAAATGACAGGTCTTATCATTATAGTTACCTCTGAATAACTGGGGCTCAAGTGACATAGACTTTGCCTTACTTTGAATCCAGAACTCTGACCTATTTAAAATGAATAAACAGGATCCAAACCCAAAACAATCTCTCTTCTCAAACTCAACCCTTGACAGATCCAAGCTGATGGCTAACAATAGAATAAGAGGGAAATCAAGGGTCAGACTAGTATTGCCCACCCAGTATTGACCATTTTTTAGGGGTATAGTTCAATTTTAATGACCTGAGGAGATCCCTAATGAGAAATTCTCTCTACCAACCCAGATCCACATTTGTTACAGAAGGCCAGGGAAAATGAGAGGTTAAGTGACTCTCCACTCAGCCAGCAGGAGTCAGAGGCATGACCTAGGTCATCTTGATCCCCAGGTTGGCCCATGCAGCTTCTCTTTTCCTTTAATTAGTAACAGCCATTACCATCCAGTGAATAATAAAAACATCTGATCTTTAAAAAAAAAAAAAAGCTATCCTGGAATACAAAGTCATTTCCCTGAGGCCTTTCTCATAAACAAATATCTAGAATGGTACAGAAGAAGGGAAAAGGCGAGTTCCTCCTTTCAGCAGCTCATCAAGGTTGTGTGCATTCAGCAAATAAGCAAACACTGTGTCCGTGGTGGAGCAGGTTACCTGTGGGGAGTGCCTGGCACCTCATTCTTTGGATCTGAAAACTTTCCCTGGGCTATCAGGAGACACCAGGATCGCTGGCATGCTCTGAGTGAGCTTACCTGGAAGGTATTTAAGGCAGGGGGTGATCTGTTTCTTCTGTTGACAATTTCCTATATATCATCTGAGTCTATTGCTTAGGCTGTGTTTGGATGTGGTCACCTATTATAGATCTGTCTTAAGACTTAGTGAATCATTAACATATAGCTTACCTTGTAGGACAGCTTCTCTCTGGGAGTACTATAGTGTCCATGTCTGTGTTCTTTCCAGTTATAGATCAACAAGGTAGGTGAATTTCATTTCTTGTGACCTTGCTATTGGATTATTCTTTTCAGCAAACCCTGGGGGTAGATCTCTCAGCAACAGCTGGGAAAATCAAATTGATTCTACTGACTTTCAGATGTATTGCCAGAGTCTTGGTTAATTTCAAAAGCCCTGCTTCTCCTTGGTGTTCCATGGAGGCTTGGAAATGCCTTGGAGAAGGGGCAACCCTCTCAGCTGAGCCCTACGCCCCTCAGCCTGAAGCTTGATTTATTTTCTAATAGGCCCATATGACCTTTCAGGGGCAATTGATGGATGACTCCCCAAGAGCCATCCAGCAATAGCATTGTAGCTCTTGAATTAGAAGATACCATCTCGTTATAGAGTCATAGAGCTGAAAACAATGTTAAAGGTCACACAGCCCAACCTCCTTCTTTTACAAAGGGGGAAACTGAGGTCTCAAAGACATGTGAATAGTCCAGGATCACACAACCGGTGAGTATCTGGAACAAGACTTGAATCAAGGTCTTTCTGACTGAATCCAGCTCTCTGTCTACTACATTCTGCTGTCTCATTTTACAGATCAGGAAACTGAGGCAACCAGGGTTAAGTGATTTGTCCAGGGTTATACAGCTATTAAGTATCTGAAACCAGATTTAAATTCAGGTCTTCTTTTCTCCTGGTTCAGCACCCTATCCACTGTGCCATCAAGCTGCCCAATGTGATACCAGTGGATATGGTATTTCAGCTCTTTTTTGGGGGGAGGGCAGTGCTCTGGTTTCAATGATGTTCAGAACTCCCCTAAGTCAATCAACAAAACTGATTCATTACCCACTACATGCCAATGCAAAAGCAAAAATGAAATCTTGCCCTCAGGCAAGGAAATATTTTGAACTCTCAATTTTAAAACTTCTTCTGCTGATACAGATCAATGCTTTATCCAGAAATTAGAGGTTTTCTGAAACTTTTCCCACTTACAACCCCTATCAGCACTTCTAAAACAGTGGGTAGCAACCTCATTTGGGATAAAGACCCAGTTCAAGAAGAAGCAGGCCCCAAGAAACAGGGGCAGCTGAGTGCTGCAGTAGAGAGAGCATCGCTCCTAGAATCAGGAAGACTCAGCAATCCAGCCTCATTCACTTATGAGCCGCATGACCCTGGGCAAGTCACTTAACCCTGCTCACCTCAGTTCTCTTGTCCATAAGATGAAGGAGTTGCACTCAGTGGCATCTAAGGTCCCCACCAGCTTGAAAAAGCCTGTGATCTAAATTCTTGACAATATACTATCTCTATCCGACATCATCAATGTCTCTTCTCCCCAGTAAAGGGAAGGATTTTGTCAGTACTTAGAATCCAAAATCCTAGGCTCTAATCATAGCTCACTCACTTGCTAATAGTTTGGCCTATCACTTAGCCTCTCTGAGCCTCAGGTTCCCCCTCTTAATAATGGGAGTGGACCCAATAATCCCTTCATAGAATTGTAGACAAAGTGGGAAGGGATCTCAGAAATCATCTGGTCCAATTTCATTTTTCAGATGAAGTTGTCAAAACCCCACGAGATAAAATGACTTGTCCAAAGTCACGTAGTTACTGGCTGAGCTGGGATACAAACACTGGTCTCTCTGATTTCTCAAAATCAGCACATTTTAGATTGTATGCCTGGGCCTAAGACTCAATGTCTAATTGTTTGAGTTTTTTTTTTTTACACAACAATTTTTAAACACAAAGGTTTACACACACACACACACACACACACACACACACACACACACACACACACACAATAACCACTCCCTTTAAGATAAAAATAGGTGGTTAAGACCAGCCCAGGCACTCAGGGTATCAGTACTCCTATTTGTTAAACAAATTTGGAAAAGCAAAACTAAACATGACATGAAGCCTAAATAAATAAGCTGAAAGCCTTTGGCATTGTCCATATAAAGAGTGTGGACAAGCAAAGAAGGGAAAGAAGAAGTTTCTAGGGAGGGAATCCGAAGGAAAATACTTCCCGTCTGAAATCCAACTGCTTCTTCATAGAGAGAACAGGGGCTTTTCCTATCTCTTAATGAAATCATCAAGTTTTCAAGAACTAATATTTGCACACTCTATATTTTCCTTTTAATAGTCAGAATGGGAAGAAATTGCTGTGATTTTCAGTTTCCCCCTTAGGAACTGTGTGGGTACAAATAAAAAATATGGAATATGAATTTTCTGGTCTTTGTTTCCCCACTCCCACCCACCAAAAGATATATATATATGCATATATATATATACGTATATACATATATACGTATATATATATAATATATATATACGTATATAGATATAGATATACTTACATATACACATATAGTTACATCTATACCTATATATAGAAAGTCAGTGGCACCACAGTGCACAGAGCACCAGGTCTGGAGTCAAGAAGACTGAGTTCAAATCTGGCCCTGATATTTCCTACCTGTGTAACCCTGGGAAAGTCATTTAACCCTGTTTGCCTCAGTTTCCTCATCTGTAAAATGAGTTGGAGAATGAAATGGCAAACCATTCCAGTATCTTTTCCAAGAAAACCCTAAATGGGTTCATAAAGAGTCAGACATGACTGAAACAACTAAACAACAACATATACCACTGTGTGTACATATATGTGTGTGTATGTATATATAAATGTATATGTATAGATACATGCGTGTATATATGGGTATATATATATATATATATATATATATATATATACATATATATATATATATATATGTATATATATATATATATATCCAATAAACATTTATCAAACTACTATTATGTGCCAGGCACTGTGCTAAGTGCTACAGATACAGTTAATAAAAAGAGATAGTCCTTACCTTCAAGAAGCTTATAATCTAATGGTGGGAGAGTGGGGCTGGGAATGGCACACAAAAAGACTTGGAAAAGATCAGAGATATATGGAGCTGAAACCAGGCAGAACATGTAGGTATATATGTATCTATGTGTATATATGTGCATATGTTTGTATACACATACATATTATAAATTTACATATAAAATATTAGATCAGAAATTTTTTCAAAGTCAGTCTTCAACTCAGAACACTAAAATGCAAACTTAGCAATAAGAATTTTAGGTTTTTAAACGCAAAGAAATCAGTAAACTATACTCAATATTTAAATCATGCAATGACACTACATCTGTCATTTTCTTCTATCTGAATTATATCTGCAAACCAGGAAGTAAAAGGGGAGAAAAAAAGCTTCTTGAGCAGGTTAAACAAGTGCTATCAAGTATGTAGCCTAAGTTTTTTCTTGTTGTTTAATTGTTTCAGTCATTTCCAACTTTCATCTATAAAATGAGGAAATTGAACTAGATGATTTCCAAGGTCCCTTTCAGCTCTAAATGTATGGTCCTATTTTCTACAGGAATGAGGAACCTGTGGTCTCGAGGCCACATGTGGTCCTCTAGGTCCTCAAGTACAGTCCTTTCAGTCGAAGTTCCCCACCCCTGGTTATATACCAAAGAAGAAAGGGAGGGGAAACAATAGTAGATTTTTCAGGTGTCAATATGGACATTGAGGACTGAAAGTAACCAAGAATTGACTCTTGGAATAATCTTTTTCTTCTTTAATGTTTTTCTATGCTCCTTTTTCCTATCTTCTGTCACTCTTTTTTTTTTTTACATGAGGTTAATGATGAAACCATTTCAATATTGCCCTTAACTAAACTTTGCTTTGTGAACGGGATATATGTCTCTTCCTATATTAGCTGGGGTTAGGGAAATGGGGCTAAGAATGACTTAGTAACTAATCATCATTGGAAACGGATCTCTAATTACACAGAGATGAAAAACATCTGCTGAAATGGTTGGGGTGGGGGAAAGTGGAATCTATTCAAGCTATTTTCCTAAAATCAGGACTGATATGATCTCAAATGTGTTTAAAAATGCTTTTCATCATAATCTCTAAAGTCTTCTATAACTTAAACCCCAAGGAAAGCTTCTTGGCTTCCTTCGTTTATGAGTCACTGAGATGCACTGATGAGGAAAGGGTGTATGGCATTAAAAAAAAACAAAGCAAAACACAGTATCAGACCCCAAGGGAAATTAAATACATCTTTATTCACTTACAGTGGAATCATCAACAATCTGAGTTCCTCCTAAGTATCTTCATAAATTTTTTTTAAAGCTTTCTTCTTAGAAACAGGAAGGAATGTTATGGAGGCAGTAAATAAACTTTAATAACCATAGTATTTAGATCAAAATGGTGGGATCCCAAAACTTAATTATGGTGGTGGTGTTTTTATCAAGATGGTAATCTTCTTATTTATATTTTCATCTAGAACTGATGTTGAATCAGAAATTCCAGGCTTTCCCCCATGGCCCCTAATCTGACTCTCCATTATTGACAAAGACTCCAAGGTCTTGGTTCATCTTGCTACAAAAATGCAAAAGCATCCTCCTGACAATGCTTTGGAAACAAATGAAGGAGTTGGCTTAAACACGGAAAATGAGAAGGTAGATCACAGTGAAAACTCTTCAGAGAACAGTGATCCAGAGAGCATCGCATGGGCTCCCTCGGAAAATACGGGCCTTGCCTCTAGGCAGGACAAAGAGTCTTCCAATACATCAATTCAAAGAAGAGGTCATTGGGGCCCTTGGAACAAGTCTCCAAAGAGTCCCTCAACTGAGTATGGCAGTGGCCAGGGGAGCCTCTTCCAATTCGATAGGCAAGCCCCGGGCCGGATTTCAACCTCTCCTACCTTGAGACGTCTCAGAAGCAACACCTCTCAGCTGCCCCCTCATCAAGACCCTTTGGAAACATCCAACTGGGGAAACTGCAAGGGGGGCCCGGATTCTCTGAGCTCAAGTCTTCCCAGAAGCCCCAAGGCTTGCTCTCAGTCTCTGTTATCTTCGAGTCTCCGTCCCAAAGAAACTCCCCACTTGCAAACTACAGTGGCTTCGTTCAGTTTTACAAACTCCCAAACCAGCTGTTCCTGTCCAACTAATAGCCTCGTAGACAATGATGCTTGCCCTGAACCACAGGCCGACAATACGGCCCACGCCAACCGTACTTCTCTACTTGGGAGAGGACATCAGCCTCTGTTTGCGTCTATGACCCAGAACAAATGGAATCAGGTAAGATAGTTCAAGACAAAAAGTATTTTGCCTTGTCTTTGGAAAGTGCTCAGATTTAAGTAAGCCCTACATGTCTAACCTCTGGGCCTTAACTCAATGATTCACTGACCCTAGGTAGACCCTGGCTATGCCCCTTTCCAGGGGGCAGCATAGTCAATAAACACGTATTAAACTCCTGTTATGTACCAGGCACTGTGCTATGATCTATTGGAAAGCATACCACATTTGTACTGCGAGGACCTGGTTCAAAGCCTCTCCTTGCATAATATTGAGATAATCCTTTCATTTCTCCAAGCTCCGTTCCTCTTCTGTAAGATGAGCAGGTTGAACTAGACCACCTCAAAGGTCCCTTCCAGCCCTAAGTCTAGGATCCTACAATATCATTCTTCCGGAAAGTAAAGATGGTTCAAACACATATGTTTTTCACAGGATAGAGGAGGAACACCACTTTTTGAAAGGGAGAGGAGGGGTGGTACCATACCAACACTGGAGAAAGCAGAGAGACCCCAGAGGAAAGAGGTTCAGAGCTTCTCTTTCCAATGATTTCCATGAATCCATGGCTGTCCTGACCTGCCCAGCAATACAGCAGGCATTAAACCATGAACCAGTCTCACCTATAGTATTTTGCTGAATTAGTTGGCACCATGGCTCATAAAGCACGCAACCTGGATCAGGAAGACACCTTCCTGAATTCAAATCCAACCTCAGAGAGTTATTAGCTGTGTGACTTGGGGCTAGTCACTTAAACTTGTTTCCTCAATTTCTTCATCTGTAAAATGAGCTGGAGAAGGAAAGGGCAAACAACTCCAGTATCTTTGCCAAGAAAACCCCAAATGGTGGGGTTGGAAAATGATGAAAAATGATGGAACGAGAAAACAAACATGGAAATTCACATTGGATTTGGGACATCCGTTTGTAGCTTGGTAGAGTTGGGGAGCGACAGGTGACAAGCATGTATTTATGTTTAAAAAACACCCACTATGCTAGGCATCAGCAATAAAGCAATACAACACTCCCTGTCCTCAAGTAGCTTCTATTCTACTGGGGGTGAGAGTGCACAAATAAATACAAACGAATTTCTGGGGTTGGATACTAGTCATTGGGTCAGGACAAGTCTTATTTCAGAAGAAACAATTGAGATGAGTCGTGTGAAGAGAAATAGGGATTCTGTAAGGTAGAGATAAGGACAGAAAAATCCACACACATTAGTACATTGTAATGGAAATAACATTGGCTTTTGAATCAGAGGACCTGGGCTCAAATGCTACCTCTGATGCTTAGGATTATTTGTGCACCTTGAGGAGGTCACTTAATCTGGGTGACCCTTGCTTTCCTCCTCTATTAAATCAGGTAGTTGTACAAATGGTCCCTGAGATTTCTTTTAGCTCTGAATCTATGATCCTTGAGGGCAGGAGGTGTTTTAAGGGTTTTTTTCTTTCTATATATGCATAGTGACTAGCATACACTAGGTGTTAAATAAATGCTTATGGATAGATTGGTTGCGAGTCAGAAATAGAATGATGTGCATGGGAGTAACAATCAGGTCAGTTTGGCTGGAATACAAGGCAGAAGAGAGGAACTGTGTGAAATAAGTCAGTCAGGAGAGTCTGGAACCAGATTGGAAAGGCTTTTGATGCCATAGAAATGGTTTTATTTCATCCTCGTGGTACCTGGGAACCAGTGAAGTTTATTGAGCAGAGGAGTGACAGTCTTACTTATGCATTATAAATAGACTTTAAAAAACTCTGAAAATTCCAACTCTAACCAAAATCTAGATTCAATAATTCTGATGTAAGAGAATATGGTTTTTATTTCAAAATAGCTACTTTATGATCTAGATGGCTAAATTTGATTAAAACGAGCATTTCTTTTCATTTTAGGGAGAAGAATTTTACCAGTCCAGGTGTGTACTTATTTATTCTTCCTGTGCTATATAAACTGTCAATGATGTTCTGTTTCTGTTTTATTTTAATTGTACAGTTTTCAAATTTCAATTACATTGAGGGGAATGAATTATGCATTTAATAAGCATCTACCGTGTGCCAGTTCCTGCACGAAGCTATTATTTCATTGGATTTTCACAACAGTACTGGGAGATAGAGGGTATCATGACCCTCATTTTACAATAGAGGAAACTGAAGCAGATGCAAGTTAAGTGACTGGTCCAGGGTCACACAGCTGGTAAATGTCTGAGAAAGGATTTGGACTCATTTCTTGACTCCAGGCCCAGCATTCTCTGTCAAAGGTAGGGAAAAGGCTGTAAAAAAAAAATTGTGATACAATTTTATAAGGCTTGGTCTCCATGAAGATGAAAACTGGTATCTCATTAGAAATGACAGAAGGTTATTTTGAGAGCTAAATTGCTTATAGGTGGGGATTAATCTCCCACATGCCTCTCTACTCTATTCAGGTGTATTAACCCACAACAGTCATATGCTGTCACTGATTTCATTTTAACTACTCTGACTTAAAAACCACACCCTGAATGGCAGGGTTTATTGGTTTAAGAAAACAAAATGTGCAAAGATCTCAGAGGATACTTTGATGTCTCTGTGGTTGGAAAGCTGGTGCTGTCCAGTGGAAGGATAGAGTGTTGGACTTGCTGATATAGGACCAGAGATTTAGGGTTAGAAACCGGTCACTTGGGTCAACCTTCTCATTTTACACATAAAACATCTTGTAAACCTACAGCATTACTTGCAGTATGTATCTGTTATTATCTCATCAATCTGATAACTCCCCACCCTGATGCTGATCAAAATCCACCTGTCTTATGCTGAACAGTTCTTGTCCATGGATCCCCCTATGGTGCTAGGGACCTTCTCCTAGGACTTGGTGGCTTCAAACCGAAATAGAAATGAGTCCCACAGAGGCATGGTAACTTAGAAAAACACAAATTCACATTGTCTACATTATATTTAATTTTTATTTATTTTGTTAAACATTTTCCAATTATATTGTAACGACTTCGCAGCCCGTTGGCCATGAAGTTGACATCTCTACCTAGGTCAGATATAGATATCTTAGATATAGTTAATACCATGATAACAGTCAGGCTGCTCATCTGTGATTCCTCGTTCTACCTAGATGACTCCTCTACCTCATTATATAATGTCTCTTTATGCTATTAGAGGTTCTGTGTGATTAATCATTAGTAATTTGCAATAGGGGACACTAGATGGTGCAGATGGATAGGGCACTAATCTTCATAGACTCATCTTCCTGAGTTCAAATCTGACCTCAAGATACTAGCTGTATGACCTACTAGCTGTATGCAAGTCATTTAACCTTGTTGACCTCAGTTTCCTCATCAAATGATCTGGAGAAGGAACTGGTGAATAACTCCCCTATCCCTGCCAAGAAAACTGCAAATAAAGTCACTAAGAGTCAGACACAACTGAAAAGACTGAATAACAACATGCCACACACAATCCTACTCCAATTCTTCATTTGTAACTATAATAGTATTACCAGGAAAGCATTGGCATTGGATCATTTTTATACTTTGTTTTTGTCGGGAACAGTCTGGAATAATTAAAAGCATCATCGAGTTTCCCAAATATAGTCTAGCCTCCTTTCCTCTCCAAATCTGAATCTGGTTCCTTGGTTAATAAGTATTTATTAAGGGTCCTTCAAGTATCCTTGTAGGCAGTATATTGACTTGGAAAACTACATAGCTAATATTATCAATGTTATATTGTATTTTTATTTATTTTGTTCAATATTTTCCAATTACAGTTTAATCTGGTTTGGTTACACATTTGGTTCAAGTATGACTTTGCAGGGTTATAAACAAAAAGCAGTGTGTTTGATACCTCTGGTCTAACCAATGGACTGCCCATCCAATGGCATAGTGTCATCTGGCTAATGTGCTCTTTGTCATCTGGTTGGGATTCTTCTGTGTGAAGGGCTAGAAATCTGTATCTATTAAAGAGATTCTGAAGCTGAGCATAGGGGTGTATACCCATAATCCCTGCAGCTGGGAAGACTGAAGCTGATCTCCATTGCTTGTGTTGTAGAATTCTGAGGCTAAAGCTGTCCTCTATCTACACTAAGTCTGGCACCAATATGGTAAAACCCTTGAGAGTGAGATGCCACCAGGCTCCCAAATGAGGAATGTCAGAAACTGAGCAGATCAAAGCTTTTGTGCCAATTGACATGGGGATCAGACCAGTGTATGGCCACTGTATTCCCACTCTGCTTGAGATGGGAAGACACTGCCTCTAAGTAAAAAGATAAACAAGTAATTAAATAAAAGAGACTCCAAGTATAAACATAAAGGGAGCAAGACACACCTATTAAGTACCTATCTGATGTTCTGCTGGATTCTTTTTATGCTAATATAATGAATGAAACAATCTCAATTCACATGGAATTTACAACAGGGAATACATGTACATGTTCTATGTAAGTCTATATCAAATATATAAAGAGAGCTAATATAAATTAATATAAAGGCAAGCTGCTGGCCTCACTGTTTCTTCCCACATCCAAAAGGGCATGTGTATATATATCATCTGCTCTCAAAAAGGTCATGCCCAGAGGGCCTTGGTGGAAGAGTGGGGAAGGAGGAGATAAAGAGAGAGGGTAAGTCATGTCTAAATCATAACATGCCAGAATAGAAGGGTCCTTGAAAATTATCTTATGCAGCCTTCTCCATTTAACAAGAGGGAAGGCAATGTTGAAAATTTAAGTTTATTCACTGAGTAAGCATTCATTAGGCACTTCTAGCAGAATCTCAGTCCTATGATTATGTTTGCTAAATCTACCATCTAATAATAAATCCATCAGCCTTTAGCCTAAAGGACCTACTATGTGCCAAGTGCTGTGCTGGGTGCTGAGGACCAAAAAACATAAATGAAAGAGTCCTTGCCCTTGAGCTTACAACCTGCTAGGGAAAACAGCATATAAATGCAAATTAAATAACACCAGAGGAAAAGCTAAATCAAGGAGAATCTACAAAACAGTTCCCTTTCTTCCAGATGCAGCAGTGGCCCAACTTTCTCTTCTTTGCCCTTGTCACCCAAAAGAACTTGGGACCACTGACACGAATTTCTTGCCCCAAACTAGTACCTGCAGGTGAGAAACACCTCTCTCTGTCTCTCTGTCTCTTTGTCTCTCTGTCTCTGTCTCTCTCTCTCATCTCAGCATTTTATCAACCCCAACAGCTTCCTGGTGCCTCTCAGCACCTTTCACTCAGACCACTTGTCTTAATACTTGTTTTTGTTCATTTATTTTCAGTCATGTCTGAGACTTCCTGACCCTATTTGGGTTTTCTTGGCAGAGATACTGGAGGGCTTTGCCATTTCCTTCTCCAACCCATTTTACAGATGAGGAAACTGAGACAAATAGGTATAAGAAACTTGCCCAGAGTCACATAGCCAATAAGTGACTGAAGTCAGATTTGAACTCATGAAGATGAGTCTTTTGGATTCCAAGTCCAGCCCTCCATGAACTTTAGCCCCACCTAGCTGCCCCTATCTTAACACTGGGCTCTGCCATTGTTATCATGGTTGCCTAGGCCCCAGTGAATTCGAAATGGTGAAGTTTCACATCCAGTAGCATGTGAGCTCCTTGAGGGCAGAGAGGGTCTTGCTTTCAAATTTGAATTCCTAAAACTTAGCACAGTGCCTGACACACACAGTAGGTGCTTTTTGATTCGAGAGGAAAGACTTAAAGATGATTCTGACTTTTAGAGCCAAGGGGTCTGAACATCTATTCAAGAACCATTGGTCAAGCACCTACTGCAATACCAGTGATTTTTCTTTGCTTTACTTTCATTATCCAAGAAGGATTGGGAATGACGTTTGTTTGTGGCACCATGGGCCCTTTCTGCACCCTCTCTCTTCTCAGTGAATTCTTACCCTTCTCCAGGGCCTAGTTTCATGCTTTCTCTATACCCTCTCAAAAAAAAAAAGTCTGCTCTCAAAGAGGCAATGTGACATAGAAGATGGAGCTCAAGTCCTACCTTCTTGATGCTGTACAAATCCCTTAGCCTCTCTGAACCTTACTTTCCTTGTCTATAAAATGAAGGACCTCTAAGACTTCTTCTTCTGGTTCTGAACCTATGATTTTGTGAAAGATTAAGGCATAAAAGACTAATAAGACTTAAAGTACATATTCTTTTTTATTTTTTAACATTCCACCCCTAGGTTATTTGTATTTTAAAATAGAGCAAAGTTTTAAGCCAAAGAAAGGAAGTAGAATTGAGGAACAAAGTTTTAAACAAAAAGGAATGAAGTAGAATTAGGGGAATTTGTTGCATCAGCCAGGCAGGGGAGGAGAGATAAGAGAGTGAGCACTTTGGAAAATAGAATTAATAATTTGCATTCATATAATTCTATAAGGTTTGCTAAGGACTTTAAAATACTATCTCCTTTTACCCTCACAACAACCCAAGACCAGTGCTATTTATGATCCTCATTTTACAGAGGCAGGAATTGAACCCAGGTCCTCACTTTCATCCTCTGTATTACATTGCCTCTTTGAGAGCAGATTTCTTTTGAGAGGGCATATAGAAAGTATGAAGAAACTAAACTCTGGAGAAGGTAAATGTCATCAGGCAGACAGAGGCTAAGTGACCTGCCTAGTTTACATAGCTAGAAATATCCAAGGCAAGATTTGAACTCTGATCTTCCTGAAGCCAGATCAAGTACTCCATCCATTTCACCACCTTTTGTTCAGTCATTTCAGTTGTATCTGAATCCTCGTAACCCAATTTGGGAGTTTCTTGGCAAAGATCCAGGAGTGGTTCACCATTTCCTTCTCCAGTTCATTTTACAGATGAGGAAACCGAGGCAAATAGGATTCAGTGACTTCCCCAGGGTCACACAGCCAGGAAGTGCCTGAGGCCAGATTTGGACTTGGGTCCTCCTGACTTCAGGCACAGCACTGTATCCACTGTGCCATCTAACTGCCCATTTCACCACCTAGCTTACTAAAATTGTAGCTCAGTGGCCAAGGTCACTCCCTCCTAGAGCTAGCTCTTCAGCTGGTGTAAGAGGAGACGATACTTGGTAGGTTTCTATGAAAATACGCAGAAGGAAATGAGAACAAAAACAGATGTATCCAAATAAGCAGCTGGAGAAACGTTGCCTTGAAACAATACACACGAAGGGGTCTTGGAAGCCACTAAGGAACAAGAGAGCCCAATCAGGGTCATGGGCAAATGGCCTTTGAGAGACTTTCTAGTATCACCTTTGCAAAAGGTAACATTGACTCTTTCCCTAAACTGTTATGGAACAATATTTTCTTCCTTCAAAGAAAATCATTCAGAAAAAGTATTTGGGGGCCTGAAGGTAAGTGTTTTCATGCTAACTTGTTTTGTATTGTTTAAAAGAAAACATCAAATCATCTTAGATCAGGTGACAATTATAGCAGAACATGTAGAAGAAATTTAAGAGCTGAGATGACAAGTGTATCAGCTGAGTTCAGAGGTTGACTGACTTCCAAGGGATTATAACCTGGTCCACTTCCTCTTTCTCTTTTCCCCACTGAGAAAATCCCCAACTCTCCGATTCTCTTATCTTCTGCAGGTTTCTTCCCTCCCTTCTTTTTCTGCCAACTAGTAACTCTCCTGCCCAGCAAGATTGAGCAATAACAATCCCAGGGCTGGCTATCTTTCTTCCCTTGGAAAGCACCTGACAAAACTTCTGTGGTAGAGTAGAAAAGAGTGAACCCTAAATCCCAAGAGGTGGATGGTCTCCAGAGCCCCAACTGAACCTAGGATTCTAGCCTTTAATGCACTAAATTACCAAATTATCTCTCCCACTCTTTGGAATTTGTCTTAATTACTTCTTGGATAATTTTCATATCATAAACTACAAAGTTAAATTGAGGATGAATTTTCCATTGGGTACTAAAACTGCTAGAAATGCCTCCGCTCTTTCTAACAATTAATCCACTGCCAAGAAACCAATATGTAGACACAATATGACCACCGAAGATCCCTTCTAGCTCCAAATCACCCTACTTGCTGTTCTTTTTCCTTTTCCTTTTCCTCTTTTTCTTTGCAGAGGTCACTTTTGGTTGTAGAGAGGCAAAATTAGATTCAAGTAAGAAAATTCTTAGCATTAAGAACTATCAAAAAATGGCATGAGCTGGAGGAAGGAAGGTCCCCATCACTGGAGGTTTTCAAGCAAGAAGCTAGATGAATTCTTGCCAGGTATGCCTTAGAAGGGAATCTTGGTCAGATGTAGTCTGGACTAGCTGGCCATTGAGGTCCCTACCTGTATCACAGGGTCATATATTAAGAGCTAAAAGGGACATAGATCAAACCCCTTCATTTTAGATGAGGAAACTGAAGCACGGAGAGGCTAAGCAATTTGCCTTGGGTCATACAACTAGTAAATATCTAAGACAAGATTTGAATATACAAATATAGACACATAATATATACCTGCATATATATATATATATATATATATATATATATAAATAAAATACATATACATATATCATGCAAATACATATGCGTATAGAATGCATATATATGTATAGACATATATATATATATATATATATGCAGCCCCTAACCTGTTCATCTTTCTTCTAAATTCCATACCCATGTCCTCAATAGCTTATAAAACATCTCATCCTAGATGTCCCTATCACTTCAAACTCAGCATTTCTAACACTGAGATCATCATCATTCCCTCTAAATTTCCTTCTTCTTACTTCATTATTTTTGTCTATGGCAATACCTTCCTCTTCTCTCCCATTCACTTCTCATATCCAATCTTCTAACAAATACGAATGATTACCTCAGACATATCTCTCAAACCTGTCCCTTCCTCTCAGTTCCCAATGCCACCACCATTATACAGATCTGCCTTAACATTCACCTATTATACCATAATAGACTCCTAGCAGGTCTTTCTGCCTCCATTATTCCCAGATAATCCATCTTTCATGCCACTTAAATGCTCAAAAAGTCTTCAATAGCTCTGGACTATTTCCTCCAGAAAGTTCAATCCCCCTTGTTTGTCATTCAAATCCCTTCATCATCTGGTACTATCCTATTTCTTACAGCCTTCTCTTAAGTTATTCTCCTCCATATAAACTCTTTGCTTCAGTCAAAAATCAGTCCTCTGATTCTCAAATGTGTCATGTTTGCTTATGCCCCTGTGCCTTTCCTCAGTCTATTATTTATACATTAAATAGGTATAATATATATGCACTATAATATTATAGGGAGACTACTGTGTTTGAATCAAACAACCACAGTTAATATCCTGGCTCTTCCATAACCAGTGTAATTCTTGGGTAAATCATTTTAACTCCAAGGGATTCAATTTCCTCATCTATAAAATAATCTCTAAGATCCTTTCTAATAGCAAATCTATGGTTCTAAGAGGTTTGGATTCTATGACTCCTACAATGCTTTTTAGCTCTATATCCAAGATCTGCCAACTATCTTCTCACCTACCTATGTTACACTGAGCAAGTTCCTCAAACTCTCCGGGACCTAGTTTCCTGAACTGTAAAATGAGATGTCTAGACTAGATGACTTCTAGGTCCCTGCCAGTTCTATATCTTTGATCATATAGTTTTCTGTTCATTAGGTGAATTCCCATTCATCACTCAAAGACTAATTCAAATCCATGATGATTTCTCTATCTCCCCAACTTGGTAAGGCCTTTTCTCCTGAGACCTCACATCGCACATAACTAGTAAAGTAGCATAGCTACTTTTTTGCTGCCCTCATGTATTTATCACAAAATACTATTTTGTAGCAATCTCTGTTGGTGGCTCAATCCCTCTTCCTCCCTTTACTGGATTCCATATCTATGAGAGTGGAAACATTTATTCCTAGATTCTGTATCTCATTCGTCCTTTAGCACAGCATTCTTCACTGTTTAATAATGTTTGTTGAATGATGGCATCTGTAGTAGCCCTGTTACCAAAATGGCTGTCAGCACCAAGGCCTGTAATTGTGGCACCAATGTGTGTAGTTGTGTGGTTCAGAACTGAGATATAGAAGAGTCAGATATTTCTCACAGCTAGGGACATTGTGCCACCATTTTGATGGCATATAGGGGTCAACTTGACCAGAAATCATAGGAATATAGATCTAGAATTGGAAGGCCCTTGGAGACCATGTAAGCCATTCCTTCCATTTTCCAGAGTCTAATATGAAGGCCAGTAACTTTAAAGATGGACTGACCTTTGCACCTTTGAGCAATCTGAATTATCCTCAGAAATTAAAGTAAGACTCATATGGCTTTTAGTCATTGTTACCCCATATGAGTATGGTGATGTAGCTTTCCTACTATGGTAATCTATACAGAAAAAACACAGAGAGTATACATCCATGTCCCTTCTACAGGTATGTAGTATTTTGTGAAAGCACTTGATGCCCATTCTTATGTGAGAAGGGATCAGGGTTATGCTTAGTTGAGCTGAGTATATAACAATAGAAACAAAAGCAGGTCAGTTCCTGCCCTCATAGAACTTCCATTCTATTAGGGAAAAGATATGATTGCCACAGACATGCATTATAAATAACAGCTAACATTTATATAGGACTTGATTGACTCGTTTATAATCACATTTGTGATAGCTATCATTTCTATAGCTCTCTAGAGTTTGCAAAAAGCCTTTTTAAATTTAATCTCATTTGGTCTTCACAATAGCACTATAAAGCAAGTACTAGGTTAATAATTAATAGTTATTAGGAGTAATTATTTATTTATATTATTCCTATATTATAGATATGAAAAATGAGGCTTAAAGCAGTTAAATGTCTTACTCAGGGTCACAGAGCTAGTAAGTGCCTCCCCCAACACCACTCCTTCTCACTACCCCTCATCCTCAGGATGTGAATTGAAATCTCTCTGACTCTAAGTCCCATGTAATATCTCTTGTACCACGTACCTAGCATACCATTCACCTCATGGGAAAACCAATGTTAATGGCAGTTGGGTATGGATTGGATCACCTTCCCCACACTCTGTGCATGTTTATGAGGTGGATCGATAAGTAAATGTAAGGTATAAACAAAATAAATACAAAGTGGGGGGGAGGAGATGGGAAAATTTATCTTGAATGAGTTGATGATTGACCTGTACTTGGGAGGGAACTGGGAGATCCAGGAGAGGAATTGAGGAAGGCAAGGATCATGGGGCTGGAGACCAGGCTGTGCAATAGAAGTAAGAAGTGGAACAGCAAATATATTAGCTTGTCTAGTACAGGGGTAGGGAATCTACAGCCTTGAGGCCACATGTGGCCTTCTAGGTCCTTGGGTATGGCCTTTTGATAGAGTCTAAGTTTTATAGAACAAATTTTTTTTAAGGGAATTTTTTCTGTAAAGCTTGGATTCAATCAAAGGGCTGCATTTGAGGACCTAGAGGACTATAAGTGGCCTTGAGGCTGCAGGTTCCCCACCCTTGGTTTAGTGTGTAGAAATGCTTGAAGGAAGTTGTGTTCAATCAGCCTGCAAAGCTATAAGGGTTGAAGAGGGTTTGATGTACTTATCAGAGGAGTTTGGATATTCCACACAGTCTTTCTTTTTGTTTGTTTTGGTTTTGAGTTTTGGGGTTGTTGTTTTTGTTTCCTTGGGTTTTTTATTAATTAACTTATTTTTAGTTTTCCACATCCACTTCCATAAGATTCTGAGTTCGAAATTTTCTCCCTCTTCTTCCCCTCCCTCTTCCCCAAGATGGCGTGCAATCTAATATAGGCTCTACATATACATTCATATTGAACATATTTTGACATTAGCCATGTAGTAAAGAAGAATTAGAACCAATGGGAAGAGCCATGAGAAAGAAGAAACAAAAGGAGAGCAGATAGATCTGCTTTCTGAATCCATAGTTCTTTGTCTGGATGTGGGCAGCATTTTCCATCATGAGTCTTCTGTAGTTGTCTTAGCCTTGCATTTGTGAGAAGAGCTAAGTCTGTCAAAGTCAGTCATTCCCCAGTGTGGCTGTTATTGGGTACAGCATTCTCCTGGTTCTGCTCCCTGCAGTCAGCATTGCTTCAAGCAAATTTATCCAAGGTTTTCTGAAGTTCATCTGCTCATCATTCCTTACGTAACAATAGTATTCCATCACATTCACACACCACAGGTGATATCCGTCAGGTCTAGAAGAGGACTGATGACATCATGAGGGAGATGTCCTGATTTGCAAGTGAATTGTGTGTAAGTGAGGCCAAGCTGCATAAAGTCATCAGCCTACTCTCTCCCACGTCATAGGAGTCCAGTGGCAAAATGACTACTGGTGATGGCCCAGCTCTATCACCTAACGGCTTGCAATGCCTTGTTCATCTGTGGTCTCCTTTGGTCCTCAAAACAACCCCTTAGGTTAGGTGCTACTGTCATTCCCATTTTACAGATAAGAAAATTGAGAGTAGGAGAAGATAAGTATCTTGCCCAAGAGTACACATTCTTCAACACTTTATGGTATAAAGTGCTAACCTCCATTGGCTTAGGGAGTTTCTCATTCAAGACTTTCCTATACCCATAAAATCACAGAGCCAATCCTCTTTCTTTTCAAAGAACCTAGGACATTTTATATACTCTCAGTCACAACTGGGGTATTGGTTAGCTTTGATGAATGATTTTCTTCTCTTTTTGTTCTTCATTCCAGTTGGATGGCTGTTTGGGGAAAGAAAAAGGGAAATGTTCTTAAAAATAAAATTGTAAAAACAAACATCTGTAACCAAAAAAAATTAAAAGAAAATAACTCCTTAGTGTCTATACAATTGCATAGGATTTCTTCTGTGACCAGGTCAAACTATGTTTCCTGAGTCCATTTTCTTAAATGTCATCATCATTTCTTCACCAAACTGTTCTGACACTGAGCTAGGTCTGATTGTGTGAATAATGACTCTTCTGAATTGAATGCATGTGTTTGAAGTTGCACAATTCATAGTTATAACTATGTAAAATATGGTCATCAGTTCCAACTCAACGGAAATATGCAGTGTGAATCCAAATAAGGCAACCACTTCCTATTCACACATGATCATACCAGTGTCATCAATGGTGAGAACTGATTGCTGTGTCAGATTTGGTCTATTTCTTGACCTTCTAGCTTCATCTATAAATGTTCTTGGGATAATCCCATTAGTTGGATTTCTTACCATGTTTTCTGTAGGCTTGTTTTTCCCTCCAATGTATTTCATGGTTTTGTAAAAGATTGTAATCTGCCTTCATCCTCCCCCATAATATTTTGGAAATAAATTTATGCTCTAAAGCAATGTTGCTCTTGGATGTCATGATTCACTGTTTGGCAAGGACACGAAGTGTTTGCCGGCTAAGGTTTGTTTTTTTTTTCCCTCTGCTCTTCTGGTTTTCTCCTTCTGATGATTTGATCAGTCAATAACCATTAGTTAAGCATCTAACTCTGTGTCAGGTACAAAGGAGAGGAGCTTCACATGCCTGGAATGCTTTCCTTCTTCCCTTGGAACCCTTTGCTAGATTCAAGACTCAGCTCAAGTAGCCCAGTTTTAGCGTTTGTGTTTACAGCCTGTCTTCACTTGACTGTGAACATGGTGTTTCTCCCCCATAGAATATAAGATCCTTGAGGGTAAGCACTATCTCACTTTTGCTTTTGTGTGTTCAGTCCATGACTTGGAGAAATTGCTCTAAGAAATGACAGTGATTGAAATGAAGGTCTCCATTTGCTCCACTTTTCATCAATTTCTTTATTTTGTAGCAATTTCTTTGTATCTTTGGTTTCATTTATAGAAAAGTTGTCAGTGTAGATGTAGTTCTGGACCTCTAGTGGTGTATGAATCAGTTGTTGGAGAAAAATTTCAGAGTACCTACAGTATTTGAGGAGGGGGTGTGGTCTCTGAGTCTGTGCAAAGAACTACTGGGGAAGAAACTCCCACTTCCAAAACAGATCCCCACTTAATCTGCAATTTCTAGGCTTAGAAAATTGACCAAAACACTGAGAGGTTAAATGATCTATGCACAGTCATACAGTCACTATGTATTAGGACTCAATCTCACACTTTTATTAGAATATAAGCTCCCTGCGAGTAGAAATGATTTCATTCTTTGTATCCCTAGTGTCTGGCACGCCAGCAGAAACATTATACACAGCAGGCATTTGATCAATTCATGACCTGAAGGCTGGCTCACTTTACACCAGTGCTTCCTAAAGTACGGGTCTTGACCTCATATGGGGTTGCATAACTGAATGTGGAGGTAACGAAAAATCTAGCAACGATAAAAGGTTTCTGAACACATAATGACCAAAATATCCATATCAAATATTCTCCAAGATTTAATGCTTTATGTAAAAATAAGCACATCCATCTCATTAGTATGCAAATTTGCTTTCATCATTAATAAATGGTAAAATTATATGTACACCAAAAATTTTTTTTTAAATAAATTGCTTCATGATTTATTATCAGTAAATATTTAATTTGTATACCGGTTTTATATACCTATATACCCAGGGATATGTAAAAATTTCTCAGGCAAAAAGGAGTCAAGAGCGGAAAAAGTTTAAGAAGCCCTGCTTTAGACCATCCCATGCTGCCTCTAAGAATTACATTTTATAAGTGACTTGAAAAATGTAATTCTTAGCATTCTCTTTCTTCCTCCTTCCTTTCCCTCAACCCCACCCAAGCCTCTACTACAGACATTGTGTGAAATCTATGGAGGCTTCACAGAACTTAAAAATATTTTGTGTTTTTATCATAGTGAATTACCAAAGACAGTAATATTGATAAAGCAGAAAGAACATTGATTCTAGAGTCAAAGGATTCCAGTTTATATCCTGCTTTGATGTTTAACTTCCTGTGTAGACTTGGATAAGTCACTTCATTTCTTGTGTCTCATTTTCCTCATCTGTAAAATAAGAAGGTTGGACCATATGGCCTCCGAGAGCTCTTCCCTTTCTTGATTCATAGCCCTATCTGGTTCACTGAAACTTCCTGGACCTATTTCCTCATATGTAAAATGAGAGGATTGGATTAGATGGTTCCTTCCAGTCCTAGATTTATGAGTATATAAAGTCAGCATCTCATGGTCAATCTGCTAGTGATGAGCCACTCTATAGACTGATTCTTTGGGCAGTAGATATAGTCCACTATGAAGGCAACCAACAGCTTAGTAGAATCCACCATCCCTTGTGTTCCACCTTGTATCACTAATCAAAATAATTTTCCACCAAGAAAAGTTTAAGATAAGCACATGTTGTCATATCATATTGTCCTGAAGTGTGTATATCTCCTTCTTCATAGACAAAGTTATTTTCTGTGTAGGAAATGCTAGAGACATGTAGTGGGGAAGATTTTCAATAGCTAAAACTCATCATGAGCACAGAGGTAAAGACTAGCACCATATGTTGAGGGTCGAAGGAACACCAAGAGAAAAACCACACTGACCAACTCACATCAGAAAATCTGCCCTTCTTATGAGCTTAGACCTGGTTTTTTTTTTTAATTATAATTTTAGTACTTTATTTTTTTTTTTTGAATGATGGCTTTATTACTTCCTAACTGTAGATAAGTTACTCACATTTTCTGAGACTCAGTAAAAATACAATAATGATGATAGTGATATTGATGATGAAGATACCCAGCATTAGCATCACTTTAAGGTTAGACCTGGTTTTTAACCATATTCATGAACTTTAGCCTGACCTTAGATTGTGTTTCCCTCAGATCCTAACACTATGCTTCCAAATGGCAATGAATTGGAAACACCTCTTGTTTTTGCTTGCTGATTTCCTTGCCATATATGCTCTCATAGCTGAACTTTTTACCTTAAGTATTCTATCTGTTAGTTCTGTCAACTTTGAAACGTGAGACCTCACTACCACAGATAGTCCCTGGATATGTCAGACCACCCTGCTAGCATAAGGCTACTATGGATTTATGTTATCTTAACTGGGTCCTCACTGCAGCAAGGCAACACTACTCCTCTATAACTGATGCTCTCTCCAACTTACCACAGCTGCAAACTATCCTCAAGTCTCCCTATCATCTACTCATTCAGCTGAGAACTTCATCTTATACTTTATCCAGAAAATCAAGGCCAATCACCAGGCTTACCTCTTTTTCTCTTCATCTAGTATCACTTTGACATCATGTTCCACTATTCCTTATTCCTATTTCTGATGAAAAAGTAGCCTTTCTCACTAAGGCTAACCCTTCTATATGAAATCCTGACCCCTTCTCTAGCAGATTACCCCAAATGTCATTCCCTTTCTCTAATTTTCAGTCTTATTCTATCAGTTCTTTCCCTGTTGTCTATAAATCATATTTCCCTGATCCTGAAAAAAAACTCACCAAATCCTACCTTCCCAGCTAACTTATCATTCTCTATCTCCCTCAGCTATTCAGCTAAATTCCTTGAAAAAGCCATCTATACTCAATGCCTCCATTTTCTCTCTTCTCTCTCTCTTCCCAATCTTTTGCTGTCTGACCTCCAACCTCATCACTCACCTGAAACTTCTTTCTCCAAAGTTACGAGTGTTCTCTTAATCATCAAATCTAGTGACTTTTTCTCAATCCCACTTCATTTTATATTTCTTTGAAGCATTTGACACTATCAACACCAGTGCAATTTTCCAAGTATATTCTTAACAATAGCTCTTGGTATTGGAGCAAAACTGCCTTTTAAGCAGTTAATTCAGGACTGATTCCTAGCCTATGCAACTGAGTATTTTGAGAGGCAGCCTCTGAAAGATCACTAAATTTGGAATCAGGAAGACCTGAATTCAAATCCCATATCTGTAACTTGTGATTCAGGACAAGTCACTCAGTTTCTATGAACCTCACTTTCTTCATCTGTAAAATATGGGGGTTGGACTTCATGACTTCTCAGTCCCTTCTACCACTAAATCCACCTGAGATTCTGCTATCAGGTCTAGGCTGCCCATTATTCTAATTTTTCTCTTTTATAGAGTACCATAGCAAGAGAATTCATCTCCAAGTAGGTACCCAATGAGTCTCCCTCCAGCAGCATACAACAGATTTGGAATTGATGAGGCCAGATTCTACTTCTCATAATTCTCAGCCATATGAAACTAGAAAAACTCTTCACATCCCTGAGGTGAACCTATTTCCTCATCTGTAAAATGAGGCAGTCGCACTACATGACCTCTGAATCTGCAATCCTTAATCATATAACTTCTCAGTACTTACCTAATAGTGGGCTGAGTAGGGGTTTCCCAACTCAGACATTAGTTTTACAGACTTCTTTAAAATGCAAATGTCACCTGAGAAGGGCAATTGTCTTTCACAACTCCATGTGGATTCACTAAAGACAGGAAATTTTGGTTCCAGAAAGGAGAAGTTAGGTGGGTGGGACTTTGGACAGTCAAAGCATTTTAAGAGAAATGAGCTCCTGGGGAAGTAGGAATAGGGAGGAGATGTGAAAGAGATGAAAAGGGGAAGTAGGGACCAACCTTAAAAATTGACCCAGTCATTAGTTTCCTGGGTACCTGTGAAAATGTCTTTGAACATGTCTAGTAAACAGATGGACTTTTCCTTCTATATTGAAAGAATTCATCCCTTCAGCTGCTGTAGAAGCCCTTTGAGAGCCTAAATTTCTATCTACAGAGTGCAGTAATATCATTATCTTTCTTCAGGTAAAGCACAATCTATATGATCACAGATTTGAAGGTAAAAGGACCATTCCTGATGCTCCCAGATGTTAGTGCCTTCCCTATGTGCCCCAAATCACTTTGGGTTGATTTTGTATACGTGCTAAATTAGAAGCAGAGAGGTGTAGCATCATGAGACCTAGATTCAAATCCTCCCTCTGACTATGATAGCTGTGTGACCCTAGACAAGTAATTTGACCTCTCAGTGCTAGTCTAGGCAGTTTTCTAAGAATATGAATTGCAGAGAAAATGCTGATCTTCATTAGTAGAGGGAGTTTACTCACCTAGGAATTCCTTATGTTAGGTCCACTCTCTATTCCCTATGCCTACAAGCTGTAATCTACAATCTCTTGTAGCTATTGAAGCTCCCTAGTACAAGGGAAATTCCTTGAGGACTTGCATGACCTCATTTTTGTGTTTATATTCTCAGAACCTAGCAAAGAGGGAGATGCATAGTAATTCTTGTTGTTGATTCCTTTTACGCATGTCCAACTGTCCTTGATCCCCTTTGGGGTTTTCTTGGCAGAGATACTGGAGTGGTTTGCTATTTCCTTCTCCAGCTCATTTTACAGATGAGGAAACTGAGGCAAACAGGGTGAAGTGACATGCTCAGGGTCACACAACTAATAAGCATCTGAGACTGGATTTGAATTTATAGAGGGGTCTTCCTGACTCCAAGCCAAGCATTCTATAGCTGCCCCATATCTGATATAAAAAAAAATGGCAGGGATGGCAATTATGATTTCAGATCAAGTTATAGCTAAAATAGATTCAATAAAAAAATGATAAACAGGGTAACTATATTTTGATAAAAGTTACCATTGACAATGAAGCAATACCAATACCGAACCTATATGCAATAAAATACAATAGCATCTAAATTTTAAAAGAAAAGTTAGACAAATTACAGGTAGAGACAGTACTACTATAATAGCAAGAGACTTCAATCTCCCCCTCTCAGAACTAAATAAATCTAACCAAAAAATAAACAAGAAAAGAAGTCAAGGGAACCAAATTTTAGATGACTAGATATGACAGTATCTACAGAGAATTGAATGGAAATAGAAAGGAATACACTTTTTTTTTCTCAGTAATTCATGGTACCCTTACAAAAACTGATCATATATAAGGATATGAAAATGTTGTAGTTAAGTGCAGAAATATGAGAAGTAAATACTTAATAAATGTTTTATTGAGTAACTGATTGACTCTTGGAAGTCTTTGAATCCTACCCCTTCATTTTATGGGACGAGGGGGCAAAGAGGGAAATGGGAATAAGACCGAAGTGTAATTGAATGGCTTACTTAGGGTCATACAGGTGACATATGAAGAGTTAATATTTTTATCCAGTATTCCTGACTCCAAATCCAGTAGTTTTTCCTATACCCTGCACTACTTTTAAAATTAGATTTAACTGTATTTGTAATAGACAAACCTTGATCATAATAATATAGAATCTTTGTATTAACTTGGTCAAAATGGAATATAAGCATTAGGTATAATTTTGTACACAAATATCTAAATGACATAAATTAAAATGTGCAGCCTTAGTCAAGTCATTTAACAATCTTTCCTTCCCTCAACCACACCCTCAATAGAAAAAAGGCTGTTTCATTAAGGTCTTTGTATCTGTAATGCCTAATGCAAAGTCCACCACACAATACACATTTCACAACTACATACTGAATTAAAGTCCAATGACCTGGGCTCAGAATTTCAGTCATATTTAACTCTTCCTTATTCCTCACTACCATCTGGTCAGTCAATTGTCATGTCAGGTCAATCCTCTGTTTCCATTATCTTTCACATCATTTTCTTCCATTAGTCTCAGACTGATAACACCCTAGGTCCTGTTCTCATTACCTAGGTTCTCCTACCTCTAGCCTCCCCCTTTCCAATTTGTCCTTCATAAATCTCCAAAGCAATCTTTGTGGTACAGAAGAATTTGAACAATGTCAGTCACTGCTTGAAAACTTTCCATGGCTCCCTATTGGTTAAAAGGAAAATCTGCTTTGCCTAGTAAGAATTAGGTGATTAATTAAATTAATTAAAATTAATTTAAGGCCTTCCAGGTAGCACAATGGATAGAGCCACTGAGCCTGGAGTCAGAAAGCTCTGAGTTCAAATGTGGGCTCAGACACTTAGTAGCTGTATGACCCTGGGCAAGTCACTCAATTCTGTTTGCCTCAGTTTCTTCTTCTGTAAAGTGAGCTGGAGAAGGAAATGGCAAATCTTTGTCAAGAAAATCCTAGGTGGGGTCACAAGGAGTTGGACATGATTGAAACAACCGAACAACATAACCTAGTTCTGACCTAATTTTCAATCCATATCTCTCTATTCTTATATTCATACTTTCTATTCAACTTATATTCCATCCAGTCTAGTTCTGTTGGCTGTTCCCTGATCTCATCCAGCCCTCTCCCATTTCTATGTATTTATATTCCCTCCATTTCTCCAACAATTCAAATATTTCTCTTTCTTCAATGTCCAGCTAGGGTCTACATTATATACATTTTTCTCCATCACTTTCTTAAGACAATCAACAAAACAATAAAACAAGCTCTGATATGTAGCATTTGCTGATTTTCAAAATATAAATGCTCACGCTGAAAATTTAACATTCAACTCTCCCAAGCTGGTTTGAACTATACCTAGTGCATCCATGGACTTAGAAGGGATCTTAGAGAGCATCTGATCAATATCTTGACCCCTTTATGTCAGAGTCCTTCTCTTTGGAAATCTGGTGAAATTTTGGAAATCTGGTGAAATTTTTCTCAAAATGATGTATGTTGTCTGCATTCATAAAGGAAAAAAATTCTTAATTCCAACGAGAGGTTAGTGAAAATGAAGACAGAATTTTTTTCCCATCCAAATTCACAGATCCACTGACTTCTGTCCAAAGACCCCCGGTTAGTCCAACATTCCCTCACTTTACAGATACAGAAGCTGATCTCTAGATGAGTGAAATGACTGGCCCATAGGTACATGAGGCATAAGGTTTGAAACTGAAGTCCTCTCTACTCCGAACCCAGAGTTCACGTCATTGTACATAGTGCCCTTTCCTTTACCATGTTTCTTTCCTCCCTAATTCTCTTTGGAAAATATCTACACGGATTAATTTCTCCCTTATTAATTGCATTTGAGGGCCATACATTTTGGTTAGAGGTATTGGGGGGACGCTTTCTGTTGCTGCCCCTCAAGTGATGTGTTTCTGTGTGTGTGTGTGTGTGTGTGTGTGTGTGTGCGTGCGCACTTGACCAGGGGTGGAGGAGCATTCCCTAGATTCCCAGAATTGTCGCAGTCACCCACCCACACATCAGAGCTTAGATATTTCAGCAAAGGACAGAAAAGAAAAGGAAAGCTGGTGACTCTGGGACGGAGATCAAGAGATCCTGACCGGTAGCATGGGAACTGTCCGCTCTGATCTGTCAATGTCCCTGCAGCACAACTCAGGGTCAGTGAAAGGGGGCAATGTTTGTGTCTGTGAGTGAGGGGAGAGAGAGGGTTTTCCTCTGAGAACTGAGGCATGACTAAGAGCCCTGATGACAGGGAGCCTTGCTCACACATTCAAGTTTAAGACCTCTCTTGATCCACAGGATAGAATTAGAGCTGGCAGGAATTTCCAGGTCAATGCCTCATTTTAGAGATGCAGAAGGTAAGGTTCAGAGACATTCAGGGGTTTGTCCAGGATCACACAGCTAATAAGTGTGAGAATTGGGATTCAAACCCCAGAAATGAGTCCTGAAGACCAGGTTCTTATTTATGTTTTCCAACTAAAATGAAAAAATAGAAAATCAAGATTTTTGTCTTTGCATTGGTGTTATAGATGTTCTCCAAACATTGGATCAAATTGAGCAGCCTCTTCCCCTAAGAAACCCTACTTTCCTTCAGGAATCTGCTTGAAGCATCAACTTCTTGAAGTCTTCCTTGATTCTTCCCCAAGTAATGCTCTATTCCCCACAATTACTTTGTTTTTATTTTGTGTGTATATATATATATATATATATATATATATATATATATATATGTATGTATGCATTTATGAAAAGATAAGTGGAGAGATAGATAAATGGATACAATGATAGATGAACACATTGATGGATGGATAGAAAGATAGATGGATAGATGGATTCACTGATAGATGGGTGCATTGATAGATGGATAGAAAGAGAAAGAATGAATGAAAGATAGATGGATGGATATATTGATAAATGGATGCATAGATAGGTAGATAGATGGATGGATGGATGGATACATACATAGATGAGTGGCCGGATACATTGATAGTATATATGTGTGTACATATGTATATTTATATGGATGTGTGTAAGTATATACATATGGAAAGATGGTATACATTGCATGTATGTTTATTTTTATGTGTGTGAGTATATGTGTGCATGTATGTATATGTATGTATGTGTGTATGGAGAGAGAGAAAGAGCACATTGACTCTAGAGGCAGAAGACCTGGGTTCAAATCCTGACCCTGATGCATACTGCCTGTATGACCTCGGCCAAGTCATTTAATAGAAGGACCAGGCATGTTAATTGTTGCAAAAAAAAATGTATCCCATCTGTGCAAATGTCCTTTAAATGCAAATAATTTCACACAGGTAGTATAATTTTACTTAGAAAAAAACTTTCATCCTACTATCTCATTTTTCTTTGCCTTCTAAATTTTAAAAATGTATCAATTGATGCAGCTTGGTCCTTCAAGGAATTCTAAAATGGCAGTACTTCTATTAACTTCTTCAGACTTCACCTCTCTCAAGTGTAAGACAAGGGGTAGACTAGATATCTGGTCTTTGAGGTCCCTGAAAAGCATAGAGCTGGAATCCTCTGATCATGTACATACTTTGTTCCCTAATAGAATGTAAACTTCTAAAGGATTCAGTTTTGTGTTTGTTTCTCTAGTGCCTACTATAGTGTGTGGGACATGGTAGGGTCTTAATAAATTCTTACTGATTTCCTATCCCAGTCCTCCTATAAAATAAGTAAATATCAAGAGGAAATAGAGAACCACTCTCCCATTATCTCACACATTGTTTATAGATGTATTACTGATCTACATTGAAGGCCACTGGACAACTAATACATCCAGAACTACAAATGTGATGGACTAGAAAGAATACTGAACACTCACTCAATTGACTGTCAAGTCAAATGACTTTGGGCATGTCACTTACTCCATTTCTCCTTTGAGAAAGTATTGAATTAGATGATCTCTAAGTCTAAGATTGCAGATTGACTTAGAAAACCACAAATCCACATTATCTACTGTATTTTTATTTATTTTGTTCAACATTTTCCAATTACATTTTAATTTGGTTGGGGACACTGGGGAGTGTGGCAGACCACGTGTCTGACACTTCTGCTTTATGACACCATCAGATTCTAAATTCAGTCTGTATTGGTAGAGGAAGTTTCTTCCAGAAACTCCTGGCACTAATAAAATCAAAGGGGAAGGACAAAACAAAACAAATACATATATACATACATATATATATACATATATATGTATGTATATTTGTATCTCTAAATTCATTCAGTCGCTCTGTGAAGCCTTTAAAATATTTCATTTCCATAATAATTCTAACACTGGGAATGGCAGAAATATGTGATCACTAGTGAGTTTCCAGCCAGAACCAATGTTTGGTTTTGTCCATTATTCATATTCACAGATAACTCCATCTGCCTGTACAAACCCAGTCAGCAAATTCTGAGATAATTCCTTCTAAACAGTACCAAATATCCATCTTTTTCTACTTTTGATTAATTGAGCCTCCTGATGAATCTGCTAACCTTGTTAGAGAAGGACAGGAGATTAGCCTGACATGATCTGTTCTCTTAAAGAACTCATGCTGGGTTTTATGACCATCACTCCCTTTTCTAAATTCTCAGAAATCATCCTTTTAATAATAAAAAACTCCATAATTTTTCCAAGAATCAAAGTCAGGCTTACTGTCCTGTAGTGTTAAAAGTTCCATATGTTTTAAATAAAGCAACATTTTCCCTCCTCCAGTACTGACACACTTCTCCCACTCTACAGGGGCTTTCAAAGTAGGGTAATGAAGCAATGAAGGTAGCTCACAGTAATTTCAATGTAAGGACATGCTTCCTAATAGCTAAGTGTAATCTAAAAGAATAATGGATGCTTTGGGGTCATTGTGGGCTCCTCTTCACGTGATGAGATGACATCAGACAGAAGTTGGATGATGACCTTTAGGGGATGCGTGCTTAGGTATTGGCTATTTCCTTAACCACAAAACAAATGCTTAAAATACAAAAAGCACATATTGAGAAATACTCAATACATGACATAATAACTCATAACTCCCATCAACTCAGGAGATGAGGAGGAGGAGGAGGAGGATGATGATGGTGGTGGTGGTGGTGGCAATAACTGACATTTATATCATACTATCTTTTTTGAGGCAGTTGGGGTTAAGTTGCTTGCCCAGAATCACACAAGAAAGTAAGTGTCGAACTCAGGTCCTCTTGACTCCAGTGCTCTATCCACTGTACCACCCAGCTGCCCCTATGTAACACTTTGACATTTGCCAAACATTTTGTATATTTCATTTCATTTGATCCTCACAAGTGCTCTTAAGTAGGGTTTATTTCATCCCTAATTTAACAGATGAGGAAACTGAGCTATGAGAAATTGTGACTTGCTGTTTTGATCATACATCAAAACATGAAATACTTTTTGGAACTGCTGAACAGGCATTTCTACTTCACCTCAGCTCAGCACTGTCCAAGCAACTCCCTCAAGGTCCGTGTCTTTTAGCCAGTCAGGGTATGGCTTGGGCTCATCTTCCTGCTGGTAATCATCTTATCTGAGAAGCATTATAGTAGCTGCAAGGATTATCTCCTAAAAGTCAGCCAAGAGAGGAATTCACAAATTCCCAAACACTCAAGGTAGCCATCAAATCTAAAAACTCTCTCTTTCAAGAGCACAAATCAGTCTCCTAAGCTCAGGGGGAGAAAGACAAATGAGTTAACATATGTGAAGTGCTTTGCACACTTGAAAGCACTATATAAATGCTATTTATCAGAGGAGGCTGCTAGAGTTTGGGGATGCAGTCTCACATATGGTCTCACTGCCATGTCTGAACTGTTACCATAGCTGGGGAGTTGGGGGAAGTGGTGAGAAAGAGAAACATCTTCCCTCCCTTCATGGGAAGCACAAGGGACAGCTGTTAAGAGTCCCAGTCACATGTTCAGAACAGAAGAGACTGGTGATAAACATTTGTTTTCCTTTAAAAATCTGTTGGCTACTATAAGCAACTCAGCCCTGTCCGTGTCTCTCACTGTTGATCCATTTCTCTGCTCTCCTTCTCTGCTAATCTTGAAAATGTTGTCTATATTCAATATTTTCACTTCCTCACTATTCCCTCTTTCCAACTCCTTGCAATCTGACTTCTCCTCAGTCCCTCTTCTACATACACTCATACACTTTACTGAAGTTTCTCTCTTTAAAGACCAGAGGCATGAAATGTTTACCAAAAGGACATAGAGGGATTTGGACTGAAATTCTCTGATTCAAAATCTTGGTCTTATTCTACTATACTCTAATAACTTCAATCCAAGAGATAAATGTTTGGACCCCCAGAACAGTCCTGTTTCTCTTTGGTTCATCAGAAGAGGAGGGGGTACCATTGGATTTTGAAACAGAGAACCTGGGTTCAGACCCTGTCTCTATCAATCACTACCCATGAGACTTTGAATAAGTGACTCAATTTCTCTGGACCCCTGTAGCTTCATCAGTTAAATGAAAAAGATAGGACCAAATACCTCTAAGTGTCCATTGAGGTCTAAATCTGTTTTCCTAAAGTGAGACATTTACTAGCTATGTGACCCTGGGCAAAACACTCAACTATGTTTGCCTCAGTTTCCTCATCTGTAAAATGAACTGGAGAAGGAAATGGCAAACCACTCCATTATCTTTGTTAAGGAACTCCAATTGGGGTCCCAAAGAGTCTGAAATGACTAAAAACAATAACAAAGTGAAATTAGCGTGTGCGGCCTATGTGATCTAGGAATTATCTTGTATGAGTTTTAACAGTCAGCATCTCTTACACACATGGGTTCATGAAGTTATTTCTTTGAAGCAAAACTGAAAAACCATATGGGGAAAAACCCCAAAAGTAATTTCTTAAGATCTTGAGGAAAATGAAGAAATTGTGATGCTTTAGAGACCAGTTTCAATGCATTATAACTGAGCCAGTAAAATACCTTAGAAGGCCTGAACAGCCTTCACTATACTCTGGAGGCCAGAAAAACACTCAAGATGCCAAGGCATCTGGCAGTTTACAGAATGAATGGGTCCCTGTTCATCTCTGAGAATGTAGGGGGGGAAATGATGGAAGTTAGCCCACAGGTCACTAAGACAATATCCAATTGTCTGTCAGTATTGTCCTACCCAATGTCTTAAATTTGTCATTTTCCTTTTTTTGTGAATTCATTATTAAGAGCAATTCAAAACTTATGATTAATTAGAAATGAAAAGAGGAAGAGAATTGTCTCTTATGGCATAAACATCTCTAATGGTATTTATCTGTTTTCTTTCCATAAAATGTGCTAACAGAAACAACAGCTTTGGGAACATTGATATCCAAGTATATCATACCACCATATTTTCATCCACAGGGTGATTTGCAATAATTTGCATAAATATGCATAATTGAGGCTCATCTTAAATATTCTTTTAAATCAAAAGAAGTGGGGTTGATTTATCTTATCATTTCTCCTGAAGAAACTGTATCTGTTTTTTACTTAGAAAAAGCCTAGACTAGCCAGCAAAGTACTAACATCTCCCTGTTCCTGTCTTGCGTACAGGTTGTACCAGCACAGGCGGAGTTCAGTGGTTGTGAACCTACCAGGACTTGAGGTGTTCCCTGGAGATCTCCTAGTGCCAGATGGAGTGGCCAGCTACCTATGCCACCCAGCCCTGCTCCTGAACTCAGGTCAATGTCAGAAGGTTTGGGTTTTTTTAAGTAAGAACCACAGTACTGAAACCTAACAAAGCCAATTCATATTATTTGAAAGCAACCATTTGACTAGCACTAGCCCATGAGCTACAGTGAATGTCTCTGCAAGGCAGGGTAGTTTGTGCAAATAGGTATGGAGGATCTTTGACCTGGAAGGTTTCACTGAATCCAATCCCCTCAGTTAACAGATGAGAAAAATGATATCCCAAGAGATTAAGCAATTCGTCCAAATTTGCGCAGGTAGTGAGAGAAGTGGCAATGGGATGAACCATTTGTAAAGACTTCTACTTCTGCCATTATGCTAGAGAGAAAGGATGTTATACTGAATAGACTGATGGATCTAGGAAGAACTTGATTCAAAGTCTACCTTGGACCCATGTATGACCCATTTAGACTCTATGGGCCTCAGTTTCTTCATCTGTAAAATGAGAAATTTGTATTCTTAAAATCTCTATTGTCCTTTCCAGCTCTAGGTCTATGATTCTCTGCACCTAGGATCAACTGCTCCATTCTTTGTCTCATAAGTTCCCTCAGGCCAGACTCCCAGGATCATGCTATCTATGAAACTGAAATGGGACATTTACTACTTCTGATACCAAAAGAATCTTAGGAAAGATGTAGAGGTCTTGGCATGGGTCTGTCTGCCTACGTCCCATGTTAATAACCTGGATCTACCACTCTTTACTATCTGACCCTGAAAAACCATCCCATTTCTCTGGACCTCAGTGTTTTCATCTGTAAAAGGAGAAAGAAATCAGTGATCCTAAAGTCCAGCCATATAAAAAAGTATAACTGTGGTCTTCAAGTTCAGTTGTCTATATATCTGAGAGTATTCAAATCAGAGAACCTTAGAATACTTAAGAAGTCACCTGGCCCACCTCCCTTATTTTCTGTATGGGGGAAAAGGTCACAGAGAGGCAAAGGGATGGACCCAACCCCACACAGCTGGCTCATGGCACAGCTTGGATTAGAATTTGTCTCCTGATTCCTAGTCCAATATTCTTCCCATTAGACCATTCTGCCTCCCACAATCCATGGGCTGAAGGTTCACACACACACACACTCACACACACACACATATACATATATATATGTATATATATATATATATATATATATATATATATATATATATATATATATGAAAACCATAGCAGTGTTCCATATGCCTGATTCTATACTCTTGGAAGTTATTTAAAGCATTTAATTTCCATTAAAAAAATCCTCCATTGAAGCCCTACCCTGATGCCTCCTCATGACCCGGGGGTGAACCCTTGGTTCTTGAAGGCCATAGCAATAGAGGATAGACTCTGGAGAGTCTTATAAAAGCCATTCAGTATGGCTGAATGATGACTCCATATCTGTCATAAAAGAATCATCCGTGCTCCCTTCGTACAAGTTCATTCCCAGCTTGGCTGCAGGAGGATTTTTATTGATATTGCTACTGTTATTGTAGCAACTCACAAAGACAGAGAGAGGTTACAACCTGCATTCGTACATGAAGTACCCCCCCACACACCAAAGAAATCACCCATCCTGGAAACGTTAAAGAGTAAACTGTACCACAATTCCTCTGTGGTGCATACCTAAAAGCTCAAGTCAACAAGTCTCTAACCTTAGTACTGAACTAGGTACCAGGATGACTGAAAATATGTTTCCTTTCTTCAAATAACTCAGTCTAATGGAAGGAAGGAAGGAAGGAAGGAAGGAAGGAAGGAAGGAAGGAAGGAAGGAATAGATACTATGATTTGGATTCATATAAAGCAAGACAAAATTCCTGGCCTCAGTGAGCTTACATTCTAATAATGAGAGCCAATGTCTATAGGTGAGCAATGGTCAAGGAAGGAGATTGAGTATAGGAAGTCAGAGGGCTAATGAGTTGATCCTTAGAACAGCAAACTAATTAACACAACCTTTTCAGAAGGAATGTTAGCATTGACTTAATTATGTCCAAAATCAAAGATGGAACCAATATTGTGTTTTCTTCTAAACAGTATCATGTAGCTGAAGCTGGAGATAATAAAGAGCAGAGTTAACAAAAGACTAAAGATACGAGATGTCAATCTGAAAATTTCTATTTCTTGAGCTATCCAAAGGTCAGGGCTCCACATGTTGGCAAAGACTCAAAGATATGTTTTCTTGGTCCATGATCACAATGACGCAGAAAGAGGTCTTCCTTCATGCTAGAGCAAAAATTGCAATAAATGGGACTTGAAAAATGCTAAGACAAACACCTTAAAATACCAGGTAATTAGCCTTACCTAGAGGACGTGTAACTCACCTTCCTCTTTGTGATGCTAAGACAAAATGCTAAGACAAACACCTTAAAATACCAGGTAATTAGCCTTACCTAGAGGACGTGTAACTCACCTTCCTCTTTGTGAAAATCAGTGAGATGGCCAAAGCCAAAGGGAGGATACTCAGGCAGAAAAATATCTCCCAGTGGCCCCATTGAAAACACACTGTGAAGCACGTCATTAGTAATCATTGCAGCCCAGGTAATTACCTCTATTCTACTGAATTGAAAGACAGGGCCATTTGATGAATTTGATTGAAAAGAGAGATGAATGTAAGCAGAACTTATTTCATCCATTTTATTTGGTGAGCTTTCATCACATGCCACCTAATCACAGGAGTCTCTTCTCAGTGTTTCCAGAGGTACCATTAACGCTCGCAGTACGGTTTCAGCAATGCTCAATAAAACTCATCCAAGTAGGGATTGCAATCTATGTGAACCAGAAAGCCAGAACTTTCCTCCTTGGTCTTAAATGGCTTCCTTCTCGGTCCACCTTGACTTCCAGCTTCTTGAAAGCGAATCAACAATCAACATCTCCAGGCAGATGAAATATTTCTTTCTCAATTCCTTCAGTTCCTTCCAAATTATGATGGGAGCTCAGCTTATAGAATTTCTAGGCCCTCAAGATTGGTCAGTACATATCAAATCACATATATTGGGATGGTTCAAGGGTGGAGAATCTGTGGCCTAAGGTCACATGTGGCCCTCTAGATCCTCAATAAATTCCCTTAATAAAAAAATTGTTCTGTGAGGTTTGGATTCAGTCAAAGGGCCACACTTGAGGACCTAGAGGGTCAGATGTGGCCTCGAGATCACAGGCTCCCAAACCCTGGTTATATAAAAGTGGAGACCAGATCAGATGACCTCACAAGGTCCTTCCATCTAAGACTTTATGTATTTGATCAGTTGCTGAATTTGTTGTACCATACTTTACAGAACAAATGGAATTTCTTCTGAATATTCTACTAAGATCACGCTAATTCCTATTCAGTCTGAAAGAGCATAGATTTATTTATGGAAAGAACCAAAGTTTCCTTAGGAACCTGAATCAAGTCTAGTCTCTCATCTAATGTACAAAGGTTAAATGACTTGACCATTGTCATATAGAAAGCAAGTGATAGAACAAAATCATGGTATCACTGGAAGGGACCTTAGAGGTCATCTCATTTTACGAATGGTGACTCTGAAGCCCAGAGAGATTTAGGCAGTAAGTCAAAGAGCTAAGATTATAGTTTTACAGATTTATAGCTGGACCATAAGGATCATAAAGGATATCTCAGCCAACTCCCTTGTTTTCAAAACTGAAACCCACTAAGGTGAAAGGATTTGTCCATGGTCAGGGAGAGAGTAAATGGCAGCACTGAGCTCATGGCATTATGGATTTTGATCTGGAAGGACCCATTGGAGGACATCTAAACTCTCACTCTTATTTTAGAAAGGAAGAAACTGAGGGTCAGAGCAGACTTTTTAGACATTGAGCAAATGTCTTGTTTAATGTTATTGTTAAAATCACTTGTTTAGTAGCAGAACTGATATTTGGACCCAGGTCTTCCTAACTGCAAGTCCAGGCTCCATTATAGAATTTGAACAAATATAAATTCATGTTTTGTTCCCTCAAGAGAGAAGTAGAATTAAAACAGGAAAATGTTGATTTGGCTCATTATTTAAAGAAAAAGGATTCAGAAAGCCTCATGATAATCCATCACTTGTTTATAGAATAATACCTTTTCTTTCATTTCATTTACCAGAACCCAAAAAGCCAAGATGGCCATTCTCCAAGAAAGGCGTGGTGAGTGTCATTTAATATAATTCCTCTTTTAATTAAAGCTCCAGCAGTTCAGGACAAAGGACCAACAGCTCAAATGTTTCTTCCAACTCTTCTTCTTTATATGGAGACAGGTGGCAGGTGAAATTTAAATGAGATTATAGAAGTGGGATTGCTGAGAGAGCATGCCAAATGGGGCTTTGTGCATTGAAACATTGCCAAATACCAGGCATTAGGGTGCCCTGCCAGGAACAAAGCTCTTTCTCCTGCTTTGGAAAGCCCCCTCCCTCCCATACTGTTACGCTTTAACTTCCTAAATCTATAGCTATATATACCATAGTCAATAGCTCACTTGATGATAGGGAGTCCTTATGTATATTGTCAGTAGGACTGTGGTGGTTTAAAGCATTGCAAAATTAATGAGCTAGTCCAAAGAGGGATTCCAAAAATGCATTTCTATTTCAGAGAAAGTGAGCAGGGTTTGAATGAGTTCTTGATTGTGTTCTGCTAAATCTGTTCAGAAGTGTATTCATTCAAGACACTGGTAGCATGTTTATTTGCTAGAGCAGAGCCTGGCCACCTTTGAAAGAGGGGTTGCCATGGTCCAAATCCTTTTTCATCTGTGTTGGGGGTAAAAGGGCTAGTGTAGTCAAGAGTAAGAACAGCTGACTTCTGGTGATTGAAAGAAGGGAGAGCAATTGCAGGAGTGGGAAGAGAAAGATGTATAATGGCACCACCAGTTCTCCTAGTTACAGTAAGGAGTAAGTGTAAAGATGAAAGTTGTCTTGTTTTATTTTTTCATTAAAAATGAACCTGTCTACCACTAATTTATTCAGATAAACTGTCTTAGCCATTCTATCTATATACACACTAATAGTTATTTTGAAAACTGATTTGTCAGGATTTTTTAGTTGGGAGACATGCTAGGGATCATTCAGTCCAACCCCCTCATTTTATCAAGGAAGGATAAGATCATGAATTTGATAGATTATAAGCTTCTTGAGGGTAGGGACTGGTTTTTACCTTATCTTTGCATTCCTAGCAAATGAATTCTCTCATGCTCTGCAAATAGTAATAGCTAGCATTTATGTAGCACATTAAAGATTATGAAGCACTTTGTAAATGTTATCTTGTTTGATTCTCACAATATATGAGGCAGGTGCTATTACTACTCCAGTTGTGCAGATGAGGAAACCTAGGATGTTCAGTGACTCACTCAGGGTACATAGTTAATAAATGTTTGAGGCATAACTAGGCAGACTACCTTCCTGTCTCCAAGTGCAATGCTCTAGACTTCCACCATCGTAGAGGTAATCTTCATCGAAACGAAAACATAAAGCAAGATTGTAGTACGAACTATTGGTTTTGAACAAAAGGGCTTAAGGTGAAACATCATTTTGAGGTAATGGAAAGTTAGATGGTAATAGATCCACTGATAAAATGGAAAGTTTCCACAAATATAAAACAATGGGGTTGGACAAGAGGATATTTAAGGTACCCTGAAACTTTCAACCTATGATGCTAAAAGTTCTTGCCCACTGTACGGTGTGGTTCTGAGGAAAGAACTTGGCAAACCTCAAATGAATGAAGAGTTCTTATGGTTCCCCTTTAATGGTGCCATCTTGCCTCCTTTCTTTCTATTTCACTTTCCCTATAAAAGGGACTAATCCAATTGTTGCTTGGGACAATGAACTCTATATGTTTATCACACTTCTCCAGCTTCCTCCCTTAATGCTACCTGGGTCTTCATGTGGATTGATAGAAAGTCTTGGGTAGTGGATAGGAAGCTGGATGTGGAGCCAGAAGACTTGGGTTTGTTTTGTTTTGGGTTTTTTTTTTTGGAGGGGGCCAGGAGTCAAGAAGACATCTTCCTGAGTTCAAATTTGACCTCAGACATTTACTAGCTGTGTAACTCTGGGCAAGTTACTTACCCCTGTGTGCCTCAGTTTCCTCATCTGGAGAAGGAAATGGCAAACCACTCTAGGATCTTTGCCAAGAAAACCCAAATGGGGTTAGAGTTAGACATGACTGAACAACATATGACGGAATGTTGAATGTGGGGGAGAGGTGCAAATAAAAGTTCTGAGTTTGAGAATAAAGATTTTTATTTCATTCTTAGGTAATAATTACAATCCTCAAAATATCAAAAGTCCCAGCTATAGTGGATTCAATTTGACAAACATTTATGAAGCACTACTATGTACCATGCAGTGAGGATATACAAAGAAAGTCCCTACCCTTAAGAGTTTACAATCTACTGAGAAGATGCAAAATGTACATAGAAAATATCGGGTGATTTCAGGAGCGGCAGAGTACTAATAGTGGGGAACGTTGACAAAGGCTTCCTTGGGAGATGGCACATGAGCCAAATCTAGAAGGAAGCTAGGGATTCTGGGAAGTGGTGGGGTCAGGAATCTAAATGTCTCTGGGCTAACTCACAAGCCCTGGTTTTAGAGCGATACTGTCCTTTGAAGTGAACTATAATGGTTTTGGTAAGTGGCTAGAGACCCTCCTCCCCATTCTCTAAGTCAAGAAGACCTGGGTTAAAGTCCTGCCTCTGACACATCAGTTCTTCAACCAACAAGTATTTATTCACCCTATCGGACTGCATATACCTCTCAATGACCAGGAAAAAGCTCAAAGATGGGGTTCTTAAGCTTTTGTGTGTGTGGTGGACCTGTTTATCAGTTTGATGAAACCTATAGACCAAAATAATGTTCTTAAATTCATAAAATGAAACCCCAATGATTACAAAGGAAACCAATTCTATTGAGCTATAGTTATAAAAAATATTAAAGACCTAAGTTCATGGGTCCCATGATAAGAATCCCTGTTTTAAGACTATAAGTTGTAGGACAGTTGTTGATCTGCAATGGTAGCATTTCCTCACCAGGGAGCTCCCTACAGTAAATCATGGATGCAGTACACACACACACACACACACACGCACATGCACACGCACACACACACTGCTTATTATAATATTGAAAATAATGTAACTAAATATATTCTAAGATTATAAGATCTTAGATTCAGAACTGGAAGGGACTCCAAAGAGCATGTAGACCAACTGCCTCATTTTACAGATAAGGAAACTAAGGCACAGAGAGGCTAGGGGATTTGTCCAGAGTTAGTAGCTAGCAAGTATCAGAGATGGAATTTGAATGCACTGATTCCAAGTGTAGCACTCAGTTGTAACTACCATGCCACAGACACCTAATTCTCTGAAAGAGTTAACATCACTGGAGGAAGGGAGCAGTTTATGCCCTCTTCACCAAGAGACCTCATGGTATGAGCTCTCAGGGTTGCCAAGTACTCAGAAGCTCTAGTAATTGCAAAACCCAAGATTTGCCAACTGGTACCTACTCCCCCCGACGCCTTCGACTCATTGTCTCACTGGGTTTCTTTTCTCATTTGATATACTGGTTTCCACAACAGTTCGGTTGCTATGATTTCAGACATCAATAAAAAGCATAGATCCCAAATGCTGTAGGATCACACACTCACACACACACACACACACACACACCCCAAAATGCCTTGGTGACTACAGAAAACTAAAAAAGGCTTCTTTCTTTGGCATCAAAGAAAACATCCATTATCTTTTTTGCGACTAATCTTTATGGGTTTGTAAAATATGAGCAGGCCCTCATTGTGGAGCCACTATTGATGCTGGTGACAGGAGATGATAACCTGTTCCCATTTTTACCCAGTATTATAAATGTGACTCACTCCCCTCACCCTCACTGGCTGCTTAGATTCTCTGCCAGCAGCACACATGCTGAGACACAGAAACAAGTTGAAAAATGATCGTTGATGAATGCCTATTTGGAATGTAGTCAAATTGGCTTTAAGACTCTCATACATTACTTTTCTTTTGACACATCCTTCCTGGCTAAATTGCAAAACTGAACTCTTTAAAGGGATAGTTCCATTCAAGGAAAAACTCAAGAGGGTAGTATGTGGACATGTCAGAGACAGGACATAGCAAGGCTATCTCTCTCTCTAGCTCCTAGCAAGAAGTTAATAAATTCTTGTCGAATTGAATTTTACAGATGAGAAAACTGAGGCATGGCGGATAAATGCCTTGTCCAAATTCACACAGCTATTAATTATTAGAATTTGAATTTTGACCCTAGGGCTTCCTCATTCTAATTCCAGCATTCTATCCACTTTAAATCCACCTGTCTACACCAGACTTGGTAGAGATGCTAGATATTTCAAGGAACAACCAAAACAATATATTGAAGCTACCATTGTTGTTAATATCTTTAAGGAATTAACCTACAGATTTTTTTTTTAAGCAGAGCAAAGACAAACAGAAACAAGCATTTGACCTGAAAAATTGCCTTTCCTCCATTAAGATTACTGACTGCAGTGGATATGAGTTTCACAGCTTGAAGGTACCAACTCAAGTAAATATATCTCCTTGGCTCCCCTGTGCCTTCCATCACTTTCTTTTTTTTAAATGGGATCCCATTCAAATTAAGGTGGTGGCTGGGTTCTACTAGCCTCCTCTGGGGGACCAAGAACAGGGACTACTAGTCCTTATCTTAGAATTGCCTGGTTTTCATGATGGATATATCTTCAGCCAATTGAAGCATTGAAATATAGCCTAAGACATGTCATAAATTTCCTCAGTGTACTTCCATCTAATAGTCCAATACATCCAGGATTCAAGATTTCAACAGAGTGAGTGTTCCTTCCACCAATATATTCATCCTTAATCCCTGGACGCCTTAGTAGGTGGCTTTCTTGGGTTGCTGAAACCAAAGAAATTCACCAACCTCCTATCATCCTTGGCAATAATCCTCTGTCCTTACTTATCCTGATCTTCAGGTGATTAATACACTGAGTCCATTATCAGATTCAAACCCAAAGACCTTCCAACTGGAAATTTTCTGCAGTATTTAAGTTCTAATTGCATAGACTTCAGGTGTAAGCCATACCATAAAGGGGCATCTGAAGAGAACAAGGTAGAGAACTCAAAACAACCTGAATTAAATTCACTTTCACTTTAATAGCCCTAGGCAACTCTATAAGATGCTAAATTGTAGGATGGTTGCTGATCTGCATTGATAGAAGAGTTCCCTATACCAACAAAACTGACCAGTTAAAAACCAAAACAGGCCACCGTAGCTCAGTTGTGTTAAGTAGTAACATTACAAATTCAAATTTTCTCTTCAACTCAACAAAAATCTAATATGCGCTGATTCTATGAAAGGTAGAGGGAAAGGGAGGGAGGAGCCAGGCATTTATTAAGCACCTACTATGTGCTAAGCACTTTACAAATATCTCTTTTGACTTAAAGGGATGTCATAGTGGATAGAGTTCCAGGTCTGGAGTCAAGAAAACTAATCTTCCTGAGTAAAAATCTGACCTGAGACACTTCTTAACTGTGTGACCCTGAGCAAGTCTCTTAATGCTGTTTGCCTCAGTTTCCTCATCTGTAAAATGAGCTGGAGAAGGAAATGGCAAACCACTCCAGTATCTTTACCAAGAAAAACCCAAATGGGGCCACAAAGAGTCAAACCTGACTGAATAGAACATGGACCAGATGTGCTATACAGCTGAAAAATGACTGATCAGCTACATGTCTTTTGTATTATGGGAAATAAATTGACAAGCGGTACTTAGGGTCATCAATGAAAAAAAGTCGATCATAGACCATAGCTCTAGAGTTGAAAGGAACCTCAGACACCTTCCAATCCAACTTTCCTTTTCCGGATGAGGAAAGTGAGGCCTAGAGATATTGACTTACCCAATGTCACACAGGGGATAAGTATCAGAGGCAAGATTTGAACTCATGCTCTTTAGCTCCAGAGCTAAGGATTCTTCTGTTGTCTGTTGATGTATTCTTGCAAGTCCCCTGCACCTCCATGACCCCCATCACTGCCACCCCAAAATAATGGCAAGTCAGGTCGGTCAGGTGAAATGAAAGACTTTTGTTCTTTTTTCTCATTATGTATAGGATAAGACCTGGGAGGAAGTTCTGGAAAGACATGAAAAGCTTCCTAGTGAGTCACCAGACTTGAGAAAGCAGCAGGAAGCTGTGTGGGAACTCTTCACCAGTGAATGCACCTATTATTTAGACCGCTTGCTAGTTCTTAAGATGGTAATGCTCTATTTTGCTTCATTAACAAATTCAAAATGTTCATTTAGCTCCTTGGGAGTTGGTTTTGTTATTACAGAAAGTTAGGTAATTTCATTAAATTTAGAGAAGATTTATGGTGCCTACTGTGTGCAATGGCACTGTGTTAAGTGATCGGAATTAAACATTTCCTCACCCCTGGAAACTCACATTCTGTGGGTGAAGACAGCATGTGCTCAGGTTGGTAAATGTAAAATACAGAAAATACAGTCATTTTGAGGAGAGAATTCTAACAACTGCATCTATATGGTGCAGTGGTTGGAACACTAGCGCTAAAGTCGGGGAAGACTTGAAGTCAAATCCAACCAACACTTGCAAGCTGTGTGAGCCTGAGCAGATCACTTAATCTGTCTGCCTCAGTATTTTCATCTGCAAAATGGAGATGATAGTAGCACCTATTTCCCAGGGTTGTTGCAAGGATCAAATGAGCTAAGATTTGCAAAGCATCTTGAAAACTCTAAAGCACTGGATAAATGTGAACTCTTCTCAACTGAAGATCCTTTGTCAGAAATTACATAATCTAAACTTTGAAAGCAAAGAGAAATTTAAAGCAGTATAGCACAGAGATTAGAAATTTGGTACCTGAATGAGGAAGATCTGGTTTCTTCTGGCACATACTGGCTGTGTATTCCTGACCAAGTCACTTAACCTCTCATGGCCCTTGAAGTAATTCTCTGAGACTGTAAATTGTAGAGAAGGTGCCAACCTGGACTGGTAAAGAAAGTTTCCTCTTCTGGGAGTTCCCTATCCCAATGACACTATAGGTCTAGATCTATCCTTAAATGAGAAGAAAGAGCATTTCTGCAGGTGGATCAGTCTGGGCAAAAGCATGGAGAAAGGAAATAGAATGTCATATACTCTAAACAGTAAGTACCACTTTGAGTCTCAGTTTCCTCATCTGTATAAAGGAGATAACAATACCTACTTACTTCACAGGCTTACTATTGGTACCAAATGAGCTAAAGTATTTAGAAAATCAGTGTTATATCATTAATAAGAAGAGGAAAGAAATTATTGGATCATATATTTAAGGCTGGAATGCCCTTTGAAGTCATCTGGTTTCATTCCTTCATTTTACAGAAAGAGGATACTGAGTTCTCAGGAGTTTGGTGACTTACTTTGGGTCCCACTTGAAATAAATAAGAGTTATGGAATTGGAACCCAAGTCCTTTGAATCAAAATTGAATACTTTCTACTGTACCATGTTTCCTCAAGGTGATGTTGATGGAGTCTTTGAGAGAAAAAAGTTTGGTCTAAAAACTGAGGACCACAGAAGGAAAATGATTTGATTATGGTCACATAGGTTGTCCATGGTAGAAAAAATATTTAAAAACTGGTCTTTCCCCTTCAAATCCAATGTTCTTTTTATTATAACATCATAGTTAATGTTTATATAGCACTTTAAATTTTGTAAAATATTTTATAGTTAATGTTTATATAGCACTTTAAATTTTGTGAAATATTTTATAGGTCAGCTGGGTGGTACTGTGGATAGAGACCTCTTTCAGGAATATCTGAGTTCAAATGTGGTCTCAGGCACTTACTAGCTGTGTGACCCTGGGCAAGTCATTTAACCTGGTCTGCCTCAATTCCTCCTCTGTAAAATGATCTTGAGAAGGAAATGGCAAAACACTCCAGTATCTTTGCCAAGAAAACCCCAAATATGGTCATGAAGGATCAGATGTCACTGAAAAATTATTGAACAGCAACAAAAGGGTTTTATATGCATTATTTCATTTAAACCTTATAACCCCTTGAAATGGGTACTTTAGGCATTGCAAATCCCATTCACAAATATGGAAACTGAAGTGAAGAAGCTCAGGATCACAGATTTAGTGTCAGAGATAGGATTTGAATTCATGTCTAGTTCTATCATACCCCATTGCTTTCATTAGGTGAGATAAGGTACACATGACAATCACATGACAATTATTTATTTTTGCCCTGGTATTTATTCCCTTGAGCATTGATACAATGGAAAGAAAACTGGAGTTGGAGTGGGTTCAAATCTTGGCTTTTACCACTTGGGCTAGTTATGTTAGTGTGGTGAGCCTCAGTTTCCTCATCTGTAAAATTAGGGAATTGGAACAGATGATCTTTAAGGTCTTTTCTTGCTCTAAATGTAAGGGATGTAGAGAAGATGTTTCCTAGTTTGTAGGCAAGGGAATAAAGAGAAACAAGTTTATATTCTTCCCTTTGGATTTTACTCAATAATGGAAAGAAGGAGAAATCAGAGACAGTATATATGCTAGGAAACTAAAATCCATTCCCTTTAAGTAACTTCTTTTTCCTTGTGAAAACCATCAGTCAGCCCCCATTAGCATCCAGATCTCCATATCAAAGAGTTGGATCAGAATGTATTCTATGAAAGAACCATTTGAACTAAGTATCTTTCAGAAATCCTGAAAATTGCACTTTTAAATTATTTTCTAAGGCAATGAGAAGGAAGATGAAATACACCAGTCTCTCAAAAGGGAAACTTCAGATGTACCAAGCAGGAATAATGGGCATTTCTCTGGCGTTTTTCTTAGGTCTTCATGAACACACTCAAATACCTGCAAAATTATGAATGCCTCTTGGATGTGGATTTATGGAGACTTTTTGCAAACCTTGAAGAGTTAAGTCAGGTGAGGAAATGATGAGGAAAAAAACTGACTCTTGGCAACCTGTGGGACAAAGATAATTTGTTACAACTCATGCAAAGTACTTTAAGTTGTTAAGCCTTCGTCCATTCCAGTGGATAGAATTCTACCAAGCAAGCTAAAACATTGATACATTCCACAACTCCCTTCCTTCCTGGAAAATGTGTAGCACTATGGTTACAAGATGTGGCTGGCATGTGTGATTAATTTTGCTTAATTTTTTCTCTTTATTGCAAGAGCGGGATTATGGACACAGGAAGGTGGGGCAAGTTTATACAAAAATGGCAATTATTTTTAAAAGAGTTATCAATAAAACAAGAAAATACTAATAATATTTCAGCTTGCATCATTTATACGGAGATGACCAATCTCTTCTAGCAAGGCAAAAGGGCTGAATGCCAGAAAGCATAGCATCATGGATATGTTGGTAAATGTTTAACAACCAGCTCTCCAAAGGGAAAAAGTACACTTAGTTTAATCTGCATTATTATAATTTTCTCCATCACTTCCTTAAATCCAGACAATCAACAAAACAATAAATCATTAGCCAATACTGAAAATTTAAAAAACAACTCTTGTGAGCCAGTTGAAGTAGTGAGCCAGCACATCACTGCATAGGATCATAGAGTTAAAGCTAGAAGAGGACTGAGAGTCTAACTTCCTCATATTACAAAGCGAAGCTGAAAGACATTCAGTAACTTACCCAGATTCACACAGTTAGTAAGCATCCAAGGCACCATCCTGACTCCAGGCCCAGAGCTCTATCAGTTTAGACACCTGTCTAAGAGGAGCAGCTAGGTGGCTCAGTGAATAATAAATAATTGTACCTGGAGTCAGGAAGACCTGAGTTCAAATCTGACCTCAGACATTTACTAGCTGTGTGATCCTGGGTAAGTCACTTAACCCTGTTTGCCTCAATTTCTTTACTTGTAAAATGAGATGGAGAAGGAAATGGCAAACCACTCTAATATCTTTGGCAAGAAATGGGGTCATGAAGAGTTAGATATGATTGTACAGCTACCGTAACCTGCCCAAGAGTTTTACTAAGTGCCATGGACTATGTTAGATACTAGGAATACAAAAATATAAATGAAACAGTTCCTGCTCACAAGGAGTTTGAATTCTCCAGGGAGAATATACAATATATGAAACTCATGCATTGCTATGGGATCGGTATTATAAATATTTACTTATTATGGACAAGCAGTTGAAAAAAATAAGTCTTGGAATTTGACGGTGGGGTTTGATGCTAAGGAAACAGTGGTTAGTTTTGGAAAACTTGGGAGGAAAGGGTATCCCTGCCCTTCCTCATCCCCATCATCTTGGGAATAGGAAGATTTAGGAAAGCAAGAAGGGAATGGTGGTGTTCAGTTCTAATGTAATTCTGCTTTGTGAGATAGAATCCATTACACAAGCCTGCAAGTATTAATTACCCTTATTCTTCAACTTATTCCACATCCCATATTTAAGTAATATTTAAGTAACTAGAAACACATCCCAAAGATTTCCATCACACATTGAAAGACTGTATTCTTAAGTGAATGAGCTCTCTTAAAATAGATCTTTCACTTAAAAATAAATAAACAAGTAGATCAAAGAGTGCTGATTCCTATCAGTCCATTATGCATTGAAGTGGAAAACTACCACTGTTGTCTTCCATTCAGTGAATTTGTATTCCTCGAGCCTGAACTTCAGGTCATGAGAAGGTCAAGGTCATTGTCTGTGCTTTTGTCTGCTTTCAGGTCAGTCTTGCCTTCCTGAGCTGTTTCTTCAGCACCATCAAGGACTACATAACTTCATCTGACTCTGCATCCACCATGGATTTCATCTCAGTGCTCTCCAAGGTAAAGTATATGAGAGAGGTCTTGACATTCTCAACCCTCCCACAATGGAGTCTCCATGTAGACCTTTCCCCTCTTCCTTGAATTGTTTACATTCCTAGAGGATTGTAAACAAGATTTTTTTCCCATCCCCACCCCCCTTCTCCCTAATCAAAACCATCAAATGAAATCTGTAGATAGAGTCACCTCCCCATCGTGCTCATCTTTGGGGTATATTTTATTAACACAAAAATCTGAGTGCCTAGGGGAAAAAAAACATCTCCCAGTTTTTGAAATGACTTCAATTTTGAGCAATATTCGGTGCAAGAGCTGGGAGCTGACTAATTACATGGTTTGCTTGGTCTTCTGAGAAAAGTGGCAGCTTCTCCCAGGGAAACAAAACAAAACTTCAAGTCCATCAAAGCCCCTGGTGATTCTGCTGTCATGTTTGGTGTAGAGGAGGAAAAGGGAAAAAAATAAAAGAAACCATAATTCTAAAGATTTAAAGATCTCAATTTTTCCTAAACAAATGCTGAAAACATGCACACACACACACACACACACACACACACACACACACAATAAGAGCTAGCATTTATGTAGCAATTTAAGGTTTACAAAGCACTTTATAAATAATATCACACTTGATCTTCACAATGCTATGAAGTAGGTACTCATTATAGTCCTCCTTTTTACAGGTAAGGAAACTGAGGCAGAGAGATGAATTGATTTCCTGGGGTCTTGTAAATAGGATTTGTAATCAAGTCTTCCTGAATCCAGGCATAATTCTCCATTCACTGAGCCACCTAACTACCCAAGGGCGTTAAATACAGTTCTTACTTAAGATTTTCTTTTTTTGAATATTCCTTGATGAACTGGAAGCAGTTAGGACAGTGGAAAGAACACTGGCCAATCTGAAGTTCTGGTATACAATAGATACTTAATAAATGCTTGTTAATTAATTGAATGATTGGTTGGACTGGGAATCAGAGGCCCTGACTTCCAGTCCCAATTCTGCTACTTAGAAGTATGTTACCTTATAAAATAATGACTTTGGGGCAGAGACAGCAAGGCTGTAGTAGAGGACAGAGTGCTTCACATGGAGACCTGGATGTGAATAATGCCTCAGATGTGCAACAACAGGCAGGCCATTTACCTCTCTGGGCCTCTATTTTCTTAGTCATAAAATGAAAGAGTCAATGTCGATGACATTGCAAGTCTCTTCCAGCTACAATCCTATGAAATTCTTGACACCATTACCTTTACTCAGACCCCAAGGACTTGTAAACTAAAAAACCCTGGAATCAGAATAATTCTCTTCATTTCCATTAGTCAGACAACAAGAATTTTTTAAGCACCTACTATGTGTCAGATGCTTTACACACAAAGAAAGGAAAAACCACAGCCCCTTCCCTAAAGAACTCACAACCAAAGGAGAGAGATAAGATACAAACAACTAAATGCAAATAAACTTCAGACAGGAGAAATTGGCATTAATAGAGGGAAGATATTAAATGCCCCCTGACTTCTCCTTAGGTGACAGGGATGAAGCCAAGCTTAAAACCTGACTTGTGTTGTTTTTCACCATCTTCTGTTTCCTGCTCTTGCCAGTCTTACCCTTTGCCCATCAACGCATCCTTTCCTCTGATACTCAGGTCAAATCCATTTATCCAGGTCTTGAGGAAGTCAGCCATCTATTACAAGGAGTCATATAGAGCATTGTAGACATCATGGTCATTGTGAGGACATTCGAGATCATCTCATTCTGCCTTATCATTTTCTGGATGAGAACAATGGAATCCAGTGAGTTTAATTAATAATAATAGCCAACATTCGTATTTCACATATTAAGCACTAAGAGCTTATCTCATTTGATTCTCACAACAACCCTGGGAAGTAGGTGCTATTCGACAGATAAGAAAACTGAAGGCAAACAAAGATTCAGTGACGTGCTCAGAATCACTCAGCTTTTCAATGTTTGGGGATAGATTTGACCTCAGGCCCAACATTCTATCTACTCCAATGAGCACCTTCAAAAGCTCAGACCCTTACAGAAATATGAGTTGTTGCCCAAGGTAGTATTTTCACATCATGAAAAAGAAACCATATTCACACGTGTGTCCACTTAGAATTTATGAAAGATGGGTTTGCTCAAAGCCTCAGTTCCTTGAAGACAGGAACCATGTCTTATTTTTTTTATCCCTTCTTAGTGTCTTTTAAAGGGCCTTGACTGTGTGCCAGTTCAGGAATGATTTGGGGATTCCATCTCACATTCCTGGTGTGAGAACTCTCTCCACCAAGACAGATCACCACCCACTGTGACAGTAGATTATGGGATCCTAGACTGAGAGACAGTCATTTAGTCCATTATAAAGATGAAGAAACTGAGACCCATAAAAGATGAAGTTGCTTGTATAGTGTCACATACTCAGAAAGGGGCAGGGCTGAGCAATGAACCAATGTGTAACAAATATAGGATCTTTTCCGCAGCAGTGTACTATCTCCCTAGATGCATCCTTTGGAGGTATCTGAGAATCATTGAGTTGAAGTGATTTGTCCAGGGTCACATGAAATAAGTGCCTGAGACTAGATATGAATCATCTTCCTAACTCCCAGCCCAGGACTTGGCCATCTTGACTTTTGTTGTGCCTTAAGCATAACAAACACTTAAATAAACATTTACTAAGCAAATGGAAGGACTGTTTTTTTTTTCAAGGTAAAATGCCATATTTATTGCATGTTTTCTTTTCTTTTTAGTTTTAGTCATACTGAAAAGAAGAATTAGAACCAATGGGAGAATACAAGGAAGAAGAAACGAGAAAGAGACAGAGAGAGAGAGAGGAATTTATGCTTCCATCTGCATTTAGACTCATAGTTCTTTTTCTTTTTCTGGATATGGGCGGCATTTTCCATCATGAGTCACAGGGAATTGTCTTACATCCTTGCATTGCTAAGCAGAGTTAAGTCTATCAAAGTTGGTCATGGCACAATGCTGCCATTAATGCGTAAAATATTCTTCTGGTTCTGCTCACTTCATTCAGCATCAGTTCATGTATAAGGGAAGGACTGACTTTTATTACCAATTGAATCTGAGGGTCAGGTTGTTTAGAATTTTCTTTAGTCTGAACTTGTGGTTTAATTGGCAGACAGAACTCCCAGAAACCAAGACTGGTCACTGTTCTCCAATTTGTAGCTTAGAAAGTTGTATGAATCATTGAGAGCACATAAGGTCACACCGTCAGGATTCGAACCCAGGACTACGAAGCCAGTTCTCTGTCCACTCTGTGATTTTGCCTTTTCTCCATCATGGATTATTTGCTCATGGGACTTAGGTTCTGCACTTTGCTCTTACAGCATTTCCGAGGACGCCTCTGTCAGAGTCATCAGATTTACTGCCTTAATTACACCTCCGCCATCTTCTATCTCGAGAGCTTAAGACAGAGAGAAGACTTTGGAATCTATTTAAAGGTGATGTGAGCCTTGATTTTTCTTTCTGCATTTTCCTTCCTTGTTCTAAGATGCATTGAGGCTGCTGGAAAATGGGATTGGTTGGAGCTGTATTTCATGAGGAGAAAGGAATTCAGATAAATAAGTCAAATACAGCAAGAAACTGCAAGAGAAAGGAAGGAAGGAAGGAAGAAAGGAAGGAAGGAAGCATCATGTCTCTGGGAATGGGGAGAATATCATCCAAAATCTCTTGAATTGTAGACTGCAATCTCTCCCCTCTCCCTCTTTCTCTTCTTCCCCTTCCCTTCCTCCATCCTTTCCCCTCCCCAGCAAGACAGTAAGTGGAATTTAAACTCAAACTCAGGTCCTCTGCCTCCAAATGTATCACTCTTTCCAATGAACTGGTAGGATAAAGCAATTAGCATATTGCCTGATTTAGAGTCAGTGCTTAATTAATTCATGTTGATTGATTGGGACTGTCTTCTTTTGGTCCTTTGGAGTGCCTACGTAAATCTGGAGAAACATTGGGGAACTATGGGCAGGAAGGTGGGAGAAGAGGCCAGAGTACATCTGGAAGCAGAGTGAGCCAAGCAGAAAGAACCCAGGTCTAAGGGGTCTGTGTTGTTCTTTCTCCTCACTTTCCTGAGTTCCTTCAAGACAGCTTCCACCTCATCTTCTGCAAAAAACCTCTCCTGGTCTCTCCAACTGCCAGGGCTTTACCCCCTTAGATTGCCTTCCATCTTCTCTATCTGTTCCTTGTATGGGTCTAGTTCTTTCATATGTCCTTTCCTTCATTTGAATGTGAACCCTTTGAGCAGGGGGCCAGGTACTTTCTTTACATCCCTAGTATTTAGTATAGTGCCTGGAGCTCAATAGTGCCTGACTGAGTCTCCAAAAGGATGTGTTTGAATAGGTAAATGCTTCCAAGTTCAATCTTGGCAATTGGATATTGGGAACCCCAGAACAGGGGCTTAAGCAGGGCAGAAACCAGGAAACACTGAGGCTGAGATCAGGGGTATGGGCAGGGGCCTTGTCCTAGGGGTACTGCCACTGCCTTGGCTTGCTGTTTCCTTCTCTCTTTGCTTCCAGGTATGGGTTCCAGAGCATTAGAGGAAGACTGTTTCCTACTAATAATGGTTCAACTTTGTGGAATAGTAGACCTGAAACTTTTAGGGGCAGCTAGAGGGCCCAGTGGATAGAGTTCTGGGCCTGAACTCAGGAAGATGAATCTTCCTGAGTTCAAATCCAGCCTCAGACACTTACTAGCTGTGTGACCCTGGGCAAGTCATTTAAACCTCCTCTGTAAAATAAGCTGGAAAGAAAATGGCAAAATACTGCACTCTCTTTACCAAGAGAACCCCAAATGAGTCACAAAGAGTCAGATACAACTGAAACAACTGAACAAAAGACCTGAAGCTTGACATTCTCTGGCTTTATTCCCTCAGGATTGCCTCTAAGTCGACAGAGTGGTTTGCCAGTGCTGGGTCAAAAGTCTTTTGTCGAGTTTCATTCTAGGAGTGGGGATGGAGGTGGGAGGGGAGGACAGACAGGAGGAAGAGTGATCCAAGGCTTTCCAGAAAAAAAGTAACCCTTCCCTGCAGCTGCGAGAAAACCTTTGCCAAAAAATCACCTTGGAGACTTGAGGGGAGGGAGAGAGAAAGTCTTCTGCTGTTGGTTGAGCTACTGATGTGCTGAGAAACCCTCTGTGGATTCATGGGGCCACAAGAGGAGGGACCTCGGGAAGAAACCTGACCCTTCCTGCCTTCACATTCACAACATTTCAAGGACTTGACAGCTCCAACCAAGGCCATTAGAGTTTCCCTAATTAGAAATGACATCATCCTGCTGACAAAATTCTCCCCTTGGTTTGGCTGTTAGACTGTAGCATCTGCTCACAGGCAAGGGGTTAGAGGCTCATTGAACAAGCCCCCCCCTTCAACTGGCTTCCAAATCTCCCCGAAAGCTAGCTTTGGTGGGGTCTCTGAGGATCATGGGATCACAGACTTAGGGCCAGAAGGGCCCTTAGAGGACATCAAGTCCATTTGAACCGAAGACTTTTGACTCCAAACTCAGCCCTCATTACATTTTATTCTGTTTTTTTCCAGGGGAGGGAAGCCCAAAACTTGTGACAATATCAAAAGGGGGCTTCTCTATTCCCCATCCGTAGGATCTTAGAAGAGGTGAGGAGGGAAGGGATGTGATAAGAGGATTATGGGTAACATTGCCAATACCTCAGTGGCATACCAACCTATGAACTCGTGAGTGTTCCATTGGGGAAGTATCATAAAAGGGCCAAGGGGGATTCAAACCCTACTTTAGACACTTTTTTTGGCGGGGAGACAAGCCAATTGGAAATAAGTGACTTGCCCAAGATCACATAGCTAGCGAGTGTCAAATGTCTCAGGCCAGATTTGAAATCAAGTCCTCCTGACTCCAGGTTCAGTGTTCAGTACTCTGCACCCCTTAGACACTCACTAACAATGTGGTCCAGGGCAGATAACTTAACTGTTTTCAGTGTCAGGTAATACATCTAGACAGGGGTGATAACACCTTCCTCACAGATTGCTGTAAGGATCATATAAGATAAAGTGCTTTGTAAACCCTAGAACACCACGCCTTGAGTCAGGAAGGCTCATTTTCCTGAGTTCAAATCTGGCCTCAGACACTTAGGAGCTGTGCGACCCTGGGGAAGACACTTCACCTTGCTTGTCTCAGTTTCCTCATGTGTAAAACGAGCTGGAGAAAGAAATGGCAAACCACTCCAGTATCTCTGCCAAGAAAACCCCAAATGGGGGCATGAAGGGTCAGACCCGACTAAAAAGTGGCTGAGTAACAATATGACGGAAGGAATACATCCATAATATGGGGCTAATTTATAGGAGCCCTGCATCTATAGTAAATGTGGGGATCTAAGACCACCCAGGATTTCATTGCAGAGGGATGTCTCCCATGCCTGGAATGCTGTCCTTTTTCTTAGTTTCATTTGTCATCTTTCAAGGTCACTCAAATCCCACCTTCTGCAGGATGCCTTCCCTAGTCTCCTCTACAGCCACCCATTCCTCCTACTACCAGGGCCTTCCCTCTGAAACTGCCTTCCAGCTACTCTGTCTTTTTCTCTATGTGTACGTATATACATGTATTTATTCATTAATTCATTCATTTGCTTTTTTTTTATATATTGTCTCTCCCATTACAATGCTTCTCGCAGGAGAGGAGTATTTTGGTTTTATTTCTACTTTGTATACCTAGCACCTAGCACAGTGTCTGGTACAGAAATGGTCAACTCACATGCAGATCCAAGAAAGCACTTTTATCCTATAAGAGCAATTAAATCAGGACAGGTTGTTTGATCTAAATACCAATTCACTGGTCCTGGCATCCCTAGCTTTGCCCCTAGGACATGGCCAACAGGGGCCATGATCCAGGGTCACACACTCTGAGGGCTTTCTCTTCTGCCTCAGGAATTGACCACAGCCACAAAGGGATTCTTGAGGAGACTTACTCAACTTGTTTCAACCAATATTCCTTCAGCAGGTATTATGCATTCGCAAAGAAGTTAGTGAAGAGGAAAGAGCAGTACCTCTGAATTCAAAAGACCTGGGTTGAAGTCCCAGTTCTCATTTACAGCCAGAGTGACTTTGACCAAGTCATCTCTCCTGCTCTAAGTTTCCTCATCTGTCAAACAAAGACATTAAATTAGAGTAGATGATCTCCGAGGTTTCTTTCAGCTCTAGCACCCTATAATGTGTTAATCTTTCTAAAATAATACAAAGAATGAATTGTAGATGCTGGGATTCTCTTAGAGGGACAGCCTATCACCACTGGAAAAAAGCTTGAAGTTCTGCCTGTTCCTTTCTATCAGTGAGGACTCCAAAAATCTTCTTCCAGGTGTGGCCAAGCAGGGAAGGGATGTTCTGATCAGTCACCCTCCCTGCTTTTGTGCTCTGCAGTGGTGTGAGAGGCATGACCAATGCAAGCGACTGCACCTCTCTGAACTACTGGTGACTCCCCTGCACCGGCTGACCAGGTACCCACTGCTCCTGAAGAACATCTGGAGAAGGAGTACTGATGCCAGGGAGAAAATTACCATCTACTCCCTCAAGGAAAAAGTGGAGAAGGCTATTCGTAAGTACCCGAGTCTTGTGATAAGGAAAGTTTCGTGAGTTTTGTTGGGTTCAGAGGAAGAGAATTACCATGGAAGGAACACCATATTTAGAATGAGCAGACCTGCACAAAAATTCTGACTCTCCCATTTACTATCTGTGTGACCTTGAGTAAATCATATTTCCCTGAGCCTCAGTTTCCCCCTCTATAATATAAAGGGCTAGAACTAGATGGTCTTTGAGGGCCCTTCTCATTTTAAGTCTATGACTTTGATCTCTCTGGGCCTCAAGTTTCCCATCTGTAAAAGGAAATTGTTGGAGTAAATGGTCTTTGATGTCAGAGAAATGATTATTAAACAATTGATTATTGGGGAGATCCAGTGTTTTTTCCTTTTTCCTATTTCTTATTTCCTCATCCAGTCTTTCAAAGAGATCTCCAACCTTGCCCAATTATTTACCATACCTAAACCATCTTAACTAGATGAAGCTGTTGCCAACCCAACTAGAAAAACTTTACAAAGAATTTAATCTGGGGGAATTCCACCCTACTGTGTTCTACTCAGGTTGAGGAAGGGTTAGGCAGGAGATATTTTGTCTAGGCTGCCCAAGGCTGGGAGTGGTCTGAGAGTGGCATAATTAAAGTCATGTCCCTAAAACCCTCATTAAAACAGATCTACCTCCCATTACAATATTCATTCCTCTCATTATTTGTAAACCAATCAGAGTTGATTGATGCCTATTGGGAAAACACGCTCTTCTAAGAGCATATAAGCATCAAGATGCCATCATAATCCATCTTTGGTTTAGGAAAGACAGCCAAATGACCCTTTTATTATTTATCTTCTGGCCATAATTAACAAAATAATTGCTAATTATCCAGAAACTATATCTCCCAAACTTTTCATGCATCACAAGTCCCTTCTCACCCTAAGTCTATGATTTTGACCTCCATAGATCTTAGTTCCCTCTAAAATAAAGGGGTTAAATTAGATGGTCTTTAATTAAGGTCCCTTCCCATATTAAGTCTATGCCTTTGACTTCAATGGTCCTCAGTTTCTTCATATGTAAAATGAAGGGGTTGGATTTAAAGACCTCTGAGTTTCCTTCTGTCTCTAGAGCTGTGATCCAATGGACTCCAGACTTCCATTTTTTCAGAGGAGATAACAAAAGGGAGACAAAAGGAGTAAGTGTTTGGGGGGGTGATTTGAACACAGTTCTCCCCAATTCCAAGCCCAGCGCTCTATTTCCACTATTTTCTGAGGCATGGAACCCAGTCCTGGCTTTTGAGCTCACTTTCCTAGAAGAGAAAGCTTGGGACTTGAGGTCATTCAAAGCAGGGGAATTCCTTGGAGCTAGGAAACTTAGATGGAAGTTTGATCCCCTTGTGAATCAAAGATGCTCAGAACAATGGACCTGAGTCACATCCTCTCTAAACCCATAAGAACTTAGGTACTGCATCACCCAGATGGTTTGATCCCCAGCTCAGATTTTCAGATATGAATGGATGCAGGAAAAGCATCACTTCCCTGAGGATTGATGGTACTTTGTTTATGACATCCAAGTTAAAACCCTGCAAAGCCAGTAAGAATCAACAGTTCTTCCTGAGGATGTAAGCTGATTTGTCATTTTGCTTAGGTCACTACAATTCAGCACGGGCATGCAAACAATTTCAAATCCTGGTTTATCCTTGACTAAAGTCTCAGGATGTGAACTAAGCATCCAAGGCTCCTAAATCCCTCAGTAAGCTAGAGGGGCCCACTCTTTCTCAGACTACACTCCCCTCTCTGTATCTATACTCCAAACAAACTCAACTGCTCTCTCTTCCCCATAAATGCATCTCATGACATGGACCGTCTTAACTAAGAACACTAAGCACAGTGCCTAGCACATAGTAAGTGCTTAACAAATGCATATTGATTGATTAATGATGTGTCTGAGACAGAAGTAGGGAGCTGAGGTCTTGAGGTCACATGTAGCCTTCTAGGTCCTTGGGTGCAGTCTTTTGACAAAATCCAAATTTTACAGAACAAATTATTTTATTAAGGGGATTTGTTTTATGAAGCTTGGATTCAGTTACTTAATAGCTGTTTGTTGAATGAATGACTGATTAATTGGTTTTGTCTTTATTCATGCTGTTCCCTTAAGAGATAATGAGACATGTTAGAGAGAAGGCTGAATTTGGAGATGGAGGAGCTGAATTCGAATCCAGATTCTGACCTCTGTTTCCTGTGTGATCTTGGGCAAGTCACTTGACTTCAGTTTCCTCATGCACAAAATGAGATTAGACTTGGAAGCTTCTAAGATCCTTTCCAGCTCTGACTATAACTTGGGAGTGGGAAGACCTGAATCTCATGTGCTGGCTCTGGCACTGATTTGTTCTGGGACTTAGAGAAAGTCATTTGACCTCCATGGACCTCAGTCCACCACAAAAATATGCAAGAAGTTGAATGGGATGCTTTCTAAAATTCCAGCTCCAATGTTCAATGATTGTGTGGATGGAATGAGTTCCTCCTTTTTCTTTAAAGCTCAAATCCAATGCCATCTCATCCAGGAAGTGGTCCTTAATATAGGCCAGGGCTATGCAGGCAGGCTGGTCATGTGCTTGGAGCTGGAATTAAATGAGACCCTTGGAGTCTATCAGTTATCAGAAGGAGGTCTTCTTGGCCATCAAAGGAAGACATACAGAGCAGAGAAGAGCTATTCATTGATGACATAGTTGATTCGGGTGAGCATAACTCCCTATATTTCTTTCTCTTTTTTTTTTTTTGGAGGCAATCAGGGTTAAGTGACTTGCCCAGGGTCTCACAGCTAGTAAATGTCTGAGAACTCAGGTCCTCCTGACTCTAGGGCTGGTGCTCTCTATATTATCTAGATGCCATGTACTAAATATACTTCCCTGCATAAATATTTGTTTTACAGCTATCTAATGAACTTGGGTAATATTATGTATTCTAAGCAATCTAGTCTTATGCCCTTCTGGTTTGTATGTGCTATGTCTTAACTAAATTCTCTGCCTACCCCTCTACCTAGAATGGGTTTCTGAACATTGTAGACCATTAATAAATATTTACTGAATTTTAAAAAATTCTTGAATTGAACCAATTATGATAATGGCCTTTGACATCATTTCTATTTTCGATAATGAGAAATTCTGAATAAAATGAAGTCATTCTGAGTGATTTATGTTAAAGTGTGTTATGTGTTAGTCTGTCTCAGGAGTGTTCAAATGGGATGTAGCTCTCCAAAGTTCTCCAATTAGCTGCTATGTAAAGTTGCTATTTCTCTTATCATCAATTCCCTTTTGAGAGCTGCAAATGAAAAGTAGTAAATTCTTTTTTTTTCTAATTTTGAAGATTTGTTTTCCCTTTCTAACTCCAAAGGATCTAAGGGATTGAAATAATTTTTTCCAGCCAAGAAATAAAAATAAAATTGTCGAGATATTGTATACAGTTGTACATAAGAATATTCTTATATGAAGGATTGAGATAGGTTTTTGAGGGAAATGTCAGACCTTTCTCTGGGAGCCCCTTAATATAGGGTGATTTCTTATCAATCTGACATGATGTCAAGTATATGTTTGTCCTTTAAAAGTGGTTTTATCTCACTAGAATGATGAAGCAATCTGAAAGTTCCCACTAGTCTTGTGGGTCATTGGGTCTATGAATTTTCCTCCATCTCTCCAAATGAATTTATATTATCCCATATCTTTAAAAGCAATAGAAATGGAGTCTTGAGAAATGAATATAAACCCACAGGGGAAGAAATAATGGATTCCTTTCAACCTGTTATCCCCCTCAACATAAAAATATCAATTGCCTCATTGTCTCCAATATTTGTATTTCTCTAATTTGTAGCAATGTTGCCCACCTAGGGAGAACAGATAGCTCCTATGGAATTACATCAGTATGACTTGAGTAATAATACATAATTCATCTCCCATTTGCTGAACTGTGTTAGTAAAGACATATTGCTCTCCACAAGAGACTAAGTTTAGAACAGGGAGTTTCTTCCTTTGGCATGTAAAGAGCAATCAATATTCTGAAGCTGCTAAAGATGCCGAGCTGCCACCAGGGAGTGGCTCAGGCAGAGATAGTGGTGAAGTCCAACATGTATCATGCCCTTAGATGTGAGGTGCACATGTAAAAAAGGTTGACTTTTCTCCTCCTTTAGGTGACCTTGAAGGAAAAGTGAAATGGCTTGACAATTTCCAAAAGTTTCGGCACCTCCAGGAGATCATAGTGTGGCCTCCGCTTTGGGATCGAGATAAAAGGTTCTTCATACCAGAGGTATGCCCATTGGGATTGACATCCCTTCCTGTGAGTTTGACTTTCTAGGGGAAAATTCTCTATCAGTCTTCTTACTGCCCATGAGTGAAACAGACAGGATCGTCCCCAGGAATTTCTAGACCCAGGGAAAGCACCCTAAACTATGTCTAAGACACATCACATGAAAGATGCCCTCATTGGCTGGTATGGGACATCACATTGTTACAGGAAGATAGGAACTGGGAAGCAATGTGGTATAGTGAAAAGATAACTTCTAGAGGTAGGGGATCTGAATTCAAATCCTATTTCTGAATCTTAGTATCTGAATGACCATAGGCAAGTTTTGAAGCTCCATGGACTTCAGTTATCTCATCTGGAAAGTTATACTATTAGATTAAAGCAAGGGTTCATAATTTGGGTCTATAAACTTTTGTTTTTTCTAAAATAATCTGATAAATGTATTTCAATATAATTTGTTTCCTTTTTAATTCTATAGATTTTGTTTTATAAATTTAAAAACATGGTTCTGAGAAAGAGTCCGTAGACTTTACCCGACCATGATCAAAGGTATCCATGGTACAAACAAAAAGTTAAGAATCCCTGGACCAGATGTTTCCTGAAGACCCTTAATGTTCTAGCTCTATGATCCTATGTCCTCCTGGGACAATGGCATGATTTCCCTGCCAGAGAACTGGCCACAGAGGGTGGAATGGGGAAGGATCCCACTCCAGCACACCAAAGGACTTCAAGTGCTACTAGCAGCCTATAAATATGGCATCCTGAAATAAAGCCCGAGGTGCCCTATCTGAGTTACAGTTCTGCAGGTGTGAATTCTGGACCAGTAGTATGACTTCCACTTAAGAGTTATCTTGTATGAGGAAGGTGGATAGCTTATAGGATTTATTGAATGTGTGTTTCTTTATAAGACTACTGGTCAACAGTGCCCAAGAGATGACTTTTGTAAAGCATTTAGCACAGTGTCTTGTATACAGTAGATACTTAATAAATTTTTGCTCCCCTCCCCCTTCCAGAATATCCCAATGTGCATAACTTGATATCACTCTAGCAGAAGTTTGTGTGCTTCAGATATTCCTCTTCTATATAAGTCTCTTTCTTGTTTTTGAAGTGCCTGAAGCACATTTTTAAGGAACACATGGCAGAAAACATCTTGTCTCCAGGCAACAGACACCTCCTTCATGAGGGAAAGTTGACTCTTGCAGGTAATGAACTGTTTTCCTTAAACTGTCAACGCTTTCTCTGTGGGAGCTGGTAAGAAAATCTGGCTTCTTGTTTTGATCTCCCTTTGAGGGAAAAGAGGAACAGAGCCTGGGCACCTAGGAGGTGCAGTGGATAGAGCACTAAGCCTGGAGTCAGAAAAATCTGAATTAAAATCCAATCTCAAACACTAAGTAGCTGCGTGACCCTGGGCAAGTCACTTCACCCTGCTTGCCTCCGTTTTCTCATCTGTAAAATGAGCTGAAGAAGGAAATGGCAAACCACTCCAAGATCTTTGCCAAGAAAAATCCCAAATAGGATCATAATGAGTCTGACATGACTGAAATGACTGAGCAACAACCACACAAAAAAGACAGCCTGCCTGTTTGTCTCACTGTGATGCTGGGTAATCAATCCGCTGAACCTGGTGTGAGGAAGACCTAAGTTTAATTCTTACCCCCAGCATTTATTAGTGGTCTTTGCCTTGGGGAAGTCCCTTTACCTCAGTTTCCCCATATATACAGTGAAAGAGGAGGTAGAGGTAGATTCAATGGTCTCTAACAGCTCTCAATTTCTGATCTGATGAATCAAAGTCAAGCACTTTGTGGAACTCTGAGCACTCAAATCTCATCTTAGCTATTTACTAGCTGTGTGACCTTGGGCAAGTCACTTAACTTTTCTATACATCAGTTTTTCATCTGTAAAATCTAAGGACTGAACTTGATGACATGAAAGATTCCCTCCTAGCTCTAAATATATGATACAACGATCTTATTCTAATGTTTTCTGCTGTCAATGTTACAGAATATTTCCTATTCAGGTCTCAATTGGATCAGATGACCCTTTCACCCTTTACATTATATAAATAGGAATGGGAAAGATTCATGGCACTTTTGTGGCACTGAAGATCCCAGTTTGGAGCTGGAAGAGACCTCAGAGGTGAATCCTCTCATTGAACAAATGAGGAAACTGTGGCCCAGAAGAAAGTGGCTTGCCCAAAGCCACATTTGCTTTTCAGTCATGCCTGACTCTTCACGATCTCATTTGGGAGGTTTTTTGGCAAAGATACTAGAGTGGTTTGCCATTTTTTTTGTTCTAGCTTAATTTACAGATGAGGAAACTGGGGTAAACAGGATTAAATGACTTACTCAGGGTCACACAGCTAATAAGTGTCTGAGGCCAGATTTGAACTCGGGTCTTCCTGACTCTAAGCCTAGTGCCCTAGCTGCCCCCCAAGGCCATATAAGCTATAAGTAACAGAGTCAAGATCTGAACCTAAACTTTCTTCACTACATCATTCTGCCTTTTTTAAAAAAAAATTCTTGACCTGCATTGATTCCTTTGATTATAAACCTTCTATTTTCCTTGGATATTTGATAATAAAAGGAAATTTTTAAAAAGTTTAAAAAATAGCTACTACATTAACAGCTCTATCTTAGTTCATTATTCTTGCAGGGAGGGGGAGAAACAGGGACCTAAAGATGCCCTTTGAGACTTGAAATAGCCAGATGTTAAACCCTGAGTTAAATCTCCTACAGGGGTCCTTGAGTCAGGATTGAGACATGAACAGAATCTGACCAGCCAAGGGAGACTATGACCACTGGGGACTTCAGGATGACATTGGCCCTTGCTGTCCAGAAATCCTCTTAAAAAAAAATAGGGCTGTAGCAAGAGAATGTGCTGAGAGCGAAAGAATACAAGTCAAAGGAAATAACACCCAGTGAAAGTCTGGGAAGACTCACTGGCTGGTTTTCTGATTTGTGCCAATTCAGGCCTTCTGTGGCAAAGAGCGCCGATACCTCATCCCTAGATTTAATAAATGAATAGGAAGAGCAGGAGTTTTACCAGACTAAAACAAACTAAATGAATTTTCAAAGATTTCTTCTTTAAAGGCAGTATGTGACAGAAGATAAGGATTATCTCAAAGGTTAGAGTGTGGGTTTGAGTACAGACTCTGACACAGACTGGCTGTGTGATCTTGGGCAAGCCACTCTAAGGCATCTCTCTCAGATTCTCACATTACAGAGAAAAGGATGACTTGGAAATTCACTTAGACAATGAAATCATTGGTTGAGGCCTCTTCCCTCCCCTCCCCCAATTATATCCCTTCAATTCATTTAATCTTTACTTGTCTGACTACCTGACCATCAACCCCACACCTTCCCCCTAAAACACTCCTGACTTGGGGACTCTGGTCTCCTCTGAGTTTCCTCTTTATTTCTTGGAGACATCTATCATTTCTTGAAATGTATATAAAAAAACCCTTCACTTTTTTAACACTGTACTTCCTTGTTATCATTTGTATTGAGTTAATTCTATTTTATCAACAACAAAGCAAACAAACAAACAAAAATGTTCTCCTGCAAAGGCTTCATAGAAGGGAGAGAGCCAGTCAAAGAGCCAAGAAGACTTGGCTTCACATCCATCCTCTCATACACACTGGTTGTGTGACTCAGGAGAAGTTGCTTAACCCCTCAGTGATCTGATCTAAGGGATTCCCTTTTCTTTTGCTTCTCTTACTGCTATAGCTAGCATTTCTAGCACAGTATCCAAAAAACTATCTCATATCTAACTTTTCCAGAATTTTATTCAGCTCCTTAACTTTTTCTTGTTTATTTTTTGGTGAGACTTATCTAGTTCTGAGAGGAGAAACTTGAGGTTCCTCACTTATAGTTTTATTTTCTATTTCCTCCTGTAACTCATTCAACTTCTCCTTCAAAAATTTAGATGCTATACCATTGGATGTATATATGTTTAGTATTGATATGACTTCATTGTCTATGGTACCTTTCAGCAAGATATAATTTCCTTCTCTATCTCTTTTAATTAGAACTATTTTTGCTTTATCTGAGATCATGATTGCTACCCTGTTTTCTTTGCTTTGGTTGAAACATAATAGATTCTGCTCCAGTTCCTTACCTTTACTCTGTGTATATCTCTCTGTTTCAAATGTGTTTCTTGTAAACAATATATTGCTGGATTCTGGTTTTTAATTTATTCTGCTCTCTGCTTCTGTTTTATGGGTGAGTTCATCCCATTCACATTTATACTTATGATAACTATGTATTTCCCTTCATTCTATTTTTCACTTGTTTATCCCTCTTTCTCTCTCTTACCCCCCACTCTTTCCTTCCTCTTAAGTGTTTCATTCTTGATCACTGCCTTCCCCAATCTACCCTCCCTTTTATCAGTTTCCCTCCCTGCTTCTATTATCCTTATCCCTTTTGACTTTCTTATAAGGTAACAGAATTCTATATCCAACTAAGCATGTATATCAGTTCTTCTTGAAGCCAATTTTGATTTGAGAGTTATATTTAAGCTTTGCTTATCCCCCACATCTTCCCCTCCATTATAAAAGCTCTTTCATGCCTCTTATGTGAAGTAATTTCCCCCTTTCCTTGTCTTCCAGTGCAATTTTCTTTTTCACACTTTATTTTTTTGGGGGGAGGGTATCATCCCATCAAAGTCATCTTATATCCACACCCTCTGTCTACATATACTCCTAATTGCTCTTATAAGAATAAAGTTGAGTTACAAATATTGTCTTGCCCTATAGAAATATAAACGGTTAAACCTTATTGACTATCCAGTGGTTTCTCTTTCTTGTTTCTTTTTTACCTTTTTATGTTTCCCTTGAATCTTGTATTTGGAAGTCAAACTTTTTTTTCAGCTCTAGTCTTTTAATGAGAAATACTTGAAAGTTCTCTATTTCATTGAATATGCATTTTTCCCCTGAATGATTATATTCCATTTTGCTTCTGTTATATCATATTCTAGGCCCTCTAGTTCTTTAATGTTGAAGCTGCCCAATCCTATGTAATCCTGCCTGTAGCTCCATGATATTTGAATTGTTTCTTTTTGGTTGCTTGCAATACTTTCCCTTGGATCTATGAGTTCTAGAATTTGACTATGAAGTCCTTGGGAGTTTTTATTTTGGGATCTCTTTTGGATGGTGATTGGTGCATTCTTTCAAATTCTATTTTGTCCTCTGGTTCTAATATCTCAGGGAAGGGTTTTTTTTTATTCTTTTATTTTCTTTGAATTTCTTGAAAGATGTTATCCAGGTATTTTTTTTTAATTATTACTTTCAGGTAGTGCAATAATTCTTATATTAGCTCTCCTGGATCTATTTTCTAGGTCAGTTGTTTTTCCAATGAGAAATTTCGTATTTTTCTCTTTTTTTCCTTTTTTTTGGTTTCATCATATCTTAACATCCCATGAAGTCATTAGTTTCCACTTTTTCAATTCTCATTTTTAAGGAATTATTTTCTTCAGAGAGCTTTTGTACTTCCTTTTCCATTTGGGCACTTCTATTTTTTAGAGAGTTACATTCCTCAGTGAATTTTCATATATTTGTTTCCATGCTATTGACACTTTTTTCATGATTCTCTTGCATTACTCTCAATTCTTTTCCCATCTTTCTTCTTCTTCTCTAATTTGCTTTTAAATATCTTTTTCAAGCTCTTTCAATGACTCTTTGTGGACCTGAGACCAAAGTACATTTTTCTTTTAGGCTTCATTTGTAGCTATTTTGACATTATTGTCCTCTTCTAAATTTATTCCTTGATCCCCCTTGTTACCATAGTAACTTTCTATAGTCAAGCTCTTTTTTTTTTGTTCTTTGTTCATTTTTTCTGCTTTTTTTTGTGATTTGATGTTTTAATGTGAGAGTTGGACTCCGGTCCTACACTGTCCCAAGATTTTTGTGCTGGGACACAAAAAGAATCTTACTTACTGGCTTTCACTAGGCTTCAGGGATTAGCTGCTTGTTTTCTCTGGAGGACAGACTTTCCTTCTGATTTTTAATGGGGGCTAGGGGTCTCCCTCTTGATGTCCCCTGGGTGTGAGGGTTAGCTTTTGATCTGCCCCATGGATGGGACCCTATTGCTGGGTTGCTATGGAAACAAAGTATCTCTACTGGTAGGCCTCAGGGGTGGAGTCTTACTTTTGACCAATTCCAGAGTGGGGTTTCAATACTAGTCAGCAATGGGTTCAAGGCCTCTCTGGTGTCATGTGCTGGGTTGGGACCTTGCTGAACTGCATGGAGAGCTCACTTTGTCTAGGGAACTACTGGTTTGTAGGAGGGCAGGGCCTCACTGGTGAATTGCCCCAGGCTTGAACCCTTGCTGTCAGTCCCCTGGTTCTTGCTAATGCTCTTTCACCTCACTCCCCTCCCACCACAGTGAGATGGATCTTTCCTGTAGGGCTGGTAGGTTTCTTCCTACTCCTAGACCAATTCTGAGGCAGTTCTCTAGTTGCTTGGAGGGGAATTTGGGGGGAGGAGAGCTTCAAAGGGTTCTTTCCTCACTCCTCCATCTAGAAGTCCTCTGGAGAATTTAAAATTTTCTAAATCAGAACCATAAATTCTGAGCTAGAAGGGACTCTAGAGGTTATCTAATAATTTGACAGATTAGGAAACTGAGGCCCAGAGAGTTTAGGCACTTTTTCAAGGCATACAGACAGTACAAGGTCAATTCAGGATTTGAACCCAAGATCTCTGGATTCAAAGTTAGTGTTCTTTTATACTCCATCACACTCCTTCCTTTTTTAGAAACAAGATAGATGAGCTAATTTCCCTTCCCTGGCTAAACACATTGACCACATCATCTGTTGCAAATATAAAATGCAAACAGTGCACAAATTTGAGCAGCTGGAGGTTTTAGCCACAAAATATTGTGTCATCCATGATGCTGAGGATGCAAACCTTTTTCCAGATGGCCCTATAATGAATCCTGCCAGAGGGATTTTGCTTCAGAGATTTTCTGAGACTGAGACTCCGCTGTCCAATATTGTTTATAAAAATAAAATTATGGATATCTTTTATTTTCATCATCATCACAATAGCTAACATTTATACATTTAACCATACTATGTGCTAGGTACATTACAATTACTATCTCATTTGGCCCTTAAAACAACCCTGGGAGGGAGGGGCTATGGTTATTCCCATCTTTTGATTGCTCAGTTATTTTCAGTCATATCCAACACTTTGTGTTTCCATCTCTCAGCAGAGAGATTGGACTGGTTTGTCATTAACTTCTTTTACAGATGAGGAAACTGAGGCAAATAGGGTGAAGTGACTTGCCTAGGGTCACACAGCTATTAAGCATCTGAGACCAGGTCTGAACTCAGATCTTCCTGACTTTATGCCCAGTGTTCTATTTACAGAGCCACCTAGCTGGCCTTAGGGGACAACAGCAGAATTTCTGCTAGTATCACGTGACTTTACTCACCTGACCATCCCATGTAGCAAAGAATATTTTTAAATTGTTCTGTAAATTTTTCAAGTAACACATTTCTTTGCATCCTATTTGTCTTTTTAGATTGCACAGTAATATACTGTTATTCATGTCTTACAACTTTACAAGAGGGAGACACAGAGAGACAGACAGATATTGACTTTTTAATCTAATGACTTCCTTGGCATATAAGCCTAGTAGTGGAATCTGTGGGTCAAAGGGTACTGATATTTTAGTCACTATATTTGCACAATTCCAACTTGCTTTCCAAAATGGTTGTAATGTTAACACAGCTCCACCAACAATGTACCAGTGTGCCTGTCTTCTCATAACCCCTCTAAAAATAACAACCATTCTCACCTTTTGTCATCTTTGTCAATTTGCTGGGTGTGAACCTCAGGGTTGCTGGGATTTGTATTTATCTTACTCTCAGTGATTTTGAACATTCTTTTATGCGATTGTTAATAGTTTGTGATTTTTCTTTTGAGAAGTGCTTGTTCATACCCGTTGACATTTGTCTAGCAAATGGTTAATTAATATCTATTAGTTATCTATATATCCTAGATACTAAACCCTTAGCTGAGAAATCTCATACAAAGATTTTTTTCCCCATTTGCTTCCTTTCATAACCTAGATCCATTCATTTTATTTATGCAAAAGCTTTATAATTTCATGCAATTATAATTATGTGTTTTACTTTTTGTAATTTGCAATCATCTTTATTCCTTGTTTGGTTAAGTCAATTGCTTGTTCTGATGGAACTTGTTTATATGGTGTGATTTCTTACCTACTAACATAGAATCACCAGAAATGTGGCCTTGGAATCCAATGAAATACACCCTCACCATTAATAACTAAAATCATAGGTAGAGTGTCTTTGTAGCTGGGTACTAATATGGATGCAGAAAAGACCAGTGCCAGTATCCATAAAGTATGGATCAAATCTCTCCAAAAGTAAATAAATGTTGTGCCATGTCCAAAAGACAGAATTAAGCTCTAACAAAGGCATCCTATTGCACAGATGAGTGAGGTGATTGAACTGTCAACAAGTTTTAGGACACATGCATATAAGAAGAATCTATGTTCAGGATTTCTAGTGTAGAAATTCCTCCCATCAGCACAGATAACAACTCATCAATGGGTCAATAGATCCATCCCAGAGTCACTGAAGTTGAATGACTTGCCCAAATAACAAAGCTACTAAGTGGCAAAAGTGAAATTTGAACTCGGGTCTTCAATGTGCAAACTAGACCTCAAAGCAGCTAAGTGACTTGTCCAAGGAAGAACTAAACAGAAGAACCTAGATCCTTTTATTCCAAATCCAAAATTCCATCCACTATGAGATGTGTGATTTCATCAGTAAAGAGAAGTTCCCACTAGAAAACTCCTTGTACCAATACAGATTGGCTTCTTCTCTAGACGTTTTGGTCTCAAAGAGTTACCTATGGGCACTGAGGAGTTAAGTGCCCTGCCCAGTGTTACACAACCAGAGGAAGAATTGGAGACCAACAATAAAAGCTTATGTTCCTGTTTCTTGCCTCACCTCTTCCCTTCCCTCTCTTTCCTCAGAAAGCACCAGATTCCTAGATGTCTACCTGTTTCTGTTTGATGACTTCCTATTAATTACAAAAACCAAACACAACAAAAAGGTAATAAGCTACTTCTCACTTTGCTGAGTTGTTTCTTTTAAATAAGTAGTTGTGGTGGTGGTGATTTTTACACAGAGACATAGCCAAAATACCAAAGTCTTCACAGAATGTTAAAGTTGGAACTGGAAGGAACCTTAGACATGATTGAGTCTCACTCCGTCATATTACAGATGAGGAAACTGAGGCTGAAGAGAGATTTAAGAACTTAAATGGAGCTTTCAGTTCTGTAGCTAGAAATCAACAAAACAGATATCCAATTTATCCAGGATTTCTAAACTACAATGATTAATCTGTAGAACATGGTGATATTCACCAAAGAACACACCCAGAGTACCTGGGTGAAGGGGTAAGAGGGAGAGACAGCTAAGTGGTATAGTGCATAGACCAATGTCCTTGGAGTCACAAGGACCTGAGCTCAAATCCAGTCTCATACACTTGATACTTACTAGCTATATGACCCTGGGCAAATCACTTAACCGCAACTAACTAAAAAAGAAAAAAATAGAGTACCCTAGAGTATTCTGCAAAGAAGTGATGGAGAGGCAGAGAGAAGGTAGAATGGGGCAGGAGCTCACCCAGGGCCATCATCTATCAGTCTATTGTAACTAACTGTTCTTAGTCATAGGTGTTGAGCTCTACTATTTCTTCCATCAGCAGATAGCTACTTATCAATAGCTTAGTAGATAAATCCCAAAGAGTTGGCTGAGGGTCATCAAGGTTGAGTGACTTGCCCAAGGTAACAGTTAATAAGCAGCAAAGGTGGGATTTGAACTCAGGTCTTCAAGTGTGGTAACTGAACACCTGTTGCTAAAGGCCTGTTCTCTAACTTTTTATCCTGGGGCAGAGTCGTGCTTTCCTGAGGGCTCTGCAGAATTACCAAGACAAGAAAATAAGCATTTATAAGGTGCCTACTATGTGCCAGGAACTATGCCAAGGGCTTTTTACAACTATCTCATTGGATCCTTACAACTTTATGGGGTATTTACTGTTATCACCCCCATTTTATAGATGAGGAAACTGAGGCAACCAGTGCTTAAGTGACTTGCTCAGGGTCACACAGCTATTAAGTGCCTGAGGATACATTTGAACTCAGGCCTTCCTGACTCCAGCCCAGCACTCAATGCACTGTCACCAGTTGCCTTGAAGGAGGTACCTTTTACAGAAAAGGTAATTATTTTGAGAGCCAGGAGGCAAAGAAACTTTTATGTTGAGGTTGATGAACAATTACAGTTTTTTAACTATATTTCCCACTCAGCACTAATTGGGAGGACTAGTGAGTCAGACTTTTGAAACCAAGGCAGGACAATTGTACAGCAATTAGGGTGGTCTCATACCCACTCCAGTTTCATATGCCAAAAGCATTCCAGATCAAGGGCAAGGATCTTGTTTTTATTTGTCTATTTCTTGACCTTTCTGGTGGAATGTAAGATAATTAAGAGCAGGGACTGATTATAGATTTGGTCTCCATATTCCGAAGAGCCCAGCAACAATGTCTTATGTATAATAATTGCTTAATAAATATTTGTTGAATGGAATGGAACTGATTAAATCAAATTGCTCAAGACTGTTTACTTGGTCTTTTTTCTGGTACCAATTAACTTTGGATAACAAAGATCTCCTGTGCTTGGTTTTCAAGTGTACCTGTATTAAGTTCAGGACTTCAAAGAAAAGAGACAGCCAAACCCACCTAAAACTCATATGCTCAGTCATGTCTGACTCTTCATGGCCCCATTGGAGGTTTTCTTGACAGAGAAGTGGTTTGCCATTTCCTTCTCCAGCCCATTTTACAGATGAGGAAACTGAGGCAAACAGGGTTAAGTGACTTGCCCAGTGTCACACAGCTAGTAAGAGTTTATTGAATAACATATCTCAGAGCTGGTGGAGTTGAGTCTATTGCCATCAACCTAATAATCCCAACCACTGATCCAGTCACTCCTTTGATTTGTGAGGACCTTACCCAAAATACAGTTGCAAAAAACATATTCGCTCATCTTTGTGTTAATCACTGCCTTGGCCCCCTTCAGCTGCTACCACTACTATGCAAGGGTCATGCCATTTTTCTGTATTCCTCCTCCATTATTTTCTCTTGCTTTCATCTTCTGTGCACATCTTTCAAAAATCCTAAAACACCACAAGCTGTTGGCACCCAGCATGCATCTTCCCATTTGTCATCCGAGCTCTTCTGAGACCCTTCTGTTCCATTCAATTACCATTTTAAAACAAAGAACCTTCTTAAATCATTTCATGTGTTTGTTTATATGGTATCATAGAAATTGGACTAGCAATTAGGGGTGGCCATGTCAAGTTCCTTCTCCATCTGTGGAACTCAGTTTCAACTGGAAAGTGAGAGGGCTAAGCTATATGATGTCTGAGTTCCTTTCCACTTCTAAAATTCTATTATTTTGTGACTTTAAAAGGGCTCTGATCTGACTCTCCCAAGCACTGTAGACTTTTAATTACTACCACTAATTCAAGAAGGGGTATCCTGTAATCAAATATGGTTTTGATACCAAAAAATAAAAAGAAATTCACAGATATCAGTCAAACGTGTTAGTTTTTCAAAGAACTGGAAAACTTGGCAATATTTTCCTTCAGTCATCACCTCAAGAAAGTTAGCATGGGATAGAGAGCCAGCCTCAAGGCCACAAAAATCTGGATTCAAGTCCAAAGTTTTACACATACTGGCTACGTGACCTTGGCAAATCACTTAACTGTTGTCTGCCTCTGTTTCCTCAAATGGGGATAATAGGGTTGTGCAAAGATCAAACGACATAATAGTTATAAAGAGCTTAACAGTGTGTTTGGCACATAGTAGGTGTTCAATGTTCATTCCTTTCCCCTGCTACCTCCCTGAACCAAACCAATGAAATCACAGAAGCAGTTCCAAGTCTATTGCCACCTCAAAGGGAATGGAAATTAGAATGCTCATAGTTTTATTTGTCTAGCTGTCAGATTGCTGCCTTAAAAAGAAAGATGGGCCTGCAGGGATGGATGGAACAGTTAGTGGTAAGCAACCAGTTGTTGAAACCACAAGGTCCCTCAGGGAGTGAAGTATTTACACAGCTTGGTCTTGTTTTCTGACTCGAGGTTCAGGGTATACCAAGAATTTCCTGTCTGATTTTTATCATTTCATTAAGTAAAGCATCCTCAGAGTTTAAGCTGAGAGGTGAGAGAGGAGAAGCGGGGAGAAGCTCATGATCTCCTAGATAAAAATATCCTTTTGGAAGGAAAAAGTGGGGTGACATCAAGGAAAGAAATCTATATCTTTAGGTGAGATCTCAACACCTGCCCACCCTCCCATTCCTTCCACGTACCTGCCATTGCTTTGGGCCCTGGAAATACTGCGACAAAAATGAAATTTTCCCTGCCCTCAAGCAACTTACATTTTGACTGTATGGAGGGCGAGTCAATCAGTACAGTACACAATTTACACAAAGGAATTTAAAGTAATTTGGCAGAAGAAAAAGACTAATTTTTCAGAGGTTAGAAGGGGCTTTGACAGAAGGTGGAACATGAGCTGAGAACTGACTGGAGCTGGGGCTCCAAGAGCTGGAGCTGGAGCTGGAGGTAAGGAGACAGAGGTGGAAGTGAGAAGGCAGAGGTGTGGACGTGGAGGTGGAGGTGAGGAGGTGGAGGCTGAGGCAAGGAGAACATTCCAGGCAGAGGGCACAGTCTGGTGCCAATTAACCAGTTATTGCTATACAAAGGCATAGAAATGGAATGTCATATAATGGGTGATAACAGGGAGACTCACTTATCTGGAAATTCGAGTTCATGAGAGGGAGAGCTTTAACAAGTAGATTGGAGCCAGACTATTAAGGAATTTAAATGCCAACCTATGACATGCCAATGATGGCCAAACCCAGCTGGACCTTGAAAGAAGCATTATGGCCAAAATTTTCATGTCATGATCATTCATAAGCCATGTCATTCCATTCTAGGCAAATCAGTGCAGTTCTCTTGTGCTGTTTTGCATTTCACTTCTATTATGCAGATCAGAATCATTTCCATCTCTTTTAAACTGCCTCATTTCTTATTTTTAAAATGATTGCAACAATTTGCAAACTCTAGGGTCCCGAGTTTATCTGGAGCTATGCCATTTGTAGCATCTTTCATGACTGGATCCAAATGCAGCATAGCCGGAATCATTCCTTCCCTCTTCGTCTTCCATCTTACTCCAAAGGGGATCAAAATATAGGGAAGCGACACCTCCTCTTAAGTGTTAACGGTGGTAAAGTTTCAGTGACCACTGGTTTCAAAAGTGAATGAATGAAGGAACATTTTTTAAAGCCCTGCTGAATGCCCATGAGAATGGCCCTCTGTTAGATGCTGAAGGCACAAAGAAAAGCCAAAAAGAAAAGCAAAACACAATGACCAAAACAGTCCCTACCTTCAAGGAGCTCACCAATAGGGGAGATGAAATGTAAACAACTATGTACAAACAAGACACCGGAGTCAATCTCAGAGGAAAAGCTTCTTGTAGAAGGTCAGAGTTCAGCTGGGACTTAAATTATTGGGAAACTATTCTCAGGATCTGGGAGGCACCAGAGGTAATATTTTGGGAGGCCACCTAAAAGAGGCTGTTACAACATAAAGACATCATGGATTAGGTCTTGACTTGGGTGTGTTATTTTGAATTTACTGAATGATTTCCTTCTTTTCTTTCAGAAGCTTGGGGGCTCAGACACAGGTTTGCTCTGTCCTTCCCTCACTCCTGAGCTACAAGCAATGATTAAAGAAGGTGGTTCTTGCACAGTGCTCGATCAACCCATTCCTTTGGACCGGCTGGTGGTTAAAAATATTGACCCATTCCATGTATCAGGTAGACTTCTCCTGCTTTTGTGGTATTGCTTCTGTTGGTCATCAAAGTTTCCCATTGCCCTGTTGGTCAACAGCATATTGTCTGCACCCAAGTCTGACAGCTGTCATAATGTGAATCATCACGTTACTGCATATAATTGAATTACATTCCCTTCTAGAAAGAACTGGACGTGGCTGACTTTTTCTCTTAATTCTAATGAGATTGATACACATTAATTAGCAGCAAAAGAAAAAGATACATCTCATAAACCCTGCAGGGTTAGTCTTGGGAAAGAGAGTAGTAATGAGGTAAGGGGAAGTTCTGGAACCTACAGGTATGCAAATATGATGAATAGGAAAAAGAGGTAGATTGGAAGTCACTTAACCTGATATTGAATCTGGAATCTGTTGCTTTAGGACCACAGGATCATTGATTTAGAACTGAAAGGAACATCAGAGACCATCTTTTATTTTGTAGTCATGTCCAACTCTTCATGATGCCATTTTGAGTTTTCTTGGCAAAGAAACTAGAGTGGTCTGCCATTTTCTTCTCCAGCTCATTTGAAAGATGAGGCAAACAGGGTTAAGTGACTTGCCTAGGGTCACACAGCTAGTAAGTGCCTGAGGCCAGATTTGAACTCCCAAGTCAGGAAGACTCAAGGCCCAGCACTCTAGGTACTATGGTGCCACCTAGCTGCCCCTAGTCATCTAGTCAAACCCTTCAATTTAGAGATAAAAAAACTGAGGATCAGAGAGATTATTAATTCATTGACTTGGTCAGGGTTGGATAACTAATAAGTATCAAAGATGGGGATCTGAACCCTATTGTTCCAGATCTGACATTCAGCATTGGTAGTTACTATGCCACACTGCCTTGTTCAATTATTTCTCTTCTCTGTGCCTCATTTTCGTCATTTGTCATATGGGGCTAAGGATAAAAAGTAGCATGGTGCTGTGGATGGAAAGGTGACATAGGAATCAGAAACACCTGGGTTCAGCACTCTCTTCTGATTCATACTGTGTGACCTTGGACAAGTCACTTGTTTTTAGAATATGATCTTATGGATCTGAACTTACTGAATCCAGGTAAGTCTGGGCCTGCTTACGCACTCTATCGTACTATCAACAGTATTATACTACAGTATTTCTATTAGCCTAGTTATGTCCAATGAGATTTGGTAAAAATTCTACTATATAAATGCATCAAGACCACCCATCTGGTAAGGAAGGCTCCATCATCTACATCAATGGTTGGGGTGTCCACACTGGACAAATCACAAATCCTTTATGGTTGAGATCGGGCCCAGTTTGGTTAAATAACCTAGATGAACCAGAGGGGATGGCTCTGGAGCATTTTCCCTATTGGAGAAGGGCTAGACAGGGAGGGAGTAGGGAGATAGCTAATCACTGTATGTGCTGATATACTTAGACCTCCCTAGTATATAAAAAGTTCCAAGTATATAGGACTTTCGTCTAAGGACTTGGGGATTCCTTGTTTAAACTAACATCCATAGCAAGATGATCTAGATCAATGATGGGGAACCTGTGGCCTCAAAGTCACATGTGGCCCTCTAGGATCTGAAGTGCAGCCTGCCAAGTTCGAGTTCAAAGGGCCACACTTAAGGATCTAGAGGGCCACATGTCACCTTGAGGTTACAAGTTTCCCATCCCTGGGACTCTAAATTAAACAGGAGACTGGCGGGGCGGGAAATGAGAACTGGGTAGCTAGGTAGCACAATGGCTACAGCACGGACCCTGAAACCAGGGGGATCTGAGTTCAAACCATGAGGATCTGAGTTCAAATCACACTTACTAGCTGAATGACCTGAGGCAAGTCACTTTATTCTGATTGCCTCCAACAAATGAGGCCCAATCTGTGAAGTCGAACCATCCCCTTCCCCAGGAGAAAGTCTCTCAGACTCTTTGTTGTTTGTATCCCCAGTACCCATCGACAGAAAGCACTGTAATAATGGCTTAGGGAGATCTGGAACCCTACTTCTTACACACATTAGATGTGTGATTATGAGCAAATTATTTAGCCTGTCGATGCCCCCCACTCCACTTTTCCTGGCAAGTCTCTGAGACTCCCAGGTGCAGAACAGATGCTGATATGTAGTGGTAGATGATTTCATTACTTGTAAATTCCTACACCAATGAAATCATAGGTCTGGTCCAAAATAAAATAAACCAATCATACCAATCACACTACCAAAAAATTATTTGATAGAGCTGGAAAAAACAACAACAAAATTCATCCAGAAGAACGCAAGGCCAAGAATATTCAGGGAATTAATTTTTTTTAAAAAAGTACAAAGGAACATTGCCTGGCTGTACCAAATCTAAAACAATATTATAAAGGAATAATCATCAAAAAAAATCTTGTACTGGCTAAGAAGTAGAGTGGTGAATCAGTGGGATAGATTGGGTACACAAGACACAGTAGTCAATGACCAGAGTAATCTAGCATTTGATAAACCCAAAGATCCCAAATTCTGGGATAAGGACTCACTATTAGACAAAAATTGCTGGGAAAGATGAAAAACAATAGGGCATAAAGTAGGTATAGAGCAATATCCCAAAACAGAACAAAGCAATCCCTCATAGTCAGTCAACAAATATTTATTAAATATTTACTGTGCCCCGGGTACAACAGTGAACACAGCGGTTGTCAAGAAAGGCAAAAAAGGCTATCAAGAGCATGCTAACGGATAACCAGTCAAGACAGTGATAGTTTAAGAGAATCACCCAGATTAACATAGCTAAGATATATCAGACCTGGATCTTGAACATAGATCTGGATCACATTTAGACTCCAAGACCAGGGCTCTATCACATATTTCTCTTGCTCATGGTAGATGCAGTAAATGTGATGAATTCAACTGGAGGTATTGTATATAAGGCAAGGAACCACACATCCTAGTAAGTAATTTACTTAACATTAGGTCAGTTGAGGTTTTTGATACATGTTAAAATAAGATGCTAAAAGATGTGTTGAATACAGTAAGGAGGAAGAATTCAACCAGATTCTCATAAGAACAAAGGTAATTCAATTCCTAGGCCACGACTTTTAATGGAAATTGGTCATAATTGGTCACATTGGGACAACTGCATACATAGTCCCTATTGTACCTTATTTAGGAACCCTTCCTTTTGCCATATTTCCACCCAGTGGGTGGTTTTTTATTTGAGGAATGCTGCTTCTTTCTCTGTTGTCTTCACTTCCCTCCCGAGATTCCAGCTGCTCAGACAGGACAAATAATAAAAATGGACCCTTAGGTATATATGCTTCTCTGCTCCATCATTCGGAAAGGCTATTTTGTAAATTCCCTTGCCTCCTGAGAAAGCATCATGTCGCCATGTTGTTCAAAATGTACCATTTACTTCTAATCAGAGAGGAGAGAGTCAATTACATTTTATAAAGGAAATAGATATTCCCACTCAAAGTCAGTCCTGCCTCAGAGAAGTCCCGTCATCACTAAATTTATTATATTTAGTCAGTAAAAGTAAAGACAGTGGAGCAGCCCTGGATTAATGATCTGCGAAGAAAACCACCAGTCAGCCCCCTGTGACCTCACTCACAACTCTTTAAGAATTCAAGGACTGGGCCTGCTCCCTTAGCTTCTAAAAATAAATGGACTACAAAGAATAGATGGGCTGAGAGATTTATATATATATATATATATATATATATATATATATATATATATATATATATATATATATATATATATTTCCCCCATAGCAATAATTCAAGAGAGGATTGTAAAGAGTTCCTGCTGTGTAAAAGAAATCTGCTCCAAGAATAGAATCCAGCATGGTCTTTGACATGCCAGCTGGGGAATAAAATGGTCTATAACAGATAGACTATTCTAAAGCTGTTTTGCCTTCTCACATCTGACTTCATTTGTGTATGTTGGTGTGGGTGTGTGTTTCAGGAGGCAAAGGTGTCAGCCGTATCTTCTTGCTTTATTTTGATACCTGCTTTTTTCTAATGAAAGCAAAGACTGAGATGGGGAGGGAGAACCATTTCTGTTCTGTCCCTGCATTGATTGTTTCTTGATATAACATTATTTTTACCATGGAAACTTAGCCTTAAAATATCTATCTTGTTCCATGACGAGTGGGTCATTTCCTATCATTTGCATGGATAATTTGGGAAGTAACATGGCGTAATAGAAGGAGCACCAGTTTTGGAGCCAAGAAGATCATCATTTGAACTCTGGTTCTGCTGCTTCCTACCTGTGGGACCTCTGTCAAGATATTTGATCTCTCTGAGTCTTGGACTCAACTCCAGAATGAGGAGGTTGGACTAGAGGGGTGGAACTCATGGCTTTGAGGCCACACATGGCTCTCTAGGTCCTCACGTGTGGCCCTTTGACCAAACCTGGATTCAGTCAAAGGGCCACACTTGAGGACCTAGAGGACCATCTGGATTCAAAGTACTGCACTTGAGGACCTAAAGGGCCACATGTGACCTTGAGGTTGTAGGTTCCCCAGTCTAGGACTAGAATCTCATGGGTTCCTTCCAATTCTAAGTCTGTGATGCAATGAATAACATTTTCTCAAGTCTCAGACATCATTCACAGTTCTAAGGTCACTTTCTCTATCCGCGCCATCTTGAAAACTTTCCACCATTCCCAGCATCCCCCAAACAAACTCCCAAGGGAGAAACCAGGAAACTATTCAGATATTATTACTGAATAATTAGCTAAACATATCATTGTAAATGTCTCTTTCTAGTCTTTGGGCTAAGAAATGCTTTCCTTCTACAACATGAAAACCGTTATCAACAATGTATAGCAGCCTTCTTGTTGCAAGCACAAACAGAAACAGCTAAAGTAAGTGCTTCCTTTAATTATTATTAATTAACTTAATTCTTTAATTATTCACTTAGGTACTCACTTCTGATTTTCAGATTTTACATCAGGAAAGAATCCACCCAAGACATCTTTATTTTAAAAATGATGAAGAACAAGGCCCTTTTTTGGTGGATTCAGAATCTGTGTTATACAAATGGACCATCGTGCCCTACCCACTCTCAAGTCAGTTTCCCATTTTTGTAACGTTCAAGACACCCGCCTAAAAATGACCCCCTGTTGCTATCTTCCATACAACAAGGAAGATACGCAGATGTACTCTGAACTTGGTTAATTAGTTTATCTGCTTACCACTTAGTAAAATTCCATGACTCCAATAAATGACCTACCTCCAGATAATGCCAAGTGTTGGTTGGGTTTCCAGTTGGGGAGATATGGATTTAGATACTCAGTTGCTTAAGGACTCCTACAACAAAAATCAATTTCTTGAGATTACTGCTGAGTCCTAATACACATTAGGATTTCTATTCTCTTTCCACACCATTCATTTTCCCAGCCCTTAAAAAAAATCTTTTATTATTGCTTTTTTCATGTGATCTGCATTGTAGCATTTTTAAATTTACTTACTTTGCATGAATTTATATTTACAAAGGGCTTCTGTGTTACTACAATGCATCACATTAAGAAAATATGAAATGGACTAAGGGGGATACAGCATTATGTAGTGGGTGTATATCTGTGTGTGTTCATCCTTTACTGCTGAAGAAGACCATGCCATCAGAGAAATAATGACATGACTTGCACTTGACTTTGTTTTTTGTGAGTGAGGGAGGGTTATACAGGTCACCAGCTTCACTTCTCCTCCAGAGCCATATGAATCCAGTGACCAGATCTTCATCAGGATGACTGGAGATGACCCAGGATGAGGCAATTGGGGTTAAGGGACCCAAGGTCACACAGATAGTGAGTGTCAAGTGTCTGAGGTGAGATTTGAACTCAGGTCCTCCTGACTCCTGCACTGGTGGTTGTGCACTACCTAGCTGCCCTGGGTGCATAACTAGCTTTACGGTGGTGGAGAACTAGGTTCAAGACCCACCTTTGACCCATAGGGACTATGGGACCTTGGGTAAGTCACTTAACTCCCCTCCCATCCTACTCAGGCAACTCTGTTTCAATGAGAGTGGTGATCCTGCAATGGGATGTATCTAGTGTCTTCTACATGACTGGAACTGTAGGTCCAAACCAAAAAATAGTGCTATGATATTTCATGTGTATTAGTTGGATTTTTTTAGCCTTTGAGGAAATTATTTTTTATATTTTTTAAACTATGCTCATTTTTTTAATTGACAAAAGCTTAAACAAGTTTAAAAAAGCACCATTAATAACTCCTGTTACACTATGTTGGGAGGTTGTGACATAACCACCGAAATATACAACATTTGTTGAAGCTTCTGAATAGATATGTTACATTTCACCTGGCTCATAGTAATCCCTTAATATGTGCTTGATAATTGATTTTAAAATGTGTCTCAAACAGAACCCATTATCTTTTCCTCTCATCCTGTCTTCTGAATGACTGTTATGATGACTTACCAAGGGTTACAATCTCCCCCAGACTTGCCCTT